>JAWWEW010000041.1:62023339-62036016 GCA_035583185.1 Anabacerthia variegaticeps | reverse complement strand
ATTAAGAACTGTTATCCTTTCATATTGATATTTTTCCCTACTTAAAGTTTTTTTTCCTAAATTTAAGGAGAGGGATTATTTTGTTTTCTTGGCCAATAAGATATCTTAGTTTTCCCTTCAAACTAAGACAATTGGTCTGCTCAGATCAGAACTTTGGAAAAGAAGTTCACAGGTTTAAAAACTTAATTTCTAAGTAAAAACTAATTATTTTTTTTTTTTTTAAGGACAATCCAACAAGATAGTTGAAAAGTTCTCCAAAAAATTGTGAAAGCTTTCCTTTGCCAACAAGCTAGACACAACAGCACACCCTTTAAAGCTTCTGCCCCTCACCTTGCAAGCTTGCTTAGATTTTCCTGTTCCCTTGTTTGGAGATGCTAAGAGTAGTGTGAGCATCACGTCTGAGTCCTTGCAGTCCTTGGCAGACCTCCTCCAATCAGAAGCACCGTGGTGGCAGGGCAGGTGTCCAGGATGGGAGATGCTAAAAGGCAAAGGATCTGGTCTTGTTGTCGGTGTTAGTGTTGACAGTGTGTCACTCAGCTGCCCCTGCTGAAAATGAGTTTCCCTCTCTCTCCAGTTCTGATGAATATTGATGAACTTCAGAGCATCAAAAGAAGCAAAGGCAGGACAACTGTTTGAGGGGACAAACACTTCAGTTCTGGACTGGGAAAAAAAAAGAGACAGACAGGGGAGTGGCTGTGATAAACCAAGGCAGCCTTTTCTCTTGTTTGTCAAAATGTGATTTACAGACATACTTCCATTCACCCTGTGGCTGCCAGTTTCCACATCCTATATTCACAAATCTCTCTTGCTAATTGGATAGGCAATATGTGGGCTGCCTCCTCTATAAAAAGCTTTCTTGAACTGGGACGCTTCCCAGCTCATTTTAATAAATCATGACTGTAATAAAATTCTTTTGCTGCATATTTCTGCAATAAAATCTGTATCATTCACTTACTGGCCTTCTTTACTGTCCAGCTATTATTTTGTCGTACTTCTGAAGCTGCCTTTCTTGCCATTCAAAGAATGCCATTTGTTTTGAATCCCTAACATCATTCAGCTGCTTTTTCCTTATCTTCAGACCCTCTCCTCATTCCGTGCATCCCAACAATCCCACTCTGTCTTCGGCCACTGTCTCTACCATCAGTGCCCACTTCATCTCATTCTAGATAGTTCTGCTCACTCAGCTACCCCACTGCCTCCAGAGCCACTTCCACCAGCACTGCAACAAGTGTGTCTGAGGCTGCCTCTTCCCAGCGGCCAGCTGGCAAAAGCACTTATTTACATAACAAAACCCCTTGGTCAATGGAATTTGTTCCTCTTTTCTTCTTCTGGGGAAGTGTCTGTTCTCTCTCAAGGGCGAAACAAACAGAGTAACCACCCTCACTCCAATAAAAACTGCTCCGGAGCTTTGCCAGACTTCCCAACACAAAGTGCAGCCTGGAGCTGCATTGCCCTCGGGGCTGTGTAGGGAGGGCAAACAGAGCCTCAGAAACACTTGTGCTGGCTGAGAAAGACGCCAAGAGATTAGGTTTGCTGAAGTTCCTCATAGCTGTAATTTCCCTTTGACATGGGCAGAATATGGGGGGGTGCCCCGAGCTGGATGCTTACGCTCCTTTTGGGTTTGGATTTGGGCTGCTGTCGGGAGAACCCAGGAGCCCCAGCTCTCAGCTTTAAACCTCACTCAGTCATTACAAAACTTCTCGTGGTTTTCACTTTCCTAAAGGTCCTGTCAGTCCTAGTGTCTGGAGGTAATAGGACTAATCTTAGGTGCCGTGTTTTGGAAAAAAAATGGCAAAAAAAAAAAAAAAATAAAGAAGAAAAAAAAGAACTGAGAAGCTGAATGGGACATGGGCCAGATAAAGCATCGTAAACATGCAGTTTTTGCTTTGCTTTAAAAAAACCAGACTTTCAGACATGAATGCATGAGGCAACATCTTGTTTTATAGTCCTTCAGAAAACGATTATTTTTTTAAGAGTAATTTTTGAAGGTAAAAACTCTCTCATTCACCACCCCAAAAGCACAGTGTAAAAGGTTTTAATGTGTAAATAACGTGGGTTTGTTTTTATACTGGCACTTGGTCGGTTTCAGATTCAAAACAGATTGAGATATGCCTTTTTTTTGTATAACTCCAAGCTCAGCTTCAAACATGTAAGTGGAAAAATTAACATTAAAACGAATCCTTAAACTGCAATTACTTGGAAGATGCAGAGCATGAAGGATTCAAATGGCTAGCACTCAGTGAACTCGTTAAAATACACAGACCAGCATTGCAATTTGGTTGCAAACATTTCAGAGACTTGAGGATGTGGAGGCTCTACCCTGCTCCCAGTTTTCCTCTACTCTTGGTACTCTAATGCATCCCAAAGAAACAAACAGACGTCCAAAAGACTTTTGCCTTGAATGCATTTCCATTAGGCTGTTATTCAGGCTTTATGAGGGAACACCAAAATACTCAAGACAGCAGGTGAGCTTTACAGATGTGTCCAAATATCATACCATCATTGGTAGTATGATGCAGATACTATTTACACTGGCCCTGAAAACTCAACTGCTGTGCCACCTTATTTTGAAGTAAAAATGTATTGTATCAGATAAAAGAGAAATAAAATCTCAGTATTTTCTATTACAACAAAATGGCTTTGTTGAAAGAGGCTCTGGTGAAAGTCACATCTAAATTCTAAAATGCAAAATTAACTCCTTCTTCCATTTATTAGAAAAGGCACATTCCAGACAGACCAAGCAATGGAGTGAGATAATATTAAACATTATAGTGCTGCATTAGTATGAAAACAGAGTGCCCTTGCCCTGCAAATGGGTAGCAGAGCACACAATCAGCCTGAAGGACCTCATGACACTTTACCCTCAGGATCCCCCAGTTGCTTGACCTCCTACAAAAAAAATTCTCAGACTACTACCAAGGAAGCAGAAGTGAGAACGCTGTCATCTTTTCCCCTCTCTTTTGTGTCCTTGTGACCAGCCTTGCTATTTCTAAGATAAAATGCAGGAATGAGGGAAGCTTACTGTAACACTCATGGCGGGGTAACACAGGCGAGGAGGGACTCCAGGAACTCCAGCCCCAGACTTCTCAGTGAAAACCAAAGGAATAGCCTCATCAGCTGACAGCCACAGCAAAGGCTTATTTTCCCTATGGCTTATCTGCTAGTGGAAAAAGAGCAGGATGTATTTGGCAAACATGTACATTCTCGATGTAATAACATGTTGCAGCTGCATTCCCCTTCTTTCCGACGCTGGCCTTGGGTTTCATTTCTTTTTGCCTTCCATATTCATTTGCAGCCTGAAGCAGGGTCTGAAGGAAGCCTGGCGCAGTAGTCATGAGTGTGACCTTTCCTGTAGATCAGCAAGGATGAGCTGTGGCTGAGATAAGCAGCCTGACGTTCTCCAGGCATCTCGGCTGCCGCTCTCCCGATGACATCATTCGGGAACCAGCGCCAACACCTCCCCACAGCTCCTGGTCACATTCAGCTCAAAGAGCCTGCTTTCCCCTTTCTGTGCTCAGCAAAGCAGGCTCTTGTGGCGCGCTCTTTAATTGCCTCTGCAAATGACAGATTGCCTGATACAGACGAGAGCTGTGATACAGTAACCTGCCTGCTGCTGCCCCAGTGGGAAAGCATCCATCAGCTTCTCCTTTCCTGGCAGTTTGAAGGTGTTGCCTTCATCTCCTCCAGCCATCTACAGCTGGCCCTCACCATAGGGCTTTGCCCTTTTGGTTGGATTATGGCCACACGAGCAATTAATCTGACATTTGACACGGGTGAGGTGGTGAGACGATTTTTCAGGGAAGCAGGGGCACGTGGTGGGGCAGCGTGGCTCACTGGGAACCTGCCAGAAAAGTTTCACAGACCTGCTCCTTTTCAGCTACTTTTGATCCCCTTTGTAGATATGTACCACAGTCCTGCTTACTATTAAGAGGACTGGAAGTGAAGGAGTGGCAACCACTAGTGAGGGAACAGAAACTGTAACAGGGATATTTTTTTCCCAAAATCAGTTTTGGGAATCAAATGGCAATTATGATTAAAAGGCAAAATGAACACACTTTATGTGAAATTTGTATTTAAGGAGCAGCCACACAATGCTGTAAGGCAAAAGGTCATGTCTGAAAGCACTCATTTCTGTAAAGAGTTAACTTTTTGTTCTGTAAGAAAGCCCTAATGATGTCAATAAAAAATAAATATCAAGGGTGATAGAACCAAACTCTCTGAAGCCACTAACACTGCATTTGCATTCGGTGAGGGCAGGGTTAGACATACAATGCATAGCACCAAGAGATATGTAGGTGTTCAAAGATGAACAGCTCTAATGTGAATATCTAACAGTCTGATAAAAAATCTGATGAGCCAGGAAAAGACCAAATACAGGAGAACATTTAGTTCAGCCATTCCGTTCAGAGCAGGACTACCTTCAAAATTTGCTGAGCTTGCTCAGGGTCTTGCACAGTCAAGTTCTGATGATATTCAGGGCCTCCCACCTCTTCAGCTCTGCATCTCTCTCCATGTGAAAAACGTTTTCTTCAGGCACAGTAGGAATTTCCCCTGGTACAAATTGTGCCTGATCCCTCTTGTTATTTCTCTCTGGGCACCTCTCAGCAGCTCTGTTGTATCTGTAACCCCTACTAGGTAGTTCAAGACAACAAGGTTCCACCTGAGGCTTCTCTTAAGGCTGAACAAACCCAGCTCAGCCTTTCCTCGAACATTGTGCAATCCTGCTCCATGACCACGTTAGTGACCATTCACTAAGATTGTTCCAGTTTATCAATGCATTTTCTTACTTTCTGGGAGCCAGAGCCAGGTGCATTACACCAGGTGTGGCCACACAAGTGCTGAGTAAAGAATAATCCTGACCCTGACCTGCCAGCTGAGCTGGTATTATTGCACCTCATGTCTGATGTGATTGGCTTTCATTATTGAAATGGCACGTTTTTGACTTATGTTCAGCTTCATGTCCATCAAGACCTCAAAGACCTTTTAGTTTAAGCTGATTACCTGTCAGGCAGTCCCCAGTTTTTACTGTTGCATAGGGTTATTATTTCCCAGGTGCAGGACTTTGCTTTTGCCTTCTTGAATTTCATGATGCCTCTGTCATCCAATTTCTCCAGTTGTTCATGTCCCCCTGAACGACAGCAGCCTTGCTCTGCAGCATATCAACTACTCCCAATAAACAAAATAACTGGAAGCAACATCATGAAAGAGATGATAGTCAGCTTAATGGTACTGTATAAACTCAGAATGGAGCAGGACTGACAGCTATGCTGGATTCATCCTTCTGCAGGAAAACAGCCTGTGCTGCTGTCCTTCACAGGGTAGTTGATGCCCTTACTTTTGAAGATGAAACCAAAGGATGATGCAGTTTACAGAGGAAGCTTATAGAATCCCTCTGAGAAGCTTTAACAAGGACTAGGAGAATTAAGGTGCCTTTTTATCTCTACCTTCTGTCCCAGAGATCAAAATTATT
The DNA here is from genome assembly GCA_035583185.1 of Anabacerthia variegaticeps. Lineage (NCBI taxonomy): Eukaryota > Metazoa > Chordata > Aves > Passeriformes > Furnariidae > Anabacerthia > Anabacerthia variegaticeps. The sequence goes on along the minus strand of JAWWEW010000041.1, from coordinate 62,030,546 downwards.
AGCATGTGAATGAAGCACATCATCTAATGTGGGAAAAAAGATGCTCTTTCCTGTGACCTTAACTCAGTCACATAGGTCAGGCAGCAAAAATGAGCTGCTTAAAATAACATCTAAGCTAAGCTTCCCTGCATTTATCCACAGGAGAAAAAAAAAAAAAGGAAAACACCAAACAGCTATATTTACCCTTCAGAACTGCTTATTCCAACAAAAAGACAACAGCCAGGCAAGAGTTAAAGAGAAGATAATGCAGAGTTTTCAGTCATGCAAAACCTAAATACCTATGGCTTAGACCAAAGGAGAAAATGGTTCCTCTCCATGAACTGTGCTGACAGCAACCTCGACACCTTCCTCTTGCACATACGGCAGTGGCTCTTACTCAGCCCATTTGGACTATCTATCCCATAATTTTGAAACATCATGCAGTAAATCAATGCAAATCAGTTATTAAATCCATTAGAAAGAGTCAAGAATATGCTTAGAAAAATCCAAAACAAATTAGAGGAAACTTACTGGCTTGAAGGAAAACATGGGGCACTTTCCAATGTTGAGACCTGGACAGCAGGAAGAGCAACTGTGAGGACCTTCCCATCTGAAGGAGCAGGCTGACAGCTTGCTTTAGCAGCCAGAAATCACGCTGAGGGGGCAGCAGCTCTGGATTATCCTCCTCTCTTCCCCCTCACAGGCCTTCACTCTCTCATGGCTGCTGAGCTGAATAGGGCAGGAAAATACCACCACTTTCAAAGCAAGATCAGTTTTTCCAGAGCTTAAAGTAGACTAGGCATTTTGGATCCACAATCTTTCTGCTGTGAAGGAACTGGCAGAACTGCATCAGCTCCACTAGGTAGCCTTGCCTCCACAAATGGCAGGGACAGCCAACTGTGGTGCTCAGGAATCCAGAATACCCTGCAAACTATGCTTCAGAAGACCTTTGCACTCATCCAAGGTAGGTCTCATCTCTGCAAGAAACAGATTCCTGGTATGTCTCCCACTAATTTCAGGACTCAGCAGGTTTCTGTGTCCTGTGGCACCTCTTTGCTGTGAGAGGAAGCTGCTTTAGGCTGCCTGCTCATCTGAAGCCACAGCCCCTCTTCAAGGCTCCTCTCATCAGAAGCACTGTACAATGCAGGGTAGGATGCAATGAATAATTTTGCCAATAAAAAAGCAATCTCAGTTTCCTTGAAACCCCGGGATATCTGCAAGCAATTTCCACCAAAGAAAGAAACACGAACACAAATTTCATCTCCATCAAAAGAAATTAATTTTCTTAGAGGACTTCCAATTGCAACACTTGCAAGAATAAAGAAAAGAGATGCTGCCACAGACTACATCAGTGACCAAGTTTTTGGCAGTCAGCTGGGATATGGGAAATCGCCCTCCCTAAATTAAGGCTGGACCAACCAAATCCAGCGCCCTTGCTGTACCCTGTCAGGTAAAGAGGGAGGCTTTGGAATCTCCTTATTTTGTGTGACAGGAGAATGCTGCTGTCACAAAGCCCTGTGAGCTCCTGTCCTGAGATTTAATAAGCAGGAACTAGTAGGTTTCTGCTGGCTTTTGAGAGTCTTTAACATTCTGCTGCAGAGAATCATTCCCTAGAGTAGAAAACAGGCCTTCTGTTGGAGTCAGAATCAAGTAGTTTTGCTCCACTACTAATCCTACCCTGTTTTCTTAGAATAATCCTCTAGCACATATCCATTTCCTGCTTCCTTGGCTCTGCTTGTGCATAATCAGAATATCTACCTTGCTTTCCAAAGAGCATCTCTCTTTCTCTTCAGAGGGCAAACTAACCTGCTCATTTCTCCATTTTCACTCAGTAAATCCAGGAAACAGAGACTGTGTAGTGGAAGCTCATTGAAGTGCTGGCAGCTAGATCTGCCTGAAGGATATCTTTTGCCCCAGTTTAGCCGCTAGACCCTCTTCACTCTTTGGATGAAAAGTACACCATGCAAGTGCTGTTGGTTTGTTGTCCCTGGAGCAGAAAAATAACCAGCCTAACCACAGAGAAATGACATACACTGGCTTGTCAGGAATTTCCCCTACTCCACAACTCCTTTTGTTACAAAAAACCCCAAAACAGTAAAAAAAAAAAACAAAACAGAGTGCCAAAATGGGAAAACAAGCCCTTGTTCATCTTTCACATGCAGTAAACACAAGCTCACTTACCTGCCAAATCCATAAGGACACCCATATGTTGCTCCCTCCTCTAGCACAAAGCCATAACTTTGCTTGGTCTGTGCCCAACAACCACCGAGAAGGAGCCAAAACAAGTGGTGCAGGCTCAATAAAATAGATGTTGTGTCTCATTCTGAAATAGATATGGCAAGATGAGCTGGCAAGGAAGAAAGAGTCAATTTGTCTCTGGCCCCTGTGAAATCCCAGACTGTATTCTCAGTAATATGATCAGATTTGGGGCTAGATGATCAGCTTTGGCAGTTCTAAGAGTCTGTCTGCCAGCATTGTAATTGTAAACACAACCAACATCTGAATACAATAATAATAATAATGATAAAGAGTAATGTTACTGTGGCCCACACCCACTGGGATGTGTCATTTTTTGCTCTGGCTTTAGGATAAAGGATGATGAGGATGTTTGGACCAACAACTTCATTTCAGACAGTGTTTTTGATAAGTCTGTCAACACATTTGTCTCTGGAAAATATTAAGCACAACATAGAGCTCATTCCTAGATGATATACAAGGAGCTTGTTTTTCTCATTTCACCACAAATCATATTTATATATACACTGCAAATAGATTGATACCACACACAGAGCACATCCACAGGGTCTGATTTTCCAATGTTATATTAGATTTATGGTCTTGTAATTCCATAGACTTTAATGAGTTTTACCAGAATAAAGCTGGCTTCTAAAGAGAAGGGATATATTATGGACTTGCACATATTACTTGTGCATCCAACCAGAAATGTTAGTAGACGCAGACACCTGGCACTGATGACATGGTTAAATATGCCTCATGCTCCCCTTTACAAGACCCTGATTTCAGTTGCTTGCAAATGTCAAACATTGTGTTCAGGCAGAAATTTTCCCTCTAATACGCTTGCCTCAGGCTAAATATTTTTCAGGCAGTTCCAGGAAAATTAGCCCATCCATTTTGAGAATGAATTTAGGGAAAACCGCTGTGTTTCACTAATATTAAGAAAGGCTCCAACTGCCTTATTCAGAACTTCTGAAGCTTTGAAGCAAGGCATCAAAACCCTGAGAAAGGAAGCAGTATGCTGTATCCCAGGAGTGGATGTGCTGCTGCCTTGGAAACCTGTCCACAATCCAAGAGAGACATGCCCAAACCCAGCAGTTCCCACTCAGCTGCCGACTGTGCACCAGGCCCTCACGTTACCCACGTGTGCTTGCATCTCTGTTGCAATGGGAGATCCCTGAGCTCGCACAAGGCACGCAGCACCCTCAGGGGATGTTCATAACACCACTTACAAGGAGCTGATCAATGCTGCAAGTGTTCTGTGACACAACCACGCTGTGTTTGCTCCGCAGGCTTCAGCGAACAGAGGCTGGCTGAGTTCGGAGGGCCACAGAGGCACAGCTGGGCAATATGGGCAGACTTTGGAAAAGGACAGAAAAGGGGAATGAGGAAGCTGCCCTAAGTTAAAGGTTGTGTGGTTTTAAGTTTGTTTGGTTTTGGGGGTTTTGTTTGTTTGCGGTTTTTTTTGTCTTGGTTTTGGATTTGGTTTTTGGTTTTGTTTTGTTTTGTTTTTTACAAACAGCTACTAGCAATGCCCTGGTTAGCACTGCCAAAAAGTCCCATTGTTTTTGTTTAGGCAGGGCTACATTATTTTCAGCTGCTCATATCTAAGGGAATACAGAAGATACCACAGAATGATGTGCTTGGTGAATTAGTAATCTCTAGACAACAAACAGGAAAACTCACGCTGGATCAGGCCTCTGGAGTTAAAAGGTCCAACAACCCAAAACTAATGTAAATAAGGAGCAAGGACCAAGCAAGGACTTCCTGTACTTCTCTGCTGCTAGGGATCATTGTGGCGTAAGACAAACCAGTAGCATGCACAGATGTCACCTCTCCGTCTGGCACCTCAGTCTTGGTGACAACACCTAGATTGTGCAGGTAGAGGGAAACAACCATCCTCATAGGCAAGAGAGAGAGATGGACAGGAGCTGAGACAGGAGACCTGTCTATGGATCCACTCTTCCACAGCAACTGAAATCAAAACTCGCGTTCTTCAGCCATCTGAAGAGCTTCCTAGCAAAGAAGCTGACTCACCTTCTAGCAGTCAGCCACATAGAACAGGGATTCCCAAACCCTGCAGCCCAGCAGTCCACAGTAAACCCACAGCACAACCTGTTTTTCAAACAGGATATTCCATCTATAACTTACCTTTAATTTGATGTTTAACACAACTCTTGCAGATACTGACCACTTGCCACAGCCACTGACAGTCGTGGGCTGCAGACTGCCCTGCCAGAGCAAACAGCATTTCAGTGCTCTGGCTGCATGCTTTTAATTCAAGTGGAGGTCTCTGCTAAATAGTCTAAATATCTCAGCCATTTTGCTGACTCCTGTGAGGGTACATATGGTTCCATATGGTGGGAATGCTGTTTTTTTCAATTTGCTCCTAAGACTAAGTGCAGAAAATTATATACAAACCAATGTTAAAAGAATATTAAGGTTGCAGAATTGAGCAGTTAAAAGCCAGGAACTAGTTGACAAGGTCTTAGTCACATAAAAGAAAGATCTAAGTAAATGTGCTTTGATAGCCAAAAAATGCTCTCTGCAAGACAGGCTAAATAGAGATAAAAGAATTAGGCTGCTTTGTTTAAGAAGAGCTTCTTAAATCAGGATCATTTTCCCAGACCATTTCCATCTCTCCTCCCTAAACTCTTGCCAAGTTGCAGCAGGTTTAACATGAAGATTTCACAAAAGGTTTAACCTTTGCACTTGAGAAGTAAGCAAAGTTTGGGCTTCAGAGGTATTTTTCTTAGATCATTTTGAAGAGTTAAAATGGTGTAAATTGAGTACCTTAAATTTACCACACTGAAAAGCTGCAGCACTACATTCTTCCTGCAACTTTTCTTCCTCTGTAAAGATGACATACATCCCTGTGGTGGGTCTGCTACAGGGTTAGACTTACCAAGGTGAAATCTGATTTCAGCAAAAGGAGGAAAAAATATTTCAGAGGGAACGTGTTTAGGGCTGCAAACAATGTCTGCCCACTCTTCTCCATCATCAGAGACATCCCAAATAAGTGCTGCCATTGTGGAGTTTCAGTAAGGGAAAGCCATTTCCCAAAAACCCAAGGAAGGGTGCTTGTTGTGAGGCAAGCAGAAACCTTCCCAGGCCAAATTTCATCTGGCTGGGAGGATAGTGGCTGGCAGTGGGTGACCCTGAGACCTGGGATGGCCAAGGAAGGCTGACTAGCCATGCCATCCCCACCAGGCAGGGGTTCACATGCTGGCATTTGCACCCCAGTCTGAAGCATTAAATTAGCTCATGCTGAGGGAAAGGGGACTGTTGTCATTCTGTCTCCTTGGGTGAGTTCTGATCAGCTTTTGTGCTCAGGGTCCTGTTGTGAGAACAGCCATGACGGCCTGAACAGAGGAAAGCAAAAGTCACACTATAGGAGATACATTTTGGAGGCACTGCTGAGGATCTATCAGACCTCAGCCTCCAGGAAATACTTGTCAAAAGCCTTTGAATACTGAGAAATACTGATGAGGCTTTAAAAAACAATGTGGCAAACCAGAAAGGAAGCTGTCTGAAATCAAAATAAATTCAAATCCTTTTCCCTGAGAACTCCTGCCCACTGCAAGCCCTGCAGCAGCCCATCTCCAGCAGATGCAGTCACAGGTTTTGCAGGGGCTTATCCACAGGTCAGAACAGCCCACTGAAGCAAACAGTCTCGAAATCTGGTGACACTGTTCACACAGAGACTTTTAAGGGGGAGAGTAGGACTTCCAAATCCCAATCAGGTAGGAAACTTGTGAAAGAAATGAGTATTGGAGAAGCACAAGCTGCAAAAGGCTAAACCTAAAAGAACCACACTGCAGGACAACCACAGCTTGAGGCAGGGATGGGAGTACAAAGGGCGAGGGTTATTAGGAAAGAAAGGCCCATTTAAAATAGGAATGAGTCTCAGCCCTACCTGTCATCTTCTGTCTTCCACTGATATAAGCTGTATTTTTTTCAGGGGAGCATTTTCACTAGACCCCCAAAACTGCAGACATCAGTGCCGGCAAGATGACAGCTCTGGAGCAGGGCCAGCAGAGTTCAAAGCCCCTAGTTGGAAACCAAAGCAATGTTGACAAGCATTGAGGGAAAATTTATGAGGTCCTGATTTCTAAAAGCACATGTTTGGGATATAAAATATTAACAATTATGCCACCCACACTGTTTATTTTTTTTCTTATGTGAGTAGTTTAGAGCTAACATGCTGAAACATAAAACAACCTGAGCACTTTTCAGATGGGATTTATGGCATTCCTGGACTGACATTTAGTATCATGGTTTGCAGTTGAGCATACTATTCAACAAGCCACCTGCCTCTATAAATGTCACTGTTTGGGCTCAAACTCTGTTTACATATAACTTAAAGGAACTCCAGTTCTTTCAGTTCCTGCCTGTTTACAGGGATGTTTCATGGCACACAGCACTGGAAAAGACAATTTGTAGAAAATAAAGGTTCAAGTCTTGCATAATTTATCTTGTCTGGAAGCAGTGGAAAGAAGCATGTAAAATCTGCATCCCAGTAAAAATGCAGGAGTGCCCCCAGAATCAATTGGTGCTGGCTTGTGTAATCAGCAGCCCTGGGAGGAACAGAGGGAATGACCCACTCATAGTTGAAGAGGAATGGATCACTAGGTAGGGTGACAGATGGCCTTAGCTTTTCCTACCTGGAGATTCCTGAGCCTCTCACAAAACACCAGAGCTGCCTAAAGGGGCTCTGTCTGGCTTGCATGGATTCTTCTTCGGTGTAAGTACTGCAGAAAAGTAGTCAGTCAGTCACATCCATGGGGACAGGCAGTGAACTGAGAATGGGATGCAGGGAGGCAGAGGTATGTCAGGACTGTTGTGTGCTGGAGTGTTCAGGCTGCACAATTGGCCACACCACAGCAGAGTCCCCTAAAATATATCTCTTGAGGGCCTCCTGTGCTGGTTTAAAAGCAAACTGGCAGGAGAAATGGACCTACCACGAGAGATATTGTAAGTCAGAATTACAGTT
>JAWWEW010000041.1:61966590-62013821 GCA_035583185.1 Anabacerthia variegaticeps | reverse complement strand
AAAGGGGTGTATTACAATTGTTGTTGTTTGGTTCGTTCTGGATACAGATATATATAGAGGTATATGTGTGTATCTGTATATTGTGGTTAAGAACTGTTATCCTTTCATATATATATCCTAATTAAAGTTCTGGGGTTTTTTCCTAAATTTAAGGAGAGGGATTATTTTATTTCTTGGCCAATAAGATATCTTAGTTTTCCCTTCAGACTAAGACAACGACCATCTCCACTAGTTTGATATTTTGAGAATTGTATTTGGGTGTTCCACATCAAACAACAGCTATGTTCTTTCACAGGCAATGTGTGCACATGAACAGTTGCCTTCACAAGTCAGAGATTAACAAACACAGTGCTATACAAATGCACATTAACTCTGAATACACACACATTTGTTTAAAATTAATCTGGGGTGTTCTTGCAAATAAGTTTTATGGCTGTGTGAAGAAAGGCTATAAAAGGAGATTTGGCTCCTTGGTAGGTGGCACGTTGCATTTTTAAAGAAATATTATTCCTCCCAGATAAATGCACAACAGATGTAACATTCGACCTAAGCAATAAGATTTATTACTATTTTTAAAGCAAATTCAGCACAGCTTAAGAGAACACTGTACAGAATTCTTTAAGCTAGGAAGAGCTGCTTCTTGTCATCGATGCATGCTTTGCATTTGCCAATTCTCACCCTCAAAGCCAACCCACAGTTTAGTATTTCAGGTTTCTTACAAAGGTGATGATCCTGCAATTCAATCTGCTAATGTAGCACATAGTGGGCTCCATCTAGCCACTGCAGGCATGGGCTCATATCTTTGCTTTTAATATCAAAAGAAATCTGTGTGGCCTCTTTGGTCTCTTTTTAAGCTCCAAAACATTTCATGTGATTCACATTAAGCGTAATTCCAACAGCACATGCAATCAAAAGCAAGTGTCACACATTGTTTGGCAACAAAAAATAAACATTACAGCTGTGATCAAAGAATGTATCTTGTTTATATTGTCTTATTTTAATTTCTTTAGCTCATGCATTTTTGTATAAATATTTATTGGTTTGTATTTTCTTCAGAGACCATAGTTGTTCTGTTTTCTAAAAATAACCTGCTTATAAATAGTCTTCTCTTTTCAAAATACTGTTCTTCCTTTCATTAAGTTCATTTCTAATATCTCTGTGCATGAAAAGTGGTGAAAGATGGATACATGCAACTTAACTAAGAAACATGCAGAAAATAGCTAAAAATGAGGATTAATTCTTGGATAAACACCTTCAATGGTAAACAGTCCTGTGGAAAAATAATAGGTCTCCATGTCATGTAGTAATTTGGCATAAGGGTGTGAAACATGAAAATTAAAATATACCTGAGAACATTAAAATCCCGTTTTCAAGAAAACGCTCTTTTTTGTTGCTGAAGAGCTCTATGTATCATGTAATTTTTCAGTTTTTGCATTTCACTTTACATAACATAATGCCAAGTGGTCCAGCAGGCAGCCCCTGACCAACACTTTCTCAGGTGAATCATGGAGCTGACACACTTGTATTCACATTGAAGAAATCAGTGTATCTGAAAGGTCATCTCCTACATCATGATACACAGAGCTAAGCACTTAAAGTTGTGAACCTCTATACAGCCTATAAAGGCCATTTTAGACTTAATATACCACTTTCACCCCATTTTTTTTTTAATATGGATAACTACCAATGGAAGGTATTAGCAGTGATCCAAACACTAGGACCTAACACACTGCTCAGGTAAAATCCTGGCTCCATTAGAGCCATTTGCAAAACTTGCAGGCACTTCTCCAGTGAGCACTGGGATTACATCCATAGGCCAGGAAAGTTTCTACCTGTCTATGACCCAAGCACTGCTTAGGTCTCCTTCATTTTACACTGGATTTGCTTCATTGGCTTTCCAAAAGCAGTAGCAGCAGAAGAGGGGGAAGCCAGACTGGATCAGGTCTGGAACTGGGAAACCCAGACTGGAACTGCTTTCTGATCCCAAGTTTAAAGCATCGCACCAAATTCAGGGCTGCTCAAGCATGTTCTCTTCCATGGCATGGAACCAAGTTCTTAGACACTTCTCTAAGAAGATTTAGGTAACACTGGGAACACTGCAGATCTGAGATCATATCAAATGCGTCCCCTTCATTTAAAGGGATTCTTTCCCATTCATCACAATTACATATGCCTGTAGATCCTCCCTGAAACGGTGTTCCCCAAAACTCTCTTAGTCAAAGAGCAGTTCATCAGCCAGCTCCCTACACATGGAGCACTTAAAGTAGCCCTTTAGCAGGATGCATGATGATAATCTTTAAGAGACTGTAATCCCACTGAGTGTCTCCTGTTGGTGATTGCACATCAGCCAGGACATGTAGTTCCCAGGCTTTTGAAGAAGATGCATCTGATTTCTGGCAGAGAAAAATCCTATTAGAATCTTCACCTCTCATTAATGGCTGTTAGAGTCAGGGTACTGACATCCATATAGATGCTGCATGTTGTATTTGAAAAGTATCCGAGTGTATCTGCAGTGAGTACTGAGATTAGGTCCACAGGCCAGGAAAGTTTCTACCTGTACAGTGTCCAAGTACTCCTTTAGTTCTCATTCATTTTACGCTGGTTTTACTTGATTGGCTTTCCAAAAGCAGTAGCAGTGAAAGAGGTGTCAAAAGCAAGCAGCTTGGTCTACTCATACATCCTCTTTATGATACGGTTTTATACTGAGACGTTCTGGCATTTGGAATAGTGTCCAGCTTCCTTTACACATGGAACATCCAACTCTACTGTATCCCATCCATATGGGGTAGGATTAAACACCCGAGAGAAAAGGGTTTATTTCACTCTCAAGATGAAGTTCACAGCCACGCCTGCTGTATGCTTTGCTGCAGTGAGGGAAAACTGATTCCCTGTCCACCTGCAAGGATAGGCTTTCGGACTTGAAGAATGTATTTCAGATATGGAGATCCTTGAGGAACTGACCACCAGACTGTCAAACTTTATCAAGAATGACTATGGCACATCTCAGACAAGGACTGGGTACTACATTACACAGTGCATTTTGGCCTATCCTTTGAGCAAATTTCAGTCTAAGGTGTGGGGATTTCAGAGGACCCATATTAAGAAGTAAAACACAGAGGTTCATCAAGCCGCAGGCACAAGTGAGGGTTTTTGTAGTTCTGTATCATCTGCATATGTCAAATGAGAGACTTTGTTCTATATATAGAAATGCAATTGACAGGTTGCATTGCTTCAAGAACAACAAATTTTATAAAAATTGTTTAAAGTTTACCTTTTCAGGTATTTTGAATAGTCCCTGAAATATCCCATAACATCGTGGTTGGCAAACAAAAGGAAAGAAGTAAGAAAAAGACTGACAAGTATTCTGGAAACAAAAGACAGTTAATAATTCAGGTTGCCTACAATTCCTTTGGCTCACAAAAGTCTCAATTCAGATTCTTGCTTTGTAGTAAGAAAAAAATAATCCTCTATTGTCCTTCCACCTCTCCTCTACAACGTATGATGGAATACAGAGTCACAAACTGCCAGGACTTCACCGACAAAGGGCATGTCCTAAAGCAGTTCATTTCATTTCTCCCGGACACCCCCTGGGCAACCTTTTTCCCTAAAGCAAAGAATCTCACAATACCATTTTGTGTAACATTCTTTACATATTTTGACTCATACTCCCAAAGCATATTTATTTCAGTCAGACTGTGCACATGTGGGTTGCGGGGGATTGTTGAGGTTTGGGAGTTTTCCGCTTTTTCCTCAGTTTGATAGTCTGTGCTCTTCCTGGAGCTTGCCACTGTGATTAAAGATTCTGCCTTGTGATGAAAGCAAATCAAGTACTTCAATGTTGAAAGAGAGAGAGAGAGCGAGAGCAAAAGAAGCAGCAAAAACATGTGGTGATTCTTATTTTCCTTTCAAGAGTGACAGAACAGCATATGCAATTCAATACCCAGGATCAGTTAATTGTATCTGAAAAAGCAGTTTATGCAAGTTAACATTTGCTATGATTGTAACCCACACAATACTAATTTCCTATGTAAAGCAACTGTGGTGCCCACGGGAGTCACCTTCATACTTTGGGAATGTGGGCACAGGGCAACATAGGTCACCAGTTATCAGCCTTTGTTTTATTTTACAATACATTCATGATTCTCTGTACTTCCAACAGCAAATAAATCATGCTTGATTGGCAATGCTGGTATCTCATATCCATGATTACCTTGGCTTGAAAGTGAGACAGTAATGCACATTTGTGTTCCGCTCCCTTTAATGTAGTACAAAGCTGGACACAGCTCAGAAAGAAACCCCTAAAATCCATTACCTATTTATGATCATGTACATATGGATATTTATAATGTTAAAAGAGAACCATATGTTAAAGTGGAGGCTAGAGCCTGATAAATCTTTTTAGATGAAAACCTTTTTCAAAAAAAGGAATAAAATAATTAACATTTGCTTTTGCCAGTAGAAACATTTGCTCATGAATCTCCTGGGAAGGGAAGGGCATTTAACCTTTTTACATGCCATCCCCTCAGACATCTCCGACCCCGCTGCAAAGCAGACAACAAAGGTTCCCAACTCCGTGCTGCTGATTAAACCCCTTGTAAGAAACATCTGGATGAAATTTTCTTGGCAGTTGATTTGAAAAGTACACAAGAAGCAGAACTAGGGAGCAGCCATAGTTCAGCCAGTGACACAAAGACGATGCTATGCAAAAGCAGATTTTTCCTTGAACACATTAACTCCTAAATATTAGCCTGTGTCTGTGCAAGCAACCTCATTAGCAGAAGAAAAATAAATCCCTCTTCTACTCTGCATGCCAGTGTAGAGAAGGCAAATGGGCTTTGGAAAAAACCCAACTGAACAATCTTGGTTCTTTTAATAAAATAATAAAGGGCTTAAACAGTTTACCTGCCTAATACTTAACTTCAACTGACACGTAAGAGAGAAGTCATCAATGTCCTTAACTTCCAAAAATCATTAAATTTTCAAAGGATATCAAAACTTCTGTGGTTTCTGAGAAACTCCTCAACAAACTGGATGTAATACTTTCCTACTTAGTGTCTCACACCACACAGCCCAGGTCTAAATTGGCAAAAGTAACCTCAAATTTTCACAGCCTGACATTCAAAATAAATGGTATCCTGGCCCTCTGCTGCTTGAGCTTAAAGAGCTGGTCCAATGCAGCACAACAGATTGTTCCCTTTTGGAAATATAGACCCTGGAATTCCCACAGTTTTCCGTTCTTTACAACAGGCCTAAAAGTGAGAAATTTTCACTGTTGCTATTAATTGAGTAGCACCAATGAAAAACCAACATGAACCAGGCCAACTTTACCCTGCAGCTGCTATGTGAGGAAAAAACAAAATCCACAAAGCAGCAGCAGAGAACAGCACCCACGTCTGATGCAAAGGTGCAGGATAAAGGAAAGCAGTGGGGAACCTTCTGCTCCACAGCTGGCAAGCTAGGAAAATTCCAGATGGAACAGGCAGAGACACTTCAGCCTTTTCCCAAAGCCAAGGTATAGAGTGCTTCAGACTTACCAGACTCAACTAGAATTACCCTTACATATAAAAATGACAGCTTCAGCACTGCCCAGGACTATATTTACTATAGTTGTGGACAATTTGATGGGGTATGGGAAGGATTTTGACTTTTCATTTGGGACATTGCTGTAAAGAAATAGATTATCAGTATGTGTTTAAAATTGCTTGGTAAATATTTTTAAGTCATAAAGAAATTAACACATAGGAAAAAAAAAACTGGTCTAAACATTTTATCTCCAACCCAAATCTCACATTCTAAGGCACCCCTACTGATTTTTGCTACACCACTGCGATCCCAACAGATCTAAAGGAGGGGCACCTATTCAAATTAGTACTGCTATCACTTTCTCACTAAATGAACTTATCCACAAACACCTTGTTATACAGAATTGTTTAGGCTGGAAAAGACCTCTAAGATTATCAAATACAACTGTTAACCCAGCACTGCCATGGTCACTGCTAAACCATGTCCTTACGTGCCACATCCACATGTTGTTTAAACACTTCCAGGGATGTTGACTCCAACACTTTCCTAGGCAGCCTGTTCCAATGTCTGACCGCCCTTTCAGTGAAGAAATTTTTTTCTAACATCTAATGTAAACCTCCACTGGCGGAAGCAGTCTCTGAAATCTAGGAAAAAAAAATCTGTCAGATAAAGAAATTTCGGCATGGGACAAGAATAACCATCTGGAATGCAGACCAGAAATACAATCACAGAAGTGTAACAGTAAGAATTAAGTTTGAAGCTGTGTTTCTTCTATCAAAATAAATAAAATATTGCAAGTCTTTTGTACCACATTATTCAGTAATACCATGGAATGGTAATGAATTAATAAAATCAGAAAGGAGGTTTCTAGAATCCAAAGTAAAATCCAATATTCATCAATAATAGTGGAAAAAAGAAACTGTCATGTAGAACATCTACATGTGAGAGCCACACCACATGTCCAGGCAGGAGGTAACATGGATGCAGATTTAGGGTAGCCACCTGCCAGGCCTGCCATGGTAACTCAAGCCAGGCGGATTCATGGTTAAGAGAAATACTTTAAGACTCCTGCATCAAGGGAAAATCTGCAATTTTGTTACGACCCTTTGATGTAACCAGTTTATGCTTTGCTACTCCAACAGACATCTCCCTCTACACATTTGGTCTGTACCAAACAGGGAAAATGCTGCAATATTCTGAGTCCAACAGTGTGTGTGCAACCAACAAACAATTAAACCGAGCAGTAAAAAGCAGGTGACTGGAAAACATGGAACCAAGGCTTACAGTGTATCAAGAAATGTCCTTACACTTAAAAAATTATAATGCACTCCAAAATCCATTTGTTCAGGCAATCCATGTACAACAGAAGGCACTGTTATCCATACGAATCTATCAATTCTGCACAGCAAAAACCTGAGAAGTGCAACTCAATTAGATGCAGCCCGGCCCCTCCCAGTCATTCAGGTTCCTTGAGAACAAACGTTTCCTTTCAGTCCATCAAATTATAAAAACACCACAAAAATTTGTACATTACAGTAGCTGGTTAGAAAGAGCATTCTGGTGGGGGAAGCACACTGCTATTTTCCAGAAAACCTTCAGCAGCATTAAATTACCCTCCCCTATCACTCAGAAGTCACGATGAATTCAAGAAAATGTAATGATGAGACACTTCCCATTGACCTTTGTAGCTGATCCTTCAGTTGCCACCGGGAGTACTTCCAGCAAAGTTAAATGCTGTGATCAGTCCTTTGTTGTCAAACGCGTATCCACTTTGTTGTTCTATTGTCTTAGTCTCTAGAATCCAAAGAAGAAAAATGACATGAAAAACAGTCAGTAGAGAACACCTTTGCCAGAGACAATACAGCTCAGCTAAGAATGTGAAGTTGTGGAAAAAACTCTCAGTTAAGTCTAAATCTCATTCCCTAAATGCAGTGACAGGAATAAATTACACTTAGATTTTCTCTAAAGGGATAAATGTACACTCCGTTACAACAGCTGACAAATGAATCCTGTACAGAATCAGTCTATGTAACACTGTTCTGCATTCTTTTTGATTGAATCTGAATTTATTTTCCATGATGCAAGCTTTCCATACATCTAAAACCTAACACTGACTGTGAAGGCAACTTTAGTGATTAAGTAGTTGCACAACTGTTAAACATACAATAATCGACAGCAATCTTCATCAAATGCCTGGCTGACAGATAGATATTGCCTTAATCTGCTCTTCACTTCAAATGTCAGGTTGTGCAAAATTAGTGCATACCCTGTTCAAACAGCAGCATGAGTCAATGAGAAGGCAATTAATTAGAAGCAACAGTACTCCTTGAATAACACACACTTCCAGGCAACGAATAATGTAAGTGTAACATCCTACTCATGCTTCCTAGAAAGTGTTAATTAGCACGGAAGTCTATTCTCTTTGTTGTTACAGATGAGCTGCAGTTACAACATCCCTGCAACACGCAAAATGGCCCCAGAGAAGTGACTCACCTGCAGCAGTTCGCCGGTGGTCTGCTAATGTATAAATTTCCTGCAGCTGTTTCTTCTGATCCTCACTCAGTGGCGCTGTCAGCGAATGGTACCAGGCTGCATCTCGGCTCTGCACCGCTGTCAGAACACAGATGGATGAAGAATGATCATCAGGTATAACAAAACGGAACACATGGAATTTCTGGTTGGTTGTAAAACACAATCTGCACTGCAAAACAGGCTCAGTGTCCCTGTTGGTTTTCTTAGCACAGAATCCCCACTCTAACAGAGGCAATCCATTCTGGGGAAACTTAATTACATCCTCTCCTTTCTGAAACAGAAAGTCAACAACGTGGCCATTACTCATGGACAATGTGAATTGAATCTTCTAGTTTAAAACTCATACGAAAACTAAAAGCAACAGCATAATTTCTTCATTTTGACATCTAGAAGGTGACAAATATTTCTATATAGAGGAATCCCTCTAGCAAGCAAGCCCCACTTATTGAAGCTCTAATTGGAAAGTTCTGAAGGAAAACATGAACAGAATTAATCTCTGGATGCATTTTTTTTTTTTTTTACAGTGCTAGTGAGCCAAAAAATCCTAGGACTAACATTAGAAAGCAAGATAACATTTTTCAGGTACTGTAATCTAAATTACTACTTGAAACAAAGAAAAAGGTTTTTCTCGGTGGTGACCATAAACATCTCCAAACAATTTCATCATGTTATATCATTCAGCCAACCACAAAACACATACTTAGAAGTGCTTGTGCAAAAAACTGGTATTCATCAACACCATTTTCAAGGTCAAGAGGTGTGCTGAATCCTTCAAGAGCAGTCTCTTCCAATGCATCTTCATCCCAGTCATCATCATCATCATCCTCATCATCATCTTCCTCTCCACCTCCACCACCTCCTCCTCCACCATGGTTCTCTTGCATTGCCTGACTCACTTCATTTGTTTCATCCTCATCACTTGGTATCTCTTCTGGAAAACCATTGACATATTTTTTAAAACAAAGTTTACAAAGTATAAGGAAGCAATGACTTACAAATTAAAAACAATCAATAAATCTAGGTTTTGGCTAGGAAACACCCATCCCCCAAAATCTTAAAAGCCTTGAAAAAAATGAAGCTATTAAAATGTTTCCTACATTCCAGTCAAGCTTTACTTTCTTTCCAGACCTGAGGAATATGAAAGTGCCACTGTTTTTTTTCTTTCATTTATTCAGTCACTGTGCGTTTATAGAATCCACAAATTTTGAGGAAATGTCAATAAGTGGTCCATCACTGTGCTTTTTAAATTACAGAGACCTCAAAAATGGACACAAAACTGTGAGAAAACCAGCTGCAGACCAACTATCTGCCTGCTATTCTTCAGAGTGCTCACTTATTTGAGCAACTTGAACCAACACTTCTTGCTTTGTTTTACCTTCCATTCCACTTGTAAAACTATTGCAACCTGAATTAAATACAACTGCAACATGCAGTTCTAAACTGTGCAATTTCTTACTTAAGGAAAAGTATCTCTGACTTGTAATCAAGACTGAAAAACTCCCGCTCCACTTCCAAACCTTTAGCTCCTACTGTGTTAACAGTTTAGAAAGAATAAAGATGACTAGATATGAAGCCAGCAGGGACTGAATCATAAGACAGAGATTTGAAAATTACTGTGCTTTTTCCATACTGTATTCCTATGCATTGAGAAAAATTCTGTGATTCCATTACAGATCAATCATGTGAAATTTCAGTGGATTACATAATCTGCTCACATCCAATCTAATTTTTCAGGCCTTAAACCATCTATCTACTATTCCACGTCAAACAGATATGTCTGCAATGCTGTGTATAATTCCCTCTCTAAGATATTGTTTGATGTTTTTTCTGTTCTGGCAGTTAGGGGCCTGCCTACTCAAGGAAACTCAGCTGTCTCAAACCCATGAGGCAAATGACTTTTCATTTGGACAAAGAAGACCTGCTAGGACCTCCTCTGAAATTCAACCAAGCAAGGCTTTCAAACAGTTGGGTACTAGGAAGAGCTTCTTTCCAGGGAGTAAGAATATAACTAGTGGAGTCCTGGCAAACTCCTGCTGCCAATGTAAGAAGACAGGCATAATTACAACACAGAAGAGTGGACTTACAACCTACCCTTAAACCAACACTACCCTTTCACAAAATGTTACATTGAAACATTTTGAATACATTTTGGTAAGAAAAATCAATTCCTAAGATGACCTTTCAAGCACCCAGTAAACTGACCTATTTTCAGCAGACTAATGAGTCTAAAAATGAACTGCAATTTCTTACCCCCTTTAAATTAAATCCAGACAAAATCCACAATGTGAAAAGGGGAGATTTTACCATTATCTTCTGCAACGTGTTTTTCATCTTTAGCATGATCCTCCTGTTCTGTGAGTTCTCGTGAGGCGGAAACTTGTTTTAAGCCCAAGAAGAGGAGGAGGATTGAAGGAACAATCTGGGCAGCCACAGCATCCACTGCAGGTGGTCGGTTCTGCAATTCCATTAGGATGCTCAGTCCTATTATACACATCTTTCTGTCATGGAGTCTGAAACAAAACACACTTGTTAGAAAAAAAACCAACAACCAGGTTTTCACTGCAAGGATATTTAGACAGCATTAAAATCCTGGTGCTTGTGATCAAAGTCTATTTTCAAAGCTTCTAAACAAACTATTTCCTTTGTTCTGAAAGCAAGTTCCCCACTGAAAGGTACTTGTCCAGTAACAATTGAACACCTTTCAAGCACTGGTCAAATTCCTGGAGCAACTGTTTCTGATTACCAAATGAAATATTTGTAATGCTAAATAAATACTGCTTAATAATTATGTAGAATATCTTGTCTTTAATAAAGCATTTGATACAGATTATCATCATTAAATAGGATGGAAAATCAATTTGCCTTGGCTTAGACAGCAGTACTGTTGCAGGGATTGAAACTGGCAAAAAGACTATTAATGAAGAGTAACGATAAGTAGGATTGCACCAAATCTCAGGGAGCATTTATGGAGTGCCGCAGGGCTAGCTGAATTTAAACACACTTATTAAAAGGCCATCAGAATTGCTGTATTATACATCCAGTTTCTGATGCTAACTTGAGACGTATAGCTAACTCTGGTGAAAGCAGGGAAATAATTCCATCGTATTAAGAATAACTGGCAGTATACTCAACCTAGAAACTTGCAAATGAGTAGTCCTACAGTAAAACAAACACACCATAGATAAGGGAAAGAAAATCATTACATTAGTAGCAAAAAGATTTTTATGTGACCATAGTCAGGAAACCAGGTAAGAGCTTATGCTTTTAAATTTGAGAATTGATCTACACTTCCAGAAACAGAAGCTTCTGCAAACAAGGTGGAGAAAGCCTGTAACTGTTTCTGCAGATACTCTTTGGTTCTCCTTTACTGGAATTATCAGTAGTATTCAACTTGGAGCTAAAATTACAGTATTGTGCAACGGGGGGGCTTGAGAGGAGCTGGTTTTGTTTGAACTATTCAATTTGATGCTGACAGCTTCTATGCAAGCCTTTTGCAGGACAAGTAGTGCCAGCAAGACCTACAGAAACCAAGTAAATCTCCAGACTTGTCAGAAGATGGCCATCCTCTCCACTCTTGGTAGATATTTCCATTACTGAGTCAGTTTTACTTTGGAATTAAGAGAATACGAGTTGAGAGAGCAGAAATTATTATGACGGGCAAGAGACTGCAATAAGGCTAACAGGGGAACAACCACCTCAATTCACCTCTTCAAAAATTGCTATAGAAATACAATTTTTTAAGTGTTTACAATTTCCTTACCAAAGCTGCTATATAAAATGCTACCGAACTATTATATTCTTTAAGTAACACAAGTGATCCTGTATTACAGCTCTCTAAACTTTACTTGTGCTTAAACTAGGCTGGAGACCTTGAGGGATTTCATTACACCTCCCATGTTGTTAGTCCTGTTAGGGTTTACTGAAGTGATTCATTCTCAAGAGCAGTTGATAACAAAAATAAATTATATATGACCATGCGGAACATTATGATCATAGAAGACCTTCCAAGAAAAACAAAGGCAACTAGCATATCAAATGGCACTCTTTGCCACATTGGCTTTGGCTGCTTCGTTACATGTGTTGAAAAATGCAACCGAAGTGCAAGTAGGGAAAGAGAGTCCTTTCATGACTGCTAACTGCAATACTTCCGTTTCAGATGGAATAGGCACAAAAAGGGGCAACACAAACCAACACGGAAAATGAGACAGAGGAACAGGGTCTACTTCATGAAAAAAACACCTAAATCCTTTATTCCTCTCAGCTGAGATTACTTACTCCTGTATGTTGAAAACAAGCTGATTGCCATTTGCTCTTACGCCAAGACTTTTAAGATCAAAAGCCAAGGTAAAAATGAAGCTACCTATGAATGAAGTATAGCTTTTCTGGGAGAGTTGTCCTTAGTGCCAGTACAAAGGAAAGAACTTTCTCTAACTTCTCTCTCTGCCAGCACTGTTACCCAAGTGTGACCAAAGCTCTGTACTCCACACACAAAACTTCTGTCCTGCATCTGGACATGGGGAAGCCATGAAATTTCTTTGAGTCCCAAATGTACAACGAAGCAATTTCAGTCATGTGTGCCAGAGCTGCCAGTGACCCTATCTTTTATCATATATTTGAAAAAGCTACTGTTGCACAAAGCCAGTTGCAAAATGCAACACAGTGAAATGTAAAAAAACTTTACTAATTAATGGCTTTGCTTCACACTAAGTTATCTTTTTGGGACACCAATTGAAAGTACAAGAATGAAGCACTGCAGTTTGAAAGGGACCCATCATGGGGAAGCAGCCCAAATGACCAAAGCCCACAGCGTATTTGTCACGCTCCATTTTAAAGCTTCTGAACAGAGTTTTAAGAACAAACCCATGTCTTCAGAATATGCACGTTTTTAGAAGGCCCAGCAGGACAGCAGAAATCCAGGCATCAAGCCATCTTTAGTGAACCTGAGCCAGAAGGGGACTTGTTCCTTTCACCTGCCAGCAGAGACAAACAGCAGGAAAAGCATCCATCTTACCTGAAGTTCAGCATTCTACTATGCCCTAGCTGTATTAAATACCCACAGGACTGAACAAGCAAAACAGAGTTTTATGGCAGTGACATATTTTTGTAACGGTAAAGAATGGTTTCAGGACCAATCCTTTGCTATCAAAAGGCTCATTATTTCAGCACCCTTCCATCTGCTCCAGGGAGCCTGGATATGATTCTCCTTAGCAATTTGTGCTTCAAGACCCGCACTTTTTTGCTCAGCAGCACACAATAGTCCTCCCTAACATTCATGGATTCTGCTTATGCCTCAGTGGTATATCCAGCCTGGACTGTTAACCACACAACACATGGCAGTGCAATGCATGACTCCAAGCCACGTCTATTTTTAACAAGCTGTGTGTGGTCTTCATAATCTGCAGGACCTCTTCTTGGTAATACACTTCCTTCCAATACAGCATAAAAAGCTTTTAGAATCTCTCATATTTTAAACCAAACTGAAAGTATTTAAAAGAAAAATCACTAACCCTTTCCTTTTTTGGTTTGCTGTGCTCCTTTATGCCAGAATCAAGTTTCTTTCTATTACAATCAATAGAGTTCCTGGACAAAATGCAAATAATTGCCCCTTTCCTTCTAATTGCAAAGTTGGGACCAAATGAGACTGGGATTTTATATAGAACTCTGAGAAAACTATGATTTCTAACTATTTTAGCTCTTATCAAACAAGTATCCCCATTCAGCACTTTTTTTTGAAAAAAAAACCCCCTCACTTATTGAGGTTTTTTGGGGTTTTTTTTGAAGCAAGTCTTTTCACTCTAGTTACCAGAGAATTTTTAGTATGAAAGTAAGCATAAGTCACACAGAAGTCTCACCCAAACTTCAGCTGCCAGGGAAAAGGAAGAAAGCAGCGAGGAAAAAATGCTGCTACAAATGGCTTTCCAGTTTGAAGTGACTGTAGAAAACACTTGGAAATAAATAATAAATATAATATACTGTGGCACATGGGCATTATGGGCACACAACCACAGATATGTAATATCCACAACATACTGAATTTATGTACAGTCTTACAAGGAGTTCTGAGTTCCACTTGTCTCCATAATTTTCAGTACCCTAAATTTGTAATTAGTTTTAAATAGTTTCCATAGGTTTAATAATATGGAAGAACAGTCACTTATCTTACCATAACTGTTTTTCTCCTCCATTTTTCCCATGGATTCCACCTCATGTGTTCACATGTGCTGCTCAAGAAATACTGCATTCAGTTGGCAAACACAACTGGATCCAGTCCGAGCCTGTGCAGTCAAGCACAAACTCTTCTACTGGCAGAGCAGCATCTATGGGGACTAAGATTTCACGGGAACAGAAGAAAAACAGAATCACAGAATGGTTTGGGTTGGAAGGGACCTTAAAGATCATCTAGTTCCAACTCCCCTGCCATGGGCAGGGACATCTTCCACTAGACCAACTTGCGCAGAGCCCTACCCAGCCTAACCGTGAACACTTCCAGGGACAGGACATGCACACAAAGATGTGAGATTTATGCAGAGAAAGCATCTTGAAGAGACACTGTTACCACTAAGTCCCAGATTTCCTGCATGGCTGACAAAATTACAGCAATATTCACCTGGTCCTTCGTGTCTGGAGGTGGATCTACTTTGATCTTCGCCAATTTCTCTAGGATCTGAGTTTTCCAACTGATTTGAATTTAGGCCCAGAACTGCCTCTTGCTGAAGAGCAATCTAAGTGTAAACCAAAGCAGCAAATAACAGCTGGTGGGAAAAAGGACTGTACAAATCAGGCACCCACTGTTCTCTGATAAGACATGAACTTGGCAGGGCTGAACCCAAGAATGGATTTTAAGAAAGCCAGATTTTGTTTGCACTTTTTTCTTTCCCTGTTCAGTTAGATCTCTGAGTATCCAGCTCCTGCTCAGATGATGACCCTTAACACTCTTAAAAAAACAAATGGTCTTCTAGAAGCAGTGCTGTCCTCAGGGAAAGAGAGGAAGTCCCTTCCAGCACATCACAGTGCCTCACAAGCAGTACTGTAGCAAAAGCCATACACCTGGCAGCCACATAATGAGGAGATAGCATTGAAGGAAGAATGCCTTTTAGATTTAAGCAGTATTGCAATTAATCATTTCACTGCTGGTAGCAGCAGATCAAAGAAACAGATATTTTAATCTTCTGCTGCCACTCAAGTGCAGAGTCTGAGCAGAATCTAGCATCGTGATCATGTGTTTCATTTTCATAGGGTTCAGCTCTCAATAAGAGTTTCGCTGAACAGTAGTTTCAGTAGCTGATGCTTTCTGAAAAGCAACACAGAACTGAAAGTTTAGCTATAACTCACAGGACTACTTGAGGTTCGGCCTAGTCAGATTCGCAATATTTTTCTCCTCTGAATGTAGACAAATTTCTCACTTGAATGCTCCAGGATGAACCATTCCAGGCTATAAATCTCTGATTTTTTTTATTTCTTTTTAAAAAGGAATTACAAGTTTGCCATATGTAGGGAATATCTTCTTTCCTACTGTCTCTGTATGCATTCAACATTTGATATGTAGTAGAAAACAAATAACAGCACAGAGATGGATCTCAAGAACTTGGCTTAAGCCATAAAAAAAAAAAAGTGGCAAAAGTTGGTGTACATCCTAAAATGTCTTGCTCTTTTCTAAAGTTTGTACACATAAAAATAATTTAGCAATTAACGATAAAATTATCACAAGGTATGGGAGAAGTAACTTAAAGGTGCCATTTTTCAGTTACTGGCACTCCAAAAGAAATGAGGGACATTGGATCCTTTATGTCTTCTTTGTCACTGAAGTAACCCTGCTCATCAATAACGTCTATTTCTGTTAAGATACAGCATGTACTGCAGAGATTTGTGTACACAGCAGGTAGAAAATGTTTAAGAACAGTCCAGGTTTGTTATAATGAACTTTTTCCTACTCTTTATCAGTTTAATCTACTAATTTTAGTATTTTTTCTCCAAGAAGAAATTGATACGGTCATACACTGAAATACAGACATGAATGAGTATCTGTCGACAGACATTATGCAGTTCCAAATTCAAGATTAATCCTGTGGCAATTTTGCAGCCATATGAAGATGGCATATAATTCTGTTCAAAAAAGATGAAGGCAAGTAAGAATTGGTATGGAGAAAAGCTACTTGGAAGACTGAGGAGTGGAGAAACCATCTTATAAGAAAGGCCCTGGAGACTTGCTTAGAATTGGAAAGACAAGACTGTATCAATAAAATACAGGCAGGAAAAGAATGGCAACCTAAAATAGGGTACACATCTATGGGCCAGGAGCTGCCTGTACTCATCGATGGCATGGCTTCTAAGTCACACTTAATTTAGTCTGTTGACACAGGCTTTGTACAGAGAAGAGAACACACATTCTATGCCTACTCATTCACCTGCAGTCAGATGTCAGCCTCCAACAACAAAACAAAACTCAGAGCAGAAGGTGAGAGGTAGCTGTTAACTGCATCTGACTGTCTGCTTTGCCCTTAAGTGGATTTGAATCTCACAGTCAGACTCCACATCTCAGCTGAGAAGCAACCACTAAGTGTCAAGCACTGGACTTCACCTTCACTCAGCATCAAATGCATCCTTTGCTTTGTGATGACAGGCTTTGTTCCCCTTCATTTACTTTACAAATGTTCAACTCCTGCCCAAGTGCACACTAGTGCAGTGCACACATATGTTCAAGGGAGGCTGGAATGCAGTTAAAGTTCAGGAGTATGCTAAACAGTCAGTAGCTCAATGGCACAATGACAAATATGCAAGTAGATCATGCATAACTCACAGGGATTAAAATCAGTGTGGGACTCACTGGACAGAGTAACGGTTCCTTTAACATTAAATGGAGCATTTAAAAATAAATTAGAAAATATACAACAGAAAATATGTATTCAGTGTTTCAGACAGAAAGTTAACATGTTGCTGACATTCTCCTGGTCAACTCTGAACACCGTGAAGGAAACCTCAGTACTTGCCCAAAAAAACAGTCTGTGTCATTCATCCACTGGTTTATGAACTGTGCAGTGATGGGCTCAGGATTGTGTGGAAATCTGATGTTCTCCAAGGTGTGCAGAAGTAGGTCAGGATTGTAGTAGAGAGCAGCTATGGCAACTTGAAGACACATGGTACGGAGCTCACTTGTTTTAACTCCTCTGGTTAATCGCTCCAGCACAGCCTCCACAAAGAGTGGAATACACTGGGCATAAAGAGGAGAAGAAAAGGGAAAAAAAAGAAGAGAAAGCAGTCATTATACATGCTGTCAGACTATATAAATGTTTAAAATACCTTAATCAGAATTGATGTTCAGAATTAACTGAAGGCCAAGTATAATAACCTAGGAACACATTCTATTCACTTCCTAGTATAAAAGCATTTTAAGCCTCTGATCACATGCTTATACATCTTCCCCAAAACACCTCTTCCTTGAGTTAAAAATGGCAATGTTATTCTGGGCACAGAGGAGAATATTTGAGGCTATTTGGTGGAATTTGTTCTAGCATGTATGAAAGGTTTAGAAGAGAACTCAAAGACATTCTCATCTTTAAATACAGATACCCAACAATTTCAAAACTAACAGGCATTAAAAACTAAATTACCTAAATCTGTAAGATAAGAAGTTTTTCCTATTAAATGTAAAGTGACATTAAATTTCTCATAAAAGTTTTGAAATTAGTTTATTCAGATAAAATAAAAAGTATGCACAAATTTCCAAACAATGAAATACACATCTACCAGACACACATATATTTCAATGTGAATATTTACACTTTATAAAAATTTCAGAAGTGTTATGAAAGTTTTAGTTTATGAGTTTCAGTTTAGTGTGCAACCATTTTAATTCACAGGGTTGTACAGCTCAATTAAGCCTTCCACCACACAGTTACTTCAATGCAAACGCATTGAATTCACTTTAAACTCTTCCAGATTTCCTTTAAAAATAAAATCTTTCAGGGAACATTTTTATCTGCAATGACTTCACACTTGCACTAGTAAAGTTATATTGGTTTCAGTAAAATTAAATTTATCACTGAAGTCCATGGACTACACAGTGGCAACTTCAAACAGGATATGTCAAAGTAATTTAGCCCTTAACAGAAGAAAGACCACTATCTGAAAGTGTGTTCTAAGAAACTTCTGGAAAATTGTGATTGTGTTTTTCCCCACAATCCCAATCCAGCCACGATAAAATAAAAATAAAATGATCTTTACTTCCAAATGTACTAAATAATGTAAAATGTGAAAAAGTTCCTATGGCTTGGAGAAACAACAGTAGTTGGATACGTATAGTTAACCTCTCAGCCACAATAGTTTCAACTACATGTGTTTTGCATCAAAAAGGAAATCCTGTAAGGAGCAAGCAAAAAAAGACAACCCTGCACAACGTACTATACCCTTATCATTCAGTCTATATCCATTTTATGGTCATGCTCATTAATCTCTCCTCTCAAAAACAAACACCTTACAAACTCTCTTGAACTGATTTATTTCTTTCTGTATTTCTCCCCACTTTATATTTCCCTCAAATTCTCTAATTCCAACTGCTTTTCTCAGGAATCATACACGGATCATTGGAAACCAGTAAAAGAGAAAACCTGTTCAATATATATCACCTGGTCAATTCCCCGTCCTTTGCATTGAAGCACAATTACTTCTAGGAGTTTGGCTGCATGGCACTCTGCATCTTCTCCTGCATCTCCTGTTAGTACCTAACAACCAGAATGACAACTTAATTTGTCAGTATTAATCACCAACAACACTGAAAGCAAGTGCTAGTGTACCAGTATACATCAAAGAATCCCTACACAGCATATACATATCTATTCATGCTACATTTTAGGAGGAATTGAGACACATGGACAGGGATAAGTGGCTAAAGGTAAATCTTAAAAATAATTAAAAGTAATTGCTGTAATTCTTTCAGAATGTTCTATTCTTTATATGTCCTCACTTTTCATTTTTTAAAATGTTACATATAAGAATCATTGATGTTTTCCACACCATTTCCATTTTTTCACTTCAGCACTGGCAGATTAACAGCCTGGCAAAGTGAAGTTCTATTTCTAGGCTAGTTTCTGCTTAAGAACAAGATGTATGCAATCATTCTGTGCATAGGCACATACATGTGAAACTGAATGCTTCACCTCAGCACATGACATCTCAACAGCATGGTCAGTGTCAATCAAACCTGACAAAGAAGAAGAATTCTCAAACATATTTCAATTCTCTAAGTTTCATAAAAATCAGCAGGTAGCTAGACACCTAACAGTCTATAACACCCTAAGTCAGAGAAGGACTGCAGCATGATCTCATACTTTATTATACATGAGAGACTCAGTATAAAAGAGAAATATGATAAGTGTAGGAAAATCTTGAAGTGAGTTCACACCTTAGCTAACAACTAGGGAGTCCAATGGCAAGAAACACAACCCAAGGAAATCAGGCTTCATTAATTCCTCTACTTACCAAAATAGCTGTTCATAGAAGAGAGTCAAGAGGAACAGCAACTTTCTCCCACACAGATTTGTGCAAGTAATTTTTTAAAAGCATGTCACTTAAAAAGTGTGAAGGTGCTGTAAGTGCTCAGAACTGAGGGAAGACCAAAATTCACTTAGTTGTGAAATGCCTGGCCACCACCTGGCACGTTCAGGTCACTGTTAATCTGATCGTTAAGCACCAGTCATAAGTACAACACAAGAATCAGAAGCCTTACCTTTTTACACATAGCATAAATGATTTCTAAATGCTTTGGGTTAGACAGTAGAGTATCAGTGTCAATGGTCACATAATTATGCAAGAGAGGCATCATATCTGCAGAACAGGGAGAGCAAAAAAGTTACTAACTAATCCCTGAAAGTACTAATCAGTGAGGGTGTAGTCCTATAATGGAATTCATTGGCTTATATTCTTGGATACAGTCGGAAATTTGAACTCTGCAAAAGTCTCTTCCAGAATTCTTGATAATGTGCATCACGCAGGGTGCATTGTCAAAATAGGATGTTTTAATTAATTAATTTGCAGTTTCACATTACCTTTGAATATTTCAACTTTGAGTTCAGGATTTCCTACAATAACTGATCACACTGACAGATTTGAATATGCTTCGCCTACTTAAATAGGCTCCTGTTAAACTCCCACACTAAACAGATGGTCAGGGCATGACTCAAATACATGATCATTTTAAACCAAGACACTAAATGGAAGCGACCCTTATCAAGGTGGGGTTTGGAGACAAATTCTCAAGCAGTGGAAACATCACTAGAACAGAAGGGATCATACCTGCAAAGTATTCAAAGCAGTCCTGTTGGAAAACCTCATACAGAACACCTAAAAGCTGCCACATCTGAGGTGAAATCATCTGGCAAGTTAAGCTGAAGGCCAAGGAGAGAATTTCTTCATAAAACTCTGTAAAAGAGAATCAATTTAAAGTATTTAAAAAATAAATTTCACATGCAAATACCTTGAAATCTGAACCAAGTCCTGAGTCATGTAACAATTAGAAGACAGCAATCAGACACTAAATCATACATAAAAAATAGTACAAATGGGAAAAGACTCTTTAGGACAGGCCTCACGTTGGCTACAGTCACAACAATATGCATAGTTTTCCACTATAAATACACACACAAAAAAAAATGATACCAGCACAAAGACAAAGTGTTTAATCAATTTACTGAAAAATATTTTTTCTCAGCCTTTGTTTTTTTTCTTAAAGGCCTTATCATGAAACTGTGTAATTCTTTAGTGCAGGGTACCGATAAAGCAGATATTTATTTGCAGACTATGTCCATAACACACTAATGTAATTGTAAACATAATCTTTTAGCATAGTTAGCTAGAACTATAATCAGAACTGCATTTTCTGCTTTTGAGTGTGACCTCCAAAACACAACAAACAACCTGACTAACGTTCCAGAGGAGATCAGGAGAAACAAACTCTAACTGAAAATTAATGCCTTTTTTTTCTTTACAGAAACACACACAAAAAATGGAAATTTTGTTCTGGAAGATAGCAATAATTAAATTACATGTTTTTATATTAAAAAATTCTTGATGTTTTTTTCTAAAAATTATCTCTAACACTTACCTATAACATGTTTCTGCAAAACAAGGCCAATGATCTGTAAACAAATGCTCTCAAGCTGTTGAGTGATCTGAAATAAAAACATATAGCAGTTTATTAAAAAAATTAGAAATACAATTTAATAAATGTATTTGACTGATTCAGTTTGAGAAGTTCTTAGGAAAGGGCTTTTATAATTTTTTTAATGCTGCATTAACAATCACAAGACTATCAAATAAGGTCTTACTGATGAAGAAAGAATCTTTTTTTCCCTGAATATGTTAAATGTAAACTTGTATTTCACCACAACAGGGAGACCAATTCCTAGGAATACTATCCAAGAAATTGCCTATAAATACGGGTCACCAGTGTAACAAACTAGCCTTAGGCAAAACATTTCTCCCTAAATTCTGTTTTAACAGTCTGCAATACAACTAACCACTGTGAGGCAAACTAACTCTACCCCAGCCAAAATCAGCACATTCCAAATAAGGGCTAAGAATTTTATCTGTGGTACATAAATTTGCCTTGAAGTTGAGAGCTAAACAAGGAAGAAATCACAGAAGGAAACTGGGCTTGAAATTCAAATTTGCTTGGTATCATCCTGTTACAGTAAATGTACATTCATGTCAAGGGATGCAACAAACAAAGTGCTTGTTGTCACTAATAAAAGGCATGTGGGAACAGGAGAAAAGTACGAAAGAAAACCTCACCTCCTTGTGATCCTCCACAACTGTCAGGATTGTGTCAATTGTGTGCAAGATGCCCATGGCCATAACTGTTTTGTCCTCTACTTCCTCATATTCCTCACTCTGAAGTACTTTACCAAATATTTCAGCCTGTGAACAAAACCAACCAATTTGACATTCAAGAGCAAACTCACATTTCTAATTTGTCATGCAAAGCCAAGACAGCTAATACAACAGCAGCAATGCCTTATCTCTAAGAGCTGTCAGCACTGAAAAATACACTCCTCACTTCTGAAAGGGGAACACAGAAAATTAAATTCACTGCCCTTTTTTTTTTTTTTTAGAAGTCTGACTATGTTAAGTCCTTTGAAATGTTAAATGGCTCATTAAAACCAGTGACAAAATTCAGTACCTTTGAAAAACCTATAGGTTTTAAAGGTGCTTCATACAGAAAAAATCTCAAATATAAGTACAGTGAATACTATAGGTGGACCTTCATAGAGATTACTTTAAACAGAGTGCCCTCCAAACAAAGTTCATTAAATGTTTGCCAAACTAGGCATGTGCTTCTGACAGGACTGTCTCTTACCAGGTGTTGAGTCATGTCAACGGCGATGGTAGCTACCTCCTGACTGTACTCACAGATCATCTTCTGGATTACATTGGTAAGATCGTCATTCTCCGTCTCTCTAACGATGTGCAAGAGCTCTTGCATAACTGGCCTTACATAAGGCTTCACATATTCCTTGGCTGAAATAAACAATTGAAACTAGGTGAACTACCCAATAACACAAGTATGCATATCTCAAAACTACCAGGTAACTGACTACTCTTGAACAGAATTTTTTAAATTTGAATTCACTAAAGAAATAAAAAAGCCAAAAAGCATATCCAAGGCACTTTTACAGTTCATAACCAGTAGACAAATAAATTGTACAATACCAAAAGATCATCTACAGCTAAAATCCAGTTTTGAGGGAATACCTGCCCTCATATATAGGCAGCATTCATTCTTAAACATGCACACCAAGACAGGTGATATTTACTTTATCAAAAGAAACATGCTGATTCTAGCTTCTTTTGTGCAGAGACTTGCTGTAAAAACTAGAAGTCAGAATTCTGGGATATACACAATAACTAATGAGCAAGTGAAGCTGCCCAAACATGATGAAATGTTCTTAAATCTATGTCTTTAAATGGTCGAAATGTTTAGATAAATCTGCACCAACCTTCTCATATCTACAAAAAAAAATAATCAATAAATCTGTGTATACAGCTGATAAATCACTGTCACATACCTTGTTCTTGGTTGCTTACTAAGGTCTGAAGGGCTATGGCTGCTTCTACTTTGACAGGCATTTCCTTATCATCAATCAGGCTCTTCTTTGTCAACTCTACTGCATTCCTCAAGTTTAACTCATTGTGAAATTTCAAAGCACTGAATGAATGAAGTACCCAACAAGACTGCAAGACAAAAAGAAAAGCAAGTTAGGGATTATTGCAATTTTTAAGCATTTTTAAGTGATTCAGAAACAACATTATCTCTGTTTCCATGTATTGATTTCTTTTTCCTTAATTACAGTGTATTCATATATTAAACATAACAGTTTTTGCAATCAAGCAGTTCTCTGTTACCCTTTCCCAATTTCCAATAAATTCAATATACCCATAATTGGCATTGATACCTTTGGTCCTTCTGGGGGAAAAAATTAAAGAAAATTAGCTGTTTGTTTATGGCTGAGTTCAGCACCTGGGGATTTTCTTCAAACTACATTCAAACTGACATCTAATCTGTGGAAATTCTACCTATCCTTCACAGGCTTTCAACTACTCTAATTACTAAGATCTGCTAACAAAAAATGGCCACAGCCACTGCTCAAATTGTCAAGTTTGAATTAAGAAGTAAAAAGTAATACAACACAGACTTTCCATCAATTGACTTGACTGAAAAATCATTTTTTAAATCAAAAAGATGAAAAAACACTGTAGGACAGTTTTATTTTACATTTTACTATGTCTTCGCTTTATTTCTTTCAGTAACACTCAGAATAAAATCAAACTGCAAAGGAAGGAGTCATGGCAAATACTGAAATTGATACAACGGGTGAACTTACTCTAGCTCTGAGGTACCCCAGGTTAGACATGAACAAGGGAAATACATGATTCTGTAACATCAGCTCCATTTGATCCTTGAAGACACTCTTCTGTTGGTGTAAGCAAAAATTAATTTTAGAGACCATTCCTTTTCCATACTTCATTCTAGCCAGTAATCCATTTCAACTATCAACCATAGGAAATATAATGATTTGTCTATATAATAAAGGTATTATTCTCTCTCAGAGATCTGGATTCCTTGAACAGAACTCCTAAGCATAGCAATTTCAAGGCCAGATAAGTGAAAGAACTGTACATATATATTATTCAACTCTACATTAGTCATTACTATACTGTAAACAGGAATTCTCATTTTATTTAAGGCAATTGATTCTAGCTGATTTTTTCTTAAAAACTATTCAGGAAAAATAACCTAGTAACGCCATTCTTCCTACAAAGTACATACAAACCTGAAGATGAATATAAGCTTAGCATGAAACAGATCTGAGTTTCAAATGACCTACTGTTATTATAAATATCAAAAGTAATTATTTTGCACACTACAAAACCAAAAAATCACATCTTTTTTCATGTTTATTAATGGCCAAAGATAATTCCTTTGTGATAGAAATCTCCCTAGTTGGAGAAGGATATTTGATGAGAGCTGTCCCTCATTATTCCAACCTTGGCAAATCCTAAGATACTCATAGGGAGCTAGAACTGCCAGCATGGACATTTGGGACTTTTCTTACAGCCCCAAAACACTAGAAAAGATATATGCTGGGGACTGTGTTACCATCTGAAGGAATGGTAAGACAGGAAGAGGGTGAAATAGGACATTCAATACAACACATATCTTAGGTGATCAGACTTTATTTTACCAATGCATACATAATTTTTTCCCACACTGATTCCCCAAACCATCATGGAAGCAGACAGGGACCTGAGCAGAGACAAAACAGAGAGAAGGGAAAAGAATTTTCCCTTGTGCACACAGGTCAGAAGTTCGCAGGCATTAGACTTGGAGTTGTGTGGAGAACCTGGTGGCCAAGGCAGGGTCATTGTGCCTAGGAGCTCCTTACATTCTATATCACAGTCAACTCAACAGCCAGGAAGCACTAACAAATCCAGTATTTTCTGCAGAAATAGCTGGTGGAATTTTTCAATGTGCCAAATTCCAAACACAAGAAATTCAGACTTGAAAGGCATCTGCAGTGTTTGGGGATTATTACTCTAGTCTAAAATATATTATAGCCTTATGTTTCAAGACTGAAAATTTCAAATAGAAGAATACTAGAATAAACCCCTTTTTTTTCCCCTCAGGACAGCGACAAATAGGTTAAGAAACCCCCAGTCAATATGAAAGTCTCCTCGTAACACACATAATGTCTTCCTCTTTCACTGTTGTACTCCAGCATTAGGGTGGGCATTTACAATGCAACATAATCTAGAAACATTCTGCAAAAGTTACTGATGTTTCAGGATTTAAGATCAGATCATAGATTGGTAAATTGGTAAAAAACCAGATGACTTATAAAAGAATGTTGGTAAGATATTGCTTGTAATATGAACACAGATCCTGCATAAAGATGCACTCACATAAAATATAATGAACTACTTTTAAAAAGACGCCTCCAGCACAAGGTCATTATTCCCATGCTAAAACTGGTAATGTTTTGGCAGTTACTTTTGACACGGAACAAGGGCACACTTTAGATTCCACCATCTACAAAAGCACAACTGCAATCTATGCTAATTAGAGAGCAACAGTGTGGATTAAATTTGCATTCAGGTTCCAGAAAAAGAGTCAAAATTCTAATGATGTCTATAAAAAATAGAGGAAGGCTCTGTGTTCTTTCCAGTTATTTTCAGAACTTCCAACTGGCTGGTGAAATAAGACTTAAAGCCACACATTGCAGAGTAAGAAAGTTGGAAAGCTAGACAAAACATTCCTGCATCATGTGAAGTAAACCTTTTTCTGGAACCAGAAGCAGCCCACAACAGCGCAAGGTGTTGGGGAATTTGCTAAAGACTCACAGGCCATGTTACTGATGGAATGCATGTTTGCTTTTTTAACGCTGCCATTTTACTAGTAAAGCAGAGGAGGACCAAGGGATTGTTCTACAGTATACAAACAAAGCTTGGAGAAAACGTAAGAAATAGAATGTGTGTATAAAATGGAAATATAAAAACCAGGAAAGACTTAATATGTTTAAATAAACAAACCCTCATATTCTGATTGACAGTGCAATCTCTCTATGGATTTTATAAATATGGCTAAGGGCAAGTCATACTTTAAAAACTAAGACTTCTTTATTTTAAATCACTGTTGACAGCAAGAATCGCAAACCTTTTTCAGTTCTTTACCCACTTACCTTCAGTAAAATATCTGCTAGGGATCCTATAACATGCAGAGCTCCATCTTTTTTCCTTGGATCAATGTTTGGCTCAGTCAGAATCTGGTAGCAATACGCCATCATTTTTGGTAATACCTATGCAGGACAGAAAATACAATCTCCTTTTGTCAAATTATTTTAATAGCACTCTTTAAGTTAAAAAATTCATATGACAATTTTAAGAAGAAATTTTATCTTGGTCATAGGAATTGTGAGGTACTACGTGTAGCATGTTTCCACAGTTAAAATTTGGGAGGTCCCTTTTTCAGCTTTTCAACCAAACTTGACAAAATTAATCTCCTTGAAATTTCACATTACTACTAGTAAATAAGGTATTTTTGTTATTGTCTGGAGGCAAAACAAAAAAGGTGATGAAAAAGCAAGAGGCTGTACCTCACCCAATTTTTTTTCCCTTAATTTCTTTTCCGGCTTGTCTCACACATATATATTAAATAAATACATAAGTGTGTGCACATATATGCATGAAGATACATGTATATTCAAGAAGAGTGGACTAAAACCTCATAAACTTGATCTATTGATTTTGGCAGTAGCTTCTAAAGTTCACTAGACTTATAAAGGTTTCTTGGCAAAACCAACTGTTAAATATAATGTCTACCCATTACGTCCTTTTTTGATACTATGAAATTTTGATGGTTTCAATATGAATTATGAAAATGAGAAGGGAGGTCAGTGAGCACAAACTGTTTTGACAATAAAGAAGCAGAAAGATCACATTCTGACGTAAAGACTATGTTCTTCTTTGAAAATCCACATGGAAATGGAGCTCCATGTACTGGATGTTAAAATGGTACCCAGAAATACATGTGCCACTTTAGCAAACTGACAAGCGCTTACCAGGGCTTGCCCAGGTACTTTTGCAGAGATCACTCTAAGTACAGAAAGTTTCACAGAACAGTTATGCCCTTATTTTTTGAAGAGTAACTGCACGAAATGGGTTTTGCTCTTGCTAATTTCATTGCTGTCAACAGGATTTTAAATAGCATCGGTGAAAATTAATAAGGATAATTTCCACTTTTCCCTCTGCTACAGTTTGTGACACCCAGAACAGCCATGACAGAGGCTGTTTGTAAACTTGGGAAAATTTATTGCAGTACATCTATTTCAATTCAGTTTGTACCTGACAGATTAATTTTAAAGCTACAAGAGGAATCCATTTATTTAAATATATACACACATATTGCAATTCTTCCAAAATTGATGGCGCTCAGCCAGAAAACATTTTACTACGTATTATCAAGTAGATTTTTCAAGACTACCTTCTTGTAGCATCTTCAAATTTAAGGGAAAATAACATTTTAAGGAAAATTCAAATAAATAAAAGTCTCTAGTTTCATACCTCCTTTCTCTTCTTTGCAGCAGTATAAAGGAGATTCTGTGCTGCTGTGGTAGTAGATGCATAATCCTCAAATACATCTAAAAAATTGGGAGGGAAAAAAGCAAAACAAAAAAAAAATTTCTTTCCTGAATGATGAACTTTTTTATAAATCATCTTGTTTTCAGGATATCACGACTTCAGGGTGAATAGATAACCTCAAAACTATTGACAGGGTTGTCTTCACTTCATGGTTAGAGTTAGACCCAAGCTTATGTCACATACCTTACACAAGCATTTACTTCTTGCCTTCCAAATCTACTGCCACTCATCATTTCCTTTATTAAGACTATATTCTTTATTCATTAACTCTTTTGAGACCATGTATATTAGGGTTGAAAAATCCTGTCTCTTTTTTCAATTACAACCCCTCTAGAAAGAGCAACAGTACATTCCAGTACCATCTGTATACCATATGTACACATTTTTGGCATGATTTTATGAAAACCTCATAGGAAACCTTTTGTATGTAAAAACTACTTGGATATAGGGTAGTTTTATATTTGCTGAAAGTTGAAGCTTTTTAGCTTTATTCATTACAAATAAACCTCCTTTAATCATACACATATTGAATTAAACTGAAATATCTGAAAACATGATCTTAAAATGTGACTAAAATGACACAATAACTTTCTGAAAACTTGAAGATAAGACACTATTAATAAATGCTATCAGACTACTGGCATTCTTGTTCCAAACCTAAAATTGCCTCAGTAAACTTCTACTTAATATACTTTGCTACTTGGGTTTTTTTTTTACCTTCCACAATACAACTTAAATCTGCCTTTTACTGCCTCAGCTACATATAAAAAGATTCACTACTAACCACCAGAAAGAACTGAATTCACACACCAAAAATCAGTGATGTATTTGCACCCCAGTGATCAGCATTATATTGTAATTAATTTGTTGCATAACAACTCTCCAAGCTTTTTTAATTATTCTATGAATATTTAAATTCTGTTTGAACACATGCTAGTCCCAAATCAACTAATTAAAAACTCCCAAATGCTACATCTATATCTCTGTGGTGCCAGGCTTGCAGGAGTTTTCCAACCAAAACTGCTGTTATTTTGAAAGCACTCTTCTCTTTTTCAACGATATGACCCTTTTAATAAAAGTAATTATTCATAATATGGTCCAATCTGATATTCCCAAGATTTTGCACTGTGTCTTTTGCAAGAACACATACATATAATTTGCAATAACAATTGGCAAAAAATGCTGAAGGCATTGACAATTTTCAATAGGGAAAGAGCAAGTCAGGCCTCTTCTGGTCAAAGTGAGAGCTGCAAGAACTTGCAGACAACTGGCACATCTGCAATTCAGGATTCTGAAACTGGCATTAACAAGGCAGCAAGCCAGTCTATTTGGGCTGCTCTGAGCACTTGTGAAGTAGAAAAAAATGTTGAGAGAATCATTTAAAGCTACCAGACAAATAAGCTGCCAGCCAAATGGCCCAAATGCACTTGATCTGCCACCTGCTTTTAACTACAGATTGGTGAGATTTGTTTTCTTCTTCCTATTGTTCAGGATACAGTGGCCATGTTGATCTTTAGAACCACAGTTACAGTTATGATGGAAGGAAAAAACAATGCTCAATTACCAAATTTCATGCGGATATATTCATATGGATCCTCTTGCCAGAGCTCTTCATCCTCATCTTTGTAGCACATTAGAGAGAATATCACCTCTTCTGTTATACTCTAATTTTAGAAAAGTCAAATACGTGTAAGTACACATAAAATCAAATTCCAGTACAGCTTCCCTCCACCATGCACTAATTTACCACTTACTATTCTGAAGAGCAAAATTCTTGAAAGCAGTGCTCTTTTATTTTGTCTAACAGAAACAAACTTGACAGTCCCAAACAGCAGCACTAATTATAAAATCTATTCTTATAATAAGAGTGCCACACACAAAATACACTTCAGAACATAGTCTATAAACAGCAGAACACTGCATTCTGCAGAAGGATCTCACC
The DNA here is from genome assembly GCA_035583185.1 of Anabacerthia variegaticeps. NCBI lineage: Eukaryota > Metazoa > Chordata > Aves > Passeriformes > Furnariidae > Anabacerthia > Anabacerthia variegaticeps. The sequence continues at coordinate 61,984,135 of JAWWEW010000041.1, read as the reverse complement.
AATGCAATACTTAACGTGGCAACGGATTTCAGAATCCTTTCTCATAACATTCATAGAATTAACTAGCTACAACAGGGGAGCTTATGATAAGAAAAAGTAAGAGCATGAAAATCACTTTTCATTTGTTCTTAGTTCACTTCTAAAACACATCCTTAAAACAGAGTTCAGCTTCTCTTAAGTCCATGTTTTCTTTGTGCACTATCTCTGCACTACAATAAAATATGAATTTCCAAAATCTATAGATAATAACAACTAATAAGAGGCAGAACATTTTGACTGTCTAGCAAACTTCAAAAATAAAAAAAGAATTTATGAAACAGAACCTTTGATTGAGTTAACAGAATGTGTAATAAAAGGTAGTCATAATATTGAAAAAAGTCAACTACATTCATGTAGAAATGCTATTCTTATTCCAGATCAGTTGCTGAATGACTCACGAAATCCTTATAAAGCTACAAAACTTGACGGGGGAGGGGTTTTGGGGTTTTTAAATCACTCTGATGACATGCAGTGTTTATGACTGGGTTTATGTACTGACCTGTATGTGTGGCTTCATTTGCTTCCATGTTACAGAGTGAATAACCCCCTGGTTCAGATAATTTAATGTTTGCTGAAGAACACGTGGTGCGACATAGTCTTTTTGCCTGTACTGGTCTAAGATTCTTAATAGAACCTAAAGAAATATCAAATTGGTATTTTTAAATTAAGACTGAAAAGTCTGTCTCATGCATAGACATGCAGTGCACCTCCCCAGTGAACATACATGAACAGATAAATTAGTTTTATAGCAGAGGTTCTAGTATTAGAAATCACTACTAAGCCTTTGATACAAAAATCATAAATCATTTAAATATCAAGGTTCTAATCCTGCAAATATTTACATACGTGTCCACCTTTACTACTAGCCCTACCATGCGATCACTTGTGATTATAAATTAGTTATATACTTCAAAATTCGGGGGCTCGCAGTTTACACAGGCCTCAGAAAAATCTGGAATAGATAAGGAAAAGGCACACTGAGATTTTCAAACAGGTGGCTTCTATATCTGCTAAGTGGTGCCTGTGTTCATATTTAAGGACAAACTCCTAAAGAAGCCAAATTACTTTGGAAAAACAGCGATAAGAATAGAAATACTCAACTAGGAAAGAAAAACAGGTTCACCTACATTTGTGAATCAGAAGAGAAGCAAACCCCTTAACTTCAGTTACCTGTTGCAACCATCAGACGGCACGTAGTATGCTATTATAGACTCTATCACACAAAACTTCCTTGACCTAAAGGTTTGTTCTACCAAGAAAACTCCACAGTACAAAGCCACTAATGGTGGATGATTTATTAGTAGGTGTAAAGAATTGGAAGGGAAATTAATAAAAAAAATCAAGGGCAATGCTCAACAAAATACTGAGTCATATACTTCCAGGAGAACAATTCTGCCTCATATTTTTTCAGAATGTATTAATAAATTTTATTTTGAATATAAGTCCTTCATTAAAAATACTAAATCTTTTGTATGACATGTTCCTTGGACAAGAATTGTCTGTATCTTATACAGACTCAAGCACAGTGTCAGCACTTAAAAACTGATGAATAAGTAACAAAGGCTTAGTAATGTAATATTCACAATAGAATTCTTACTAACTCTGCAAGAAAACGTGACAAATCACCATTTAAGAGCCAGAAACTGAAGAAATGTGCAGATCATCCAGTCCATTTATCTTGTCCCTTCTGCAATATAGCTTAATACTTTAACAAACTTTAGGTTTTTCTAATTATAACTGCCCATGGGAGTCTATTTTTCCACTCAGGACTTAAACATTGCAAGGAATTTAGAACAGATATTACACTTTTTCCCTTTTCATTTAAGTTACAGTCTTACCACAACCATTCCTCTCCCACAGATAAACTATTCTGTTGTCAAACTGGATGGAGAAAAGTAATTTTGTTCTGCAGAAAACCCTGGTGTTTTGAAATCTAGTTTAAATTTGACTTGAACTGAGAACAACAGCCTTGCACTCTGCATCAAAGACACCACAAATTTAAACTGTAAGATGCCATGTCAGGGATATTTCGTCTGGCAGCACGCTAAGGAGCCACATGCTCTGGAAATATGAATTATCCAAACACTTGTCACTGGAAAAAGTGTATTCCTGTGTGTTTCTCAAGGCTTACAGGCCAGAGAGAATCAGGAGCAGGAGAGTAGGCTGCATTCTCTTGGCTTCTTTGTGCTCTGTTTTGAATATGTAACCCAAAAGTGTGGACAGTCAAGAGCTTTAACGAGGTAAAAGCCTGGGAACTACAATTCCCAATCACTCAGTATATGGCAGAATGAATGAGAAACAGGAGCTGGGTCAAAATCATCTGATCTTGGGAGCCAGCACTTCCAGGGTTTTCAAGTACTCAGGACCTATAGCCATTCTACCACATTGCTGGAAACCCACAGGTCCTCGAATTGAGTTCGCAGACAAACACAGAAAATTCTGAAAGGAATCGCTTCTCTTCCATGCAACCTTAACAGAACTGAACATGCTCCACACACCATGTTAAACACAAATAACTAGCACTCCTCAACAAAAATAATTTCCTTGCAAACTGTGAATTTATGCTATATTTTCATATCATATACTTTCTAGGTATAAATAATTTTCATTGCTGTTTTTCAGATATCTTCTAGTCTGCTTTTATCTTCCTGAAATGAAAATGTCATCAGATTACCGTGCCTAAGTTGTTTGCAGCAAGAGCACTTAGTAAAAACTTGACTGAAAATACACCCTTCTATGAAGTGAGGCCTCTGCATCAAAAGTTTTTCTCTCAGTTATATCAAGAATGCTTAATTAATTATCAGCACTTGCCTTTTCCCAGAGTTTTCCTGCAGTTTCTTGAACTGCTGAAAATTTGTGTTATTATACCTCAGTTGTATGGCACTGAGTTCTAAAGGAAAACCTGCCCAGCTCCATTATTCTTTAATGAACTTTGATACAAGCACCCTGTTAAAAAGTAATATATTTGTTCAGCCAAAATGATGCAGTTCATAAAAATGTACTGTGCTTACCTGTTGTATGCCCACAGCATAGGTTTTTAAAAAGAAGTCTGAGAATTCAAAGTATTCTTTAGTTACATTTCCAGGACTTCCATACCTTTAGAAAGAAAAGGACACAGGTGTTTACACTGTGAGAAGTCTGCTATGTCAGGAAAACACAGTACTTTATAAACCACAAAGGACCCTGCATAAGCAAACAAAACCTTTCCCACAGGTTCCTCCCAAGCCATCATTTCCTTTATATCACTCCACTTTTCTTAAATTATCGTAAGGTAAAATACTATGGTCAAGTAAATATCACTGACTTTTTGTCACAAGCTCTGTAACTTCCATGTTTATGAATTTCATTTCAAATCTTCCCCTGCCTTTATATTTGAGACTATAAACACTTGTAGCTGGATATAGTAAAATATGCAGATGATTTACTTTTCCTGTGGGGCGAGTTTCTTGCCATCTTAGAGAGTCAAATCGTTGCACTAAATGCTCAGAACAGTGGCTGTGCCAGTGCTAGGAAGAGGACAGCAGTAGGAAAACCTCTTCAGTGACCATGTGTTGTTACATTGATTAAACTGTCTTGTCTAATTGCACTTCATGTAGTTGTACAGATTTGTACCCCAAATTCATGATCTCATCAGTTTGTTACCGTTCAAAGAGACGAGCTACAATATGCAAGGCCCACTTCTTGCATTTCCACCACACCAGCTCCGGCCTATCATCTTCATCAATTTGCAAAGTCTCCTACAAATAAATATATTTGGTTCAAATTAGCTATGTGATTTCTTGAGATCAACTGTGCTTTAAACATTCCTTGCTGAGTAAACTAATATAAATGCACAGTATTGACTAAAGCTTTGGTTCTGTTAACCATTATATAGCCTCCACGAGCTCCCAATTATCTTACTTAGCCAATATAATGTATATGTGCAATACCTGCACAATGCCTGTACTTTAGTTTTCAAAATTATGCATATTTAGAAAATGCAAACTCTCTGATATACCTGAATGAACACACACTCTGGTTTAAAAATTAAGAACTATATTAACCCTTCCAAATATATACACTCTAACCATACACTAATGTTAGCTGTTACAAGAAAGTTAAGGCTGTGAAATAAATTTCTAGAAAACTTAGGAAATGCCAGTTAATGTTGCACACACACAAATAAGAATTGCATTACTATTTTTACTTTGTTTTTCAAGAAATACGAAGCATGAATAAAAGAAAAAGAAGAACGGAAACAGATGATAGATTTGTGATGAGCTTCTGATTCTCATTTGAGAGAAACTTGGAAACACTCTAAAATATTCCAGGGTGGAGTTTACATGGTTTCTCTACCTCAGACAATGAAATTTGGACGGTTCATATGACTTGCCTGCAATTCTGTCAGAAATACCACTTATTCCAAAGACAAGAACTTTAAATATCTATCTTAAAAAAAGAACACTTAGAAAATGCTTACGCTGACTGTTCGTCAAATACCAACACACAAGTATCAGAGGTCTTCATAAAACTAAAACTTACCAGAGGTACATTTCTATCAATGATAGTCCGGAAGATCTCCATCCACTGGGTCATAGTCTGGTTATTCACCAACTGGAGTGGCAGTGCATACTGAAATAATAAAATTTAAAAAAAACAAACACAGGTATGAAATACTGTTCTTCTCTGTAAAATGCAGATCTTTCCACAGCAGTTACAATCTGAGGAAGATGAGGTTTTAAGCAAAATTAAAACTAATTGAGATATCAATACTGCTGTACTTGCATCCTTCTTGGTACAATTTACAGCAGAATTTCTGAGCAGACAATTTGAAATAAGTTCCTTGGTCTGAAAACTTGCCAACTCTCTCTAATTCCTTCTTTTCTTCACAACAGCCCAGCTACCTTTTAGGGACCCAGCTGTGACTGTGTTACAGGGTTTGGGCAAACCAACAGCCTTTTAGTAAGCAAAATGTACTCCTTATTACTACCTAGCTACTCTCCAGTAAATCTTCCTTCTCTATAAAATCCAAAGCAAAATGACAATATTGAGGCAATTTATTGAAAAGAAAAACAGGATCTTTATATCTTTTTAAACCTCCCCCCATATAATAACAAACTATTTTAGCTTTTTAACCCAAGAATGTTCAGGCTGCTCCTTATGTAGGATCTACATAAAAAAAAGCTAGACTCATCTCTCTGTAATACATGCCCTTCAACAAATAATACCTGTCCAATCTTCAGAAGATAATGAGAAATGCCACCTACTGAAGTGCAGTAATTGACAATTAGACTAATATATCCATTACTGACACTTTCAGAAGTCAAGCACACAGTGTAGATACCCATACAGTTCATATCAGGTTATTTGACATTTTAGAAAAATAGGAACATTCCTCCAGTAAGACTACAGATAGAATGTGCAGAAGTACCTATATTCTCTAGAAATTTAATGTGGGAGATCATGTGACAAGTTTTGAAGTAGAAAAGTCAATAAATATCATATTTTTATAACTGCTGTTTATTGTACATGACCTTGCCCATCCAAATGAGTATTCTTATTCAATCACACCCAAGTGTACTTAAAACGGTCATTGTGCCCAGCAACATAAGTTTTGATTTTCCACAGATGCCAACCTGAACAAGAGCATAGAAGATTTTTAAGATTTGTTTCTGAAGCAGTACAGAGTAATGGGAGTTGTCAGGCAGAAGCTGGATCATCTGCTGCTGAATCCGAGGCAAAAATATTTGCATTGCTGCTATGAGAGGATCTCGTTCCTCTGCTTTTTTGTATCTGCAAAGGAAACAAAAATGTTGGTCCAGGATGTACATACTGGAGATTCTATTGCCTATTCCCAACCAGCAATTTAATTTCTGCACCCTAAAAAAAAGGAAAAAAAACTAGAAAAAAAGAGAATATCCAGCATTTGCTCATTCACTCTCCCCTCCTCTAGCCCTCATCTCAACAATTTGTGAAAATTCACTATAAATACCTATAAATAAGAGAAATGAAAAACAACAAATGTTACCTTATCCAAATACAGCTATTGAGAGGAAGAACTACTGTTCTTTATTATTGAGTTGTCATGTCCCAGGAGCAGGGACTTGAATTTCTGTGACATTCATACCAATGACAAACCCAAGTCGGGTGCCGAACCAACAGGAGTGAACAGCCATTGAAACAGAAAGACAATTCCTTGCTTTGGAAGACTCTCTTTCACCATTTACATTCCTTTTGTGTGGTTTATACATATATTTCTAACAATAGGTAGTTACCAAAGAAATGAATGAGAAAGCTCATTTCACTGCTTCTAATTCACACTTTGTGGATTTAGATTAGAGGACAGTACAGGTACATATGCAAGAGCCATATGCACAGTTGTACATATGACAATGACAACACTATTTGTTACATAAAAGCAGAAAATAATTTGCATTCATATATCCAGCATTTGGGGAATCTTCAAAGGAAGTTATAAACACAGGGAATTTTTCACAGAAAGGTTAAATCAGATCAAAAGCACAGGGCCTCAAGAAAAACATATCAGTAAATCAATACAAATTACTTCTGACATCTCTGCTTTCAAGTCACTGATGATATAAAGATGATGAATATTTTTAATTTATTTGCAGGAAAGGAAGCATATGATAATTATTAATTCCCATTTTCTACCTGAATTCCTTGTGGAACTGCCAGTGCCCTTAAGAAAGTCATTTTCAGTAATCCCCCGAGACTAAAAGCACCAATTCCTCACCTACTGATGGACATCAACTTACTCATAAGTCTTCACCAGCTGATACAGGCACAGGAGGCTCCCAAGCCAACTCCCACTGTTTGGAGACTGCAAGTAATAGCCTATCTTGTCTACCACAGCTGTCCAATGGCCAGGAAAGTCATGTTTAATGATAGCACGGAGGCACATTGTCAGCTGGGCTCTGCGGCAGGAGGGAAAAAGAAATACATTATAAGCAAGTAAGATCATGCCATAGTGTTTCAAATTTAAGGATAGATCCCAAATCTTGGATTTTTGGCTACAAGACATATATTACGTCAGAAGTATCACATGGATTTTGACAGCACTGAAAGAGTTCTGAGAAGTGGCAGAAGAAAAGCAAGGAAAAAATCTCAGGGGATTTAACTTTGAGGAAGAAACTGATTTCAGAACATTTTACCTCTCCCTCCCCCCTCCCTCTCCACATGCATCAGGCAGTATTTTAAAAGAATTAATTGCTCATGAAACCAGCTAGCTTGTACTTTAAGAATGAATGTTCATACTTGCTTATGACGCTGAAAGCAACCACAAAACCATAAATTTGTATGTTTGCATTAAACAGTAACGGCCTGTGTTATGATCCACGCCACAGATTCCTAAAGACATTAGTTCTCCTGGGATCTTCTAGAACAGCACCTTCTCAACTTCCAAAGCATACGGCAGAGCCAGTTAAGTAAAAAACATCTTACCGTTTCTCTCCTTCCACACACTTTTAGATGTCACTCACCATGGTGAGGCAAGGCAGGATTGTTAACTGCCTAAAGTAAGGTGTCACTAAAAAAGCTGAGCAGCCCTGAACTAGAAGTCGTAAAGAAATACTCTTGGCTCTGCTAAGGAATGAAAAAATATTTTCTATATTCAGTTTTTCTTGGGTATCCTATTGCAGTGCTTTATATAAGGAGCCTTTATTACAAAGTAGTTCAATAAGGAACCCTACATCCATTAATCCTTTTATCTTTGTACAAACTTACCTTTCCCCACAAGCTTTCGAAGTTTGTGTTTGTTGCCAATTGGGTTCCTCCTTCCCCCTTATTCTCACAAGCAAACGATGAAAACTATCAGTAATAAAATATCAGACTAGTACCAGCAAAATTTCTTTTACTTCTTTAACCTCTAACAAATCTGCAAGTTTTTCCAGTATTTAAAAACCCTGTAGTTTATTCCAGGTGATTGCCCCAGGGTTTTCAACACTCCTTTTAGATGTAGACTGTCATTGTAATACCATGGCATTTTAAATATCAGGTTAGGAAACGATGCCTGAGCCAGCTTGCAAAAAAATCTTCAAACTTCCATTATTTTGTGTTCCGTTGTATAAACACAGCTCTGGTATTTATGACATGATGGCAGTGGAAACTACATGCCTTTACCTCATTATTACAGAAACAACATGCACTTCCTTACCTTGTAGCACAACCTTGGCAAGGAGCACCTATCTCTCAGTGGAGATACCAGTCATCTGTATCAGGGCATGTTAGAAAAGCTGAACTAGAAATGATGATTTAGCTAATTTTCGTGTCTCTGCACAGTCCCATTTATACCCTGAGCATTCCTGGCAGGTATTTGTCTAATCTATTCATAAAGACCTTCAGTAACAGGAGTGCTATGGCAGACTAATCCATTCTGGTGTATCCTTATTTTTTGAAGTGTTATCTCTGATTTCAATTTCAATCTGTAGTCAATCATTCCTCTTCCAGATATGATTATTGAAAAATAAAGACATCTTCAGGCAACTAGTTGGCAGATTTAGGAGAAGGAGAGCAAAGGAGGATTTTCTTCTGTTTTTCAAAGATGAATATTTATACACTATGGCCTAATCTCATCCTATCAGCCTCATTTTAATTAGAGGCATGAACAATCATAGAGTGTTGTATGTCTGTGATTCTTAACTATTCTTCCAGCAAAAAGAGAAAAGCAATTCTTCACTCTTTTAACATCCTAAAACCAAGAACACTAACACACATTTAAACACTGAGAATACATGCAAAAATTGCTGAAATAATCAAGAAAAGGGCTACTAGAAAAAAGGAAACAAATCTTGGGCAGTGTCTCCCCTGAATGGTTAATTCTGCATCACAGAGAGCCCTGTACATTATTTGCCCTCAATCAGCCAAACAGGCAGGCTGTCACTACAGCGAGTGTTACAAGACACTTTGAACAACACCATAAGAGGATAAAGCACATCAGAGAGCTCTCAGCTGGGTTGCTACCTTTCTGAAAAACAAACGCACATAAATAAGTTTAAATTTATTATTATTGCTTTTGCAAAACAAATACTTGTTTCATTTCCCAAAGCACTAAAATTCTCATGTTAACAACACCAGAGTGGTAGGTCTGAAAACGTGAACAATAGAAATATCTCTACACAATGTAAAGGTACCTCACTAAGTCAGGAGAACGTATTATTCCTTCTACGATGTTATCACGAATCTGCTGGCGATCATTCTCATGGATGTTGAACGGAAATACTGCTTCTCCAGGAGGTGGCTCACGGTCTGGCCAGTACTGTGTCACCATGTTCTTCAGGTAAATGGCGGCTAAATACAGACATTGGGGAAATAATAATTTAATTCTGACACACCTCCACATTACTCAGTGCTCAACACATAGTACAGCTGAAAGTAGAACAAAGAATTGAAAAACCAACTGAAAACCATCACCTGAGTTCTTAGAAATTACAGGCAGAAAGCACAGCTGAGTCAGGAAAACTTTTTTCATAATTTCACACATGATCAGGCTTAAGTGCCCGGTCCTAAACAGAGCAGGATGATATTTCTATCGAGGTACATTCTTTATTACAACAGTCTTCCATATGGACATAATACTCCATTGTCTAAACAAGCAAACAAAAATCTCCTTATCTGTAATTTTACTCATCCCTAAAACAACTACTCAGCCTCAGTAAGTGAAGTTTTGGAAGGCTTGTGTAAACAAATCACTGCACACACAGATGGGACACTCTGCTTGGGGAAATGCCCAGTACAAAACTGGCACGTGGCCTACCTTCTATTCAGACAGAAATGTTTGTTGTGAATTCCCTAAGCTTTACCTCACTATTAGGATTTCCCATAATCCCTTAGAATTGTTCCCTTCTGTCTCACATGTAAAAACATGAAAACTAAAGCTAATCTTCAACAGAAAATAAAACAGCATTTATACACCAGCACTAAAATGCCTGTAGGTGTTCTTTAGGAAACACAAAAAATACGGTGTGAGGCATTAAAGGAATGTTCTTAATAAACTCTTATCCCCATATACTACTTTGGCTGATTACTAGCTCAGGGTTTAAAGTATAAATAAGATATCCTTTGGTACAATCATTTTTCTTGGTGATGACAAATTACAAAGTATGAAAACATGTAGTTTGTAAAACATTTTATAGGAGCAAAAGGAAAAACAGCTCTTTGTCTATGACATGCCAGAATATTCAGACTAGAAACAGGTCCAGAAAGACCAGCCCAAGACTTTAATTTACTTGGTACATACAAATTCCTGGCTTTTAAAAAATCCCCAGGGAAATCTGTTGACCTACAAAAGTAATTTAAATGTGCTTTTTTATTTTATAGCCCTATCCTTTTAAAAAAAATGAAGTTACATTCTAGATACTTGGGGTTTTTTCCTGAATGATACTGAAATGAGAGATTAGTTTATAAAAATGACCTTATGGAGTTTAGATTAAGCATCAAACTTTAGTAAAGAATGGTTTAACAATGCCATTCAAAGTTGGATTATCTCTGAAAAAACAAATGCCAGCATGACAAACAGCATATGTCAGCACGCCCCAACACACTGAGGGGATTAGTAGGATCTGTACCAAAAAAAACCCAACAGGGCTTCTATAGAAAATGCTGTTCCATAGGACAAAAACAAAGCTGTGTATGAAACAGTATTAATAATTTATTGAAAGAGCTGAATATTCTCTGTATTTGTCAAAAATATTGTATAATAGTTGGATTATGAGAATTTAGAATCTGATCTTACACATATGCGTATCCTAAAGTTAACTACATCACGATACCTGAACTCACACAGAGCTGGGAAATCGTTCTAGACATGTTTAGACTACAAATGTGTGTCTTATCAGTGATTGGACCTTCCTTTATATCTATTTTTGTAAGCAGACACCACAGATACTCACCAAGAGTGGCTACCCTTGGTCTAGGGAACTAAGGGTTTTTTCCATTTTTTAGAAACTTGTTTGTTACAGGAAAAGAGATTCAAATAGAGAAACAGGTATTCAAACAAGATACGCTTTTTTATTTTTAAATTCACACTTGTCTTGGCATCATTACTTCTTCACCACCAGGAGAAAGAATACCTGAGGCTTCTCTTGGGTACTCACTGTTGAGCAGAAATAATTCTCTTTTCACATCAGTCTCACAGCAAACCAGTAGGGATCACTATAAACACAAGGAAGCCAAAGCAGGACTCTACCGTCCACCCATGGTTTTATCTGACCCTCATGTAGGAAAGAAATAGCAAAGACAGGTCTTTTTCAATTCCCTCATTCAAAACAAACGTGACCTGACTTACATTGTGACAGCTCAATACTGCATTGAAATAACCAACAGACTGACTTTCTAAGGAAAGAAAATGACACAAGGAATTTGTCTCACCTGCTTGACGCACTGGGAATTCAACTTGATCGGATACTATGATTTGCAGCAGACTTGGAGCAAAATTGATAATCTTATAGGACTGAAATACATATAAAACACAGTTAGCAAATCACTACGTTTAAAGCAGGCTCTATTAGCAAATGTTGAATAAAAAATACAAGCTAAATATTTTGCAGTGCTTTTGCACTCTCCTCATGAAGTATGAAAGGTTTTAGCACTTGGATTTACCCAGATCTGCAGCAATCCAAATAATTTCTTGTAAAAGCCAAGCATGTAGCAGCACACAGGTGGAATAAGGAATATGACAAGATTCTCAATTAGAGATCAGTGATAATGAATATTTAAATAACTCTGAGAATAGACAATGAAAAGTACTAAAGATCTGTCCTTGAATCATTTAACTTAGCCTTGTATGTCAAATGGATATTGATATGCTTCATCAATACATGCCATCTATTTGCAAATTGGTTTGTGGTAGAACACCAATATTGAAAACATCACAAAAACATTAAAATTGTTTTCAAGCGTAAACAGCACCTGTATTAGCCACACACAACTGTCTTTTTAAGGGGCTAAATGTATAGTGCATCTAAATAAAAACTGGGGCAACAACGGAATAAATATTTTCAATTAAATCAAGTGCAGGCACTTCAAAACCCACAGCCTTCCTGGGAACTTTTCAAACACTACATCAGCCATGCAACTGAAGAATTTCAAAGAGAAAACAATGCTCACTGAACTTCTGAGCAAAGCAGGCCAGATTTAAAAGATGTGACAACCTGATAGCATTATATTGCTGTTGTTCACCAGGGCTGCTCCAGCGAGGAATTGCTGACTCAGCAGGGTGCAGTTACTACTAAGCCTTGGCAACATCAATCAGTACTAGCAGGTCAGATCTTTCATCCCTTGGACCCATGTGATTTAGGTTCAGAGAGATGTTTCTTGGGGCTAGATGGCAGCAGCTTTCTGTATTTCACCTTTTATAGTATCTCCTTCCCACTAGATTATGCCTGGCAGTTCTGTGGTTGTTTCCAGAGCTGTGCTTTAAGCACAAGTATTCAAGTATACTATATTCTCCCACAAACTCTGCCTCATTCAAAAGCTGTGAAACAAGAGGTATGTTCTGCTCTTCATGTACCCAGTTCCTTGATCTAACATTTCCATAATGAGGTAAAATTACATTGCTTTCATGACGCCTAAGTGTACCAGCTGCATCGCGACCCTATCATTCAATAATTTTACCAAGTCACTTAACTTTCTGGCCCTCATTTTATCCATTATAATGACAGAGTAATTCCAACCTACTCCAAGCTCACAGGTTCATTTGATGTTTATAGAGTAATCTGAGATCTAAGATAAAAGCAGAGGTGGCAAATCAAAAGCATACTCTCCTGCAATTGCCTTCACTATAAACTTTAATTATCCATATGAAATGCTCCAAATGAAGTAAAAGCTGTAACAGACAGCAGAAGAACTCCATTTATCTACAGACATGCTGAAGTGGTTGAAGCATACCAGATTCCAAAGATCAACTTTTAACTGAGTATCATGGAGTGCAAAGCTTGCCCTTCACTCATCACTGGACAGAATCTGTGTACAGTGTTGGTAGCTTCTGATGGGGCTGCAGCATCATCCTCCAGCAGTCAACACTCAACCCCCAAGGAGTAAGGAAAGCACAAGAAAACTCAGCAGCACAGAAAACAAAAAATTTGCGTGAACTCTAACAGTCCTTTTTGTTCTCAACAGTACCCATATGCTGTTATCAGGCCCAATTTACAAACAGCTTTCACTACTATAAACACACTGATTAAAAATGCGACTTCTTGTGGGCTTGTTTTGTTGGTCATGGTTTCTTGCTGTTAATTCCACCAGTACCACATTTAGGGTGGACACAGTGATAATAGTATTATCTCCCCTTCCCTGTCCAAACAATTTTGACAAAACCCACACTAAAGTCACCGCTACTTCAGGAGCTTTATTGGTACCACTTTCGTTGGTGTACAACTGCTGTCCCTGAAGTTTTGCCAGGATATTTACAAATGCAGTTACTCCGCCTGTGTGCCAGATTCTCTCAGCAAGCGCCTGGAGTGACAAAAGACATGTTACGCAGAAGGTACGCACAGAGTCCCAGAGGGGGTCCCATCCCTACCAGCACACAGCTATGCAGAGTTCCTTTACACTTCACATACCACCACCCCTAAAGAGATCACAGGGCCCGCTAAATCCTCCTATTCCATACTATTGTCATGGCCATAATTCAAATTTTTACACAGCTACATTTACTACTTGTTTTCAGAAACACAAATGCTGTAGAGATCAACAAAGACTGTGAGCCCATTTTAGAAACAAGGCACCCGATTCTGTTGTATTTGTGAAGCTCAAATTCCATCCTGCTTACTTGTGCAGCAACAAACCCGGTCAGGAAAACTACATGCCGCTTGCAGTTTTTAGAACAGAGGACTTTTTAAAAAGCTGCATGCAGCAACATTTTTCCTATACCAGCACATGCTCGTTTGTTTAGTTGTTATGCTAATTGTGATCTTGGGATCACAATCTTCCCTGCCTTGCTCCAGGCATCAGCAAGTAGAGCTGCACACATTACACAAGCAGGTGCAGGGCAATTGTCAGGTGTGCACTGTGTAAATAGGAAGAGAACTTGGGAGCTGGGTGAGTTCAGCAAGACAGTTCTTTATATCATTGCAGCTGCACCTTAACAAAAGGAGAATAGGAACATCATCAGTCCCATAGAAGGAACGGAAAACTGGCTGCTGATTTTAAAGAGCCATGCCCAGTAGCCACAGGGAGGCACCAGATGGCTGAAAAAGTCCTTCAACACAACTTCAGTTAACACAGCATGCTGCTTTGTGCAGTTTGTGAATAATTACATTGCCTTGAATCCACATGGTTGTGATTTGGTAAAACTTCCTATGAGGGTGCTGATCCATGGAGGCATGTGTTTATTTTGAAGTAGAAACTGGTATGAAAAATAAACTTTCACTGAGTGCTTATAAAGAGCAATTATCTTAAAGCTGTGTAGAACACGTCCTGACTGTTCTTGTATGAATCACAGATCAGAGCATTTATGCTAAAATATAATGTCATTTAATTTCCATTGGGATTAAGAGGATGGGATACAGCAGTGCGCAAGTATCTAGCCGACAAACTGGGACAGGCATACAGCACTGGGAAGAAACAACTGGATAAATTCACAGCAATGGAAAAGAGATGTGTATGTCCCCATGCAAGCTGTTCCACCTGTTTCCACTGTCTCAGGATCTGTGCACTGCAGCTGTACAGCTTTCTGTACAGTTCCTCCACCTTTGGCCTAACATTTGCTTCCCTGCCTCAGCATCACAGATTCAGTATTCCAAAGATCAGAGAACACATTTTTTTTGCCTACTTCCTCTTCCAATTTGATTAGGTACAGAACATATGACACCCAAGTGAGCCTCAGAGCTGAAAAACATCAAGATGAACACCTTGTAAAGGACTAGAATGCAAGGAGAGATAAACTAGAAAAATATGTGGAAGTTTCCCCAAATGAATCTTACTGAAGCTGATACCTTTCACATCTAATATTCAGATCTGGCTCCCAAGTTATCACACATTTATACACTACCAAACTCATTTCAGGAAGCATTATTCTTGTGTCTTGCTTGCTGTCACATTTAAAGCCCACAGCAAGCAACTGCTCCGGAATCACATTTGTCAGTGACCTTCCCACTGCACTGACAGCAACTACAGTGCTTGAGTGCAGAATGGCACTGGAAGGTGCTTCTTCCCCTGCAGAACAACAGGACACTCTAGGACAATGCATATGGGAAACCTGGAAGCCTTCCCTCAGGTTCTGCAAGTGAAGCCAAGATGATCCTTCTCCACCAGTAGCAAACATGACTTTCTTTGTAGCTCTGAATCCAATTATGGCACATAAAATTGCTGAAAAAACAAGGCACTACATCTTTGTTTGCAAAGACAAACACAGAAGAGATTTGTACCTTGATTTCATAACCAATTAAATGTTTACAAAGAATAAGGCTTAAACACATTTGATCCAAATGTTCCACTACCTGGTTTACCAAGTTTTATTTTCTGTTTGCTGTACAATGAAAATGTGTTACTTAGAAATTCCACCAGCATTTGTCACACTTGGGAATATTTATACAGTTTTTAATAGTATTTATATGTTGTTTTTATACATTGTCAGTCACAAACAGTTGTTGAAACAAACTAGAGCTTCAAAAGACACTTTCTTCATTCCCTGCCTACATGCAGAAGTATTGTGTGGGGAGGGAAAAACATGCAGTATTTCCCATACAGTGAAAATAAGCATGTGTAAGAATCTACCTGAGCTTCTTTCCTACACGGATCCTGCTGACAAATACATCCAGTTTCAATGAAACTCCACTTTCCAGAGAACTTTTAATCACGAAACCAGTCTTTAATACAAATACCTGAGATTCCTTCCTCTAGGTATCACGAGGAGCTCATTGTCACTTTGAGAGCCATCTTAAGATCCTTGCCTATTATGGCAGCCAGCTCAACAGTGATGTGTAAAGATACGTGAGGAAGCCAAACTTCATTCTGGAATGAATTCCTCTGCTTTTGAGTAATCTTCTCACACTTCTTCCAACACTGGTACTCAGATCCTGTCAAAGCCAAATAATGTAACTCCTACCCAGTAATAAAACAAACAGCTGTATTTCTGCAATTGAGCTATTTCCCCCTTTGTTACAGGCCAAAGAAATGCATTACAGCACACTGAGCCACTGAAGATTAATGCATAAAAACTGTATGGAAATCCTGTCTGAACTGGAATCAAAATTACTCTGCATGTTCAGTGATCAGACAGTACACTCCACAGCACTCCAAGAACTGGCACACGAAAGCAGTGTATAGTCATAATAGATCAATAAGTAGATGAATCCAGAAAAAAACCTTGAAGTCCATGAGACAGATGTAACAAATGTCATAGGCTGGAACAGATATCCAAGAAAAATGCACAGAAATTGAGTATCTTTCTTGGTGTGATAACTGACTGTTCCAGTAAGTATAGTGTGATTGATAAATACCATCATAAAGCGCACGCTGATTATCATGTGACAGAGCTGAAGAAAAACAGGTGGAGCAAGTGGGCAGGGAGAGTAAAAGAAGAAAAGAGGGATGAAAAGATGTGTACACCAAAACTAACAGGGAAATGACAGCAGTTACATGACAGAGATTACTGACCTGGCAGGAAATTACTGGTCTAGTTTAGCAGGAATCAGATTTCAAACAAATCCCACACTTAGAGTTCTGTTCAGATCACAGAGAGAGGTGAAGTTTGTTGATGACTTGGAAGTAGCATCAAACATGAAGGAAGATCAGAATATCCTATCAAGAACTGAATCATCTTTAGAACTGCACCAACAAAAATGGAGTAATAGAACAAAGTACATGGTCATGCATTCAAGAATAATAGAAGTTTCTCCTAAAAGCTGGAGGTTCCTTAGTAAAGAACAACCACAGGGTAAAAGGACCTTAGCACATTGAGTGATAAGAAATATGTAGATGTTGGACATGAAGAAGATAATTGCAAATTTAGGATGTACCTAATGAGGTATTAGTGGCATTTAGCACAGGATTTTCTGGAATGCTACAAACACAAAATGACCAGATCACACAAGAAAGATCAATTCAAAGGAAAATGAGTTCAGAGAAGAGCTGTGCTCTCTATTATTAGATTTCATAAATTCAGTTTCATAACAGGGCAAAGGAAATACTGCCTGTTAGATTTCATAAATTCAGTTTCATAACAGGGCAAAGGAAATACTGCCTGTTGAGGCTAGGAAACAGGCCTCCAGAGATCAGCCTTTGACAAAGATGTCAGAAAGGGTACCAAGAAACCTACTCTAGTTAAGAAGTAAGATTGACACAAATGGACATAAATGGACCGTAAACTAATTTTGGCTGGAAACCAACACCTGTTTCTGTTGAGGAATGGTTAACAGAACAAGGCCACAAGTCCCTGGTAACAGAGCAGGCCCTGGTAACAGAGCTGAGCCACAGCTCCCTGCACAGGCCCTTGGAAATGCAAGGCCACAGGCCCCACAGATCTCTAGAGAATTTACTGCAAAGTAGCAAAGTTTAAATATTAATACAA
>JAWWEW010000041.1:61940301-61966490 GCA_035583185.1 Anabacerthia variegaticeps | reverse complement strand
GGTAGACCAATGAGTAATAAGCATTATAATAAGCATTGTAAGAAACATATAAAAGCTTGTTATTAGCTCAATAAAGTGGGAGACTTGCTTATCAATCACATTGATTGGTGTCTTGTCTACCCTCTCCACAATATGTTTCTAGCTGCAAGAGGAAGAAAATTCACAAGCAGCCTTACAGTAGATACAATAAGGGGCAAAAAAAAAGAATCTTGGTTCCATTTCTGAATGCAGTTAAATTATAATCTAGAAGGCAGACAGCACATTCATTGATTTGGCTCTATCTTTACACAGGTGCAGAAACATACAGGAGAAAGAAGTATTTTCAAACATGCTGGGACTTCTTACAGGTAGAAAAGTTTTCATTTAAAATCTGTTCCCTGTGCTCTGCACTGTAAGCAAACTATGGAGTTGGGACTATTCTGATATTGCTCTAAAGGACTCTCCATACTAGAATGAGCAATAAAGTGCTCACAGAGAGGCACTGTACTGGTGGACTAGTAGGCTTTGTCATGTCTGGGAAGCTCTTGTCACTACCTGGATTCAAACGTGAATGCAAATGTACACTGCAGGCTAACACAGTCAACACCCCACGAGTATTTCAGGAGCAGCATCACTTTAACTAAGGTACAGAATAAAGGCAACCTCCTGTTCTGTTCAGGCAAGGGTTATTTTACCACTTCAGGTACTTCTTGTTGGAGAGTTTTCTGTTTGCTTGGTGGATTGTTTCTTTGCTAGAACAGCATCTGGATTCCAGCACTTGCAGAAACACAATGACATGTCAACACCACCACATACATGGGAGTCCGACACGTCGCTTTGAAGTCTTGCTTCATAAGCACTGAAAAGCTTCAAGATGTCAAAGTCCCACGTTAAGCAACATTCCTCAGGAGCACTTTTGTTCCTCATCCAACGAATAATGTCAAACCCAGCACTGCATCAGCACATTATGTCAGTCAGAAGCACCGTGCTTCATTTAGTAAGAGGAAGCCTACACAAAAGTAGTTTCAAGATTCATTCTTCATAATAGTTAGAAAAATGTATCAACTATTTGAAAGAAAAATCTGTATCTTAACCTGTTTTCAATAAGTGTACTTGTGCTCTTGAATCTAAAACCTGTGCCTTTCATGAAAACTTCACTTTCCACCACCTGAATTTAGAACATTCTACAGCTCTCAGTCTTAAAATGCTTTCAAAACTGTTCCTGAGCTTCACAGTAGTTATTGTTGATGTGAAAACAACAGCATTAGGAGCAAGACCCAAACCCCAAACATTTGCCTCTTTATTCTCAGCAGAACATTGCAATAGCAGTGTTGTAGTTTTGACTCTGCAACAGGCTGCTGACAAATATTTGCCGTTTCCCTCTCAGACCTTAAGAGCAGCAACAAAAATAGGTATTGATGAACTTTTAAAGGAACTATGCTAAATAAAGCAAAAAAGTCTTGCATCCTTATCTAACTATTCCCAAGAGCATTCTCAATGTCCAGCACTTAATCCACCGATTTGCTAAAGGACCTTACCAACTACTAAAGCAAGGATTAGCTGTATCTAATTCAGACGGAGTTTTAAGTTGCCTAAATAGAAAACTAAGCCAGAGGAGCAATCCTGAAGTGGCAGTAATTCCTGATAGCCGATTCTCAGCGACTGCTTCGCTAACACACCAACACAACCAAAAAACCCAAGTCCTCCAATAGAACTGAGCAAATATTCCTCCAAAGCACAGAGGTTAAAGCTTTACTAACGCTGCGCTAAGGAACTTTCTCTTTTCCCGGACGTCCAAAGGTTGTGGTCACAGTTTGATTCAGTGCATTAGGGAAAGGTTTTCACACCAGGGAAAGGTTCTTCCCCCGGAGGGTGGCTGGCACTGGGACAGGCTCCCAGGGCAGTGGTGTGCTCACAGCTCCAAGCCTGGCAGAACTCCAGAGGCGCTCGGACAATGCTCCCAGCCGCACGGTGGGATTCCTGCCCTGTGCAGGAGAGGAGCCGGGCCCGACGATGCCGCTGGGTGCCTCGCAGGTTCGCGGGTTCCGAGATTAACTGCGGGATGCCCGACAAACCCTGCCCTCGGTCCCGGGACACGCCGGGGGCACCGCCGGGACCGCGGGGGCCGGGATGAGCCCTGAGGGGCGCCCGTTCCCCACCGCGGTGTATCGATACCCCTGTGGTGTCCCGGGGTGTCCGTAATCCCTGTGGTATCCCAAGGTATCCCGATATGCCTGTGGTACCCCCCGACGTGTCCCGATACCCCGGTGGTATCCCGATATCCCTGTGGTATCCCTGTGGTGTCCCGATACCCGGGTGGTATCCCCTGGTGTCCCGGGGTGTCCCGATATCCCTGTGGTGTCCCCTGCTATCCCGGGGTGTCCCGGGCGGGCGGTCCCGGCGCGGCGTCCCCCGCCCCTGCCCGAAGGGCCGGGCGCCCCCGTGCCGCGCAGGGCAGGCCCACACCCCCACCCCCCCGTCCGCCCCTCACCTGGTTGAGCTCGTTCTCGGCGGCGACGCGCAGCTTGGGGTCGATGGTGCCCTTCAGCGCCTGGATGATCCTGTTGGGATCCATCTCGCCGCGCCGCCGCCGGCAGGCAGCGCCGCGCCGGGGCGGCAGGAGGCGGAGGAGCCGCCGGTAGCGCCGCCGCCCCCCGGTGCCGTGCCGTGCCACACGCGCGGGCCCCGCCGCGTCCCGCACCCCCCCGGCCCCTCGCCACAGCCATGCACCGCTTTGCGACAGCTGGGCACCGGGAAACGGGGCGCTGCTTTACGGCCGCGGCACCGCCTTCTGGCTCCGGGAAAGGGTCGGCGACAGGCCGCCGCCATCTTGTTGTACGGACGGGAGCGGGCCGCGGCGGCGCGCGGGGCTCGCAGGCCCGTGGCGCAATGGGGGCCGCCATGTCGGTGTACGGAAGGCGGGCGGTGCTCCCGCCACGCCCCTGCGCGGGTGACTTTTCAGTTAGGATTTCAAAATCCCAGTTTTTCTTCTCCATAACTCTGTTTTCTAGGTAGCTTTCCCAGCGTGCGCGGCAGGCGGGGCTGCTCTGCGTTCGCAGGAGTATTGGGAGCGGGAGCACCGGGAGCGAGTGGTCCATGGGGGCTCCAAGGAGGGAGAACTGACACGGCTCCCGCAGGTATCCAGAGCCCCCCCTTAGGGATGCGCAGCTGCGCAGGAACCACGCGCAACACACAGGGAGGCAGAAATCTGCTGCGAGGAGCTTTAAGATGTTGGGATGCACGTGGTGGTTCCCGCACGATTCTGTGGGCTACTTGAGCTCAGTGTCATGTACATCAGTGGAACCTGAAAAGGGTTTGCTTGTCTTAATGCTGTGTGCGTGTCAAAGTGCTCACCACCCCTCAGGTTGGCAGGAATACACAGACAGCGCCCTCTGACTTCCAACACCACCTCTTAACTCTTTTAACTCGTGCACTTGGCCCACTGATTGTCAACCTCTGTCCCCCGTTTTCCTTAAATCCTAGAACATGCAGGTGAACCAAAGTAAGGTTTAAAGCATCCGTGCAGGTCTAAGGAAGATGTCTATCAAAGGTTATTTACAGGGCAGCAACATGCCAGAGAAACCTTAAGACTTAACATGACCTTGGTGAGCCAAATCCTTCAGTTACTTCTTCAGATGTTCTTTACATAACATTTACAAACCAGAGATGTGTGATTAACAGGTAGAAAGAACAGAAAGACTATTTGCTGTGCTTAGGAAGAGTCAAACACAAAGGCAATTACGAGATCATCTAATTATACAGTGCCTTAAGAATACATCGGACGTGTCATTTGCTCATTCTAATTACAGTATAAACCACAGAAGATGTTAAAGCAGCTGGCTTTACAGTGATTTAATACAAAAAATACTGTCCCTCAGTAACTTTACCTCTAATTAGGGAAGAATCCAGCTGTAACAATGAATTGCACCTACCCAGCACTTGGAGATCGTGGTTTTCCTCACCTTTTGAAGTGTTGCAAACACCTGATCATTATCTTTCTGTTCTCCAGTAACACAGCTCTACAGCACCCAGCAAGAAATTGCAAGCATTTTCACTCATCTTTCCATTTCTTCTTAAAAGCAGGTGAGAGTATGTGCTGTAATCATAAAATAGAAAAAAACATTAATGTTAAAAAAGCATGTTAACTATGTAGTTGTTAACTATGGTAATTCTTTGTTATTTTCCCATTTTGGTTAAGATGGTAAATAAGACTAGTCCAGTCAAAACTGCCCATTTCAAAGATCGTGGATCACATAGCATACCCAAAACAAATTACTTCACAGAATTTGTAGTGTTCTCTCTCTACTCCATTTTCCCAAATTAGCATGTTATGGAGAGTTTAAGAGCAGTTCTATTTCATTCCATATTGTGCATTCATCTGTGGTGAGAGAACTTAAAAGTTACAAAATTTATTTGTTGAAGGACCACAGTCTTGCAGACCTGGTGACAAAAAATATCTATAAAGAACAAAGCATGCTTAAAGGCTATTTTAATATCTTCCCAAAATGTGTTGCAAAATTTTGTTGCACTTACTACCGTGTCTAAAATGTCACTTTTAACAAACAACATTGATTACACAAAAAGTGGGAAAGGTTTTACACCTAAGATTTGGCTTTTAAGATGTGCTTTTTGTGCACACAAACATCAATAAGGCAATGCCAGTAAGTCTCCAAGTCAAATAACATACAGTTCAACAATGCTTATTTCCCATGTAATGTGTCAGCAGTGATTTAATTGTGGAATTATTGTTGCAAGCATTGTAGTCCACCTGTGTGCTGGAGTTGCTGGATGCCTGATACTTCTTTCCATACAACAGGAACCTCCAGAGATAGCAATGGCTATGGTATTCTAAAAATAAGTTTAGTCATTAGTAGAAATACTTTTATGTCACTTCAGAATGAAAATAACTACTTACAAGCAAGAACTCATATGCCTTTTTTTAAGGGCTAAAGATTCTGTTAATGCTTTGGCCTTCATCTACTTCAAAATCACGGATCTGGAACTGAATTAGATGGTTGGGTTTGATTTTTTTGTTGTTTTTGGTTTTTTGTTTGTTTGGGGTTTTTTTAATCTGTTTTGCTGTTCTGCAAATAAAGAATCTGAGGTAAAATTATGAGATTTTCTTGTCAGCTCTCCAACTGCTGTTGATCAAAGCCCCAGTGTGAAAAGGACAAGTGATACACAAAGAAACTGAAAACAAAAAATTGAAATCTGAGTTGCACCAGCATAGAAATACAGAAAAAGAAAAAAACAAAACAAACAAACAACTTTCCAGGTGCACTATAACAAGAGTTTTATACAGTATAACAACCAATCTTATTTTGAAACTTAGTTGCTGAAACCATAGATTTTTAAAGCAATGCATGTTTGACTTCAGTGAAAATCAGACTAGGTTCCTGAGAGAATTGCCACCAAGATCACCTGATTAAGATCAATAACTCTGGGAGGTGGAGAAAAACTAGAAAAGCCTTACATGCTGCAGGTTACTTGAAATTAGTCCTTTGACTTTTGGTGGTTGTGAAATGCACGTGGAGACTCAGCTGAATACTGTGTGACACTTTCTGCTGGCATAGAACAACCACTCCCTTACCATGCTAACCAAGTTCCTTTAAGAAGCATTTTTAAGCATCTGCTTCCAAGTTTTAGTTAATAACAGACACTCATGGAAAAGTATGTGAAAGAAAATGATCTTTGTGTGATGTGCTATAGGCTAAAAGTTATCCACTGTTTTCAATATAGCGTTCACTTCATTGTAGTAAACTAATGACCAAGTGATTAGATCTGTACTTACCATAAAGCCTTCATTCCATAGCAACCACATCTCAAAACTTAATCTAAGGCCAAAAAACTGTATGAACTAATATTTTCCAGCCAGATTAGTACTTTACAATATTACTTTTTCAAGTACACCACCACTTGAAAATCTTCTGTTCACAGATACAAATTTATAAGTTTTTTCATTCTTAATAGTATTGTTTATAGTTGGGAGACAAACACAAAATTAACCTGATTGAAGACTTGTGAACAAGTGCCTAACTGGAGTTAGCTCATTTTTCTCTGGTTATGGTACTGTATCTCTCCAATTATAATATACAACAGACTTTTTATATCTTCCACAAGACTCTCCAACAATTTTCTCAAGAGACATATAGATTTGATAGTTAGCAAGGATGATCTGCAGCAGATAAAAAGTATTCCAGTCCTCCACATACAAGCCTTTGATCAGAGGTAAAATTCCAAAGCAATCTCCCCTGCTGACTTTTGTTGGAGCAGCTGTAGATAACAAAGCAGGCAGGGAGGAAAAGGTTTGTAAACTGAACCAATACAACAGAGCAGTGATGTTCCCTGCACCACCACTGCAGCCTGCAGGATGGAGGTTTCCCTAGCTGCGGGCACTCAGCCATGGCAGTTCTGGGAGATTATTGTCTCTCCCTCACTTCAATAATCTGTAAAAAAAAAAAAAAAAAAAATCACAAAAGTACTAGTTTGAAAAACCTCTAAGAAACCTGTTGTTATGGTTGAACCCCATCAGCAGGCAGCTCAGCCTCACAGAGCTGCTCACTCACTCCACTGCAGAGGGATGAGGGAGAGAATTGGAAAGGCAAAAGCAAGAAAACTTGTGGGTTCACATAAGGAAAGTTTAATAGGTAAAGCAAAAGCCATGCTCAAAGCAAAGCTAAGCAAGGAATTCATTCATCACTTCCTAAGGACAGGCAGGTGTTCAGCCATTTCCAGGAAAGCAGAGGTCCACCTTGTGTGGCGGTGACTTCAGATGTCAGACACCGTAACTTGAATGTCCCCCTCTCCTTCCCCCAGCTTGTATTGCTGAGCACATCATATGGTCTGGCTATCTTTTTGGACAATTGGGATCAGCTGTCCCAGCTGTGTCTCCTCCCAGCTCCTTGTGCATCCAGAGCCCACCTGCAGGTGGGTTGGTGTGGGAGGGAGGCAAAGGGCCTCAACACTGTGCTAGCACTGCTCAGCAATAACCAAAACATTCCTGTGTTATCAACAGTGTTTTGGTCACAAATCCAAAGTGCAGTCCCATAACAGTTAATCCAACTAAAATTAACTCTCTCCCAGCTCCAACCATTACACCCTCCCATCTCAGGGTAGGTCCAACGCTTCACTGACCTCAGGAGAAAGAAACATGGAAATTCACTCACTATAGATCAAAATACAGGTTAGTTCCCTACCCTTATAGTCCACCTTCAGCAAGCTGCACAAGAGAACTAACCTGGAGAGAATTTAGGATTTACGCAGCAAAACAGCAGTAGGAAATCAGCAGAACTATGATGCCCCTTGGCACATTTTAATCAGACCTGATCATTCTTAACCAGTTAAGGCATTTTTCCTAATGTAACAATTTGAGCAACTCCATTTAACAATTACTGAGGAAAAAGGTGTTGTTGGACAGTATTTACCATGAAGTCTATGCAGTGTTACTTCAAGTATTTTCAAGTTGTGAAACTCACTTATTAAACAGTTTGCCCAGAAGCAGAATAACAAACTCAGTCATTGGTCTGAACATTCTGAAGTAGACTGTGTCAATAAATGCACTGAAATCTTCTGAAGTACTCTGAGAAGCTTTCAAAAACCAGTATTAACCTAAATGTATAAAGAATGATGTATCAATACCCTAGTGTTTATCATCATAAAAAACTGTATGACATCACATTTTTAGGTATTTTTGGAGATTAGAATAGCAGTTTTCTACCCATGGATTTTGGCCAGGTATTGATGTGGAAAAAAAAAAAAAAGCTGCTTTGCTTCATCTTCTGCAGTATTTTTTTAAACACAGCCTTAGCACTTTAATTGCTTCTAGTCTGAAAATTTCTTTGTGACAGCACCTGTTAAGTTGTGCTTAACACTCCCTTTTGTAGAGGTTAGCAAAGGCTGTGTTCACAGCTGACTAGAAACACAGTGAGAACCAAGGGCTGTAGATAAAAAGGTACTATGTGAGAAACCCATAGAATAACTAAAAATATGATTAATTTTGTCCTAAGGGAAGAGAATTGTCCAGGTTGTGTATTTTTTTTAGTAAAAAATAGCAGGAGAGTAACCAGACATTTTATTTTAAAGTAGATGCTACTATAGAGATTATTCTAACTTAAGCTGATAAAGCCTAAAAATCTTTGTATTTTTGAAAAGCCATCTACTACATGACTTATGATTAATAATTATACCATTCCTTGACAGTGAACTTAAATTTCATGTCTCAACATATCCAAACAATTATGTTGTAGTATTTTTTGCTAGGAATTTAAAAATTCATCTTAAACAAATGGACAACTGGTTCTGAAAGTAAGATGCTTGCCTTAAATATCTTAAACAGGGTAAAGATACACTAAGGCTTCATTAGCTCTACCAGTGATAAAGAAGATTAGTCTCAAATAAATGGTAACATGGGTCCCCCAAGCAGTTGTGCACACTTGATTGAGCTGGAGCAGTAGAAAGCAACACATGCTTCAGGTACTCATGTAATCACATGGGATGTTACCAAGGGCCAAGCTTACTGGCAATGCTTGGAACTACTGGTCATCCACTCTTAAAACATACAAAATCCATCATACAAGTACGTATAATAAGAACAAGTAGGATAAGCTGCATGTTACATGAACACACATTAAGGCAGTTTGAAGTGCAAGGTATATCCTGCTGTACAATAGGGTTCACTTATTTACCAGTGCCATTAAAGACAACCCGGGAGAGGGGCAGCTCAGTGCCCTACACGTCTAAAAAATCTGTGAAAAAAGCAACCGAGTCTCTCTGTCCACAGCTGCAAACCTATTGCAAGCTGAAAATTTTACACTTTTGCCTACCTACCATCCTTCTCAATTAATATACATGGAAAATTAAAACTCTAAGGAAAAAGCGCTAGTTAAACTGATAGTTAGTCTGTACAGAGTGTTCTAGGAATAAGCCTCTTCATCAGCTTGAGAAGTACAAAATACAGGCTCAGTTTACAATAGTTAAGGCTTGACATTTTCGTAGCGGTAGAAACTAGGCTCCCAAAATCTTGTCCTACCTAAACATCTCAAAATTTGCCAGAGGAATTAAACCAAGACAAAGTATGATCACTATCTAAAAATCTGTATGAAAACAAAATTTGATCTTGGAACAAAATCAAGATCTTTACACCAGTAACTTCACAAACTCATGCCAGACTTGTTTTGGCACCTGCGTGATAGCAAGGGCAAACTGTTTAAAGTTGAAGTTGTGAAACCAGTTACCTAGAAACAGCAGCTTTGTATCAGGTGTGAAGTTGATGAAATTTAGGGTTTTACTTTTCTTTAAAATAAGCAGATAGCTAAGCTGCTTTTCTTTGCACAGTTCTAGTTCAGCCTTAGATATGCCAGTCAGGCTTGTGCACTGGCTACCTTAGTAGATTCAAAAACAGTGCTTCCTACTGCTAAAACAATCTACTGAAGCTTTTGAAAGGAGGAAGAAACAGTGACCTACCTTCTTACTAGTTCATATTATCATTTTAAACATTGAAATTATAGTATTTGACACACTGCAGTTTAGACAAGGACATACCTCATATGTCTCTCCAGTCCTCAGGCCACAAGAGAGTGCTGAAGGCTGGTCAAACAGCCCAATAGGTGCAAGAAAGGAATTTCAGAAATGCTTCCTAGCACTTGTGTTCAGGTTTGATTTAAAATGCAAGCAGCAGGCTTCAGATACCAAATTCCTTAGCAGTTCTCTTAACGTGGAGATAATTTGCATTACAAACTGGTTGAAGTCTCAAGGGGAAGGGAAGCCATGCACATTTATGCTTCAGAAGGGTGAATTTTAACTTGAAAATACATGTAACAGTATGAGCTAGCCCTTCAGTGATATTTAGAGGTTTAAGAATTTCAACTTCATCATTACTGAAGCTATGGCAATGCTAGCTTTTGACAAGATATATATTGAAATAAGTAGTCCTAATTAAGTATGTAGCATTTCACTTCTCATTTCTTGGTGTTTCAGCAAAAAGTAAGAAGGTATATAACCAAATCTTGAATTCATTTTGATCAAGGGAACACTCGAGAAGGGCATCAAGCAACAGATTACCCTGAATTACTGAAATTTTAAGACCAGTTCTACATAATAATATTCATGTGCACCCCACATCAGGAATAAGATCAGTGATATATTTTAAAATCATGAGCAAGATTAATACTAAAATGCATATTAACTTGTTTTATTGAGGCACAACAAGGCATTGTGAATAGCCCATACTTGAGGCAATCAATAGTGTAGTAAGCTGGACATTAATACAGTTTAGGGTAAGTGCAAACAATATACATTCACAGCTTTATTAGCAAGGCTACATCACAACTGATAAAGTGCCAAATTAGTGCTGATTCAGTACCCCAACTCCATGATTTCACCTTGCACAACAGGACCATCATTTCCCCCCAATAATGGAACCACATATCCTCTATAAAGTCAATAGTAAGTGCAAAGCTAGTCCCACCCCCCTCCACCAAGGTGTTTGGAGCAGCTCTTTTGTAAACATCGCACTGGATTTTAGTCCTGATAAAGGAGGTATCCCGAAAAGGTGGAGTATTTCCAGCTACTTCCATAGATGGCTCCCCGATGCAGACGTAACCAGATCTGATCCCCCTGGAACAGCTGCAGGACTGCATGATTACTAGCTGTTTCATGATCAGGAGCCCCATCATTTGCATATGCTGACACGAGGACCTCTTCATTCTTCATGAGATTCACATACAGTGGAACATTTACAGCCAGTTTCAGCATGTGGAAGATGAAGACATAGGTACCATTCACTGGACAGTTGAACCTACCAAGCTGGATATCAAAAGTTTCTCCAAGGTTGTTCAGCAACAGGTCGAACACAATGGGCTGGTCTAGAGTTCCAGGGGCCAAGTTGGATGTTCGCGCAGCAGAGAAGGCGACTCTCATCTGCTGCGGGAGCGGGTAGACATGCACTGGGAGGATGGTGGCAGCTTGGCTCGTCACTGGCACATCAACAGGGGTGAGGCTGCGGGAGTCTCCCTGCCCAGAGTCCGCACTGTTAAAGGTTTCATTGTCTCGTTCTGGACTGCTCACCTGAGAGGAGTCACTCCACCCTGCTGGTAAAATATCATTAGCAGCAGTAAGTATTATAACAGAAGGATACACTTAAGCCTGCAGGCGCAACCTTGAGCAGCAAGTGTACAGGCTTTGCAACAGATTTGTCTTTCAGCCACAGCAAGTTACAGGACTTCAGCGAGAACAGAACTTTGAAGCTGGTTTACATTCATCACAC
The DNA here is from genome assembly GCA_035583185.1 of Anabacerthia variegaticeps. NCBI lineage: Eukaryota > Metazoa > Chordata > Aves > Passeriformes > Furnariidae > Anabacerthia > Anabacerthia variegaticeps. Next base: position 61,955,248 of record JAWWEW010000041.1, on the reverse strand, counting down.
CTGCATTCAGCAAGATGGGACATAAGCTAGCTATGAACAATTACTTCTTATACTCCTGAGAAGGAGAGGGCAGTAGCTTGGAATACTTTTAGCTTTAGTTTGTCACATGTACCAGCATGTGCTAACTTCTGAGTGGAGATAAAACGTAACTTCTGAAAACACTGACAAAGAGCCAAGTAGTCATTTAATCGCCTTCAAGATCTGAATTTTCACTTCAAGTCATTCAACACTGTTCTTCTAGAGTTGAATCTTTAGTAGGTCTTATGATGCTAGAATATTTTAAGTCTACAAACTAGAGTTACTTTTAAGCTTTCTGCACTACACTTCCCAAAATGAACATTTAACATTTTCAAATACCTCAGTTAAAATGGTTTAGAATGAAAACAATGATAGATCTGCAAAATTTAAAGCAATCACACTCAAGTTGCAAACCATTGTTTTGTCTACTAGAAAGCAACACCTTAAGAGATAATAAAACTAAGGGAAGTTGCTATGAGATCTTACCGCTAATAAGTACTTTGGTAAACTATTAATTCACCACAATCTCATATTTAGTTCTCTTCTGAAATATATTCTATGAATCCTCCCTCAAAATGAGAGAGGACCTGCTTTATCCTAAAACAGCTTCCACAACATGCCATAAATTCCCTCCATTCTCTAAAGTAGTGATCTACAGCTACTATTCATCTCACTTTTCACCTGCAGCACTGAAAGTCCATCTTTTTCCAGCACATACAGTAGGATTTAATAATCTTGTTTACAACTTCTTAAAATATATGCTATTTGTGCTTGGATTCAAACAACTAGTCTTATTTATTTCTTTAGGTTTTATACTCCACCATGAAAGCACAGAACAAACCAAATATTACCAAACACCATTTTTCACAGAAAAAGTTACATTACAAACTCTGTGATCCAATATCTTAACCAAAAAATCGAGAATACACAGTTAAGAGAAGAAGCCAAATGCTTCTTTCCTGAACAAAGAAAATCAACCCGAGTGTGTTTCCTTAGTTTATTTGTGAAGTTCAATAAGGTATCATTGTGTCAGAGCTTTTACCCGTGAAGACTCAAACCTGAGAACAGTGAAATTAAATCTGCTGCTATGCAATGATGTCTAAGAACAGTACTGAAGCTTCCACCTAGCTCAGTTAATTTATACCAAGAATGACCTGTTAGGTCAGTGATGGTGCACTGTTTTTCACACTATTCATAACAACACCCCAGCTGCTGAACCCAAGAGTGTGTATGTACCACTGGGAACCTGATGTTAGCCTTACCTCTTGAGTTTGCTCGAGGGCCACTAGTTATCCCACCTCGTTTATAGCACTGCTGGTAATTAACATCCTAAAACGGAAGTGTTAGAAGATGGCTGTAGGCAAATCTGACATCAAGTGAGGCAAATACACTAGTTTCTTGCACAACAAATTTGAATTCTAGAATAGACAATAATGAGTTTCGATGTAGATAAACAGCCTTACTTAAGGAAAATTGGCTTCTATAATAGCTTTTATAAAATTAAAGAGCTATTTTAATGCTTGTTCTAGCAAGTTAGGTTCTAAAATATGCCCTCAAGTTGAGTTCCCTTAAAATCTCAAGTCTGCTAGAAGTCCATGAGCCTGTAGAGAAGACCCTCACAGACCCTCCTCCTTCCACCAGAAACATTTGCTTTTACTTTTTTTTCTTTTTTTGCCTAACCACATTCTCAGTCCATTTAGGAGCTCAATATTTTACATTACAAAGGCATTTTAGTGTACCAACTTTTAAAATAATAAAACACTCACACAACATCTTATTTACCATCTGTTTGCATTTCAAAGATTCACTTCAGACTAAAATCAACCTGTCATACAGAAATGTTATCTGAACTGACTTAATTCAGCTGCTGTCTACCATTCCAAAAAAGGATTTGTCTAGGAAACAAATCTAACCTCTAGCTTGCAAGTTCACCTGTTAAAATTATGAAAAGCTACCATATTAGAACACTTAGCTCCTGTACAGTGAAAGGCTACTGGAAACAAAGTCAACACTTACCCTCTGAGAATATGGCATTCCAGCATAATCTCTACCAGGGAATTGTAGCTGGCCATAGTTGCCATTTGTTATTGAAGATGAACCTCTGTAAGCATCAAAACCTGTTCAAAAAAGTTGATTATTCAATATTTATTCATTGTTTGGTTTATAGTACAAGTCCAAAATACAACTGCAGCTCTTTTTTGGCAATTATGCATATTAAGTTATGCATTAACGCAGCTATTCTCAAATTTGGAATTTGGAACAGGGTTATAACAAATACATTTCATTAGCTACTCGTAACTATCCACAGTGAATATATCAAAACTGTATATTTAAAAATATTAATATCAGACCTTAACAACTGCCTGTGATACTAATGGGATTTCTCAGAACAGCTGAAAAGCTTGCTAGATCCAGAAACAGGATTTAACAGACAATTAGAAACACTTTCTTTTGTTATTACATGTACTTTGCTACTACTGTTACACATTTAGGTGCTACTATAATAGTTCACCTCTTTAGCTAATAACTTATTAACTTATTTTAAAAAATAAATTATAATATTTAAATAAAAGAATAATATATTAATTTAAATAATGGAAAAAAATAAATAAAAGAGGAACGCAAGCAATTATTTAAATACCAAAGAAGAATGCAAGCAATTTCATACCTGACACCACCAAACCCTTAGCTGCTGTTAAGTCAAAACTATAGAACTCATCATCTAGTACACATTCCTCCTACCAGGTACTGAGCAGGCTCAGCCCATTAACTGAAGCAACTATCACACACTAAATGTCCTTCCACTTGAAGGCAGAATAGACCACAGCTACCAGTCAGATCAAGTTACTATCTGCTTAAAGTCAGCTGAAACTTTCTATAGTATTTCAGCTAGCAGCACAAGAACAACTGATTTGCAGAGAACAAATAATTCTCCTCTTAAAACTCTTCAGTTTGTCATTAATCTAGAAAGGTTCTTCACTACCAGGACCCTGTCCCCCCATTCTGGTTTCTCCTGGTAATATTAAAGCCAGCAGTGCTAAGCAAAGAGCATCTTGTTTTCGGCAAATACTGCAAGAGACATCTGACAAGAAAAATGCCTGCCCAGATTGTCAGCAAGACAGATGCCAAGAGAAAGAACAGAGTGGATAAAAAGTTCAGAACAGTAAATGAAATAGCAAACAGAAAAGTCCATACAATTATGTAATCTAATAAGTTATTAGTGAAAGTTTCTACGTTCAGAATTAGGAAGGCTATGAAATTGCTCTGCCATTTGATCTGACAATCACAAGTACAGAGACTACAAGTCAGAATGAACTTCCTTGAATTCTACAAGAGGACCCTGTTCTTTACACATTGCCCTTAAAGTCTTGTTTTAAGAAGTTTCACATACAGAACCTGAATTTAATACCATGTGGTGTTCAATCACATTGCAGTGTTAGTATAGCAGGGTTGGGGTTTTTTTTCCTAAGCTGGTAGTAATTACAGACATACCTTTGTATCCACCAGGGGAGCGATACGAATTAGCCAGTGACCTTCCACCTCTAGCAGATCCTCTGACAGACCCACGACTGTTAAGGTAAGGCTGAGGGGGTCTGGGAATAACATTAGCCTGCGCTGGATAAAAGGTGAGGCTACCATTGCTAACAGGAACAGCTCCATCAGGTTGATAATTCACTGCTTAAAACAGAAGGCACAGATAAATTCAAAGATTTTTGTAACTGCAATAAGTTATCATACCTAGAAGCAAGGGCAGCATTAGGATGTTCAGAGACCAATTAAGCTGCTCTGAATATTCTGATCTTCTACCCCTTCATTACTTCAAGTAGGATCTTGAGGATCCTTGCCTCAGTTTTGTATAGTGCTTGTTAAAGCCTACTGTAGACAGCCCAGGCTATCACTGTAAGCCTCTAATGCATTCAACAAGAGTCAGTTGCATAGGTGAGAACAAGCTTGCTAGCAGCATGAAAAAGCCCAGTTTAGATTCAAATCAGGTAACATTTGATTAAGAACTCTCATTGGGAATCAAGACAGTTCTACTAGCAAGACCTCGGTGGTTTACCTAGTAAACTAGGTCACCTCAGTATTGATATCCTTCAGAATTACAAACTCAGTACCTAGATAGCAATAAAATAACTATGGAAAACAGATTTTTGGGTTCAGTCTCTGCAACAGACGTGCTTTAGGCAGTTCAGTCCCAAGCTACACATATTCAACAATGTTTTTCATTTAGAGTGGCTAGCTTTAAATACAGACTTTGCAATCATGAATGTATTTCCACTGGACCATGCTTTATATCCAAGAAACCTAAAACTGATCCAGAGCAACAGTATAAACCCCTTTGTGAGGTCTGTGCAGAGCCACTGCACAAGGCTAATCAAAATATGATTATTTCCATCAAAAAAAATGTACAGAAGGCTTATCACCTATAGTTTCAGTGATGAGGAGCATTGGAGCTAAACATGCTTTCCTGACTTTTATACTTATATTGTTCTTTGAGTTCTTGATCTTCATATGTCTCACTGACTTCACACACTCTCAGTCTGTTTCTAGTCTAAGTCACGTGAAAACTACTCTGGCAGAAAAACAGTAGTTTTAAGTGACCTTGAGTCATTTGATTAGATACCTTTATGAATACAGATCCCTAGTAGTTAGTTTCTTTCATCCTGAAACCTCTTTCAGACATTTAGGGGCTAGTTTCATGTCAAATTTAGTGTTAGCTACATAAATCCACCTGGTGCACTATCTGAATGTCAAGCAGGTCAGGTTTGTGTTGAATAACACAGCTCAAGACCACCTACTACAAGTTCAGTATTCCTCAGGTTAGACTGACAACTTCTCCCAACTTCCTTACTTAGCATTCAGCAAGTCCCAGCACTAGACAGCACTATTACCAAACTAATGGTTCCAAATAGAAGTATTTCATCATTGCTTCAATTCCAAGCAAATGATTGACTGACAAGTATCACTACATACTTGAATTTCTCACTTACTGGGAAATTCAGACATGTAGGTGACAGTCTATTTATCTAGCATAGAAACAAGTTTGAACCAGCCTTTCATCCTGCTAGCAGTTTTGAAAGTAATATACCATTGACTACATTAGAGTTTATGTAAACCTAATGTTAAACACTTATGTAGCACCTGAGTTTTCAAGTATTTCACTGAGTTAGAACTCACAGCACACGATAACAAATTAAAATACTATTATAAACTGAAGTTATATAAAAAACTACTTGAAATGCAGATCTAAGTGCAGTTCTCACCTGAAGACAGTGATTCTTGTGAAAGAGAGGTTTGTTCTGCAACATGAGAAGATTGCAACTGGCACTGAGGAGGAGTCTGCGTACTTGCTGTAGAGAAACTCTGGTTATATCCCGCTGAATATGAAGAATCCTCTTTAATTTCCTGGTCCTTACGCGGAGGCAGTGGTGCATTGACTTTAAATACCTACAACATATTTGAAGACGAGTGCTTAACACTACCAGGTAGAGTCTGCCTAGTGCCACCACCCTGCTATGCTGTGCTTCAAATCCATATGCTTTTTATCATATGTTTTCTGGAACACCAACTGTTTCTTTGAAATAAGCAGAAATATTGTACATAAACCCATCCTTCTCTCTCTCAGTAAACTTACAGAACAGACACCTGCTTACATAGCTACTACCCAAGAAACAGCTTGACTGACCATAACTATTCAATCAACCGAAAAATTACCATATAAGAAGCTACTTTCCTTCTTTGGGAACTCCACTGTTAAATTCACTCACCTGTCCTCAGCTCAACCTGAAGCTGGGACAGCCTATACTGAGAGGAGATACAAATATTTGAGAAGAATCTGGGTCTTTATCTATGTCTTGGAACATGATGTAACACTATCCACTCAAACACCATATTATACAGCCTTTGCCTCTTTGGCAAACTGGGCCTTAACTCTCCTAGTCATTAAAAAAGTTCCCAAGAGTAAATACATAACCTAAGTAACAGCCTTGTAATTGAAATGTTATAGCCTAGGCAGTACAATGATAAGCAGGTATTACTGATAATTAAATCTAATCAACCAGAGCTCACAGTGACAGTGACAGTCACTCCAGTGACTGTTACTTTACAACATGTTAACATGAAGTTACCAGAACTGATGTGTCAAAAGTGACAACTAGTATCAATGTCAAATAGGAAAGAAAACTATTTGGAGTAAAAGGGTCTAAATTCCACATGAAGATCTGCCAGCAGTACTGATACCAGGTCTAGAGGTGTGTCTGACCATTTTCCATGACTATAAACTCTCTGAAAACAGACCAGGGCAAAACTACAGCCAGATGGAAGGAACAGCTTCACAGCTTGACAATTCTTGTCATTTTCAGAAGCTTCTATAATTAAAGCAGGAAATGAACACATTTCTGCAGTCAAGAAACTAAATCCTCAGGGAGTCAGCACAGAAACTTCTGATACTGAAGTGCTGAGCATAAATTTTGAACCACTGTAAAATAAAACAGGCTCTATTGGGTTTTTTTTTGTTTTGATCACTTCATCTGATAAAAAAAAATGATCCAAAGCAATCCTCTTCCCAAGAGATTTGAGGATGCTGTGGAGTCAGGCTGTCAACACCCACGTTCTGAAGTATTTGTAGCAAGTGCCTACAGTGAAGGTTATAGGTGGAATTTGAATAAAGGACTAGGGCTACAGCTCAGGTCTGCCTTTAAGCTTCCTATTGCTGCTATTGTGCTTATTGTTCAGACATCTGAGGGCACATAATCAGATACTTGCGTTACTGTCACTGTGATACCACTGTTTGGCAAGGAACTGTCTGACTCCTGACTCTCTACTCAAATCCAGTGGCTGTGCTTTCCTGGCAGCAATGAGAATTTAAGTAGTGTAGGGTAGAAGAAAACCCTGCACTGCAAAGTTAAAGACTACTACCACTACAGAAGGAATGAGCATCCTAGTAATCTAGTGACAGATATTTGCTAAGTTTACCCAAAAATCCCAAGAGAAATCCTGAACATTTAAGATATCTGAAAACATGGGATTAGTTCACATGAACTTTCAGTAGTGCCATTTATGATCGAAGCACTCTGAACACAGACATAATCAGAATGACTGAGACCAAGACTCCATATTTGTCAATATTTATCTTATAAATTGGGTGCCCAGAAGACTCTGGATTCCTTGATAATAGCATGGTGCTACTTCTCCACTTTCAGGAAAAATCACCACATAGCCACTTGGCATAATTTAAGTAGATCCAGCTTAGAAAGAACTGCTTCTCTACCACCACTTGCCTTATCTGTAAGATGTGTCAAAATTCTGTACCTCTGAGGTAGGTTCTACTTGAAACTCTTCTACAAAAACAGAACACCAAGCAGAAAAAGTCAGTACAGTGATTTTACTATAGACCACATGAGGATGTCACTGAAGTGTTATTTATTAATTCCTGTGCTTTGAGTGACTGTTAGCTGCCTTCTTCCACCAAATCCTACTACCTGTGTCTCAGTACTGGAAGCTACTGTCCAGCAAGTTGCGGAACTGCATAGACACCTTTGTTGAAATGGAAAACACCTTTGGAGAAATAGAGTGGCCTCTTCGTAAGCTTTGTTTTTAGCAAGAGCATTAAATGAATGTTTACCATCTTCTGAAGAAGGTATCAGAGGAGTAAGAAAGACCAAACACAGAGAAGGCAATATCAACAGCTAAATGGAGACTCTTCCTCTGAGCCCCTCTAAGCCTGCACTGCAGATTACCAGACAGTAGTAGTGTTAGATACTAATTTTTCAGGCCATACACCATTACAAATGTTCTCTATTCACAAGAAACAACTCAGACTGTGGAGTCTATTTCCTAGATATTCCAGGTATATTGACTACTTTTTAACAAGACAGGATAAAGACTGGTGTAGCTCACTATCAAGGGGACATTTCTATAATGAGCTACACCAGTCTTTATGAAGGACACACTTTCTATGATTCCAGTGGACTGATTGTTACTGCACTGAAAGAAACCATTTAAAACGCAGCAAGACAAATACAGGTTTCAGAATGCTTTTTGTCCTAACAGCTATATACTTCAGGATTTCCTCTCTCCTATGCAGTCTTTATTATTTGACATTTATTCCTAAGAACAGCTTAAGTACAGTCAACCTTACCTTGGGGCACAGCTATAAATCTGTTCATTTCAGGCCTGACTTCTCCCTTAGTTCCTTGAGGCTGCTAATATATCCCAGTATTAGATTTTGGGACTCTACAGAGCAAAACCACAATCTCTTTTCTTAGATGGTCTGTTTTAAATGCTGAAGGCATTGGAGAAGCAGAGTTCTAATCTAGGTTTTTAACACTAAAACAAAATGATCTATGAAGTTCTGTACTATACCAAGTGAAGCCAGTTTCTCAGTATTAGTCCCAAGACACTAATATTGTCAGTTATTTTTGTGTGGCTTCAAGTTGCATACTTACAGTCTGCATAGCCTGAAAGGGAGCTGCTGTTATTGTGACAGAACTGCTGCTTGCTGGAGGGGACTGAAAGCTTTGGGCTGATGGTACTGATGGCATTGGAGTGCTTGAAGTAGGCAATGGTGACTGTGGCTCACTTGAGAGGGGAATAGTTGCCTGGGGGAAGAACAAATGTAATGAAAGGTCACTTGATAATTATCAGGCAGTAACAGAAGCAGTTAATTTGTTCTAAAGCCTAGACTGACAGAAGTCAGCAGTTTCTACAGGATGACATTTGGACATAGTAGAGCTACAAAATAGCTTTTGCTTACAATTTCAAATCTTGCTGTGCATCCTCAGCAAACAGTACTTCTGTTGCAGTCTCTGCTGATTAAGTGAATTGTGCCTATGAGCTACTATACATACCATTCATTGCAATAATTTCACAATAAAGTGACACTAGGTATTTTTCTCACCACTCAGGAAACAGAACGCTTTCTGTTCCATTTACTGAAAGATAATTCTTTATCTGATATTAAGAGTGTCGTCTTTACAGGAGGAATTTGGAAAGTTTAAGGGATTTGATTTTTTTTCCTTTCCCAATTTAATCATGTTTCAGATTAGAAACAATGCTGAGTTGTCCAGACAAAGTATTGACCAGCATTAGGTCTCATCTGTGTAGATAGCCAAATCAAGTGTTGGTTTAGAATACCAATATTTATTTATAGGTATCAGAAGTCAAAAGGAACATGTCTAGAGCCTTACATTTCAGCAACTAATATATGCACTTTACCTGTATTTGTGATAGCTCACCTGGGCAATTTCAATCTTTTTAGGTATCAGTGGCTCAGAAATATGTGAACTTGTCTGATACAGTGGCTGGGAAGTGTATTTCTCAGTCTCTTGAGAAAGTGATGTTGATGCCTAGAAGGAGCCATACACACCTGCTGTTACAAGTAGTACTACAGAGTTCTGCACTGATGTTTCAATAGCTATACCAGAAGTTGAAACACATAGATTTTGAAAGACCAGAACAAACATTAAGTCCAAAGCTAAAGTACTAAATAGTAATCTTAACCAAAACCTTCAAGTAATTAGCTTTAGAGATTCAGACTTAGATTACCCTACTTACCCAACTGGTTGTACAACTAGCCCTGCAAACTCAGATAATTTGAAGAACTGTAGATTCATTGCTTCAAGCAGTTACGGTGAAGTCTGTGACACACACCTGTCTCATTGAATTAAATGGAAAGGCATGTCTTATGCTAAGCTTCTGGTAAGCTGTATTGAACAAAGCTTCAGAGCCAAGCTTTGATTTGCTTTTGCAAAGCCTGTATGTTCTATAGTTAGCTCACACTTGTAATGCTAAGTTTAGGAGTTGCTTAATACTTAAATACAGAGCCTAAGGGCTAATGACTACCAATCCCGTGGTCACCATGTACACACGTCACAGGGCCCTCAGACAGCACTGGGATGCACTTGCACACCAGGAGAGAGCACTGTCACCCGGGAGAAGAAGGACTGGGAAAACAGACACTCACCTCCAAGCCAAAGCCACTAGAGATAAACTGGGCACAAGCAATCCTAATTCCAAACAGTAAGTTGGCAAGAAGCTGTAATACCCCTGTCAAGACCACTATATTCAACTATACAGTATATTATGAAAAAAGTGCTGCATGCACAGTATGCTAGTAGCATGTACATCAGCAAAAAAACTTTCAAAGTACAAATATTTTCCTATTAAAATCTACATACACTGATTTAGAGTCCAACAGGAAAGAGCCAACTGTGTTTCTGAACAAAGCAACATGCTTCACAAGAGATTCTTAAGGCAGTGATCTGCATAACTTGATACGCTCTTCAGCTCTAAGCAATATTTGAATGTTATTTGTGTTTTTAACTGCAAATAAATACAGTTAAGAAAGCAAAGACTGAGGTCATGACCAAACATCAGGGAGTCAGATTCCCAGTATTTCTTCAGTTAGTGCTTAAGAGAACATCTCAGGCTTGACCTTACACACAGGTCTGCTATTTCGTGACAACATCCATCCCAATTTATGCAACCTCTTTGTCATCATTAGAGGGAATATTCTACACTGTAACCAAAGGCAACACTTATGACATTCACATGTTCCCACAAGAAAATGCATCACACTTTCTAGTGTGCACTTTTCATCCCACACTCTTTGTTTCAAGGAGCAGACTGTTCACTTTGCTTTCATGCAGTGCTAGGAAGACTTGTCCAAGCATCTTTAACTATTCCAGATTGCAGGCTATACTACTGCTGGTACTTGCATTCTGTCCCTGTATGTTGGTGAGGATAGCCCCAGCACAGCTTTCTGTTAGGGCTGGCTATCACACAGATCTCTAAATGCCAGTGAACCCTGGGGTGTATTACCTGTGGTGTCACCAAGTCTTCAGTTTCAGAGCCAGAAAGAGCGTGATCAGCAGATGCCAAGGAAGTGTTTGAACTGTGCAGTGCCATGGATGAAGCAGCAGCCTTGCAAGGAGAGAAGGCAGAGATAAGGTTTTGAAAAAATTAATTTAAATGTTGGGTTTCACTAAAACTCACACTGAGCATTTCCAAGTAAACCTCAGAATAATGCAGGAACTGAAGTGCTTTGACTAGTTAGTCAGTTTTTTAGGAATTCTTTTTAGTGGAAAGGAAGCCTCTTCAAAAGCCAAAGCAGCAAAACATGCAAGCACAGTAAATGAATTTAAGGTTCATTTATCCATGGCTACCAAAGCTTGAGACACTATCTCTGGAACAAGTGAGGATCTTAAAGATGAAGACATGCACTGTCTAGGAAAGAAACAATATTCTTCTGCACACAACTTTTAGCTATGATCTGAATCCATGGGTTAGAGAACTAGCCTTTCTCAGCGTGTCTTCAACATACTTTACAATTTTAAGAAATTTCAAGCATTTATCGCTGCTTTTCAAGCAGAAAAGCAGCCAACTTTGGCAGCATTTGAGTGGTCTTAGACTTGCAAGCTACTAGATTGTATGAAATTTGTTACAAAGTAATTGACAAGAAATACCAATTGAAGTATAAGTCTATGGTAGTAAATAACCCCTATCTGCCTCTTTGAGGCAGTCCTAACTTCAACTTACTTGAAGGGGCTGTTGAAGAAAATCACTCTGACTTGGCAGTTTCTGTTCTTTAGAAGCTGTAAGAAAAGTTAAAAAATGCATTAAGAGCATTTACTTTTAAATTCAAACACTACATATAGCTTCAGTGCTCTGTTCTGCTTTTGAAAACATTTAGTATATGAAGATGCACACTATTTTTAGCATGTGCACTGCAAATATTTAACCTAACATCAATAAACTACACGCAATTGAAAATCTGTTTTTGGCAAAAGAGGACAAGTACTCAATGATAAAATATTTTTACCACAAATGAGATGGCCACTTCCAGATTAAAAAAAAATTAATAAATTGGGTAATTGAGTTTTATAGCCCAAGATCCACCCAAACAGTTCCTATTCTTTATAGTTAGACAAGGTGTCTTCACCTGGCTTAGTGATCTACAGGCCAAGCAAACCCTGTTAGCACTTGCAAAATTTTACATACCATTTATATTTATAGTACCACCTACCTACAGGACTACTTGCTGGAGTAACTGAAGGAGGTTGGGATGAACCAATGGCACTTGGTGAAGCTTTATCAAAATCCAGAATGGACTCCTTTCGAAAAGAGATCACCAGTTGGTAGAACAAAATTAAACTCTAGATACAAATGAAACATTCCCACTTGACAAGCTGCTGTTAGCTAATTAGAGCTAAATTCATTCATTCAGTGCAAACACACTTTGTCAGCACTGTTTTCCCCAGCCCTTGGTAGAGTTATTGGAGCTTTGTGCTACAACAGCAAAGAAAAACATACTTGCATGAAGTTGTAAGTCCCTTGTATCTGAGTCATCAGATCCTGAAGTTTTTCCCTTCTCAGTACTGGATCTTTTGGAAGAGTTGAAGTAGAGCAAAACTCTGCAGCTGGCTGATGTACAGGTTTAGGCACCTAATAAGGAGAAATTACATTAAATCTAATACTGGAAAGCAAGACAAACTGCCTTGTCCAATATACTTCCAGAGTAACCTACACGTGTCAGACACTGAGCCAAGGAATTCTGTGCTGTTATTGATACTTCCTGAATCAAGCTTCCACTTTATTACAAAAAAAAAAAATCAGCTTCCTTTTGCTACAACTAGTTAACTCACAGATTTCATAGAACGATTCGGAGTGGAAGAGACCTTAAAGAATATCTAGTTCCAAGGCCCCTGCCATAGGCAAGGGCACCTTTCACTAGATTAACTTACTTCATTTGGTTTCTCAAAGTCAAATGTAAAAAAGACAGTAAGCTGCCTGCATCTATTGCAAAATTAGACACTTCCATCTAAATAAACTCACATATTTAAATTGAAGGCCAGAACAAACTTAAAAATCAAAGCTGCATCACTCAAGGTTTAGTACATATTTCTTCCCAGTACAGCTCATGCCAATAAGTACAGATCTTTTATTAGCATGGCATTTTCCCAGACATTCCGAAGAAACTCCACTCATTGCAAGCAGGTAATTTGGTGGAAACATTTTGGTTTAACCCTAAGAAGCCAGATAGTCTCAATATACCAGCTCCTGCATTACACTTTTCAAAGTCTGGCATAAATACACATGTGCTCTCCCATGAGAGCCTAACTTTGTAGCTAAATATGGACTTCTGCTTCCCTTATTATTCCTTGATTGTTTCAGATGGCCCCTTAACAGATCATCCCAACTGGTTCTCACTTCAGTTTCAAAGAGGGAAATATTTTGTCAGAAAATAGGTAAGTCTAAGGAACAGAGTGGCAATAATCTTAGATTGTCTAGATAGTCTAACACATCTTTTGAAAGCAGCTTGGAGAAGAGTTCGGCTTGTTGTAAGTACTTTAAATCCATATTTTTTGTGGTTCTCTAAAGCTTTGCTGCTATTGTGATTGTCTATACAGCTAGAGGGAGGCAAGCCTGAAGACATTTAGTTGCATTATTTCAGCTGGTCTAAACACTGAGATACACAGGAACATGTGAAAGCCTTTGCTTTCCTACAGTACAAACATTTGTCTTTCTAGTAGGAGATTGCTACATCAATATCCTGTATAGCAGCATATTGAGTACATGCATGAAGTCACTGGAAGACTATATGGCAGGAGAGTTCAAAACAAATTAAGTGCGCTTCATCCAGTTGTAGGACAAGCCCAAAAACACTCTTGCATTTCCTCTTCAACAATTAGCTGAAATTAATCACTAGCATTTGCAGAATTCCAATACTATGCACAGGGAAGAAGCTTGCAGCACATGACTGGCTCTGGAGGACTTCATTTCTAATATCTGTGAACCACATGAGAGCTACTTGTCAAGCTGTGAGAAGTTTTACTTTATTCTCAAGCTAGACAAGTACACCTTTGTACAACTCTACCTTAACTTAAAATTCTGATGCACAAGCACTAGCTTTAACTATGACTACACAAGTTTATATTGCTGTATAGTTTCCAGTACTGAACAGTAACTAAAGCTATTAAGGATTTAAGTGCAGGACAAAACACACAGTTGAATGAAGTTAATATCAGCAAGTCATAAAGTTACTAGGAATCTGAATCTTTCTGACCATCCCTTTATTAACTCTCACTTACAAGCAGACTTGATTTTACATGGTAAATCATTGTCATGGTAAATCCATTATAGACTAAACTGATTAATGCTTCTGTTACCCTCTTCCTCCTCACTACTGTTTACGCTAAGACATAGGTACACTACCAAACTGGTTCTGTATGTTTGAATTTGAAAAAGGGGATCTGGAGCTCTTAAGACAGTCCACTGGCTACATAAGTGAGACTTGTACATTAAACACGAAAGAACTGAAACAGCCTCAAGAGCATGGAAGCAAAAGAGACTACAGTGTGTCACTTTTGCTTCCAAAGATGATAAAATTCCTGTGTGCTTTTACAGTTTGGTAGGGTTTTTATCTCCTTCTCCAGCTCATACTCTGCACTATGTTGGTAGCATTCTTTACTTCAACAGGAAGCACAAGCATACAGGGTTACATATATGATATTAGGGCTTTAAGCCAGGACTGAAACACAGACTTTCTGTTGCATGGAAGTTAATTTCTAGTTCCTACATGTATTAAAATACACCAGACAGAAGTAGATGTAGTGAAATTACCTCATATTGATTTGCTGCTTTGCCGGTACCTATATGTTGAAAACTACGATATTTAGTGCAACACAAGATTATACATGAAAAGGTATGAGGAAGTTAGAGTACTTCAGGTTTTCATGCCTTTTTATAAAAAGAGATGCTTTGAATAGCAGGTATTTGACATTCTTAAGATGGTTTTAAATCAAGTTTTCTTTCTAGCCTACAATTAGACACTGTTTCTGGAAGTCATTACAATGATGCCTAAGGATTTGGTGTATTTTTATGTATTTTTGGTGTGTATTTTATGGATCTTTATAGCTTTATAAGTAAG
>JAWWEW010000041.1:61905161-61940201 GCA_035583185.1 Anabacerthia variegaticeps | reverse complement strand
GGATCAGAAGAGGTCCGGACCACAATAAAGGTATTTTCTATCTTATCTCCATTAACCTTGTCCAGAGTTCCTATTTTGCAGAATTTCAGGCATCAACAAGGTGGTAGCAGATTCTTACTTTAGTAACCTACAGTTCCAGCTCACATGAAGCTTGTAATGCTAAAAATGGCTTAACATGAACCTGAATGTTGCTTGAACCACTGGAGTAACACAGGAGTGGTAAAATCAGGTATAATCTGTCATAACAATTCTTCTGAAACTCAAGTTCAACACTACTTACACATTTGGTAAAACCTGTCTTGGCATACATCCAGAGAACTGACTAAAAGCGGAACTGAAATACCCAGGATTTGTTTTCAGACCTGTCAAACTACTGCAAATAAACCAATGCAAAGGCACACTGGCCACATTGGAATTTTATTAGTCAGAGTGCCAATATCCTAGGTACTCCTGTTAAACCTGGATTTTTTAGATTGAAGGTCTACTTTTATATAGCACTAACATACATTTCAAACACCTCATATACCGCTAAAACTCTATTCTACAATACAGGACCCTCAATTCCTCTTTAGGTTTGTGGAGTACTAGATGAGGTGGAATGGTGATACCTAACCTGTAATCACAGCTGTGCAACGTAGATACACAATTAACATATTCTTTCTACTCAGAGATTCACAGCAGGTATGAATTAAATGGGACTGGATGACAGCACAAGGCAAACTGTTTTGCTTTCCCATAGCAGGCCACAAATTCAGCTCTAACCAAGCGTGAAGGTCCACAGGCTGCACAAACATTTAAATAGAACAACAGTTTAACAGGCCTGCATATCAGCTCATTCTGCTGTCTTAAGCTCAGCTTCTTAGGTATGGCACCTTATGGCACACAAAATTAAACAAATGTATTTTAAGATCTCAAAACATAGTTGTTTAAAAGACCTCAGAGCTCTAGCAGTTATTTCAGAGTAAGGAAAGGTTAGTTTCAGCTCAGAGGGCAGCAGCACGGACACAGGCCTTTTATCTGCCATGCCTACATCTTTGTAAAAGGTCATTTATCAAGTATCTCTAAGAGTCCAACAGATCCAGCTACAGCACTGCATTGCCTCTTTCTACAAGCAGAGACAAGAGAAACTTATCTGAAAAATTTAATATGATTTTAATTGTTCTTTATATGCACCTCAACTCAAAAGACAACTTTTTTTAAAAACTGGTTGTGAAGACTAATTATGTTGACAGTAAACTACTTTGTACTCATTCAATATATTTTTTGATATTAGTATTTCTCAATAGCTACTAAACAAAAATAAAGGCAGTGTTTCTCTATGGACTTTGGTCCGATTCCCCAAGCTTGAATACTTTAAAATATGATTTGTTTACCTAATTCAGCAATCCAGCTTAAGTGACCTCACATTCCAATATTGAGTTTAACTTTGCCAACGTGCTCACCTACACACTACTAGGAAGATTCCTAAGCAAGTTTCTCCAGCTGACTGGAGACCCTCCTTTTTACTTACTGCAGCAAAGTTTTGTCAACCACTTAAGCTATCCATCTATCCCCCCCATATGAAAATAATAGGCCCGTTCCATTAGGCTGCATCTTGCATTTTAAGCTTTAAGGTAATCTGACACCAGAAATTCCAAAGCCTCCTTAAACACTTGAGATTATTATATACTTAGTTTCAGTTACAGTAATACTGTGCATAGTGGGGTGCACAACACCTGCTTGTGCTCAGAATTACTTAGTGAGGCTTTCTACCTGTACCATCACCACCAGTGGACACAAGATTCTACTCAGCTTCAGAGTAAAGATGAATCAAGCTGAAACACCTTAACCCCATTTTGTTACCCAGTGCTGCGTGTCACATACTCTCTTAATCTCAGGTTCAACCTTCGGTTTGCAGTCTCGCCTCTAGGCACAAGAACATCCATTTTCCAGTTATGCCAAGTTTACTGACAAGATATAAACTTAACCATTTGCTATGAGTAATACAGGATGCAGCAATTCCTGCTTTCTTGCTGAAAGACAGTAGTGCTTACAACATTGTGTACAAGGAATTGCTCAATTCCCTATGAGTTTCCTGAAGCCTAACTTTAAATTAACACTGCTCTTAAAGGCATAAGATGGCACATAAAGCAGAGTTCAGTAATCTGTTTTTAAAGTTATCAGAATTGTTGCTACAGGTGAGAAGGAAGGTAATGTGACCAGAGGGTAGCAGCCTGCTCAGCTGTAAGACCTGCAATGGCTTCATTTTAAATTTCTAAAGCTATGCTATTGTTAGACTCCCCAGGACAGCAGTATGGTTTATGCATTCATCTGGAAATACATATTTAAGCCCCTGTACAGTTGGTATTGCTTGATCTAGACATTAGATCTCTCTTGAATCAGCAGCTATTTTAATCAAAAGCCTAAAAATTACTGAAGTGCTATTTGCATACAGCCACAAAGTATTTGATCCCTGGATGAGTCATACCTGCTTTGTACTGCTAACAGTGGACAGAGCCAATAGCTACAGATGAACCAAGTTAATTCTTCTGTCTTATGCATAAAGCAGTTATTCAAGGCTCAAACACTGTGCTGATGTAAAAAGCAAAGCAGACCACCTTGCTATTCAAACATAAATTTTAACTGCTGGAATTACTCCCCACCAAGAAAGAATTAAATGGGGGTCTAAATACAGGCCTACAAAATACACCTTATAAAGGCTCTGCTAATAGGCAGCTTTATTCCAATACACTAGTGTCAAAAGCTTATGACAGGTAATACTACATATGCCAACTCACTTCTTTGGGTTCCATATCAAACTTCTTTGGCCCCATCTGCTCCTTTGGCCCAACACTTGCAGCTCCCCAGGACTTCAGAGGGTTCTGTAACTGCAGTGGTGACACTTGCTGCTGCCTGTCAGCTTTTTCCCAAGCCTCTTGAGTCTCCTGCTTCCTTTGTGCTGGTTCCTCCCTAACATGTGCAGCAGCCCAAGCCTTCACAGGCTCCTGTTTCTTTTGCTCTGGCTCTTCCCTAACAGGCATTTCCCATATTTTCACAGGCTCTGGCTTCTTTTGTTCTGGTTGCTCCCTAGTTTGGGTTACCCAAGGTTTTGGAGATTCACGCTTTTCTTCTGGTTCTTCCTTAACTCTGGTTACCCAAGGTTTTGGGGACTCCTGCTTTTTCTGTTCCTGCTCTTCCCTAACCTTTGGTACCCAGGGTTTGGGAGACTCTTGCTCCTCTCGGACACGTGCTACCCAGGCCTTTGGAGCTTCTTGCTTCTTCTTTTGTTCCTCCTCAACACAACTCTCCCAAGGCTTTGTAGACTCATGCTTCTGTTCGTCCTCTTTAACACGAGCTTCCCAAGGCTTTGGAGAATCTGGTCTTTTCAGTTCTTGCTGTCTAACACGAGCTTCCCAAGGCTTTAAGGCCTCTTGCTTCTGCTTCTGTTCCTGCTCTGCAGTATCAACAACCATTTCCCAGGACTTTGGAGGTTCTTGCTTTCTAGCACAGTCAGCTTCCCAAGATTTGGGCTCTTCTATCTTCTTCTTGACAGAGTATTCTGCTTCAGGCAAATAACGCCTGTTGAGAAACTATATAGACCAGAGAAACTTAATGGCTCCCAAGAACACATTTTGCTACTACAGTTCAGGTCAGTTAAATTAGATTACTCAGCTACTGAAAACTGCTGACTAAAAGCAGAGCCTAGACAGTCTAAGCGGTAGTCACAGAAACTATGTGGACAGTCATGGCTTTATCCTACAACACTGCAGACTAGCTTTGCTTGGCATGCCGCAAAGAAACAGGAAGCAGTCCTGAACAGCACAAGTAAAACCCACTCAAGCTGAGTGAAATCTACTGCGCTTATCCTCAATGCTACCTGATGTTCCTAGGCAGTGACAGTATCAAGTTCAACTGTGATTTTTTTACAAAAGGTAAGTCTCCTCTTAAGTATCTAAAATGCTATGGTACTGTATTAGCAAACATTCTGCTAAGCTTAGCAGTGCCATCTCCCCCAAAATATTAGACCCAGTAAACAAGTATAACCTTCACTCTTAATGGAGTTTTAATACTAAAAAGCCATCAGGTTCTCAGATTTAGTACCATTTGACTTCAACTGCAGGCTGTGATTAGTGTCAGTAAGTCTGAGAGTTGAATGATGATGTCCTGAAGTTTTTCTGAGTTACCACTTTGTCATGAACAGGAAATAAATATATGAAGTGAATAATGTACAAGGCTCACTGGCTGATTTTTTTTTCTGACACGACACCAGAAGAGTCAGGTAACTGTTACCAGTAAGTTACAAAAACTCATTCCAGAGTACACCCTCTAGTGGGATACCTGAGAAACATGGATTCAGCATTTTAAGAACCGGGATGTCGACTTAGAAAAGGACACACCTCCCACCTTTTGAACCAAGTCTAATGGTTTTTATGCTCCTGACAATCAAAGCTTTAGCACAGGAGTCTGAAGAGCTGCTAAAAGAGGTCTACACACCCTTGTGGACACAAGTCTGTCTTGGAATCCCTACTTTTCTAACAAATCAGAGCAAAACCTACATCATTCTCAATCCCACCAGTATCAAGCCTATTGCAATAAGCTTAGCTCTGAGAGACAGCTTTATTAGATGTGTATATTCTCTATTCCCCAGTACACAAAAGATCAGTGTGTTTCCACTCTAAAGGCTGATGCTTTGTTTTATTCAGGAAAGTGCCAGAGCATTAAAGTACTATACTGCTTCATGTAGTCCTGTTCCATTTATCCCAAAACACTCCAAATACCATAAATTTGGGGTTAGAAATAGAAATGCAACCAAGTCTTTAATACTTTCTACATAAAGCAACACCTAGGTTGCTGTTCAAACTCCCTTTTTAAGTTTAAAAAAGGGTTGCAGAAGTGCAATTCTGTCTGATAAATCACAATACTAAAGAAAAGCAATTAGTAGTGGAGTATCTTACCTCCTGTGGCTGTATTTCAGACTTCATAAGCTCCATAATGGATTCTAGAGAAAGGATGTTAATTTGTTTCAACTGATCAAACACAGAAAGGCAGACCAAACAGTAGCAACTCTTTAATTCTATTTAAATAGAAGTGTCAATTGCTAAACCAGATATTCTGAAAGCTCAGCTTGCCATTCAACATACTATTTTTAGACAAGCTCTAATTCTCTGATTAGGTTTTACATTTGCAGTTTAGAGTTCAGCAAGAAACATTTTGTAATATTCATAATTTGGTTATTGTAATATATAATATCCCCTACACCAGAAAGTTCCCACATCTGGAACATGAAGACCTGCTCATAAGGCAAAAATGTTGTATAACTGAATTATTTTTTTTCTACATTATTAGCAGTATAGGGCTGCAAGACTTGCAGGTTCCATTTCAGTCACTACATTGCAAGCAAGCTACAGCATCAAGCTATGCAAAGTCAATGCTCAGTTCAAGCCTTTCCCAACACCGACACAAAAATTGAACCCTGTAATATTCCACCTGGTTCTTTGATAGTCTCTCCTTTTGACATCTGTCTTGTTTTCTCAGATTTTCTATTTACTTCTTCTTCCAATTCTTTTACTGGCACAGTGGTGCGAGGAGTCGGAATACTTTCAAAGTAGCCAGAGTCTAGAAGTTTGGATAACAGGTCCTTCATGTGTTTATCTGAAGAGTAAAAATCCATTAAATTAAAATAGGAAAATCTGAAATTAAGGGGTATTCAGATTACAGATTAAGACTTCCTACTTCTTCCCTTCATCTGCTTGCAGCATCTCCAAGTTCACACATCTTACCAAGTTACAGCAATAAAACGTTTTAGTACAGTATTTGTTAGACTGCTCAACATATTACTGTTGAAAATATCTTTCCAATCCAGAGGCAAGATGGCAGCTTTTGTTTAAATGCACACAAGGCAAACACTAAGACACCTGGTCTCCCACATGCTTAGAAAGGGAATTGTTCACCATGAATAAACTAGCCAGCATTGTTACTAAAATCACATGCAGACTGCAATATAGGTAAGGTAAACAGTCACAATGGAACTGCCCTGCAAGACCTTCTTCCCAGTGACAGGACAGTAAGTCTTAGAAGGAAAAGCTGAGAACTGCAGAAACAAGCAGAGAGAATTCAAGAGACTGTTTCAGACTGAACTTAATCCTCTGAAGTTTGCAAAGAGTCAAAGCCGACATGGCTGAATAAACGCTTAGCTGTGTACTCTGAGAAGCTCTGTTCAGTTTCCTCCTCTATACAAACAAGAGACAGCAGCTTAGAGTAAGACCTCAGAAATAGCAGTGATACTGGAAATTGTTTAAGAGGAGCTAGAGACAGGACAGCCATGAGAACAGGAAGATCACTCCTACCAGTGATAACCATACAAACAAGACATGTAGCTGGAATTTAACATGGCTATTAAAAAAAATTGTCTTCCAAGGCAATGAATGCTAATAAGATGACTTAACAGCTTTATCAGAAGTCTGTCTTGCACACAAAAGGATGCAAGACTAACACTAAAGGGGTAGAGATACTGGTAAAATGATGACAAAAGTTGTTTAGACAATAAACAAAACAAAGGTTTGGAGTTCAAGATAGCTAGGCGACTATCAATTCATGTCAACAAATACAAGGCTAAAGTTGCCAGCCTGCAGCAATACAAGGGCAGCTTGCAGTTTGCCCAGGGGGACATGGAAAGAGTTAACACTTAGCTGTCAGTTCAACTACCTGCATGTGGAAGTTAGATAAGGCACACTACTGCTCTGGTCTAACAGCTTCAACATTATTGTCAGTGACAAATGGAAGATTCCTGCCAGCCAGCCACTACAAGGTTGGAGTAAATGGGACAAGCAAGGTCTGGTTGCAATAGAAAAGACACTACAACTCAAGTAAGGACAGTTTTGTCATGAACAATTAAGTTGTAAATAGGAACACAGAAGGTGTATCTTGGCTTACAGCCAGGGTTTTGAAACTATGCCACAAATGGAAGATATGTAGAGTCCCACAGATTTTGATGTGCTTGAAAAGTGAGGACACTTGCCACAGGTCAAAGTAAGACTGCACTGTGCCTGATTAGAGATCACAGCAAGTTCCATTAATGACTATCCTTCCCTAGTGTGGGTGGTATCCTGCACTGTAGGCAGACAACAGGTATGAGTCTAGAATTCCTACAAAGGGAGAATCTTCGATGCTGTGGGCCCTTCAGCCTGGGGCCAATGAAGCTTTGTAATACACATCAGTATGCTCAACTAAGCATTCGTGTTTGGGAACTATTCCAAACTTAACCCATTATCCCATAACTATACAAAAAGCTTCCCACTGTTCTGTAAGGTATTCATGCATCAGCTTTTCATTTACTACCATCATCATTCCTCAAAAACATGCTAGTACATTGGTTAGAAGCCTTGACCTGGAAAAAGCAAGTATGCTGTATTGTTATTGATCTGTACTTAAAAAAACCCAGAACTTAAAGCAAACAGCAGCTCATCCTTAGATAATAGTTACACATAGCTTGGAAGTGCTTCATTTGGTAGCCTTCTGTGTATATTCACTGGCTTTAAGATGTTTTAAACAAGTACACAAATTCCAGATGTTTCAGTTATTTCTCTAGATGAGACACTCACATGTTGTTCCAACCACAGGTTTCTCGCTTCCTTCCAGAAGGTCCCAGAAGTAGAGAGAGGACTGTTCCATCTGGTCTTCAACACTAAAACAAGTGACAAGTTTCACCAGGTAGAATCATAGCCAAGATCAAGTGCTGCAGTGTCCCAATAGCCCTCATTTAAAGATATCAGCTAGTGTTCAGCCCTCCAAACCAAGGCTGCACACAGAGTGAATACTAAGCCCTGAAATCACTAAAAACAATTGTTCTGTATCCGCCTGAATGTGATTTAACCTAGCAAACAGAAGTGCTTTAGCACTATACCATAAGACCATATGGCTAGACTTCATTCCAAGCCAGGATCCCCAGACAGGGCAACAATTGCTGTTTAATGAGCTGGTCACTTTGTTTACTGGATAAACATGTACATGGGCAGCCACCAACAGCTCCTGCCACTCAATAACTAGAAGTTATTGAGAAACTTTGTCCCAGGTCCATGATCCACCCCCTCCAGACAAGGGAATTGGAAGTCCACCATGATGAAACACAGTATCCCAAAAGAAAGGACTACACTTCTTGTGAAAGTGTAACACGGTGACAGTAATATGGAAATAATGTTATTTCACTGCAATGAGACTCCTGTTGTGTAGCTTTTTGTAAGTGCTCTTAAGTTAACTTCTAAAGAACAGCAAAGATTAGGCAAAGGTTAGTTTATGAAAAGTGATTAGAATTTTTGAGAACTTAAGATCTAGTGCATATTTAAATGTGACTTAACCATAAAATGTTTCACCTTACTAAATAACTACTTACTCCATATTCAAATACAATTCTTACTACACTATCCAAAAAGCAGACAAGCTATCATGCTCAGGCATGGCATGAAAGCAGTGCCACATTAGCTCTGACACACATTAGCTCTGTTGACAACCTGTTACCTTAACATATATGACATTTAGTGAAGAGGTATCACAAAACTCAGACAATTTTTTAAAAACGCTTTGCAGATAATAGCAAGAGAGCCTCAGGAGCACCACCTTGCATTCCTTTGGAATAAAGCAGCACATGTGCATCATCACATGAATGGAATACAGAACAGTTCTGAGTTTACTGCACTTTTTTCACTTCATGAACATTGAGACCTCAAGAAAACAGCATACCACCAGCCTTCTTGCTTAGGATGGTGTTAGACTATCTCCCTTCAATCTCACAGGGAGACATAAAATGGCAAAAATTCATCTGTAACTTGCTCCAGAGGCTATAATTACTACAGCTATCCTTAAATGCTCAGAGTGAGGTAAATCTGTTTCATTCCTAATCTCAGACTAAATCAAGTGTACTGAATAGAATTTTAATTAGTGTTCCAAAACATAGTATTTAAAGACATGGCAGTGTCAAACAGAGGACATTTACTGTAATGAATGAAGCATACTAACGAGACAAAAATCTTGAACTTACCTTAAGTTCTCATTTCTTTCAGGACACGTCAGTTTTGCAAATCTTATGAGGTAGTCTAGTTCTTTAGAAGGCAGGTATATTGCACCATTCACACCACCTTTGAAATCTTTCTGAACATGCTCTTGAGTGAAGTTCTGCAGCACGTACTGGACTTGAAGTATTGTACGCAGTTTCTTCTTCTCTGCTTCAAGCTTCAGTAGACTCTCTCTCCGCTGAGCCTTCTTCTGTGCTTTCAGCAGCTATTTATATACACAAATTCAACAAACACAACGGTTTAGCAATAGGATTCTAGGATAAAACACTGAGTTTTAGTATTGATCATCATACACTGAGCAAGCTAACTACTCATTTCAGTTAGATAATAGAAGCTCCTAATTCTCTTCAGATACCCAGGATCTTTCAAGCTCCTCCTTTGAAAGAGTTCCCCATTTATCTACCAATTCTCTAAGTCCAACTAGATATTGGTAACTATCTCTTGTGATATGCCTTTATGATATCTAGATGCTGATTATGTCTACTCGTTTTTTTATTTTAACAGCTTTTAAAGGAATTGACAGAATGTACACCAATGCACAAATGCAAGCCTAGTATTTAACATTTATCACAAGGCTAGAGATTAAAAGTTGTCTTACTAGGAGAAACTTGAGACAACTGCTCCTCACTTTTAAATACTCCAGTTTAAAAGATACAGCAGAATTCTATGGATACTTTCATTTCTGTTGGCAGAAGACTGAAACACTCATTAAATAAGCAACACCACAAGTCACAGAACATACAGAGTGCTCATGCATTCGAGAAGTTTCTCATTGTGTACTAATAGAACCATCCAGCAGAAGCTAATCCAAGTAACTGCAGGAATTAAAATGCCTCAGTAAGGGGCAAGATGTATGCAAATGTTGTTTCCTAGAACACACTGTAAAGGATACAAGGATGCTGTTGCCAGAATGGCACCTAGTGTTCCAGTAGTGGCTATTGGCTGTAGAATCCATACCAGAGAAAGCAGAGCCAAGTTAAAAACAAAACGAGTTACCCATTAAATACAGTGCAAGTTCAAGAACAAACATGAACTGGTAGAAGTTAATGCTGGATTACTGAAAACACCTGCACGAAGATACACTGGGTCACAATCCTTCGTTTCTGTTGTTTTTATGGGCAGCTACACAAAGGAAAGCAATAGGAAGCAATCCAAGGTTTGACATTCTATATTCAAGGCAGAATGACAGAGGGAACCCAAAGCAGTGACATTGCTGAAAAGGCTCATGAATCTTTCCTCACATGGTGCTTTGAGAGATTTACCATACTGCCTGGAATTACTATACATACAAGAAGAGCCTCTCTGGCAAAACTGTTTGCGTCTCAGTGAACACCAAGACAAGCCATTTTACCAGTCCTTCAGCATCCTGTAGGAGGCAGAGAAATAACGCCAGAACAGTGACTAATCACATTTAGCATCCCCACCACTACCCTGGATCACAAGGGTAGTATTTGCTTGAGCCAAGAGACCAGTTCCACCAAAGATGAAACACTCACCTAAATATAACATAGGTAGTGCTTTAAACTCTAAATAAAGACCTTATATATAGACAACTACAGCAGATTAAGTAGCAAACTCCACAAGTTTCAGTTAAATTTTACTGAGAAGTGTACTTCTTAGTAAAACCAAAGTGATTTAACCCCAGCACTTTTCCTCACTGGAAGCATTAAAAAATTCAGTTTGGAAGGGATCCTGAGAAATTGTCTAGCCCAACCTCCAGAACAAAGGCTCCAATGAGTCAAAACTAGATAGCTTGGAGCTTTGTTCAGTCAGGTCTTGAAATGATCTGAGGACAGATTTTACTACCTCTCTAGACAGGCTGCTCTAGTGCTCAGTTATTCTCAGAGTGACCATTTCATCCTACCTGGTCGGAACCTACTGTTTCAATTTCAGTTCCTTCTCCTACCACATCTCTCAGCAAAAATCCTGGCTCCACCCTTTCAGTATTTGCTATCTGAGGGCTAATACTGCATCTCCTGCCAAGCCTTCCCTTGACCAAGCCCAACAAGCCCAGTTCTTCCAGGCTCACCTCACAGGCCCCAGCCATTCAGGGGCTCACCACTGGACTCACTGAAGCTTACCTATACCATTTGTCAGCCAAGTGACCAGAAACAGACAACTGGTTAGCAAGCACCAAATAATCAGTTCTCCTTAATCTGCTGGCCCTCAGCCTATGTCTAGGCTTCACTGCTCCAGGGGTATATTCCATTTACTTTGACCAAAGCCCCCACATGTCCTTTGCAGTGCAGCTACTCCCCCAACAGTCTGCACCTGTGCAGGGGATGAGCCCACTTAGGACACATGGTTAATGTCTGCAAATCTAAGTAAGCTGGAGTTATCTCAAACACAGCTGAGCTCCAGTGACTCAGTTTACTTAAGCACAAGTTCTTACTTGGATGTGCAGTTGGTTACTATATTGAGGAGGTCAGTGGTACACAAAACTGTCAACAGTTTTCTGCTTCAAGGCAGGAACTTCCTAATACTGTGTGCACTGGCATGTAAGTGTAGCCATTAGAAAATTAGCACAAATTTTGCAGTTACCCCCTGGCAATATAGGGAAGAGCATTTATACTTACATCTTGGCTAAGTCCTGAAAAAGTCTTCTGAAGCTCCTTAGCAAATTCCAAATTGTGTACAACTTCATCATACTTCTCCACTGCCTCCTACAAAGGAACACAAAAATGTAATTTTTCATGTTCAAAATTAATTGTTGCAACTCAATTCCCTTGTACTTAAACTCTCCTTGTGAACTGGTCATTTAGTGTGTACTTCTCCGAAATAGTAACTTAAAAATACTGTGTCCGTAGCTTTTGCTTTAAATTTAATTGCAAATATGATTCACCAGTAACTATCTGAGACATGCAACACAAAGCCAGCTCACACCACCAGACAGATATCTTACAAGTTTGCCTGTATTAGGCTTCCCAAGCAACCTCCTGCACAATACTTGGGATACTAATGTTGAAACAAGAAAGCCTGGATGAGTTATTTCCTTTTATTTTACTTTTGTCCCCATAGGTCTTGGCAACCACAGGTAAGCAGCTACTTAAAATCAGACACTGATCTGAAAGCCTGAAAGGAATACAGGAGACAACTTCAGCACAGTTCTTCTACCTTCATGCTTAAGTGAATGCCTTTACAGATAATTTGTACAAACTTTAGAAATACAAGGCAAGTTTCCCTGACAGCTCTCAAGATAGCAAAATGCTGCAGTTCAGATATGCTGTCCAAATCCTTCTACCATAAGGCATGCCGGGGAAGTAACAAGCTAAGTTTAATTTCAGTTGTTCACATGTGCTTTACACTCATTTTGGTTTATGCTTCTGACATGGTATCAGAAGTTTTTCTACAACAGGCACATCAGTCTAATATAAAGCTCATCTGAAGCAGTGTTAGAATGTTTCATCAGTGCAGTGACAAAAGCTTAATCTACTGCCCCAATAAGATTTGGGACATCTGCAAATTCCATATGTGTTCCTAAGCAACTGGAAAACAAGTTACATGTTTATTTGTTCAATCAGTTTGATTGCTCAGTTACTTTTATTGACTTGCTTGCACTATACTAGACACCACTAGGCCTAAATGCTACTCAACACATAGTGCATGAGCACTCACCCGATAGTTTAGGTTTACCAAGCAACTTTTAAGGACTAATTAACAAGTTCACTTAGCACTTGGGAGAATGACTTCTAAGACCTTAATGCCCACACATTTAAGGAAGACTCACAATATAACACCAGCATCTTACTAGACAGATTACACGCTTGTAACACAGCAAATTCCTAAGTAAAACTCCCTACCTGAAAACACCAAGAACAGTTACCACTGCTCTGATGACAAGCTATAACTCAGCCTGTAGGAAAGCAATGGCTTTCTTCTGTCATACTTGTTATTAACATTCATTAACAGCATGCTGGAGGAACAGTACTGAGGAAAATCTGCTCAGCTTGCAAAACAGCACAATATTGCCAGTAAGAGCATTTAACTTGCTGGAAGCTCCTCATTTCTGAAACAAATGTTTCCTAAAGTGAGGCTAGCACACAGTAGCTCTGGCAGACATGCACCATAAGTAATTACAGTTTAATCCAAATTGCTTGCAAAACAAGTTCATCACCAGATGTGCACTTCTTCCTCTGTATGAGAATATGAAAACTACAGATGACATCAATGTTACAGGCAGTTCAGTTTTCTTAGACAAGTGTTAAGCTGTATCAAGCTCTACTCTAGCTTCAATTTGTATATCCACCAGGAATTTGCATCTGAGAGTTACAAATCTAGTATTTCTGTATATTAAACACTGAAAAAAGGGTTTTCACAAGATTATTAGTTAAGTATTGAGTGTGTATGTGCTTTTACAAGTCATCTGAACAGTCTGACTACCACTTGTCAGTTCACTAGCAAGACTGAATCTAATTACTCATTTTAAAAGCCTGAGATATCCCAGAAACTGGGACAAAGATCCTAGTATTTAAAAAGCGAAGCTCAGCTAGGAACACTAAAAGCCAGTAACCAAGTTAATGCCATTTTCCAAAATTAGTGCTGCTGGATGCATTTGAAAGGAAATATATCTACATAATGCTTCATCTCTTTAGTTGCCCACATCTTAATTTCACTTTCACTTAATAGTTTTTCAGTCCAGGGCATATACCAAAGTAGTCAAATTCAGATGTAGCATTAAAACATACGCAAGACTAACCCAGCTTACACAGAACACTGTTAAATAGTGTCACTGTTCATGGCAAAAAACAGATTGTAAAAAATACCTACAACCTAAACACAAAAGATCCTTGCCCACCTGATTCCAGATTGAGTTTAGAGGAACAGAAAGGCCATCATCCTACTTCAAACCATCAGACTTAATTAATTTACTTCTGCACTTGAGATGGCAAGAGACTACATCACATTTTCTGCTAAATGGTAAATGATCATTCACTCCAATGGGTCTGCTTTTAAGTAGCAAGTTATCATTTCCCCTCTTATTCCGTTTACATCTAGTTCTCTTTTACACATGATTCAAATTAAGAAAATAGTATGTTCTCATTACTGCTGCACTGTGATAAAACTAACATTCAATGAATTTTTTTCCAGCTGGTTCATTAGCAGGATCAGCACTACCACTGAAGTGTTAGTACCCTTCACCACACAATTATTCTTTAGCATGTGCATTTTAAAAATGTGACTCCTGGATGACTAGAGCAATAAACCCTTTGGATTATGTGACACTGCTACACAGATATGCTTAAGAAGCAATAGCTTTCATGCTACAGAAGCTTTCAGTTCTAGAATCCACTCAAGTTCAAGACAGAAAAAAAGCCAGAAGGCTGTCAGTTATATTAACAGCTACTTGTAACCAAGAGGCAATTTCAAGTGACACCAGTTAATGAAGCAGTCATGAGGATTAATTAGCTACCCCAGAATTCTTGAGGTTTGCATTCTAACACTGCACTGCTAATACAGATAAGCTCAGACAGACACCTCATTAAGAAATAAAGGTGTAGGAGCTGAAAGTCTACCAAGCAAAGATAAACAAGGACATTCTACTACTTCATTACACCACAGGAAGGTTAAAGCAGGAGACAAAGCCTGTGGGCTCCATGTTCAGCCTAATTACCAATAATTTGTTCATTTGGTTTTGTCAAAGATAACACTCCCAGCCTGCAGGCACTGCTTCTGTAAAACCATACCAGCATCTCCTTCAGCAACACATTCGAAGGTTTTGAGGCCACCCACTCATGAACAAAGCAAGCTTACCAACTGGTCCTGATTGAGGGCTTCCCCCTTCTTCAGACGATCTTTGTAGTCTTCTAGTTTGAGCTGCAGAAAATTCAAAACAAACTTTTACATTCATTTCTGTGTAATGTGAAATATGGGATACAAGTGAAGTTACATATACTTTCTGTATTTTAAGTCATCCACACACTGCAAGTGCATAGAAACTTTACTACTTTTTGTTCTCAGAAGAAAGGAACACAAAGCTTTGCTATTGCCTTTGATTTGGCAATCTCTGTCTGCAAGACTGTCTACTTCCTTTCCCTGCCATTGATCTTTCAGTTCTTTCAGCTAGCCTTGTTTCATTTAAAAAATAATAATGCATTGATCCAAGATTTTTAAGGAGCTCCAAATATATCTAGTGTCCTTATTTTAAATTAGGCTTGTTTAGCTTTTACAACTCAATGCTGGAATTCAGTTATATTACCCCTGAGTAATCCTCCTTAATTTTCCAAAACATGTCTTTCAAAAATTTGTCTTCAGTTACATCAAGATTTTACAGCACTATTCCCTAAAAAAGTGGACAGGTGTCTTCAGGGAAGAAATAAGATTTATTTCCAATATACTAAGTCATTAAATGCCGATGTAAATAATTCAAAACTAAACTACTAGGTATTGCAAGCTTCCTTATATACAGAGGAAGAAGGGAAATTAACTGCCATGAAGTCAAATACTATTTAATTTCTGTATTTACAGAATTTTACTGACACAGTGCTTCTAGAACCCTAAGACTAGGGGTAGTTTCCACTCATATTAGTAAGTCACTTTCATTTGCTGGCATATTGTCATTCAGGTGAAAATCAGAGATAGCAGAAAAATTCACAACAATAAGCTGCCCTGGACAGAATTAGAATACAACAAAGTTGGTTAATCACACAAAGAAAACACGTTTGTCTGGCATCACTCAAAATTACAGAATGATGCATGACATGAGACAGCAGTAATACTGCATCTTCTGCAGGAGGACCAAGTCCCCTAACCACATGGCCAGGAGTCTAATCTACTCCTTCTCCTCATCCTAACACATAACAAAAAGCTTTGCAGACATTTAGAGAAACAATACATCCACACAGCTGCTTTACTTGTAATCCCCCGATGTAATACTGAAAGCAACAACACAATTTTACTTTTGTCTCATAGGAAACAGCATTTCCCCAATTAAAAGCCATGCTTATTGCCTTCAGTCACCTGTCAATCAACTGAAAAACGTTGAAATGCAAAATTTTGAGTAGCTATAGTCACAATATTTGAGGCGTATCATCTAAGTTACTATTCTTAGTAACATTCCTCTGTTCCCCCAGCCTCAGAAAAGAAGAGGTCAAAACAAGAGATCAGGCTTTGGAGGACTTCTGTATAAAAGCTTTGTAATGAATGACATTTGTCTGCATTTAAAATATACAAGTCAAGTATTTATGCAGAAAAAAGGGCAATACACATTTAATTTAAACTGACAGTTCCACAAGTCAAAGGAAACACTGTTGTAGTCTCCAATTTTACAAACAATTCTACATTCTAATATTAGACACGTGTAATCAACGGACGAAAAGATATTTCTGCAAGATTATAAACCATCTTTAAATCAGGTCCAAGTTTGTTCTGAACTGTTCCAGTCTGGAGAAGGATCTCCACTTTTGATCAATATGTTTAATTTCTACATACACACATGACCTTAGCCCAGCTGTTAGTAATAATTAAAATTATATGAAATACTTAAAAAGGTAACGAGCCTTACAACAGGCAGCCTAAATAGGTGCCATACCTTCTTCTTCTCGATGTTCCTGATCTTGTGTTTGAGGCAGATGAGCCCATTGTCGATGTAGGTCTCGTAAGCCTGGGAAGGAGAGGCCGCCGTGCTCAGCGCGGACTGCAGGGGGCTGGCGGGAGCCGAGCTCTCCCCAGACGGGGTCACCTGCTGCTTGGCCGCCTTCATCCTCTTCTCCTCCCCTTCCTCCGACCGGCCTGAAGGTGATGATGGGCGATGAAAAGGGGCTTGGGAAAGCTGCACCATTGAAATGGATGGAGCTGCAAAGAAACTCCTTTTATTTAGCTCTCTCTCACACCTCCCTCTCCCCTTTTTCAAGTTACATCTTTTCTTATCATACATTCAGAACATGTAGCTGCAAAGCCGAGCCTCAGTGAGAAATAGTCAGTTTTTCACTCTTCTCCCTCCCTTTCTAAAAAATCTGTGGCAGGAATTCCAAAGCAAGGCAAACTTCCTGTTGTTCAAAGCCTCCCCACCCGTCCAGACACCAGAAACCCTTTACATAGGCAGAATTAGGCAGCACAGGGGATGATTCCAGAAACCTAATATAGTGACCATATAAAACGAGGCAGGTTTCCTGCACACATCACCCACAAGGGGAAAAAAAAAAAAACCTGCAAGCAAGCAACTGCAAATCACGCCGGCAGCCCGGTATCCGGGCTGCAGCCTGACTGAAGGTTTGGAAGTGGAAATCCTGGAGGTATAGCCCCTCTTCTTCTCAGCCCCATTAAATCCGTTTTACCCTTTCATGACCTCTGCAACCATCCAACCGAGAACTTAAAAATAATTAAAAAAAAAAAAATGACAAAAGAAAAACGCTGAATAAAGCAAGCGGCACGCTCGGGTACAACAGCATCAACCTCCGTGAGGAGCCGGTCCCTGCCCACACCCCTCCGACAGACATGCCTGTGCCACGGCACACACCGGCTTCCCTGGGAGGGGCTGTAACCTTGAGCAGCGAGCTCCTGCAAGGGATGCTCCGCCGCCCTCCGCCCCAGCTACTCACGGCCACCTGCTCCTGGAAAGCAATGACACCACAATTCTGCCTGCCCGCCGCCGGGGAGGCCGCGCCAGCCTGCGGGCGAGGCGGGGGAGCCCCCCTGCCACCCACCCTGCCTGCAAACCTGCCTGCCTCCCGGACAGCCATCCCTGCCTGCAAATCTGCCTGCCATCCTGCCTGCCTCCTGGACAGCCATCCTGCCACCCTGCCTTGCCTCCCCCCAGGACAGCCATCCTGCCACCCTGCCTTGCCTCCCCCCAGGACAGCCACCCACCCATCCTGCCTTGCCTCCCCCCAGGACAGCCACCCACCCATCCTGCCTCCCGGACAGCCACACAGCCACCCCGCCCGGCTCAGCCCCCCGCCCCGTCCTTGCCGGGGATGGATGTGCAGGAAGCCCCTCCCGCGGGCAGAATGGCACAGCTAGTGCTGCTGCTGCTGCTCCCTAAGCAGAGGAGGAGAGAGGAGCAGCCACTCCTTCCTGCCGGGGATTCATCATCACCATCACCACCACCACCACCACCACCACCACCACCACCACCACCACCACCACCACCACCTCCTCCTCCTCCTCCTGCCGTGGCCGGTCCCGCACAGCCCCGCTCACCTCGGTGCCCGCACACGCTCAGGCCCGCCCCGCCGCCCGCCCCCCGCCTCATATAGCGGCAATGGGGGCGGAGCGGCCCCGCCTCACCTGCGGGGCGGGCACCGCTCCGACGGCCGCCCGCGAAGGTCGGGGTGTCCCTGCCCACGGCGGTGCCGACCCGGGCTCGGGGCTGCCGGGGCTGGGGCACCGTGCCGGGATGGCAAGGCATGGCATGGCATGGCAGAGCGGGAACACACCCGCGGGGACAGGCTGGCACGGCACGGCACGGGCTGCGATCCCTCTGCCAACAGCCCCGACACGAGGGTCTCGGCATCCCGGCCCAGGGGCATCCCCGCCTGGCCCCAGCCCAGCCCTCCCGAGCCTTTGGCTAGCGCGGGTGGCCGCGGGACACCGAGACAGATTGGTCTGTTCCTGTGAAACCGCACGGAGGGGTCCCCTCGGCCGGCACAGAGCTCCTGGAGGACCGTGGGTAATCTTATGTAACAAAAACGGTATATGTCTTCTAAAAATCATAGAATCAGTTTGATGGGAAAAGATCTCTGAGGTCATCGAGTCCAGCCTATGACCAAACACCACCATGCCAACCAGACCGTGGCACTGAGTGGCATATCCAGTCTGTCCTTAAACACCTCCAAGGAAGGTTACTCCACAACCTCCCTGGGCAGTCCGTTCCAATGTCTAATAACCCTTCCTGTGAGGAAGATCTTCCTAATGTCCAACCTGCACCTCCTCTGGAGCAGCGTAAGACTGTCCTTTAGTCCTGTCACTGGTTACCTGCAAGAGACTGACCTCCACTTGGCTACAGCGTCTTGTCAGGGAGTTGTAAAGGTCTCTCCTCTGCCTCCTCTTCTCCAGGCTAAACGCCCCCAGGTCCCTCAGCTGCTCCTCATAGGACAAATCAAAGCAACCCAAATGAAACCCAACTATGTAAACACTTGATAACTAGTAAAAGCACTTGAAGTGTATTTAACATACGCAATAAAATGATTGCAAACTTTTGTAAAACTCCAGCAATGGAATCACTGCTGCACAAGGTGCCAAAGGCTGGAAGACTACAGAAAGCAGACCTTTCAAAGATCAGAGAACTAAGCTGGAATCCCTACTTTTCTGTTTCCTGTTTTTCCATTTCTGTGGCTATTACCTCAAAGCAATAAATAATATGGCAAGTCAGTAGCAATCCTGAAAGTTGTGAAAGTTATTAAAGTAGAGACATTTTGAAAGAGATAAAAACAAGTAAGTGAGGAAGGATTGCAAAGCGAGGCTTTACAGAACACAAGAAATGTTTATGTAGTACACAGGATGGATAAGAGAGCTGGAGAGGAAAGGCTCATATAAAAGAAAGACTATATTTAAAAGCAGGACAAGCAAATGATAAGTGATCCAAACAATTCAAGGAGTATCACAGAATCAGATTCAACCATATGCAACCACCTGTAGCATCCACAGTCCTGCCACTTCTCCTGGTTTAGTCACAAGTCTCAAAATACTTTATTTTTCTAATAGTCCTGGCCCCTAGAATGAGGTCATTTTGTGAGGCAATTTTCATGACAGAAGAAATGCTTAGTGAATAAGACACAGCTTGTGTCTGCAATGAGCAGTGTACACTGATAGTCCTTCCAGTAGATTTCTGTTCTTTGTGTGTGTGTTTTTTTTTCTTCCAAAGCTAGCACTGATGGGATAGATCCTTGAAAAGTAATTATAAAATGAATGATCAATTAATGCATATATTAATAATAAGTAATAATTAATGTTCATACACTCAGGATTATTCTATAAATCATAATTACAGCTGGCAGAATGCTTTATAGTGCACTTTTACAATTAGGAAATTGTATAAAAGAGGGGAAAATATAAAAGAAAAGTCATAGAAGCCAAATCCATATTTAAAATAAAGGTATATTTGAATTTCCTTTCAAAACAAATACAGAATAACTATTTGAGACTTCTGCTATATCATTTATAGTATATATACACGCAGTTTCTAGAGCACTGTAAAGAGAATTATTAATGTGGCAAGGTCAAGGCCACTGAAGTTAGGAAATGCCAGGATTAAACACAGCCTAAATCACATAGTTTAATTCTATTTTGCAGATCCATTGTGAGATCATCTTTAAGTAGATGATCATAGGTTATTACAGTCTAGCCACACATTGATCATACACACAGAGTCCTAGACAACCAGCATTCCTAACCCGGAGATCTGTGCCTTTTACTCCAGGATCAGAAGGGGAATTACACTCTTATGGCTGAAGGAAAGTGTTCTGTCTTTTTTTCATGTGTGACTGATTTTTCTTATCCCCTCTCACTGGGCCTGCCTTAATTTTTCCCAACCCCAGCAGTTTATCCCACTCTCATTTTTCTTGCATTCCTATTTCCACTCCTGAACCCCAGGCTCAATCTTTCTCCCCAGATCTGCATGTTGTCCAAGTCACAGGCTCTTTTGAAGAGTAGCTTCTTTGCCCATAATTCCAACTCTGTGCCCAACCACTTCCAGTTTTCCACACCTGACTCTTTATCCAGCCTACCAAAACCTAAACCTTGTGGCATTCCCATCAGCCTGCCTCCCTTTAGCTACAGTGGGCCAAACCCCAGCCAGCTGTGGTGAAACTTTTGTTCCCTGCCATCCCCTTAATTATTGTATTGTGAAAACCCAGAAAGAAAGTTCATGTGTAGAATCAAATCAGCTGCCTGTTAACATAGGAGAGAAAGGCATTGTCTTGCACAAGCTGCTGCACTCCACAGTGATTTCTAACTGACTTTTGCAAATGCTTCTTAAAAATACAGTTCTCCTTTTACACTCCAGCTCCTTGTCTTCTATGTCTCCTTCATAGAATCCTAGTATGAGTTTCCTTGTAGAGAAACTTTTTCTCCCTTTTTACCTCCACGTTCTATCCTGCCTAAAAAACTGGTTTGTATTCCTGCTCTTCTCGTGCAGCCAGTGCCAGGCATGGTTTTCAATTCCCAGTCACCTCACTCAGTCCTCAAATCACCAGAATTCTTGATTCTATTGACTCCTTTCTATTCCTCTCATTTTGCTTTTCTTTTTTTTTCACTCACTTTCTGTGTTTTCATCAGCTGTTTTATTCTTCCATCATTTTCAAGGGAAAGAGGAAAGGCAGCAAAAAATGTAAGCAGAAATGGTTGCTGTGACTGGGAGTAGCCACTACAAGCTTAGTCATATTTCACCTACGTAGCTCCAGGCCAAACCTAATGTGTATAATTAAAGATCATGTTAACACCTGTAAGATCTGTGAGGAATGAAGTTATACTCCCTGGCAGAAGCTGAAATTCCTGTTCCCAGGTTGTGGGTTTCTGGAATTTCAGTGAAAGCACAGAAAGGATCCCATGAACTGCTGATTTTTTCAGTTCCATTCTTGAAAATGGTTAACACATCCAGAATCATGGAATGCCTGGAGTTGGAAGGCACCTCTGGAGATCACCTAGTCAAACACTAGCGGTGTCTCAACTCAGTTTTAAGCAGTCACCTAGAATGGAAAAGTTCATCTGGAACTGAAAAAATGTTAAAGCAAAAGCGAATTTTGAAAGTGCTGGGCAACCTCAGTAATAAGAGTGACCCAGCTGAGGAGGGAGATGTGGTCTGAGCAGTGCAAGCAGCAGCACCTGCTTCTGTTAATGTCTCTGCCCTTGCTTAGGACTTCATCGAACCTCAGCTGCAAAAGGAGAAACAATGCAAAGCAGGCATTCTTATGCTCATATGGGATTTCTTTTGTGTCTGTGCATGAGGAAAAATCTCAAAAGAAAATCACTAATTTCCAGTGGTGAGATTAAAGGGAACATTTGCCCATGAACACTTTGTAATAGGGACTGGTCCACAACAGTGGATTTGTTATTTGTGTCAGAAGCATTTCTTTTATTGGCCCTGTGAAAAAGTCTGCCTACTCTTGTAATTTGCAGGTCACACCTGTGCTAGTTAGGGGTTTTGGCAGCCAAACCCTCTCCAGAGTTTATGTGCAAAGGACATGCAGACTGTCAGGCTTTGGATGGCCACTGTGCTCTGCTGTGGGATTTTCAGGATGAGAATTGTACTTTTACATTTCCTGTATTTCTAGTACCAAGCACGTGGGCAAGAAGATGCTTAGCTGAGATGCAGCAGAGATAAAAGGGAGAAAGATAATATGTGGGACAGAAGAGGAGTTTGAGTGATAGACTATTGTGTAAACTTTGGAAATTTGATGTTAAATGTTAGTAAGCTTGTAAAATTAGGCACTGAAAAGTTAGAAAATAGTAGAAGTAAACTTTCCCTTAAAACCAATATTAGTTCATTTAATTTTATGTCTGTCTGATGGTATTTTGATATATTGGTAAATGAACACATTGGGAGTATTATTTTCTCCATTAACCCCCTCTCTTCCCCTTTCCCTGTGCCTGTCATGAATGTGGGCTTAGAACAAAACCGGGTTTGTGTTAAAACAGTTGAGTTCAGGACACATACTTAGTTTTTGCAGAATTTAGAAGACTTACAATGAATGAGCAAAATAACTGCAGGAAAATATACTTTTATGGATAATGCAAGTGAACATTGACTCTGAAGTTAAATTAAGCTCTCTCTGCTATATACTTCTGAAGAACTTTACATGGATATGTTCTTCATTTTCTAGTTGAATTAGTTGTAGGTATAGAGCATTCACAGATACAACTAGCATAAAGAGGTGGGATATGCTTTGAGCATAATATAGTGCTTTGAATACAAATATCCTGGAGAAGGAGGCATTGTATGTCTTGAATTATGCACTCAGATTTAGTACCATCTGTGACTTTTGCCTGTAGAAAGAGGGATAATCCCACCTCCACCAGTCACAGGAATGCTGATTAAAAGATGCCCAGTGTATTTCTCCATTAGAAACCAATGCTGTTTCCAAAACATATCTTTATTATTTAGTTTTGGTAATCTGTGGGAAAATGTTTTCTTTTTCCTAAATGTGAAGGAGAGTTCTGTGGTGGAAAGAGTTTCTTACGAAGAGGATCTGTAGAACTGCACGTGCTCACCATTCTGCACAGAGATTAACCACATGATACTGTGAGGTACTGGGTGTGCTACCTTCACCTTCATCTGCTCCCATGCCAGAGCCCAGGTACTCCAGGGTTTCTTGGCTTCCCAAGAAGTAGCCATAAATTGGTCAGTGACCCTGTATTTCCATCGCAGCCCCAAAGAGCCCTTTGATGCTGCAGGTCTCCATTAAAATATTATTCTGTTATGTTGTATTTTTCTGTTAGAGCACTTTTTTTTTTTTTCCTATGGCTTTCATTTCCATTAAAATAGCTTCTCAATTGTTTGTAAAAACATTTCTCAAACATCTGGGATCCATCATTTTGAGATTTCTGAGTTCTTATGCAAACACATTTTCTTCTCACAGAATTTGATTTGCTTGTTCACTGACTGAGGATCCTTAATAGCTTGTGGCTCCCGCTTCTGTGTAGCAGAGTATCTCCTGCCATCTCACAAGCACGAATCTCAGACTGGCTGTACTCTTACAGTTGTAGTGCATGGCTCAAAAATATTTAAGCCAAACAGGTCTTAAAACATAACAGCCTGACTTGGTTGGTTCTTTTATCCAATTGTTTATCTTAGGTATGGTTTAGACAGTAATGATTTGGACAGCTTGCATGCCTTTCATCCTACAGCCAATAACCCTGACTCCTCCAGAGAAGCCAATGGATTTTTATTATTCCCAGCAAAATCCTAAAGACAGATTTATTTCCTTTCTATTGCCACTTAAGCACCTTTGATCTCAGGCTTTTCATAGGTGGACCTATGAAAAATATTTTCATTTCTGTTTCCCTTTGAATCGCACTATGTCACAGATGCATTCTGGGACTCAATTAAACTTAATTTAGAAGTCTGGTTTCAGACCATCAGAGACTATCTCTACAATCTGGTAGCTTTCTCTGCATCATTACCCAATAAGTTGTGAGGAAAGAAAAAAAAAATGGGCCCCACTTTATGATTTTTTTCTCATTAGGAAGAAAGGATGGGTGGCAGACAATTGACATTCCTGAAATCTGTCTGTGACCTGAATTTAGGACTCAGACTCTGTGGCTTCATTTTTTTGATTCTGCAAGTTCTCAGCAATGTAATATGCAAGATGCTGTGCATCTGTATGCAATTGAATAAAGAGAGGGGCAGAATTTGGCAACTCCACAAAGTGCTATTATGAGATTCACTCAGGAGAAAAAAGAAACATCCAAAACCATTAGGAAACAAAGCTTGGACACTGCAGAGATTTTTATTACCAGTTAAATTATTTTATTAATCTGTGTTCCCATAAAAACTTAAAATTTGCATGAAATAATATGGTATATTTATGGGGAAGATGTTAACAAAAGCTTAAAATACATGGTAAATAGAAATTATAGGCAAAAATTAAAAGCAGAAACCCAAAACATCTCTCTGACACTTTTATAAAGTGAAGAGGTGTTTTCTAAAAATGTGCATGCATATGCTTAGTTTTATGTTGGCCATTTTCTCACAAAATAAAACAATACTTATCACATGAATGCAAATAAACATGTTTCAGATTTATAGGGTAGGGCCTGACTTAAAGACTTCCAATAATTCCTTGTGGAATTCAAAGTATGAAAACGAATTTTGACCATAGTCCTTCATTTTCCTACTTTTTAATAAAATCCAGGCTCTTTATTAATTTATATTCTAAAAAGATCTTATCTTGCAATCATTATTTTCTTAGATGCCCCAGGAAATAAATTGCTCATAAATCTATCAGTATCTTTTTAATAAATAGCAATTGATTTTTATGAGAAATAAGAATATTGCTGACAATTTTTAACAGGGCTGAAATCACTCCAATGATTTCATAAAGCCCTTAGAGAGCAGGATGCATTTGTCCAGGGATCCTGGCAAGCTGGGTCTTAATATTTTTATACTATTAAAATGAATTAAATATTAGCCATTGGTTTTAATCCCCTGCCTCACCTAACTCCCATTTTCATTTACTCTCAGTATTTGTTACAAAAAAAGCTCCCTCAAAATGTCTGCATAGAAACTAATCTGGTTTTCTCTTACCTTATTAAGTTTTGCCACAAGAAGGAAGCTTTCACTTGGAAAAATTTGATTAAGTACTTTGCATTTTTTATCTTGGCTGTGTTGATATAAGTGCAGTCATTCACATGAGTGTGGGAACATGGAGCCACAGGGAGTATAAACTGCAGTTGAGCCTGCAAATTATTTTTTTGTTCAGGACCCTGCAAAAACCATCTGCATAAACCCTTGCTTAACTTTGAGCAATTGGCTAATCCCGCTGACTTCATTAAGGCAATACACACGTTTAATTTTTATTAAAAGTTCACATTGAAAAGCATGGGGTTTTTGCTTTTGCTGTTTTTCCTGCTCACAAGAACTGTGATCTTAATGGGACAGTTCATCTTCTTTAAGAGGAGCAGAAAGTGCTTCCTTGAGATAAAAATCTAGACAGCCTTCCAGCACAGTATTAATATGCTAATGGAAAAGTTACATGAAAGAACTTTACTTAAAGTGTTGATGAATAATAATTTACTCTCTGTATTACTCATTCATGCAATTCAGATACATAGATATTATTAGGTTATGAATAAAGGTTATGAATACTGGTCAATTCAGAGATCCTGTTAAAAGAAAAAAAAATAAAACAAAACCTTAGTGTTTGTGCAGCACTTTGAACAGCACTTTGAACCTTTGGAGAGATGTAGTTATGAAAAAGCAACGAAAAATGTTGTCAAAAGAATACTGCTGTTGTAGCTCCTGGAGCCAGTGGAACATGAGGAACATTTTCTGATAAAAACATACCAGAACCATCTCTGAAGATTGCCAAAATAGAGGAGAATAATTTCAATTTTCCTGTTTTTCAACCAGCTGTACACTAGCATGATTGAACACAAAAACCTGTGAAATAATCAGAGCCTTCAGCCTCTAGACGTGTCAGCAGCAGAGCGCCCTCAGGTCCTCAGCAAAGCAGAGCAGTGTTATATTCCTGCACCACTCCCACTGCTGACAACTAAACAAAGAGCCAGGGGTGAGCCTGGGAGAGAGAGACAGAGGTTTAGTGACCATCCTACAGCTTAGGAGGAAAACTATAAGAAACCACAACAAAGCACAAATCTTCTCTTACAGTAAGGCTGAAAGGCAGCACAAACAGATGTGGTTATCTTCGTGTTTCAGTGATAAGCATGCACTCATTTCACAGACTAAAATGCCTTCATTTCACTCAAGAGTCAACACCATGATGATACACAGAATTGTTAACATAAAGTGGGAAAAAAAGTCCCTTTTAAATGCTGCTCTGTCATACATGCCTAGGTTGTGGCCACATCACCCTTGCCACTGGCATGTAAACAAGAGCACAAAATCCAGGGCTCGTGTTTGATGCCTGGATTGTGGCTACACTTCCCAGGCCTCAGAGTCCTCTGGAACCACTTGAATTATTCGGTGTTACATGCAGGGATGTGAGCTGATGAATGCCAGCCTGTTTTCACTTGAGTTTCCCTCCCGGAATAGCCAGTTGCACACACCAGGGCCCAGGCTTGGCACACTCCAGCATAGGTTGTGACTGGTGGGTGGATCAGATCTCAGATGCAGAATTGGGAGCCATTCCATTTTAACACCCTCCAAATCCCCTGGGGTAGGTAAGACTCCAGGTAGCCTAGACCAAGCAGAAAACTGTAAATAAAAGCCTCCACTTCCAGAAATGTTGAACCACCTACAGCTCCCTCTGACACCTGTGGTAACCAGGAAGGCTCAGACACTGAAAACTAAACCAAAAGTCTGTAAATA
Source organism: Anabacerthia variegaticeps (assembly GCA_035583185.1). Lineage (NCBI taxonomy): Eukaryota > Metazoa > Chordata > Aves > Passeriformes > Furnariidae > Anabacerthia > Anabacerthia variegaticeps. The sequence continues at coordinate 61,913,231 of JAWWEW010000041.1, read as the reverse complement.
TTTGTTCACAGGTTTAAGTGCAAAAGTAATCCTGCAAAACATTATCCAGCCTTCACTGAAACTATTGGAAAAATTGCTCTGGGCTTCTTGGAAGGGCTTCTCAGTCTCAGTGTACTTGAGTATTCCCTGGATACCTAAATTTGACTTATGTGCTCACAAAAGAACCCAACAACCAACCAACAAACAAAAAACCTCCCTCACCCTGAATATTTGGACATATGAGAGCAATTTTAAATTAAAAACCTCCATGTTCCACCTTACCTTGACATAATGCCTACTCACGATGCTGCTGCTAGTTTCACACTACTAAAGGTTTACCAGTTTCGGCTTTGCATTTTAGTTTATTGCTGTCAGAAGTTTTTTCTGCTGTGTAGTTCAAGTATATTGTGCCATTACAGAAAGGTCCTTGAAACAGTGCCTGATTGCAGCTGGGTGGAAATTTCTTCTCTCTGCAGGGAAGCATACAATAAAAACTCAGAGAATCTTAAAAATCCACTAGAAACTGTGTTATTCACTCTGATTTTATAAAGAAGATACTCAGGTGTGATGGCCATATGAAATACCAATATAATTTATAGCTGTTCTTTTGGGTGTGGAGGAAGCAGGGGCATATACATTTTGTAGATTGAGAAGAATCAGGGATATTTCTGAAGTAGATACTTTTTATGTGATTGTTATGTTGCCTGTCCAGCAAAGCACATACTTCAGTGCATAAGAGATTAACTGTCCCTGATTTAACACTTTTTTTTCCATGATTTTTTAGTTTCTTTAGGCTTTTTAAAAGTGTGCTGGTTAGCCAATAAGTGGTTTGGTAGATTCACATTAATTGTTCCAGCAAATACTGTAAGTGCAACGTTCAGACAGACCACCTTTAATGGGAATCTCATGGTTGTCTGGAAGTTTCCCATCCTGGATGAGAACATCTGTAGTGATGGGTAGCCTTCTGGTGAGGGAGGGAAGTTAAACTAAGTCTTTTAATCATCTGTTGATTTGTTTCATCGTTTTTCCTTTCTTATCCATCATCCAAATATCCATTGTCCTTAGGGAGTGTAAGACCTGTATCCAACACTTTTTCATTGATGCTGCTGCCCTTCTTCATCAGACAATTACACAATATGAAGGGTGCAGCATGCAGCTGAAGTGGTGCGAGGGAAAGGATGTCTTGAACTCATTATTTGGAGAGATGTATAACAATGAACTATTTGTGATGCTGTTGGAATAACATATGAAATAAATTAAGTGGAACTGACTTTGCCATTTTGCATATGATAATGGAGAGTTTTAAAGTAGTGTTTTAAAAAATTATGAAGTTGATTGAAATTATTATACATTTTGTTTCTACCTCATACATTAATAAGAGAGTTGTGACAGTGACTTCTAAATAGATAATCGAGAACAGTGAACTCATACACATGCTTTAAAACCATGATTTGAAAATGTCCCACTTTGTTGCATAGTCATGAGGCCAGTTACTTGCACATTTAATTTCCTTTGAATCCTTTTAGCAGAGTGAACGATTATAATTATTAAATGAATGTACTGAAGACTGAATCATTGGTTATTTTTACTGCTATCTAGATACTAAGACAGGTAGATGTGATGATGAATGTGGGGAGTTTTTTTAAGCCAAATATCCTATTTATTCTGTTGGCCATAAGTTTTCAACTAATTTGAAAATTGAAGTGAATTTACAGCTTACCAGGGATGACAGAAAGACAGTACTAAAAACAGAAATCTAATTTTCCCTTGTGTTGGGTTGCTCACAACAACCAGCGTACTTAAAAGGGCTATGGCTGAAAGCATGCATGCAGTAGTGGTCAGCTAATATTCACAATTAATTAGTATGTTTGTTTTATTGTCTGGTGGATTGTTTTGGGTTTTTTGGGTTGTTTTGTTTGTTAATTTGTTTTAATTAAAACAAAACACAAAACAAAACAAAACCCCAAGCTTTTAGAAAACATGAAATAAACCAAAAAGAAGTTGAAATTAGATAGAAGTTCCAAGGGTAGGTTCCAAGGGGCAGCTTTAAAGTTAGCAAGGGGCCTGGGAAAACTCCCCATCTCATTCACATGCACCTATAACTCGCACTATTGCTACACTGTAAATGAGAGAAAACACTGAAAGATAAAGATGCAGTTTTCACTTTTTTTTTGAGTTTAGACAAGACCAGAGGTTACAGCATGATTTTTGAGCAGTATTCTCATTTGGTTTGGCCAATAGTTTGGCAATAACTGGCCCAACCCTTCTAAACAAGGAGGCAGGCAATAAATTACACAATTTAAAATACCATCTCCATATTCATTATGGAATATAGAGCTGTAATGGGACCTATATTGGGTAATAGAATGGGTTCCCCTGCAGACACAGACAGCCAGAAAGCATAATTCCTCATACAAACTGCCCTTTTATTTTGGCCTCCTCATAGATACGTAATCTCCACCTTAGAAACTTAGGAGAAATCAACCTCATGGTTTACAGTTTGCAGACCCTGCCTCTTTTATCCTAATTAAATACATATAGGAAACAGTAAAGAACTAACGTGAGAGGTGAAAGACATGACTTTCCTGAGATTTTTATATTAGAAAATCAAACCAAATCTGTCTATTTATCAGAGTGCCAGAATCACCTTACAAACCACATGGCAGAAATTTCATTTCCATAGCCTCTCTCTTCCCCCTCAAAGCCTACAAAAGTCTGAACTACACTTTCCTAAGTCATTCTTATTTAGGTTCAGTTTCTTCTCTGTTTTCCCTGCAGGTAAAAACGGGTCTGAGGAACCCACACAGGTCACTGTGGCTGGAAGTTTTGCTCGAGGGAGGACATGTGGGAAGCCAGCTCTCTCCGCAGTGTTGCTCCAGCAGATCTCTGCTCGGCTGTGTGCCTGCCCCGCAGCCCCACGCTGTCCCAGGGCAGCCGTCTGTACATCGGGCTGCACTGAGCTGTGTTCACACAGGCAGGAACAATAGCCGAGGGTTAGCTTGTGTAAACGATGAGAGGTGATGTGGAGGGGTTGGACTCTTCACTCACCCGCCTTCAAAAGAAGAGAAAGTGCCTGCCCAGCAAACAGCCTGTCTCACATGGAAAGCTGGTAATATAGATGAGGCGAAGCTTCTGCCTCCTGTCTGCTGACAGAGGCCTTCCAGGAGGAAAAGAGGCAACAGATGGTTACTGTGTGCCAACACCACTGAAAGCCCGTTCAGCTCCTGATGCTTCTCAGTTCTCCTTTTATTCCCCACTCCCACGTATCTCCATATCCTCTCACACCTTTCCTGAAAGGAACATGCATTATACTAGTGCCACTGCTTACATTTAGAAAAATCATCTTTTTCTTCATTCAGAAAACCTACTCCTGTGTGTTTTTTCTTAAGAGGAACATTTGCTTAGTCTTCCTGTGGAATCTATGTGGATACTCTCTTTTCTCATTTTTCATCTGATCTTTGTTTTAAACATTCACCTTATATGGGGGTTCCCGTCTACTCCCAAAGATGCAGAGTCAGCAGCAAAACCAGAACGATTAGCTATCGCTCAGATTTCAAAAGGCTGTCCAACAGGCTAGACAGAAATGACAGAGACATTAAAAGAGGCAAAACTGAGAGAGAGAGAAAACGGGGAGGGATCAGACTGAGGAGGTGATGTTACTTAGAGGAGCTAGTATATAACATGATCAGATTTTACTCTGTTTTCCTTTCTAGGGTATCTTGACCTCCTCTGTTCGTGACTATTTTAAAATTTCTGTTAGTAGGTGGTAGCCTTTCTGTAAAGGCTTCTGTGAAGGGCTGTGGTTTGCTCTCCAATTCCTCGCAAGGTGGTCTTATCACAAAAGCAATGCATGTGAGAAGGCATTAATGACTGACCTGTGATGCTTCACCTGGATTCAATCCACTGTGTTCTTCCAATTACTGAGGTTTCTCAAGTAGGTGAAAGACCTTCCCCTTCTCCTCCTCCTCCTCCTCGATCAAAACTCTGCTTCAGTACCAAACTGCTGTGGAATGCCATGGCTTAATTAAGGCGGCATTAACGAGCAGCAGCAGCACACTGCTGAGAAATCTCATTGGAGTGGAACAAAAGTTGATGATCCTGGTTACTTTGTGTCAGAGAATCAGCTGTAAAATTCACAGCCATTTAATTTGCACCTGTTTTCAGATAAACAATTGCAGATTGACCTAATTACTGTGGCCTGCATCCTTGAGCAGGATTTGGCCTTTGATACTTAGCGGACTCTGCAAGCAATAGATGCCGTATGTCCCTCCTGCACGTCCTGCATTTTCATTTCTTGAAGATAAAAATCGCAGAAGGCACACCAGCAGCTCTGAGGAGATGAAGAATGCCAGAGCCTCTTGATGTAGCAGCAAAGCCCACCTACTGATGTGTGCTCTCCCTAAGGCAGAGCTGAAAAGAGAGTGTCCGTGGGTATAAGATCTGTCTCTCTCACGGTCACAGACAGTGAAGAAGAGGTTGTGGTACCTGGTCAGCTCCATTTCGGGCAGGAGGGGAGCCCAAAAATCATCACTTGGAGGCAAACACCGAGGGTCAAGCTCTGCCCGATCAGGTAAAGTCATCAGGGAGCAGTTACTTCTTAGATGTCAGAAGGTGGAACACTCATGAGGTGCAGCATTGCAGATCACCAAGGCATCATGCTGTTTCACAGTTTAAATCCTTGGGAACAGACCTGGCAGCAGGGAAGCCTCTCTAGCTCAGCTTCCAGGAAAATTCCCTGCCATGCACACCAGCTTGCAGCGGTGCTGGGCCCGTGCCCTACTTTGCTGTGGAGGCTGGCCAGGCAGAGCGGTGCCCTCGGAGCAGCCACAGGCTGAGAACAGCGGCACCAGGGCCAGCGTTACTGTGAGTGCAGCTGCGGCTCTCACATCACCGCACAGCGCTCCGGCTGCCATGAGGGCGCACAGACACGCGCATCGCCCACTCGGCTGCTTTCCGTGCTTTTCCCTGCTAAATCACCCCCCAGCAGTGATTCCTCTGCGCCTCTCATAGCCTCCAACTACTTTTAGTGGGCCAAACCATCCGCTGGTGGCACCTGGCTTGGATGAGAGGGGGACACTAATTTACTCTGGCTGACAACCAGGACCATCACTTCTGGTGCTGCTTGGGTTTGCCGAGGTAAAAGCACTTTTTTTATTATTTTTTTTTGTCCAGTAGCTCTTTGCTGAGATGGAATCAAAGCAATTAAAGCCCTAGGTTCGTGTGCCCGTGGGTGCGGAGCTGGGGACAGGAGGTCTATGCTCAGCTTGGGCGGCCGGAGGCGCTGGCCATGCCGGTGCGGTGAGCCGAGCGCTGCGGGCAGTGCCCGGCGGGGGAAACCCACAGCTCGACCCCCGGGGATGTCCTGCACGCCGGCACTGCCAGCCAGGAAGGGACCGTCCGTCTCCGCCTGTCCCCACGCCGGGCTGGGGGGGCCGGGCCAGCGCCACCTCGCGTCCACCGGGAGGGCCTCTCCCACCACCCCACCCCCGGTGGTCCTTTAACCTCCCTGCAAACATCCGTGTTTTCCCCGGTGTCATCAGCCCAGGTGTAGAGGTCGGCAGTAATAGCTACCCGTGCCACCCTGAAGTGCCCAGTTCTCCCGGTCCCTTTCTAAAGAAGTTTCACCCACGGCGTGTTTCCCAGTCCGTTTCCAGCCCTCCCCACCTTGTGTTTGGCTTAAGCAGGGACCCGGGGCCGGGTTCTCCGGTCCCAGCAGTAAGGGTCCTTTTTTGGCTGAGCAGGATCATAAACAGTCCCTTCCTCAGAACTGAGGGCTTGGGACATCTAGGCAGTCTGTCCCTTTCCAGTCGGTCTTCTACTGGGCTAGAGGCTATGGCAAAGCAGATGTCATGGACCACCGTAGTGATATCCTCTTCTTCAGATACAGTAGCAAGTATTCTGCAAATAACTCTTACTAATAGATATAAGAGAAACAAAACCTTACTTTGTTGTGATAAATGGCATGAAATGCTAGCATCACATTCACTTCAAATACACTCAAGATTTGGAGTACACAAGTGTTCTGCATCTCATTTTTTCTCCCAGAACATGTAATTTCTCTGTAGGCCCATAACCTTTAACTTACCTATTCCTCACTCGACAGAATTCAAAGCTGCTGCAGGTCAACACAAACATGGAATTTCCAACAGAAATACAAGCTGCAACCTCTCTTCCAAACAGCAAAGCAGGGTTTGCTGAAAAGGCTGGATTTGCTACACGATGCCCATCACTACCAAACGGATACCTCCAACAGCTTTACAAATTCTATATATAGTTATCCTGAAAGGGAACATGGGTTTTGTGTTTGTTTACTGTAGATTGTTTATGTGGAGGAAGTCAGCATCATCTCCTTGGTGCCACTTCCAGTGTCTGAAAAAAAGGGGGCTAGACATGTGCTGTCTTTGCTCCTCATTGACAAATTTCCGTGGGAAAGAAACAGAATACAGGAGCCAAAAAGGAGTTAGTTGCATCTCTGATGTTGGCACTCACAGGACCAGGTCTGCAGAATACATGGCAGACTGCCCTTACCTCTGATCCGGACAACCTAAACAAAATACATTATATTCTACAAGAGCCACTTAAGTGGAGTTTCTCTTCTTCTTACATTGTATTGGAACTCTTTTATGGCTTTGTAAGAGCTGTAACTTTTTAGTCACTGGGGCTGGATGGCACCCAGTCATCTGCTCAGAAAGCAGGTCATAGGTTCAGTGTTGAAGTCACAGAGAAACTTCAGAATTGTACAAATCAGAATAAAATTACTCTTCATGCAGCACCATACAAAAGCAAACAGAATTTGCCAATGCATGCTTCAGCAGTAGTACTGAACACCCAGCTCAGGCTTTGGAAATCATGGATCTGCTCCCTGGCCATTGGTGGCCTCCAACAAAATGTCTTCTTGTCACACGCCACATTTTTCTTGTCTTTTGAGTATAATAACACAATCCTCTGTAAAGCACCTTTATAATATGTGCATTGTGAGGTATTTCAGCAGATGTCACACCTGTCATTTTGACAGCTAATTCAGGTGAAGCAGAGGAGGATTTTACCCAGAATTTTACATCCCGATTTCATTTCACATAGCTCTGAACATGCCTCCCCAGTGTTCCTATAGGAGGTTCCACGTGCACAGCTGTAACCTTCCGCTGGGTTTTCTGCCCCACAAAGCCCTCTGTCCATCAACACACATGTTCTCAGCACCCAGACAGCACCTGTACTCACTGGTGTGCAGCAGCAGTGTGAGAGAGAGAAGAAAAAGGAATCAATTATTTGAAAAAGGATGGAAAGTTGCACGAGTTACACCAGTAGGTTACTTGCTTTAAACCACCTTTTGGTGCACCAGCTGCTCCTCAGTAGTTTTACACAGAGGTTTACATTTTAGGTGAACTGAATTATGCTGAAGGTACATTTAGGCATCTTCAGCAGACAATGTAAATATGTCAAAAATAGATGCTATTGTACTAAAATCATGCGGTCTTGCAGTCTATGCAGAGCTTTCACTGAAGGGATTTCTACATGCATCTCTGAATATCATCGTGCTCAATTTATAAGAAAACAGCCAGCATACCAATAGGAAAAAATCAGCATCTCCACTGAAGTCCCAAAGAGTCTCTTGCAACAAGCCATCATGCTTAAGGTTGCAATGTTTTCCCCATTATCTTCTGAACTCAGTTACTCACTGACAGCTCCTACCAGAGACCTTGCTCCCACTAGTCTGCTGGAGCTTATCCAGCTGACTACGCCTGTCGTGGGAAGGAACACTCTGGGCTCCAGCTTCAGGAGAGGAGCACTAGTCTCTTCCACAGACTCCGCTGGAGCTGGAAAGGGATGTTTCCAAATGCTGTCAGCACCAACCCTTTAATGCTGTTACTTCAGCTGGCCTTTGATGAATGCCAGTGAGTTAGACAGAGCAAGCCCCCCAGGAACACTGAGTGTCAGCACCACCCATGCCCAGTAAAGGAATGCCTGATGCACATGCGCAGCCAAGGGAAAGCTCTGTGATTCTGCACTGAGACAGCTGTCTATTATAACAAACACCATTTCATTCCTTTGGTCTGCTCTTCTTTCCAAATTAAATAGGACGAGCCTTGCCTC
>JAWWEW010000041.1:61859697-61905151 GCA_035583185.1 Anabacerthia variegaticeps | reverse complement strand
CTCACACCCCCCCCCCCCCCCCCCCGAAAATATATAAAAAAAAAAAAGTCTTTGTCTTGTTCAAATAGAAACATGGGTTGTCTGGGCTGGTTCCAACAAGTCTAAATAACAGAACAGAGCTGAAATAAACAGAGGAGTTGCTTATTTTCTAAATAAGTCTAAATTTATTCATTACCCTAGTAAAAAAACGTTTGGATTACAAGTGTCCGAACAGTATAAAAGTACAAAACAGGTTCCATAGATTTCTAATACATTAATACAAAGTGCATGACTACATACAGTTCATTTTGCATTACTACCAGGAATGGAAGAGGTGGGAAGGAGTAGGGGAAGCAGTTGGTGGTTGAAATCTAGCAATAAATAAATAAATACAGAAGAGATGATTCGTATCAGAGCACATCCTACCACCAATACTGCAGCCTTAGGTGTACTGATTTACTGATGCTGAAAACACAAATTCACATGAAACAGGTGTATGCAAAAACAGCGAGGACTCTTGTTCAAGCCCTTTTAGACATGACCAACCTAGTTATGCCGTTATATAACTGAATATCCGTTATATCCATGGCTGGACTCAATGATCTTAGGTCTTTTCCAACCTAAATGATTCTTTTTGGTTGAGAATGAAAGCAACATAAGCAGATTTGTCCTTCCGTCAGAATCTCCAGAGTTTAGGAAAAGCAAAACAAGTCCAATGAAAGCTGTAAGGCTGTGATAAGTCAAAGCCCTGCTTCCCCTGATTTTCTTTCTCTCCAGAGGCTGGCTTACCCAACAGGAGAGGAAAAAAGAAAGAAAAATAAAAGCTTTGAGGGTAGAGGCTCCTCTTAAAACCTGCATATCTTTCCCTATCTACATTTTCATTTGCTAATTATTTCCATTTCAGAAACCAAGACTACATGGAAATTCAGTCCTAAACCCTACGCACTGCAGTATTACACCGATGACTCTCACAAAAAGGAAAGCTTAGAATCATAGAATACGCTGAGTTGGAAGGGACCCATCAGGATCACCGACTCCAACTCCTGTCCCTGCACAGGACAGCCCCAGAAATCACACCATGTAGCAATCCATTGTAGGATATCCCAAAAAAGTAATAGTAAGAAAAATCCCCCTCCCCCAAAACCAGAAAAAAATGAACAAACAAAAAGCAGAATTCCCAACTCACACAAGTTAAACCTTCATAAAAGGAACATGAAGCAATTGGAGCTAAAACTGCAGTACAATCTTCCAGGAAGCTGCTTCCACCCCACAGGCAAAGGGGAGTTTGAAGGAGAGTCAATGATTTGCACATGAGCTTGTCTGGGTATCTGTGTAGAAAGTATCATCTTTTGATCATGTATGCAAACAGAGCTGCCTTGATTCTGCACAGCACCATTCTTAACAGAACTTTTCATATTTAGCATTCACAAAAGCGTTGATCTAGCAGTTGCTTAAACAAACAAACAAAAAAAAACAAAACCCAAACACAGAGGAGCACTGCAGGGGAAGGGTTTCAAAATAGCAACTGTGAATCCAGACCCCAGGCTGCAATCAGATTTTGTCCCTGGACCAGAGCCTGACTTGCTTAGCAAGGGGTTTGGTTCTATGTCAGGTCCAAAACCAGGAGGAATCTTGTTTTTGGTCACATTTCAGCTGCACTGGGACAACAGAGAGCAGTCACTCAGCTTTGGCCATAATTTACACCTAACTTGGGCATCAAGATGTTTCTCAGTCCATCTCTAACCACCAGCAGGTTCCTACACCAAGCCCAGGGTGCCTGCTGCTGGCTTAAAACAAAGTAACCTCCCACTCTATGTTCACTTCTTAGGTAAACCTTCCTCCTTAGATCAGGAGGAGAGCTCCCCCACCTCTTCTGAAAAGCACTCTGTGTTAGAGGCCTTCTTAGCTAGCTACCACTCATAGTAGAGATGTCTGCAGTTTGCCAGTCCGTGTCACATGGGAGGGATGAAATATTTGTCTTTCTTACATCAGTAGTATAGGGTGAAATCTCCACACCTTTAAAAATATATATTTATATAACTAGAGAGGTGACTTATAACATTTCTATGTATTAGTTTGTCTTATTGACTCATACATGGCTAAGATGAAATATTTTCTTGGGGATTTAAGGGAGTTTACCAACCAATATTTAAAGAAAAAAAAAAAGCCTTACAACCACTGCTTCTTTCAGTACAGAAACATGAACTACATAAACTTTAATATACAAAACCCCATTCTCATGTTCACTTGTGAAGTGAGTGTAGGGGGAAAGATTAGACAACCTTGCAGCAGCATTCAGCTTTGCCAAGTGTTCCATAACATCTTAAATATTATGTACAGTCTTTCTGAAAGGACATAAACTGGCTTCAGAGTTTGTGGAATTGTAGCAGTAAAACCCAAAACAGTTCTAGGGAATAGTCTTTTGGCAGCATAGCAGGTGTCCAAAGTGAACAGTCATTTTTCTAGTATTTTTCCAGAGAATAAGAGGATCTGTATAACCTTCTGCAATTATCCAAGGAAGTCACCACTCCTCTTGGGTGGAGATTGCTGGAGACTGTGGTCCTTCTTGTTCTGGCTTTTCAGTGGCAGACTTTTTATTGCTACAGCAAGGTTTGAAGAGATGAGTGTCTATGAGGACTTCCCCAAAACGCCCTTTGTAAATAATTCCACAGCAGACCTTTTGCCTGGAAAAAACGGCAGGGAGACAGATACTTTGTGTGTTTAGAATATACAGAATTTACAACCATGCAAAAACTAAATTTGACTCCAGACACTACTGAGCTGCCAGTTCAGAGGGTAGAGGCAAAAAAGCTGCTTCTAAAGAGAAAACAAGACTGTCTCTAGATCCACGACATTGCTTTGGGGAAGAAAGAAAAATATGGAGAAAAAAACACAAACATGTCTATACAAAACTAAGTATCCCACTTTGCTTCCCAGAGAAGTTTCAGATACACAACTGTCTGGGCTGAACTAACCTTGGCTACAATGCACTTGCAAACATTATTTGAGAGGAGGCAGCAAAGTCACAACAATTTCAATGGAGCAATTAGCTAAACAAGGGATTACTGTGTCACAACATGCAATAAAAGATAACAAGCTCGTCAGCTCCCAAAAATCCTTGTGGTTTTCTTCCCACTCTAGAATTTATTGTTATTTTCCAAATGACTACCATCACAGGACAACCAAATCAAATGCTATGTTTACTGGGAAGCTGAGAGCACTCTTGTATTTGGCAACACATCACATCTACGGGCATAGTTTTAAGTAAAGATGACAGACAGGAATATTTTCTGCTGCTTCCAAAACCAGTAAAAATATTTTCCAGCAATTGTATTAGTATTCAGGAAAATGGAGGGAAGTAGGGGACAATGGAAAGAAATGCCACGTATTTAAGACAGATAGACAGGTATTGCATAATGCTCTGTGACATAAATTATATCATCAATCCAAATAAAGTTCAGCAGCAACAAGCTCCTGAAGAAGCAGATTCAAGCAGTGTGTATGTGAAGTGAATTGCCACCTGCACAGAGTGCACGTTCTGCTGCTTTTTACCTTTTCCAATACGTGAGATCTAAAAAGGAGAACACTGGTGTTCTGCTGGACCCGGCGCTCATCTCTGTGTCAGAGCCATCGTCAGACTGGTTGCTGTAACAGGGTGACTGAGCTGGGGAGGCACTCGAAGTCGTGCTGTGGGCATCAGAATCTGCAGGGGAAAGAAAAAATGCAAGAATCAGGACATGCATCCAGTGACTTGTCCTCTTCCTGACTTGGAAAAGGTCGCGTGTGGATTGTGAACAGAGAGACAGACTTATTTTAATTAACAAGAAAAACCTAACGATGACAAGCCTTCTTTTTTTTTATCTTGCCCCCACCAGTTTCAATAGAGATGATCTGTCAGCATTTGCAAAACAGATCTTGGAAGTGGAGGGGGTCCTTGTACATGAGGGATTGGAAAGAGGTTCAGGATCAGGCTTCAGTTCCTGGCTTTCAAACACAGTCTGTACAGGCTGTGCTCTGAAATCACTGAAGATCCTTCAAGACAATGGGGATCTGCTCTTCAGACCTAGTACTTTCTCTCTCACTGTAAATCTTCTTTCTCACCTGTTCAGGTAAAGTTTTGCAAAGCTCTTCTTGCTAGTGCATTATATATATACATTTTCTCATTATGCATTAGGCAGTACTGAGCTTTTGCTGTATCAAGACCATGAACTATGGACTCTGTGCAGACACACACTTGAGCAGAGTGTCTACTCACTACCTTTCAGCAATCATCTCTAGCAGCTACAGTAACACAGCTAGCTTAATTACAGCATGTTGAATGAAGAGATACAAGCTCTATGGGTCAGGGCCCTTACTGATTCTTTGAAGACTTCTCCTTCAGGCCAGGTAGGATAATTGAAAGAGAGAGAAGACCAAGTTAACAACAGTGAAGAAGCTGGAAGGTTTGCTTCAAAAGAAAAACCTAATGTACCAAAAAATATTTAGAATATAAGTGGCAGATGGCTTTGTTGGAAAGCTATGAATCCAAATCTATTTGAACAGTCCACATGCTACTGGAAAGAAAGCCCTGAGACCAGCAGAGAAAGGTATAAGGAAACATGGCAGGAATTTAAAGTGTGTATGTGGGGGAAGTCGAGGCTAAATAAAAAGCCTGAGTCAAAAACATGTATGGAAGAAAAAGATTGAAATCTTCTTGGGCTGAGCACTGAGAGCTGAAAACTGGCCATAGCTCATTACTGAGAGCAGGAAGAAGCCTCTTCCAGCTTCAGTTTCAGTGAGGGTCCTGCCCAAGAACTTCTTTCCAGAGACATACCATTTAAGCATGGGACATAAGCTACAACTGCCCACACTTTCAAGCCAGGCTCCACATTCCCCCTTGCCCCTTCCCCACCTGTCTTACAGCCCACCCTGCACACACGCTCTTCCTTCTCATTCCACACCCTCCCCAAGCTCCAAGAGGACAAGAGGCTGTGAAAACAGGGAGTGCCCAAATGTGTGAGCGTACAATCAAATCAAAATGGTGATTCAACTTGGCCAGTTAACAGTAAGCTGTGTGAAGGGAGGCTGAAGTTTATTGCCAAAATCTCTTTGGATCCACTTACTGTGCCGCTTGAATTCCTTTTGCAGTTTGCTGATTTGATTGCTCTTTATTCTGCTTCCAGACAGAGGTTTCATTTTCTTTGGTTTCAATGTTGTTTTAAGACTGGGTCCAGCCCTGGCATCTACCACCTAGAATACAGAAAATGCATGTCTAACACTTCTGCATCATGCCCAGATACTGCCCCAGTCGAGGCACCTGTATTGACTTTCAGCTGAAGGTGTTCAAAACCAATTTAGTTAATACAAGGCAGTTCTGTGCACCAACACTTATGTTTCATTTAAATCTGGCTTTTACGAGACTGACTTTGTAGGAAAACACAGCAGAGTAGCTTATAAAGCACATTTAGTCCAACTTTTGTCAACTTCCCCTTCTTAACAAGTTCAATTTAGTACACAACAGTTGTTTCAACTAATACTGGTAAGTTAGGAGTTTGTGCCAAGCATTTACCCTGGAGTTTTGGTTTTTTTTTAAATCATAAATTAAACTTCTGAGAAAAGCTAGTGGTAGTGATAAGTACAGTGCTGGCTCCCATTACCATCAAGGCTTCCTGGATGAAGATTATTACATACACAAGGAATCCTGATCATCTTCCCAGCCCTAGGCCCAAATTGAATTAGTTTAATCAAAACAGAATATATAAGTGGGAATTGCTGTGAGATATTAGTAATTGTAATTATCTGGTTAAATGACACTGATTTATGTGTTGCTGGGGCAAGTCACTTGCTTGGAAAAAAAAAAAGAAAGCAGCCAATTTTGGATAGAGGCCAAATTTGAAATGTTTTGAGTGTCATAAGAGACTTTTGGACAAAGTTATGAGCTGTGAAAACAAGGAATTACAAGGTAAGCCAGACTGTGGCTCCATCTCAGGCTTGCATAATCACCACTTGCACATAAGCCAAACTAAGAGCCACATAATAGGAAATACTCCAGAAAGGATTTAGAGATGCTGAAGGTGGGAAGGGAAAAGCGTGGGGAAAGAGTAAACCCCAAATCTTTGCCAGCATGTCCCCTCTCTAGAAAGAGTTAGTTTTGGGATGGAAGGTAAATTACTAACGTGATTCCAGTTTTTTTTGGATCCTGCTGGTAATTTTTTCCATCTTTTCACCAAGAGAACACAGGCATTGCAAATATCTCCTGAACGGGCCTCATGGAGCCTGGTAAAAACAAAAGCAAAATTCTCTTAACAAGAGTTAATAAAAGTACACATCCACTTGATAACAGCAAGAAGCATAAAAATCGATGAATAAGAGGAGTTATGAAGTTCTGTTTTTCAGGCATAACAATTCATCTGGGGTGCTCAAATGTTGCCATGTAAAGACCAGTTCTCACTTTCAGAAAGCACTGTTTCACACAGAAATAAAAGGGGTCATAATCTGCCTCCAGAGGGGCAGTGAAAACAGTCCCATCATCTTCAGGTTTTGGGGTTTTTTTCCCCAAAAAACCAAAAACAACACACAGTGCCAGTGGGTTTGTTAGTTTGGTTGGAGAAGGAGGAATAATCGTATTCCTCAAATATGCATTTGGAAACAAACATCAAAAGCTTACTGAGGTCTTAACTTTCGCACAGAGCTTCAAGGATGAGTAACAAATACCACCTAACACACTCCCACATAAGCACAGGATAAGGTTTCAGAAACAGCAGTCACTGGAATGACAGCAATACTTGCTCCCTTTAACAAGCTTTCTTCAGGAATCATCTCTACAGCTAATCCACGCTAAAAGAAATATAAAGGGGAAACATTGTACAATTTTTCAGCTATTTAAACAGGGAGACTTTGAAGATTTATAGATTTATGCGGCAGGCTTAGATATTTGCTCAGTGTTAAGACTGCATTTTTACCTCGGCAAACAGAAAGCATAAAACCCATGGCCCTGGTATATTGCAAGCTGCTTTACTATAGTTAAAAACAACAACAAAAAATAGAGTAATGTATCTTCACACAGTCTTTGACTGCCAAAGACAGTAGTCAAGAAATATGATAAGGAAAACTGTCACCACCAGACTTAGGTGTAAAAATCCACGGTAAATACAAAGCACTATAAAGTCATACACGAAAGTAGTGTTTCTAGAGAAAGGGGGTGAGAGGGGAATATTTATACAAAATTTCAAAGCTCTCTGAAAGTATTTAGAAAAATTTAACAAGCCACAGTAACTGGCACAAGGAATCACTAGTATTTCTAGTTTTATTTACCAGTGCTTTCAAGCAACATTACTTAATTGGAAAGCTAATTTTTTGATGTTCACTTTTTCCATCAGAAGGGCTTTCCAATAAGAAGTTTTAATAACATGTTGATATGTCTTATTTGAACAAATACACCAATATCTGTAACAGGTACTCCACATAAACCCTGCTGAAACTGCTAAATATTTACTCATCAAGTTTTATCTAACATTCTTGAATCCATAGAGAGCCTCCATGAACCTGTACAGTTCATCCTTTTGTGTAGGTATTTAAACCTCTATGAAACAAGCAAAAAAAACATAGTTTGAGGAGAGTTTCAATCCCTGCATGTGCTGTGAGGTGGGCGAGGCACAAGCCTGACCCTTTGCTGTTACGAGTTAACAGCTCTCCATTGGCAGTGACTGCAGATATGGAAAATAGCATGGTACTGTACACAGCAGCAGAGGATCCAGCCACTCCTTGTCCACCCAGGAAAGCTGTGAGGAAACTAAAGGCAGCCTTTACCCACCACTCACCTCTGCTAATCTAATCTTTCAGTCTTACAGAAGAAGGACAGCACACCAGGTTAGTGGCTTGGAGATCAACACCATAACTGACCGCAACCTTGACTAAAGAAAGAATCTTACCCAAAACAATTCTGGAAATCCTTTTCATAACGTTTGCTGTCAGTGAAACGGGAACTGGAAGACTTAGCTCTGCAAATACAGCAGCCCTCTATACTCCGATACATCTTCGGTTTGTGAAAGCCAAACATCTTTTCCTCCCAGCTGTAGACTGTGAAAATAGAGAGAAACTGGTGTTATTTATCACTTTTAGATACTGAAAGAAAAACATGAGCAAATCATTGGGCAAACCAAAGGTAAATTTTAATTCAGATGGGAAACTGTTAGACTGGGGCATCATTTTTTCATCCCATGTTGCCTCAGAAGAGCAGATGCACCTAGAAAGCACTTGTTAAAAAAATGATGTAATTAACAGCTGGAATATTAAGCAATACCCAGCAGGACTCATAACAAACTCATTTACTGCACAAACGTACACTAAGGGCACATCTAGAACAGCACAACCCGAAGGTATGAATGCAGCTGACTTGGCTAATGAAAGCCCTATGTCTGTGGTAAAACAGGCTGCAGGATAGGCCATGTGAACCTGCCTGAGCCCCTGGATAAGGAGCTGGCAGCTGAACTTTGGGTCACTGAAACTACCTCATCATCATCACCACCACCACCGGTGCTGGCTGGAAACACCCCTGCCAAACCTTGCTGAAAGTGAGTAGGAGTCATTTTAAATGAGCTGCAGTCATACCTCGAGGCTGTAGGGCAGACATACCTGAAAAGCCACTCTAAAAACAGCAGGGTGGAGTCCCACCCAGCGCTCAGTGGCCCTGTCTGCACTGCAGGACCCAGGAGCACTTCTCCATTCTCAGGCCTGATGAGCATCCCAGCTCCATGTCAGCACATGCTCTGTTCTCACCCTCCTGCCTTCCCCATCCTGTTTTCCATGGGAAGCAAAGCTAGCTAGAAAAGGGCCAGGGAGCAGGACCCTGGGGCACATCTCAGCATGTGCCTACCACACATCCCTGCCAGTAACATCAGAATTTCAGTTACAGGGAAATTTTTTTAACCACCAGGTCTGCAAATTCAGCACCACCACAGAAAGTCAAAAATGCCCTCCTGCTCTCAGATGTCTGCCTATTCTTTTCAGTACACCTAGGCTGGGATTTGTTATCAGAGCAGGTATCGCACAGTGAAGTTCTTTTCCAGGCAGAAACTTTTCAAGTTAGTTACAAGTGTTACTGCAGTCACCACGACAAAGACCCTTTCAACACATGATGTCCCCACCACCAAACCAGTTCTCCCTTGGAGCCAGTTACTAGTCAGTGCAGATTCCTGTTAGGCACAGTCTGACATAGCATGAAAAGCTGTAGGAGCAAACAAAGTTCCCACAGCACTTAAAAAAAACCCCAAACCAACAACTGAGCAAAGCTGGTGCTTTCCTGGCCCTAGGCCTGGACATACAGCAAGTCCTCACAGGCCACACAGCATCTGTCTCATAGCACAGGCAGCGACTGTTCCAAGACATTCTCTTGAACAGACCCTGGTGCAAGGTTTGCCTCAACCACCTGCTGCAGGGAGAGAGCAGCCACCTCTGCTGCTTATCACACGCTGACTGCTCACAGAGGGAGCTCCATGAGAACAGGTTCCCACTGCTAAGAACTTCTGCTTTTAAAAAATTTAAATTGGATGGAGCCATGCAAATAACACATTTCTCCCCTGGTCCCTTTGAAAAGGCCAAGTCGTTATATTCTCATAGAAGCTACCAAAGAGCTACATGGCCTTCCTGAAAGACCCAGTAGCTCAGGCAGGATTTTTAGGAGAGCAGCATCTCCATTACTTCTGGCAAGTCTAGTTAGTGAGAGGGAACTCCCAGTCACTAAGTCCCAGGGACTGCCAAGTCCCAGCAACCCAGCTTGGGTTACTGGTTAATGTATGTGGCATAGACATCTGTCCCCAAATCTCCCACCTGCAGTAAGGTAAGGGGTGTAATTCTAATATCCTCCAGTGGGACAGAGAAAATTAATTTCAGATCTTCAGTCTGCACTGCCAATACTTACCATATTATTATGGCAATAAAATAATTTGAAAAGCAGGTTCAGGTGAGGTCAAAAACATGCTTCCACAGAAACAACTGTACGTAGTGTTATCCTTACCTTACTGACAGAGAGATTTGTGCAAGAGAAAGAGACTCTGTGCATTTTTGTGGGACCACAGCAAAAACTAGTGAACCACCCAGGCCTAGCACAATCTTCCACACATAGAGGTGGAAATACATGCCCCCACCCCAAAGGGGAAAATCAGGAGCACAACAGCTGTGCAAAATAAACACAGTTTCCCAGGCTGCTGAGAACTAGAGAAAAGCAATTGTTGGTTAGTACTCTTACAAAAAATCCATTAGGAACCCATGTCCAGCTGAGAGCATACATGTTTACATTTCAGTATAGCACATACAACATGACTTGCTTCCCACCGAGGTCGTGTCTCCTTGCAATTCCTACTGCAAAAAAAAATTTAGAAAGACACCAGTCAACTCTCCATAAAGCTTGTCTTGACTTTGGAAAGCCTGGCGATGGCAAGGCACTCATGCAAGTGGAATGGTAAGGAGGTCCTCCAAGCTTAGGTGAGAGATGGAGGGGATAGGTCTCTCCTTCCCCCCATCCCAGTCATGCTGTCTACCACAGACTTGAAGTGCTGTATTCCTTTCTTCACATTTGCAGCACACTCATCTAGAGCTACCTTCTCCCAGGGATGACTTGTGTGAATACCTAGCAAAGTCACCCCAAATGCTGCCAGGCTTTTTAGAAGATACACTGCTTCCTGTACTAGCCCAGCAGTGGCCTGGAAGCCACGAGCGGATATAGTATCCAGTGCGGCGGGTGGCAGAAGGTACCCAGGGCATGGCCTGCTGAGTGAGCTCACTGAGGGATGGGTTACACTCAGAACTACTCCTGGCTTCTGCTGGATGTGTTTTCAGGGACATGGAGCAAACTAAAGCACAGGAATCAGGTCAGCATCCCTGCCCTGTCAAGACAAATACAACAGAGTAGCTAAGCAAACACTTTGAATATATATTTTGTTTCTTAACATCTGATCTACCTCTCCAAGAGACACTATTGTGAACACTGTTTAACAAGCCCCTGGAGATCCAATAGCATGCTCAACTGGGAATTTTCAGCTTCCAAACAGCAATTTTAGAGGTTGTTTGACTACCCCAATGTTAATTCCATGGTCTAGTACTTTTATTTAGAACATCAAAGACTTAGTGCAGACACAAGATTCATCAATGCTGCAAAACTTCAGCAGCAAGTACATCTTGAGTGCTGCACAGCAAGAACAAAACTCATATCAACAATGTGATTTACCTTCTAAACCAGTTTCTTCCAGAAATCCAGACACTGATAAGATGATCTCTGTCACCAGCTGGTATTTCCACCACAGTAGAACAAGGTGCAGTAATGTCCTGGCAAAAACTGGCATCAAACACATATTCTGAAAATATTTTGTCTTGCATCATTGCTGCCATTCTCACAGGAGCAGCCTTTCAACAACATCCTTCAATAGAAGGGAAACTAGTGCCATCTGTTTCCCACTTGATGAATGGTCAGCAACAGTATTACGATACATCATGCCTGAATGGGGAAGAGCTAGTAGCAAAACCACAAGTTAAACAGATTTCTCTGACAACTGCATCGAAGTGCAGTTATAAATGGAAGGCGTCAGTCCAGTTACACATTTAATCCTAAACAGTTGCCATTTGACCATTATACACTAAATAATCTGTCAGCTGGAAAGCTTAATAGCTAATATGTACTTAGAAATACATGACTGTGCCTTTTAAAAGGTTTAACTTGAAAGCTTTGCTATTTAGATCTCAAATTAGCACCAGGGAGTTAGACTGTCAGATACCCTAACACCTGAATCTTAGCTGTGGCACTTTAACCACGTGAAATTTGGGACAGGTAAAGAGATGGGCAAGTAGGAACTAAGAAAGTTGAGTAAAAATTAAAAGCATTTTACAATATAATTTTGCCAAATCTAAGCACATTATTGTTATTTAAGCTTGTTACTATTTGCCAAATTTAACACATTATTAAAATATATGACATCTTTTAAATCAGAAGTTGCACAGAAGTGAAAGGAACTGCTCACCAGCAAAGAACCAGAAATCCTAGCAGAGCATATCTGTCATTCTGCAGAAATGGAGATTTACCTGCATTAGTAGCAAAGCAGTATTCCCCTAAGTCAGGGGAAAAGTGGCCCTCCTCTTCCTCCTCCCTGCAGTTTCTCCCTGCAGAAGTTGCTATTCCCCCACATTCTGCTTTACACAACGGCTCTAGTAACTTTAGCAACTCTGTGAAAAAGCTCTCTCCATTCTTCTGCCTCCTCACTTTTGGAAAAGCAGCATCAAAAATAGAAACTTGTCTTGCAAAAAAATTTGGAGTCAGGAAGAGAACAATAAAGGAGGTGGGAAATAAAAAATCCCCACACTCTGCTTATTACCTTTGTGAAAGGCTGGTACAAAGCAGCATGCATCATACACGTGTGAAAACAGTTTCATGCTTTTGTTACCTGTCAGGACTAGAATTTGGTGCTTAGTTTTCTTTGCAAAATTTAATTTGACGATCTAAATTAAAAGGAATCATTGCTTCAGATGCTCATTAAGTTTTCAAGTTAGGGAAGAACTTCTGAACTCTTACATTTTAAAGTAAGCTGAGCCACTTCCATTTGCTTTTCCAGATTCCTTCTGCATTCTTTCTGATCACCCAAGAAGAATGAAAACCTTTTATAATAGAAAGGATGGAACTCCTAGAAGGCAGGCATGCCTCCCTTTGTAACACAATTATCAGGCCAGTCAGAATGAACACGCTCACCTGCTTCTCACAAAGATGAAAGAGAAACATTCTCTGGAGTTATGGGAGAGCAGAGGGATGCCACCAGTCCAACTACTCCATATTTTCTTCTCTTCCTCATTCTGACCTGGGATCACTCTCCCTTTGTGCAACCCAAAACTGCCAGTACATTGTCAGAGAGGAGGAGAGCAACAATTTGATTTCCATTTATGTGTAAAAAACAGCCTTGGCACAGCATCCCTCAAGTTGGTCTACAAAAAAATACGATCTAGCCTACATATGTTGATGCAGCCAGTTCCTGTCAGTAAAAATCTCACAATTGTTGTCTCTATAGCATTTTGTTAGAACTAAGAAACACAGCCAAAATGGTACAACTTTTTTTTTCTTTTAAAGGGAAAGAAATATATGCCTTAATATAGAAAGGATATACATGCTCTGGTTCTTGCATTTGCAAGTGCATACAGCCAGGCACATGCACACACACGAAAATTACTTTTAGAGCTAAGGCGCCAGAAGCAGAGTTGTTTGTCTCGCAATACATTCTTGGGCCTGTCCCTCTGCTGAAATAAACTGCAATACCTCTACTGAAAAATCAACTGTAGGACAGAAAATTGTACATCAGCAGAGGAGCTGATCTATATCAGAGACTCAACGTAAACATACCTCCACCATGAGTTTACATGCGGCAAAAAAAGCCCCTTGAAAGAGAAGTTAAAATTGGACCCCTCAAAAAAAAAAACATTTTAACATGCACAATGCCAGAAACCTCTAAGGACATAAGAGACCAACCCAATTGGGGTCATCGGAAAACACAACTTCAGTATTTGCAAAAATATTTCTTTTATTGTGTCATCTGTCCTTACAGCTCAAAACAGAGTGACTAGTTTCCAACAACCATAACCCTGGAATTGTGCCTCTTCTGATTCCCTGTATCCTCAAGATTTTCCTTCCACTTCCCTTCCTCTCCCCACCTAAAACAACTTTACTTGGAGGAAAGCTGTATTTGGCCATTACAGCCCAGGAACATCTGAATGTAACACCATGCTGTAGAGTTTTCACTTGATGTGCTAAGCAAAACCACTAAAACATCAAAACTACATCCTCAGGAATCCTTTCTCTGTCAAAATAAGTAACTTGCTCTTTTGCTGGTACTTGTCCACAGCTACTGTTGAGTGCTCAGAGCTGCAGTAAAATCTTAGCACACCAGATGTGACTGGCAGCAAACATCAAGCATGTATCAAAAATCAGATTGGACATTTCTTTCCCATGTTTGAGCATTCACGGCATGCTGGCTGGGTCACAAGCTGTTCTGTGTTAAGTCCTCAGAAGTAGTCAAGTCACAAAGGAGCCTACTCACCTGCTGATCTTCGCTGGAAAGTAAATTCCCAGCCCACTTAAACCACAGCATTGAAGGACTAAGCCACTTGGGTGTTCCATGTGGTTAGTGTTGCAGAAGGGATGGGCCAAAGCATGAAAACAGTAATCAGTAAGATTTGCATATTAAAAAAAAAAAAATCCCTAACTTGTCCCACGTGCAGACGTTCCATCTTGAAAGATGACACCCCCTGCCTGAAACTCCTATTGCATAGCTAACATCACACTCAGCCTGAGCACAAGCCCAACAAGGAAAACCTGGGATGTTCTCAGGCAAGTGCCTCAGTTCAGTCTTTGATGCTTATCTGAGAACAGTCAGCATAGCTGTTATGATGCTGCTTGCAATCACCTGCTACTGAAAAAGCATCACAGACACTTGAGATCATGAGACACTGAACAATTTTGGTTTGTGTTTTTGGCTGGTTTTGTTTGGTTTGGTTTGTTTGTTTTTAAAGATACCTAGATGGGGATTTGAACAGAAGGAGTAGTAATCATTTGGTAGAATAGATGAAGTGACTTCATTGAAAATGATGCATTTCCACGTCCTTAAGTAATATTACTAGTAATTTCACCTGGACTTTGGACTGAGCACATTCTACAATGGCAAAGGCTTGAGTTCTGAAATGGAGTCCTGCCCATGCATTCCGCGTAACCACTTGATTTTTAAGCTCAAACTCACTGGCTTCTTTGTGTTAAAAAGCAAGTGCTACAAGGGGTGCAAGTGTGAAGCTAATTGTCAAGTAGGACCATTGTAGCTGATTGTCAAGTAGGAAGAGGTACAAAGCATCAGGTGTTAAGAATCAATGCAAAGCAGTTTGGTAACACAGAAAGAGCCGTTCAGCTTGAGTAAAACAGCAAACTGTCACAGTTTTAACTTTATTTTTAACCTCTGTGAATTTATCAGCTTTTTCAACATAATCTACTAAGAAGTCAGTGATATTCTTAAAGGAAGACTGAACATGTGGGCAATTAGCTCCTTTTAGAGAATGAAGGAGGAATTTTTCCCAGAGGCACTGGCACTCAATCCCACCTCCTTTCAGTGGGAGCTGGATGCTGCATGCCTGTGGGTGTTTGAAAATTCCAACTTGTTACTTACTGGTTCTCTACCACAGACCGCAGATCACGAGAAACCTAGAATTTACCTGTGTGCCAAAGGAGGTCAGTGTCCACTAGTGTCAGCAGAAAGATTTCCAGTTCACTGTCCATCCCTGTGGTGCAGAGTTCCTGCGATCTCCTCCTCATTACTTAAAAAAACTGTAAACTACGGAGTGAATCTTTCTGTATGCGGACTGGAGAGAAGGGGGTGCACACACCCTGCACACGGCTGACAGAAACTGTCTCACCACCTCTGTAAGCGCATACACAATAGTAAAGGAGTTTGCTGAGGGACCAGGGGTCCTGGCCCGCCTTATCAAAGAGTTAAAGAGCTGTCTCCATGGCTGTCACACTGCCACCTTCCTAAGCACCGAATTAAAACTCAAAATGAAAAGGAGAGCATCACTGCTTGTGCTCAAGCACATTACTCGGTCTGCATCACAAACGCAATGGTATTGCAGTTCTGAGCTCAGTGCAGGGCCTTCTTCTCTCCACTCCCCAGCCACGAGGGGACAGTGGCAGGGCCCGGCCTTCATCCCATAGATACACACGTGTTCCAGGCGCACCACACCAGGTTGGGGAGCAGCACCCTGAGCCAGCTGCCTACACAGCCACAGCGCCGGGGCGCAGCTCCAAACTTTTTTGCAATTATAATGATTATTAAATAATTTGGGCCCGGAGAACGGGCCGTCGGCAGCCTAACGCGGACAAGGCTCTGTGTAGGATGAACCGGGGCCGTTCCCGCCAGGAAAGAGCGACTGGGGAGCCCCGGGGCAAGCGAGATTCAGCCCTGCTCCCTGCGTTAAGGGACGGCCCGAGTAAACAACAGGTTTGGCAGGTCCCTTTAAATCCCTTCAGCCGCACCATCCGGAGATGGATGCACGAGAGGAGTCGGCAACTTTTATCTCGTGAAAGGGAGAGCGCGACTGGGCGCACTTACCCGGCGCAAAACTGCAAGTTTGAAACAGAAACCCAAAACAATAGCGGTAAGAGATGCCCGAGCAGGCAGAGCCCCGTTTCCGCCGGGCACCGCGTGGCGCGGGGGAAGCAGCGGCGGCGCCGGGCACGGCCCCGCTGCCCTCCGCTGCTGCCGGCGGGCTGGGGGGAGCCGGGCCGAGAACAAAGACCCCCCCGCCCCGCCCCGGCAGAACGACCTACTTTCCCGGGCGGCCCCGCCGGCCAGGTGGAGCCGCGGGAGCGCACACGGGTGGCCGCGGCTCTCTCCCGCCCCGCCCCTGCCTCTCCGGGGCTGCCAAGCGCTCAACTCGCCGAAAGACGAGTGAAAATTAAAAATAAACTAGAGGAGCGCAGGAAGGGGAAGGGCAAGCCCCTGGCGCGGAGGTGGGCGCTCCGAGGCGGCCCCCGCGCTGCAAACACCGCCCCACCACGCGGTGTCGGAGCAGCCGCCCCATCCGGGGCCGGGGGGAGCGCCGGGCAGCGCGGATGGAGGGGAGGGCAGCGCCGGGACCCCCACGCCCCCCGTGCCCCAGGGTGCCAGCCGCCCCCGCCCCAGTCCCGTCCTCCGCCCCCGCCAGCCCCGCATGGCTCGGGCCTGACGTAATTCAAACATGGCAACAGTTTCACTTCAAAGGGCCGGCACGGACCTCCCAGCAGCGCGGTCCGGGCGCGGAGGGGACCCCCACAGACTCCCGGCAGCCCCGCCACGACTCGCCCAGCCCAGCGCGGCGGCGCTGCGGGCAGCGTCTGTGCATCCAAAGTTTCACCGCCTCGCCAAACTCCGCCGAAACCGGCGGCAGGGCCCCTAAAAAGCACCGTCCCGCGAAGAACAAGTGTCCCCCCCCCGGCCCCCCCCCCCCCCCACAGCCGGGGCCGAGCGCTGTCCCCCGGCGCGCCGGACAGGGAGCCGCGCCGCTCGCAGCACATGCGAGCTCTTTGTTTTCCCGCAGCCGGGCGCTGCCTACGTGCCGAGCCGGGGACACGCCGCCCACACCGCTCCGCGCCCCGCAAGCGCCTCCGCATCGCAGAGTTGCAACTTGGCGGCGCCGGGCACGGGCACACACACGGGCACGCACACACACACAGCCGGGACCGCAGCGGCGCCGGGCTGCGGGAGCGCCATCGCCCCATCGCCCCCTCGCCGCCCGGCCACAGCGCCTGCCCGCACCGGGGGCAGGACCGGGAAGGCCCCACGACCTGCACAACCCACAGCACGTGTGGCACGCCAAGCCCGCAGCCACGCGTTTGGCCTCGTCCCGGCCGCGCACGGGCTGCGGCCCCTCCGCGATCAAGTAAATGTGACCGGAGAGAAAAGCAGCTGCCTGCTCTCCCCGCCGTGAGAGAGCACGGGGAGGGAGGGATGGCGGGCACAGACAGGCTCCCCTCCCTCCCTCCCGCCACGCCGCTGGCACCAACCCGTGCACGAAGGCGCTACAGGTGTGTGCGCTGCGGGGCGCGCTGGGGCCGCACCTGCGGCAGCCGCTGCGCTGCGGGGCCACACCGCCCGCATGGCGAGGCTGGGCAGCCCGGCCAGGGAAAGGCGCCGAGCAGCCCGGCACCGCCAGCCAGCCCCGTGCCCCCAGCCCGCTCCGCATCCTGGCACCGCTCGCGGAGTTAAATCGTCGGGAACTGGCAGCTCTTCCCTCCCAAAGGCTTGGGGCTTTACCCGTACTTTGGGGTGCGGAGGACAAGTCAGAGTTATCGGGAAGGGTCTGCAACCCTCCGGGTTGCCGTTTCTCCCCGCCCGCACCTCATTTAAAACTCCACTAATAGAAGAAAAATAAAAGAGGGGAAACACCGCTCGCACAAGCCACGCGTGTCAAACTGTTCCAAGGCGGCAAAGTCCTTCTGCCGCTGCAGGACTGCGGACACGCTCCAGGGCAGAAACTTGCGCTGAGCAGAAACCACCGGCTGCTGGAGGGGGAGGAAAAAAATCCCCAAAAAAAACCCAAAACAAACCAAACAACAACCCAGAAGCCCCTCCAAAACACTCGAGCTCGGTTTAAACGCGCCGTTCCCTCTCGCCCGAAGTTTTCCCCGCTCCCTCCCCGCGCGGCGCCGAGGGGAAGCGGAGGGAAGGCAGGAGGGAAGCGGTCGGTATGCCCGTCTCTCACTCACCCACGCCCGTGCGGTGCGCGCGCTCCCCGCGGCCCCGCGCTCTGCCGCGCGCCACGGAGGGAGGGAGGGAGGGAGGGCGCGCCCCCGCGCCAGGCCCCGCCTCCCTCGCCGCTCTGCGCAGGCGCCGTTCCCACGGCCCCGTCCTGCTCAATCGGGCCGCGCGCGCCCCATTGTCCTTTTAAGGGAGAAAGGCCCGCGCGGGAAGCGCCGGGGGGCTGTACTCGCGGATCCGCTGCCCCGGCACCGGCACCTGACCCCAAACCCCGCACCTGATTCCGCTGTCCCGGCCCCGGCACCCGTACCTGGCCCCCCGCACCTGTCCCCGCTGTCCCGGCACCCCGCACCTACCCCCGGTGTCCCGGCCCCGAACCCCACCCCTGCCCCCGGTGTCCCGGAGCTCCGCATCCCGGTGAATCACCGCAGCACCCCAACGCGGCCCCGCACCCCCCGCTCCCCGGAGCGCGGCGTGTCCCGTCCCCTCCGCCCCGGCGGAGCGTCACAGCCTCCCGCAGTAAGAGGCAAGGTTTGGTTTGCTGATCTTTGGAGGGGGGTTGGGTTTGTTTGTTTGTTTGTTTTTCACTTTGCGTTCATTTTTAAAGGGCTTTAAAAGTCGTCAGTGCATTATGTAATTTTTCCTGCGGCGTCAGAGCGAGAGAATGAAAAATTCGCGTCATCGCAACCCCTCGGTTTCACGCTCTCCGTGCAGTTTAGGAAGCGGCTGGCGGGCTGTGTTGAAATAGATTTCCTTTAGAAACTCCGTCAGACGGATTAGCATATGATATACAAGGTAACACCTGAGGAGTTATGACTTTTCACCATTACAGCCGTTCACTGCAATAAAGTTGCAAGCTACTCCCTCCCTGGCTGGCACTCCAGCCAAGCCCGAGGATGGAATGCCTTCTTTCAAACCATTTAAAAGTTTAAAAGTTTCCCACAGAATGAACAGCAGCTCAGGCACACTGTGCAGTTCCGTTAAAGACTCTAAAATACTAAAATATTGCCAATGAGTATTTCTATAACAATTTTTTCCTTCTATCCTGATAGCGACCTTTCCAGTCTAATCCTGATTTCGGCACAGATTTAGCAGCTCACGGAGAACTCTTGGTGAAACGATCCTTCTGCAGCACTAGGTAACCTGCAGGAATTTTCACAGGTGCAGGAGGGGCTACTTTTCCTTACCTTAGTCTGAGCACCTCAGGTCTTCTCTACTTTTGTGTCAATCCTTGGTAATTCTACACCATCTCCTTCCTCCGTGCTGCAAAACCAGACGGTGTGGGCATAAAGTACAGGAGGATTCTCCCAAGGAAGTGTCCAGGTTACTATGTGAGTTTTTGGGGTCTTCTTTTGAAGGATCTTAGTGTGCTGCCTTTTTTACCAGGGATTCCTTCCAGGCACAGCTAATCCAAATCACATTCAACTCATGAGACACAAGTGTAGCAAATGTTGAATATTTTATCAAAATACATAATTTTCCTCGCTTCAGCTAGTTTAGGGAACTCTTCCAGCATTTTTGGCAACTTTTGTTTGCATGTAACATCTGCCTGGGTTTTTCTTTTTGGTTTGAGAGAGTGATTCTCCAAGATTTTCTCCCATTATTTCCCCATTTTTTTTGTCCTCCATGCTTCTCAGGGCCCCTCAGTGACATTGCTTTTAGTCCAGTGCCATCCAGTATGGCATTTAAATCCCTAAATGAGAATGAAATGGCATTTTCAAGGAGAATTCTCATAGGCAATCAAGCAATGTGCTGCCTTTCAGCACCCAATGGAACAAAATAGATCTCTTGGTACCAATCAGTTGCTGCCCTTGTCATCACTGAATGTTCACAGAAGGACTCAGGGTGGGCTCTGATTGCAAGCAAACCAACATCAGGACAACTGTTCATGTATTTATCTCACAGCTTTATGCCCTCATACTCTAAGTTTCATGAACACAGTTCTTGCTGTAACCTGGGGAGGATTTGAGTTTCTGAACACTGTGCTTTCCTGGCCTCTCAGAGGCCAACAGCTTCTGTCCACAGAAGGCCAAATGCCAACACATGAATAAAAACCATGGTCAAAACCTTCACTCCTGAAACATCTCTGGTTTCCTTGAAGTGTTTGCTGGTGACATTTCAGGGCCACCCTGTAACTCGACAGTGGTTGGAGTTCTCATTTTTGACTGACAGCCAGCTTGTAAATAAATAAATGTCACTTAAACAGCTAATGAGCTTTCATCAAGGTCCCTCTAGCCCCTTCCCTCGGAGCAAGCCACTTTTTCTCCCCACAATGTCAGGGGAACACTTTGTCTGACCTCACTGTGTGTAAGAAAGAGGGTGATGAAAAATAGCCTTAAAGTTGGGACAAACCTAGGGAGTTTAATTTGGAAAAGGCAGACATCTGAAACAACACATGCTCTTTTTACACTATGGGTAAGCTTCATTTGACAAGGGTTTTTTAAAAAAAAATTATGCATCCTCCTTTCCACTCAGAGCTTGGTATAAAGGAGGAATATGGGATTTCACAGAGTTCCCAGGTGACTTGGAATAAGAGCTTTAGTCCAGAGGATTTATTCTCATCCAGGTCATTTCCAAAAAAACATTTACTTTAAGAATGTGTGTCATCTCTGGAAAACTGATGGGACTGTTGCTGTGTTTCAGTTAAGCTGGTACCTTTCCAGCATGGGCTCATAATTATTTTTTCTGGGAAGCTAAATTATGTCAATGGTGTAATAATAAAGCTAACCGTGAGGGGTTTTTTTTAATATAAAACATACATGTGTCTCACTGCTGAGGCAGAGGTGCTAACATAGAGGAAAAGTAGGGCATTTGCTGGCTAAGACATCTGATCCTATTGTGTTATTTTTCAATATTAATGAATAAGTAAACACAAATAGGCTGCTTGTTGTTAGGTGAAGAGCAGCTGTCAAGACCAAACTCAGGAAGCTGTTCCTACTTTGAGATTTCACTGTAAAATGTTTTTTTATAATTCAGTAGTTCAAAAATTTGCTTTATTTTCCACATGCCTGGAAAAAGGATATCGAAAAAATTACTAGGAGTTCTTTCAGGGGGAAAAACCCCAAAGTTTTGATTGACTTAGAGTTGTAAAAAGGATCTTGTCGAGAAGTACAGTTTTAGAAGGAGATAGTATCATCAGATCCATTTATTAGCTCCTACTTGCAGTTGCCCATATGAGTAACAGGATGTTAATTTTTTTGGAGGTGAAAAAATTCCCATAACTGGTAATTTGAACTAAAGAAACTAATAAAGAAATGTCATTTTCTCCTCTGTTTTATGTTTTAGGCCAAATAACAGATGGCTACAGACAATGACACCAAAGTTTGATGAAAATAAAAATTGATATTTTGATCTTCATTCTGCCAGAATGAAGTACTCAAGTTATGTGGCTCAGAGAGACAGAACCCTGGACTGGTTTACTCCTAGGAACAAGGCAGATCATTTATAGCCCAGTCTAAGAAATCCATCACGGCTTAACAGAGAGTAATAACCTTCCTGAAGCATTTTTAATTGACATTTCAAATTCCTTAAGAGAAAGATAATTCTCTTAAATTCTTAAGAATTGCTCAAATTCTGTAGCAAAATGACCATTTTCTATTACTCCTTAAACACCTTTAATACAGCTTCTCAAGTGCTGCTCATTTCTTGGCTTTCATACCTATTAAAGCCAGTAAGACTATTCTATGGGGATTTATATTAAGGCGATTTGAAGACACCATTAAGATCAGCCCTCTCTGCCTGCCAGGCTGTTTCCTGTCAAGAAAGTTATCCACTCTCATCTTGTCATTTGGGGCAGTTCTGAAAGTGGAGACTGAGTGTTTGGAAATCCAAAATTGATTTCTCCTCTGAACCAACACCCGCTTCTTTCTCAACAGCGTAGGGGAAAGCTCCAGATGTTATACTGATGATTTCAGCATAATCTCCAGGGAAGAGAAAGTTAGCAACTCCTTTGGAGAGCCCTGTGTAGGCCTGGTCTTGGGTGGGATCATTTAGGGCACAGAATTTGCTCTTTGAAGTTTCTTACTGAACCTAGGACTCCTGACCAAGTGCATCCATATCCTTTACCCCATTTGCCACTGCACGGCCCTGCACACAGATGTATCTGGCAGGGGGAAAATGAAAAGCAAGGGTAGGTAGTTGGAGGAGCACCCATGGTGACTAGTAAGCAATGCTTCAGTGTGGCAGGCTTGTTCTCTTGACCTCTTTCTCAAAAGGAATCAAGTAGGTAAATAGGGATGCCTGGGAATGGAAACACCTAGGAAAGCACATTTGATGTTTCAGGAAAGAGGTCATGTCCTGATGCCTGATATCCTCTCCTGGGAGCAGCCAGCATGGTCAGCACAGGGGGCAACAAGGCTCCTAATGGGAGCTGTCAGGAAGGATTTTCTTAGCTTTGTAGATACTCCAGGCTCATACCCAGAACTCTGCTAAATAAAAACAAGCAACCTAAGGCAGTATCTTTCCAGGTTAAAGCATCACCCATTCTTTCTTTGGAAAGGTCTGTTGTCAGTGACACTACTTCTTAAATTACAGTACCAGCAGACAGAAAAAAAGTTCCCTTTTTGGGGTGAGGGGAGGGAGAAGAAAAGAGAGTGCCCTAGGAAAGGAAAGGAAAAAGCAAAAGCACTTGGTGGAGGTAACAGAATTTCAGATTTCAGACTTTGACTGCAGGGAGACAAAAAACTATGAAGAAAACACATTTCTCTGCAGGCAGTTTTACTCAGCCAAAGTAAGGCAGAGGACAGTGATATCTCTCCAAGCTCAAGTACAAGTGACGGGTCTCTTGAGGGAATAACATAGTGCTGACCTTATTGCCAAGCTGCCAGAGACAGACACAGCACGCACAAGTCTTCTGGTGAGGAAGAAGAGCTGTGGGCAGACCTAGCTAACCAGGGAAAGGAGGCAGTAGGAGGAGATGGTCCTTGAAGGAAATATGCAGAATCTGCAGCCTCAATCACAAGCTTTGATCAAGCAGCCAAGCACCAAGTGGAAATCTACCGCCAAAATCTGAAGGGGGGGAGCTGGAGGCAAAAATTTTTGTAAGGATAGGAGGGAATAGAATTGACTAACAAAGCCACCACGTTACAGAGATAAGTTCAGATAGCTTAATTGGATTGAATCAGCTAATTGGCCTGCAACAAATCAACCAAATCTGACATTTAACTTCCTCTAAAAAACAAGCCAAGGGCAGGTAGAGGAAAATGGCAGTCAGGAAGAGTTGCAGTACCAAAGGAGAGACAGCAGGATATATCCCCTTTCCTCAGGGCAGAGGCATCCCATTCTGCAAACAAAAAGAAGATAAGGGAAGGTGAAAGAGTCTCCAAGAGGAAGTATTCACTCACTTCCCATGTAGATAAGGGGAGGGCAGAAGCAGGATGGGGAAGCCTCAGGCAAAATTTGAGCAGGTGGTGATCATGGGGATCCCCAAAAGCAAGTTGGGTCCCATGATGAATGCTCATAGTCAGGAATTAACTCTAGAGGGTGATGAAAGAGACTTAAATAAACCCAAACCAGGACACATATCTGACCTTAGTGACTTCCCTCAGGTCTGACTGCTTGTTCATGTTGCAAATTAGAGCATGCAGGGAAGTCAAGGGACCCAGATGGTGCCTGCAGGGCAGATGTGGCAGAGCCTGAGCCACAGAGCCGGTGTGTAGCATGAGCCCTGTGCTACACAGGCACAGAGTGATCTGATAAATATCTCAGGGCCAGGGGAAAAGTGCCTCTGCCTTCCCTGAGCCCATCATGCAGAGACCACCAAGGACACTAGAACCAGTGCCATGTGAGTACAGGAAAAAAGCAAGAGGGCACTGCCCTGCAGGGTCAGAGAAGGTGTTTTATAACTTATTTCCATCTCCAGAAAAAATGTATGAAGCCTGTCAGAAAGGAGAGAGCAGCTTTTGAATCAGGAAAGTTTAGAACTTCTGTACCACATAGCTTTTATCTTCCAAAGAAGTGTCTTTTATTAGAGCTGCGGTTAGGGTTTTCTCTGTTACAGTCACCAGCATGTAACTATTTATCTCTGAGAGGTCCCAGCTGATTAGGAGTTGTGGGAGGGGAGATACTCCAGCAGGGACTGAGCTCACCTGAGCAGGCTAGGGGCTCAGCTGGGCAGCAGTGCCCTGAAGCACATGAGAAGTGCAGGGAGCCCAGTGTCCCCACAGCACGGCAGGGGAGCATGTATAGAGTGGCTCCTTGAGCAATGGCATCCCCAGGTTGGGCTCCTGGGGCAGCTGAATAAGAGCATCCTGTAGGAATGATGAGGCTGTGAGGAAGGGCCCTAGGATGGTGTTGTCCTTCAGGTATTGGCACACTCTGAAAAACAGCTAAACAAGTGATTGCAGAATAACAAGCTGGTCAGAAACACTTCAAAAACTGGCCTTTCTAAAACCAGCTAGCAGTGCGGTTTCTGAGATGCTATTTTCAGCACACTGTCAAAACAAATCTCTATCCATAGCTGAACTGACTGACTCTTCTTGTCAGGATGACTACCCTTAGCAGTAGCTGAACCAGTCCTAGCACAAGGTTTGAAAAGCAGCAGCAGTATTTACTGGTTGATTTGCATTATCTGTAGGAGGGAAGTGGGAAAATTGGATAGCTCTGGAAGTGACCTCTTGTGCTGATCCTTCTTTGCCCTGCAAATGCCAGGGCTCAGTGCTTGCACTTATTGACAATTGGGGAACCATGAACATCTAATTCTTGCCATGTAATTAAAAAAAAAAAAAAAATTTGAACAAGGGTTAGGTTGCTCCTGCTTGGCCAGCTGCTGCATAGTGAGAAAAACAGTTCAGGCACTTCCCTCTGTGCCATCTAGTACCAGCCACGGTCCCAGACAGATCCACACTGCAGGTCTGACCAGCCTGGTTTTCCCTCCGCTTCTAGATCCTCAAGCTGTTTCAGAACAGAGACCCAACACATTTAGCCACACAAAGGGTTAGGGTTAGGGTTAGGGTGTGGCTCAGCTGAAACCCTCAGGGGCAAGGATGTTGATGCCCATCAAGCAGATAATGAAGATGTGTGAGCTGTGAAGACCCAGGTCTTTCCGTGAGAGAGTGTGTGTGTGTGTGTGTGTGTGTGTAAGCATTCAAATGTTTCTCACTTAAATAGTCAGGCCAAGTTTACCCTCTTATAAAACACATCCTGCTGTAAATTAGAATACGTAGACATTCTTAGAAGGCTTGCAAAACAGGAGGGGTTTTGTTTGTGCCATTCTTTAAGGCAGCAGCGGCCCTTTAAAGTGTCTTTTATAAGCTGTGATAAATGGGCTCCCAGCATGCTCCTTACACTGAGGCAGCATGTAGATGCTGACTGGGGCACTGGAAGCGACATTCTGAGGGTGTGCTGGGAGGCTTGGGGGACATACCAAAGGCTAAACTCAAAAGTCCGCTTCCAATCCACTTTTTATGTATCCGTAGACAGACTAGGATGTCAGGTGTGAGCCTTGTGCAGACACAGCATGCTCTGAAACAGGTCAGTGCCATAGTCCACTTTCATTCAAGCCTTTTGCATGGATCCCCCAGTAAGTAACAATAAACATTTTAGCTCTAGTAAATACGGCATTGTTTTGTTGTCTCTGTGTCATTACAATCCCCTCCCATGTTCATGGTCCCAGGCTCTCAAAGCTCCTTGCCTGAAGGCTGTGATGCTCCTGTGTTGGTTTTACACCCATCCCAGCTTCTGGGGGACAGCAGGGCTCAGCCATACCTCCACAGCATTTTGCCTTGGAAGTATTTTGGTGGCTCTTCATGCTCCTCAGCTTCTGCCCTACAACAGCACACCTCCCTGTTAGATTTAGGTAATCTGCTACCATTACTGCTTCCTGCTCCACATGTTTGTAGTGCTTTAAATGCACAGAGGAAGACTCACACTCCCCTCCAACAGGTACATGCAGTCATGCTTCAGGCAAGTCATACCCTAAATGACACAGGACCCTTTATAGGCAACTCTTATGGTAGCAGTTATTAATTTTCCATTGTCCAAGTCTGTCATGGTAGGTAGACAAGAGCAGAAAATGTCATCTGCCTGTGTGAAATTCACATACAGTCCTTGCCAAAACACTGAGAGCAGCCAGCTGTAGCATCTTAACTACATTCCTTATAGAAGTTAGGCTGAGTTGCTGAAGTGCAATATGTTACCATCAATGTGGAAGCCCTACTAAGTGGTTAGTCTGCTGTGGTGGGGTGGCAATTGCTTTAAACTTGAAAACAACCATAAACCTCTTGAAGAAATGTGACAGTTCCCTTCACTGCTAGTTCTCTGTTGGCACTGAGGGCTTCTAAAACTCACCTATATTCTGTGTATGGTCCTGGTGTTTTCCTCTCCAAAATTAGGAAGTGGGAGAGCCCAACTTCTCCGAGGTCAGTCGATAACCTGTTGCTAGAAAACTCCTTTTTTCTCAGGCAGCACCAATAATGCCCATAATAGCATGAGTCACAGGAAATTAGAAATAGCACTCAGCTACAAACAGTTGCAAAGTACATGTATCATAAAATAATCTTACAATAAAACATCTTCCAAAGTAGTCATCAAGTAAGTGACAGCATCCATCCCACACAGTTGTCAAAAGGGCCACACACATGGTGTCTGAAGCAGAGTGGAGTGTCCTGTTGTGGGAAAGTAAACTGTGTCATTGTGTTCAGCTTGAAAACAAGCAAACAAAAAACTGGTCTCTTATCAGAAGGTTGTGGCTGGCACAGAGACCATGCCCTGTTCCCAGGCTGTGAGGTGTCTCTGACCAGCATGACCACATCTAGGGTGGCTAAAGTCAAGTGGCTGAAGATTTTTGAAGACAGGAGGAGGCAGTACCTGTATGTGCAGATTGGTTCCAGTGCAGAGCAAGCTAAGCATACTCGACTCTTTCTCTCTTAAGGAACTGGAGACTGCTCTGACTGAACGAAGACCACCTGGTCTAGCTTGGATCAGATGTATTTTAATAAAAAGGTCATAAAACACTTGTCACCTTCTATGTCTCATATTGTTCACCAGTACAAGATATCCAGGATGTGATAGAAAGTGAGACTGATAGAAAGAGTAAAACAAACTGATAACTACCACCTGATAATTTCTTCCTTGCTGTGCAGCTTGTAGCAGCAGCTTACTCTGTATGGACTCAGTTTTAGTACAAATTCTGGGTACAAGGCTGGATTCTGACTAAAAGCAGCATCTTGGACCAAAGGTTTTAACCAGACACAGAGATGAAACTTTCTCCCAACACTAAAACAACATAGAAACTGTGACTATTGATTTCACAAAAGAGTACAATGATGTCTTTGATCCTAGTCTGCTTGCAAGATGGCAAAAATATTGACTCAGTAGGATATTTGTGCCTCTGGATCTGAATCTTTGGGACAAGTAACTTAAACTGAGATTGTAGAATAAGATTAACTCCTAGACAAAGCAAAGAAAATACATTTTAAAAAATCTGTTTTCACATTGAGCTTTTCCGAACCCTTTATGAATTATTTGTTTCCAAAAGCCTGCCCGCCATAGTAGTATATAGATTCACATTTACCTGCCTGCCCAAATCCTGCAAGATTGTTCAAAACATAGTGAGCAGAAATTGCCTCTTAATTAAGCACTTAGGCATACTGTTTTTTAATGTCCCAGAGGCTGATTCTAGCTGTCTGCTACCGGTTTGGAGACTTCAGTGCTTTGGGTGGACAAATGCTTCCTATTCAGAATAAGTTGTATGAAGTTGAACTAATCTATGAGGAAGTCTAACCCAAAAAAGCCCACAACTAGAGGGCTGGTGGCAGGTGTCAGAGCATCACCTCCCTCACTAATAATGTGACCACCATTGAAGAGAATGGACTTCCTTGTGCTGTCTCTACTGAAGGGTTTTGACACAGGTCTTTCAGCAGAGGACAGATCTGGACTATGTTTCTGGGCCAAAAGCCACCAGATTCCTGCTTAGTCACCTATTGTCTTAGTGGACTTTTAAGTCTGGTTATATCTTTGCATGTCAAAGTTTTCACTTACATGTCATTCCCCTGTTTGCTGTTAAGGAAAAAATAAACAGGTACATCCTCCCTCCTCCTTCCTCTCCTCACAGGGGCTACCACCACCACTGCTGACATGCTGGTGTGGTCCCTGCTGCACTGCTGCTCCTCCAGCAGCCCCTGTCTTCACCCACGTCTCTGACTTGTGCTCCAGCACACCAGCAGGGAGCAAGCACAATTGTTTTGCCCACTTTTCTGGCACTGTTTCCTTGTCCCTTGCCTTTCTCACTTCAAAAACTTTATGGGAGAACACTGACTGGCTGGCAGCCTGTGAACCTCAGCTCTCCACCAGCCCTGGCCTCATCCATGCTGCCACACAAGCTGCCTCAGGGCTGGCAACCCTGTTGATCTCAGACACGGTTTTGTTTCTGCATAAAAGCAGAAGCACTTCTCTAGAAGCCTCCACAATTTCCTTTTAAGAAACAGGGGTTTAGGACTGCTCTTACTGCCCAGTTCAGCCAGGATAGAACATGTACTAGGCTTTACATGCTCTTGGACTCCCAGAGTTCTTCATTTAGTTATATTTAAATGCCCTTTTTAAGGTTCAGTAGGCTCAGAGTACTCAGAGGCTGGATCAAATCCTATCAAACTTGTCTGGCATTGCCACATCTGGAGAAGAATTACATCAGGCCTGTTCTGAAACATCTTTATCAGGTACAAAGAACAACCAAGGAGTTGCACTCACTTGCTTTTGCACCGAGAGTTCATTTTGTGCTTGTAAGAAACGTGCTTGAGTTTTGATACGAACGTGAATACACAAGAGCTGTGTGTCCTTACATTGGACTCAGCTTTGTTCCCAGCTTCACATTCACATTTTGTGCCTTTCTTTTACGTTACAGCAGATCTGCTATTGAACATGCATTGTGAATTTAGCCAGAGATTCAAGAACACTTTCTTGTCTCATCAAAACTTTTTT
The DNA here is from genome assembly GCA_035583185.1 of Anabacerthia variegaticeps. NCBI lineage: Eukaryota > Metazoa > Chordata > Aves > Passeriformes > Furnariidae > Anabacerthia > Anabacerthia variegaticeps. The sequence goes on along the minus strand of JAWWEW010000041.1, from coordinate 61,876,031 downwards.
GCCCTGCTTTAAAATGTTTTGTCTTCCTCCTTCCTTGCGGCTTGTGCTAAGAACAGAATGCCCTTGGAAAAATCTTGTTTCACTGCATCCACCACAACCTGTATATCTGTGCTAACTCCAGAGATGGGCAAAGCACAGTGCAAAAGTGTTCACAGAGCTTTAACCCCCACCAGCTGTTTGTCTTCACGCTTTTCATACATTTTTAATTGTACACACTTCTGCTTGTCCCCAGCTTCATGCTTTCATGAAGAAAGCCTCGTATATACTTGATCTCCAGCCATCCACTTCTTCACAAGCAAAATCCTGTTTCATAACAGCCTTTCTGTGACTTGGGTGCTGGTTATACCACAGAACAATGTTTTAATAAACGTTATTTACATTTTTCAGGGTAGCTAGAGGGCTTTTGGTTTTAATTAGCTGAGTAAGGGAGTCATGAGTGATTACACAAACAAAGCTGCTACCATCATCTACCAGCTCCTTACCCATGGCTCCTGTGCCAACACAGGAAAAAATAGTACAGGCCCTTGCAGGCAAATATTTTTTGACAGAGGGGAAAGTGGAAATCGATTAAGATAGTACAGTGTGTATTCTGCCTGGAGTTCTCAATAGTTTTTTGTTGCCCAATTAATTGCCTAAGCCATTTGGGAGGAGTGAGTACAAGTCCTCCTGCCATCCTCCCCCAAGCAATACTTTGGTGGGGGAAGTCAGGGAGATGCTTGCATGGAAAAACTGCCTACTGAGAACCATTTCAATGAACTATGGATTCCTTCTTCCCAGATCTTGCTGCTGCCTCCTTCTCCTTCCCCTCCTAACCCTTTCTCTCAGCACAAAACTAAAAGTCAGAATCCCCCTCCTTATGAAACATAGAAGAAACAAGGTCTAGGAAGACAGAGGCATACCAGGAAGTTTTTTGAGGAGGGACCTTGCTCAGTAGCTCATCACCAGGAACATGGCCAGGCTGGTTGGCAAAAGAACCAGACAAGGCATTAGGCTTGCAGTGCTTGGAAAAGCTTGTAAGTAGCCCTGTATAATTTTTTGTAGGAAAACTTTCCAACAGTTCGGACGCTTGCAGGAGCTGGTACCATTGCAAAGAGATTTAGCTTCCAGTGCCAAAGGAAAACTTAATTCAGGTACAGGCCGAGTGTGAGTGGAAAATGACTGTGTGCATCTAGCTGCAAAATGCTTCTGGTAACTAGAGCCTGGAGTGGCTGTGGGGAGAAGAAAAGGGACATGCCTATACTGTTGTCTTCTACTGCTACTTCCTGCTCCACCATAGCGAATAGGGGGCCAGATTTGCCCACGAACGTAATCTGTGATAGTGGGCTGGGAGGGATCTATCCAGAACATTCTGCACTTTGTGATAAGACAAGCCATGCTCTTCACAACTCTATCCAGGCTCAACATCAGCAGTCTTCATGGTCAATCTTTGGCTTGTCAGACCCTATGTACTGCCACTTCTCTCTTCCAGGCTATCTAAACCAAGAGATGAACACAAGGCTTTTGAATATCTTCATTAGCACAAGCCTGGCCCTTCACAGAGATAAGTATTTGTAGTTAAAATGCTGAGATCACCTAGTAACAAACCCTTATGTGTAAGAGTAGGACTGTCTTAAAAAATGCTGTGTATTGAAAGTAGCAACAGTAGTCCCTTTATTATTTTCCCTTAAGAGAGTTGCTTCTCTCCTGTGTGCAAACTAACAGGTTTTGCAGACTACAGTGTTCATGAATGCCCATCTAAACTCATCAGTTTTAGGAACTTTCACTGACTTCAGCAAGTCATGGTGAATCAACTTGTATTTGTACTTCCGAGGACACACATTTGAATTGAAGATCAACTAGTTCATTCCTCACTTTTTAGCATTGTGCAAGTTAAACACAAAAGACTAAGCCCAGAACAGCTATCCTACTTCTCACTGAACACAACTACCCACACTACCTCTGTCTAGCACAAATTCCTGCTGACATCTGAAATTCTCTTCTAACTGAGTCCATGCTCAGGATGAATTAAATAGCTTCTCTGGTCTGAAAGTCTTTCCTAGTTCTTCTGTGTTCCCACTACCATGAATGGAAACCTTTTCCACAGCTTTAAGAACATGAAAGCTAGGCAGAGCCATGGGGTGATGTTTCCACTTATGTTCCCTGGATGCAGCGTTTCTGAAAGTAATTTCATGGGCTGGGGGAGGATGGCCTGTGCACTACACCCACTTTCAGTCAGCTTCATACTATTTATACAGACAGGAACCACAAACCATCTGAGAGAAGTTGAGATCTCAGACAAGCCTGCAGCCACACTAATTCCAAGCCGGTGGGTTCATATTCATAGTCCAATTTATCACCCTATTTATCTCATGGGGGTAAAGACAGTTGAAAAGTTGCATGGGAGCAAGCAGGTAAACTTAATTGAGGGGAGAGCACTGAGCAGAAGAAACAGGTTAAGGAGACTTCATGGAAGAGTTCACAGCTATCTCAAGTACAGAAGCACACTCTTTCGGCTGACTTCCCAGTCTGTTTGAAATTAAATCTATGCCTTTAAAAAAAACCCTAAAAAACCACAACCAAACAACACCACCACAAAGATGATTCTCACTTGTAGTGACAATTTCTGACTACTACTGGAAATCTCTTGCAAGCACTTTGCATGTCTTGCACCACACCATTTTCTGGTATGGGTGATGATCTATTTGAGCTTGCAGTGAGCAGGGACACGTTGTGGGGCAGAGCGGAGACAAGATTAACTTGATGTTAATGAACGTCTGTACCACCTAGAAGAGCTATAGAACTCAAGATCAAAAGCCAAGAAAAGTTGCTTTTGCAAAGTATCTGTTTTCTCTTCCTCCCTTTTGGTGGGGAATCGGCTGCCCTCCTCACAACACAGCCAAGCAAGTATTTCTAGGCATTTCTGCAGTGCTTAATCACATTGCAGATAGTAACTGTAATTACTGTATTGTAGCTAAGTAGGAAGAAAGCCTGTTCTTCTGTCCTAATCATTACAAAACTCTCTAACGATATACTGCTTGACAGACTGGCACATGCCCACACCACCACAAATCAACAGGTTTTACCAATGCCTTTAAACTGTATTTAACCCCAATGAGACCTCAGGGCACTTCTGTCACAGCAGCATTGAAAAGCAGCTCTCAGTCACACACAGGTGGATGCTGGATGAGCAGCTGCTGACCCCAAGGCTGAACAACCTACCTTAGCAAGGCAGAGACTGGCTGCAGTCAAGACCCAACACTCCCTGCCTGCAAGATTGGATACACCGTAAGCAAATTGCTTAAAGCTCTTGGTGGAACTCAGGGAGACCTACAAATTGAAGCCACATTGCCTGGTCTCTATCCTCTGCCTCTGTAGGACAAATATGGACTTTGTCTTCACATCTAAATTATCAGTATATTGTAAAAAAAATAACTAAGTCCATCACCTTTAGATCTCAAGCTTGTGAACTCTTCTTTTTTTTAATGTGTAAAGAACATGCTGATATATCACTTGGATGCCTTTGAAGGAATGAACTCAGTATGGGAGGACAGTGCTGGGGGTAATATTCAGAGCTTAGCCTTCAGGGACAAGCTGCCTCTGTTGGACTTCTCTAGACATAATTAAAAGCAGACAAGTGAGGTTTCTCCTCACAAGGCCTACTGAAGGAGCCCATCTCTTCCCACTGGCTGCAGAGGCAGGGCAAGGAAAATTACTTCTCTAGCCTTTGTGAAAATCTCTCCTTGAAAGCAGGAGAATGCAAAGATTGCAGAGCACCAAACCCAACATCTGGCTGCTATTATTTTTATTTTTTTTTTCAGTTGAGGCTTGTATCAGCTGGCTGTGTGAGCAGGAGAAAATCTATGACCAAATGTACTGTGTGAAGACTGGGACATCTCTTGCATTCTCCATGCCTGCCTCTTGCTGAGAGAAGAGATGCCCTGTGAAAAACATTTGAGCTTCTTGGGGATTACATCTGCTGCACAGTCCTGCCAAATGCACTTTGCAAATAAAACTCAATTGTCCATTCACCACCCTCACTTGTTTAGTACTTCAGCCTATACAGGGCTTGAGCACCCAAAACAGGGTGAATGGACCACTCCACAATTCAACCATTTTAACTGGCTGCTTTGGCCAGGTCTAAAAGTCAGTGGATTCAGGGAAAGGGTCATATCAAATTAAGAGGTCCATATTGGGCAAAGGACAGTTATATTTCATGGAGAAATTGTAAGCATTGTCTGTCTTCTACATTTACTCCTCATGCAAGACAAGCGATTTGCACAAGTCTTGGGTAACCACTACAAGCAGGAGGAACAATCTCTCACAGGTTACTGTATTAGTCACAGTAACTGGTATGAACACTTGAGTCTCTCTGTTTATACTGCAGCTATTTTACATTTATGGATCCCACTGAATTCATGAATGAATGATAACAAGATCGTCATTAGATGACATAGCAAAGAAGTCCTTTACAACAATATCTGCTGAAAAATATGCTGTGAGTAAGGTTTCGGGGGGGGGGTTGGCCCCACCATGGCCTCTTCCCTGCTTCCCCCCAGACAAAGATGGGCTTGGTTCAGGGAGAAAATAATTTGTCTGGGCATATTCTGAGAGCAGAATTTTTTCAGAGGCTCTGAGACGCCTGGTGAGGTGTGCAGGGAATACGGATGGGCCCACTGAAGAGTAAAGCTCTCCTGCAGAACTACAGCTTCCCACTGACAGATCAACTCTGCAGTGCTTCAGGAGAGTGTACTGTAACCAGCCACCAGATAGCAGACCTGTACAGAAATTCTCCCATTCCCTTCACATCCTGTGCTGAGCTCCAACCAGCTTACAATGATACACACTTGATGGAATAGCAGGAGAGAAAAATAGGAATGTCAGCAATGAAATTACTGCAATGACAGGCAGGGAAAAAGCTTCACTCCTAACCTCAGCACAATTTTTGTTATCAAACAAGCTTACCTGAAATGCTGGAAAGGAATAAAGTATATTGGTGAGCTCTTTCAACTCCTACCCATGCAACCTTTCTTAGATAGTTTTCTTCTACTTACCCTTTGCAGAAAACATTGCAGTGTTCCCAGACTGTATGGATGAGAGAAGTGGAGAGGAAGTTATTTGGACTTCCTCATCTGGACAAGCTTAGTCCTGCCATACTTCAACTACTTGTTGCCTTGAAGATGTAAGATCTCACTATCTCTAATTTACATACATAAGCCCATTCAGTAAGGAAGTGTAGTATTAAGTATGGCCGCTCCTGACATTTGACAACAAGCAGCCCTATGGATTTTATTCACATTTATGGGATCCTATAGTTTTGCTGCAACACTGTTGGTAACATCGGTATCATCAAACGATTTATTTCAGGATTTCCACAAATATGGTCATAAGCTCCGAGACTTTCAGTCCTCTCCTGAGGGTCTCTGCCTTTTCAAAACCGAGAGTTAACATGAGTGAGCAGACATGCCCCACCTCACACACACCATGCACACGCACATGCAGGGGCCTGCATTTCAAATATCAAGACTTCAAAAATTCTATTTTTGCCAATTCCAGTAGATCTAGTGGGGGAAGGAACATGTGAGAAATTTCTGAAAATCCACTCCAACTTGGAAAAGCAGGGCATTTCACTATCTTTTTGTTGCAGGCATCCATCTCTCTCTTGTCCATCAAACCTTCTTCTTACGCAACATCCTGACAGACTGAAGGGCATGAGTTTCATTCCAACATTCTAATCCCGAGTTCAAATATCAGAGCAACTCACATCAAGAGAGGAAAGAGACCCTTGGCTACAGTTAATCCCACACTTCCCATTTTGCTGTCAACAGGATCCTGCACTCCTTCTTCCCGCTCCTCAAGATACTCAGGCAGAGCAACTCAGGCTGCCTAGCAAATGCCACCCTGGTAAGAGCTCAGATTCACTGTGATCCCATTTCTTCCCTTTAATCATCCATGCTTTCCACCTAAGCCTTAAAACGAAGAGCTGCTCAGGCTCAGCACAGTCTCTGCCTCCCCTTTGTGTCGGGGGAGGCAGAAGGACAGGTTTTGTTTCCCTTCTCCTCCACTTTGCTCCAGCAAGTTCCCACTACCAGGAGTCACTATCAGCTGAATCATTTTGTTGGACTCATTCCCTTTTTGAAACACGCCCTCCAAGTTCGGATCAGCTCTTCTGCTTGAGACCTGAATCTCTTGGTTCCTCTGCAAGGAGAAAGTGACACCAACCATTATTCTCACAGTTTTATTTGTAAAGGACATAGCATGAAAAGCTGTATTTCAATGTACTTCAAAACCTGAAAAACCCATGTCGGTCTGTGGTATGTATGTTAAAGTGCTTGATATAACAATACTTTTACTAATGTCATCTTGAAAATAATCCAGTTCTTATTCAGTTAGTAGTAATGTAAAGACAAAATATACTTAATGGAGACATTTAAGGATCATTTTAAGCTATACAGGGCACATTTGTACATTTCAAGTGTAACACACAATATTTCCCCTTAAGATGCGCACCTTCATTTGATTGAAAGAAGGAATTTTCTCAAATATGCTGTTGCGCAGCTATCCTAAAAACACATTTTTGAACAATGATATCTAATTACACAAACCAACTTGGAATAAACATGAGCAGATTTTTCACTAAACAGTACAATTTCATTTATTTCAGAGAATTATAAATACACATTTTGTACATAGTGAGGCATTTGATTCTCTGACTCCCTCAGGTTACCATGCTGGGTGTTAGTACAACAGGACTATGCAAACTCAGACATCTGCAGACGGGCACTGGATAGAATTTTGTTTTTTCTTTTAAAAAGTAGATACCAGAGAGCTTTGGTCTTTTCCAAGATTCCCTTTCTCAACCAAAGAAGGTGCTTTAACACTGAAGTAAAAACTGTGTTAGCTTAGAAGAATCCCAATGGGTTTTCTCACCGTGGGTAGAATGATTTCTGTAAACCTTACAGAAAAAAACTCACAGTTTCCAATAAACAAAAGTAGTCCACTAAAAAAATAAATCATACATGGTAGAATAAAAATTCACTATGAAGAACTGTACTCCCGAGGTTGCCAAAGACTAGTCTTCTAGGAATCTGAGGCACTCAGCTGTGCCCCTTTCAACATATCTCAGGGAGGTTTATTGCCTACAAGGAAATATGAGACCTATATAATTTTTATTGTATTATTATTAATGTGATGTGAAACCTGACAAAACCAAACAAGTCAACACTTGCTGACAAAGCTGACGTGAAGCTGTGTTAAGTACCAAAGGTTTCTTAGTGTAGCTTGAAACGGGGAAAGGCCCTGATTTGAATTTTTAAAATTCTCAGGTTTTGACTTAATTTAACTTAAGAAAGACTTTATGCAGTTATTGCCTTTTTCTCTTTGTGTGGTTTATTCATTTAAATGAATGACCTTTAGAGGTGCCCACATTTCTACTTTAGCCTGCTTGTGCTTAACCCTTGTCATGTCAGATGTATGTTACTTGGAGAAGTATGCAGCAGTATGCTTTGGGAAGCATCCAGACAGTAAATGCAGATGATGCTGTGGAGAAATCCAAGGACTGAAGAGGTGGTTATTTCAGTTAAATGAAAGTCACTTAGGCTGGGTTGCGCGTGAAAAAATCCTGTATAGCAGTCATTAGACATAAAAGGCCTGAGTTGTAATAGAAATCAAAACATCCTAAGCAGTCATTACCAAATAATGCTGCCACATGGTTTCTGGTGCTAGATGTATAATTCAGTGATAGAGTTAAGTACCAGGGACTCATTTTCAATTGCTGCTGAAGGGTTGTCATGCATCATCTGCTGACTTTAAGCAGACTTGCCTGGCCACACAGAAAATCGTAACACCCCAAATTTCACGTTTCTGGAAATGTAAGAGAGGTGTCACACAGCCGTGGGCTCTGGTTACTAACTCATGACACCATTCACAGCCTTTATGCCAGTTACTCACACACCCAGCAGTGACATGGCAGAACTGCCTACAGTATTTGGGATGAACTTAGTCAGCTTAAAGAAGCACAATCCCAGAGGAAAGAACAGTTATGAAATGCCGGAACCCTCATGAAATTTGGAGTCCTTGCCAGTGTTATTTTACTTCTTTTTTAGAAAAAAAAAAACCTTTTGTAACATAAACCCCTCCCTTCCAGTAAAACAAAGTCACATGAAGAGTTTTCTTCTGGCTGGGAATATGATGTCAAGTTTTGACACTAAAGTGAGTGCTGTTTTAAAAACTGGACAGCAGGAGGACCACAGGAAAGCAGAGAAGTTTGACAAAAGGTAGGTGAGACAGCAAACCCTCATTTTCATCCTCTTTCCTTCTCCCTATCTCTCATCCCTCTTTCCACAGCGCGCACACTATGCCAAGACCTGCTACTGTCCACCATTCCCAAGTCCTTTCTAATGCTACTTGAGAGCATAGTGCAAGGCAACACACTTACAATACCAGTCAGGGGCCTTTCCCAAGCCACAGCTGACAGTGAGACTGTCTTTCCAAAGAAATCCACTGACAAAATGCCCAAGATCATAGGGAGTAAACAAAAGGAAACAAACACCTATACTTAAACTAACCTCCAAAAACTAAAGCCAGGTGAAGTAACTACGTCCTCGGAGCCTTCCAACGCCCATCCACAAGAATGGAAAATACACTCTGTAATTGCTGCATGGTATTCACAAGACGATTTTTATATAATCCCTTGTTAAATTTGTAGTGTTCAGGATTTCAATTGCTCCCAGTTCCTCACCAAGAGCTGTATCTCTCTCTCTCTCTCTATATATGCGCTCCGTAGTAGTACCACATTAGCTGGAAAAAGTGTAGGAGAGAAGCCTCGAAATACCAAAGTGAGATTCTTTTTTTTTTTTCCTTCCTTTTGCTTAAATCCTTTTCTTTATGTAGCTGGATAATTTAAATTAAAAAAAAAAAAAACCAACAACAAAAAACAACAAGGTAATCAAAGATCCTGTACTTCCCTTGGAACACTCATTGTGCAGGAAAAAGGAAGACTCAATCTGTCAGCATTTCAAAGCCAGCTGATAAGAGTTCATAGCAGAGCAACCTCGGTGTTTGTGCCTCTACAGCAATGATTCTTCTCAAGTACAGCAAGAATTTGATATAAACCAAATTCCTCAATGTGTGGGGGAAAAAATGTCATCCACAACACAAACTGGCCGAGGGTGAGGAGGAATCACCAGAATGTCTAGACAGAGAAGGGACACACTGAATGAGTTGAGCAAACCATATCATCTCCCACCTCTGGATGCAGCAGCACTGCTTAAACAGGTGTCTCAGGCTGTGAGGCTGACAGTAGTCCTTCTCTCCAGTGTTTAAGCATTTCAACATGTGTTTCCTCTTTTGGAGATCAACAGAAGTGACACAAAAGGACTCACAGAAAAAAAAAAAAAAAAAAGATGGCTCACATCTTCCATGCATGGAAAGTTGAGTCTTCAAACAAACAAAAAACTAAGAGAGACCGTGTACAGTAGGGTAAACCAGCATATGCTTACAACATTTCCAAGAGTGACACAATCACAATGGCTACATAAGGATATTTGCTGTATTAGTTTGCAATACTTGAAAAAAGTCCTGCTGAGTTTGCACTGTGTTTACACATTGATTGGCTTCTTCCTTGCAAGCAAGTAGCAGCATCCCTTCCCACCTTGGTCCTTCCCTCCCCCAAGTCCGTCCCCTGGGTTTAACCTACTCATAGTCAGAACAAGAACATTCAATCTCAGAAAAATTTCTTAGAGTAATATAACTTCTTAAAGAAGATAGCATATTTACACACATCTAACACATGAAAATACTCTATTTTTGTACTAAATTTCGGTTTCAAATAAACTACAATACTGCATCTTAGCTTTCTGCAGCTTTAGAGGACAGTCCCCGCTGGGCACAAACCAGGCTTTCCAATTCTGCTTCAGCTGGCAGCTCTGCCTTACAGTGGTGCACTACCATCGTGTTCAAGTCCTGACAGGTCTCCAGTTGTGGTTTGCTTGCTTGGGAAAGGAATAACGAAGTTCTCAGCAAAGCCATGCTAAACATCCACTCCTTTGATGAGTGATCCTTCTAGGACGATGTTGAAATCTTGCAATGTCTGTAGGACTCGGATAAGGGAGTTGACAGTCATGCGGTCCCGTAGGAGAGCATTCTCCTCATACATCCTGGTAATGGGAGGGCACTCTGCCAGTAACGGGATCCACTGAGAGAGTAAGTGGTCCCTGAATAGGGGGATGAAAGGAAATATTTTAGCACCAAGTGCAACGGATCTCAAGCTGAAATTGTTCTCCAAGAACACAGCCCAAAACACGCAGTCCCTCCTTGTGAGTGGTGCGTGTTGTTTGCACATAAATGTTTCCTGAGTAATTACAACTCTTGATTTTGTTGGTAAAATACTACATACTGCAGAAATGAAAATGGAAAGGTATCAACAGAATTGGACATTTGTAAGAACTCAGCAAAGTTTTCAGGACAGGAACAGGGAAAGTAAAACAGAGAAAACCCAACAGACTGTTTTTCAACTGGCTTTCCAAGTATCCAGACAGGCAAAGACAAAGGTGGTACCTATTTCTAGACATACTGACTTCCACCCTCCAAAATACAACTAATCCCCCCTCTCGAGTGCAGGACAGCAAACATCTTATTAGGAAAGAAAGGTTCATCCAGAATAGTTTTGTCAAAGTTATAACAGACATCTTATTTTCATAGGCAATTCCACGAGGATTTAGAAATTCACCAGCTCCTGAAAAGGAACTCTGCATTCCCAAAGTCAATACTTCATCAAAAACTTCAATTTCAAGGCAGATTTTATACATATGACTGCCAAGCTAACAGTTATAAAAAAGCTAAAAACATTTTTAGCAGCTTAGACACTAGCCATGTATCATTACTGCTTCTTTGCTCCAATTACTCAGAAGTATTACAGCTGCCTAAAATAGGCACTGGATAATAGATAGCTAAGAGAGATCTTAAAATGGAAAACTAAAGGTAATGACATCAGTGTAAAAATATTCTAGTCTAATGCAAGAGGACACACATAATGAAGAGCAGTTAGGTACCTTGTCCCCAGGCAAACCAGGATTTGGAATTTGCCATCCTTTCCAATGTTCCTTGGAGCTGTATTGATGGCATTCACATAATGACAAAAGGTTTTGTACGAAGATCTCTGAAGCAAAACGGCCTCCTCGTTGTCTCCAATCTGATCACTGGTTTCAAAATAAGCAACAGCTTTCTCTGTGGAAGGGAGAAAATCAGAGCTCAGTGAGCAGAAGCACTACAATATGATTCACAGACTCACAGAAGGGAATCCTTAAAGAAACAACCAGCTGAGAGCTATTGCACAGCCGATATGTGGATTCCTTGCTGTGAAGACCATAGGTAGGTGGTCATCTCCACCTTTGCTGTGACACAGCAGTGGTCAGACTGGTTGATGTCTAATACAGTCAGGCAACTTCAAGGAGCTGCTCCAGAGCACCTATCAAGGGTTTCACTGTGAGTGATACCATCAGCTTTGATTTTTCACTTTTTCTGAGTAAGCACTCACCCTCAGGCTAAGTATCTCAGCCTGTGAGCCTGTTTTAAAGGAGTAAGTACACCTTAAATTACTGCAACACAGGCCTACAGGTTAAGCACCACCAGAAGACCAATGTGGTCATTAGGAGAGTTCTCATGAGCAACTAGAAATCTAAACCTTTAATTCCCTGCCCTTTCCCAGCTCTCCCCTTAGCATCAATTGCTACTCCACCCCAACCTCCAGCCTACCTATTTTCTGGTTAGAAAAGTGACTGTTTGAGCATTCATCTGCAAGCAAATTACAACAATCCTAAGTACACTCAAATTTCTGCACACTCTCACACTCCTCCCTTACACAGAGTTTAGTACTTCTCATCTTCCATCTGGTTTCTTACTGACTTTAAGCAACTTGAAGCAGGTGCTTGGCAGGAGAAATGGCAGTCTAGCTGATGGGAATCTGAGGCCTGTGTGTGTGAGTAGTCATTTTGCCCTAATATTTCTTCTCTTCTGCCTCCAAATGACACAGCAGCTCACCTATGAAATCCCAGATGAAGACATTCTTATGAAAAATGCGAGCTGATTTGAATCCATGGTGGAAGACCTGCTCCAGGGCTGCAACCAGACCGTTTTCTCCACACAAGAGAATGGTGAGGCTCCCTCTCTGTGGGAAAGGGAGAGTTGGTAAACACAACTTGCCTTGTTCGTATGCCAGAAACTTCAAACCTAAAGGAAGTACATCTACTGGTACTTAAGTTCCATTTCTGTTTATAAAAACATGCAGGCAAGTAATGAAAAGTAGGAATTACCTCTTTCTCTGGCTTGTGAAAGTGCTTCACAATATTATTCACGGCTTCCCCAATTCCCTCTTGGATCTGTCCTGCATTAGGCTCTGTGAAGAGATAGAGAGTATACTAGTTGAAGAGGTGGTTTTTAAATGCTGCACTACTCTCAGAAGCTAATCTTTCCTTGCTTGACAATTCAGCAGTCATATTATCTAAATTTTACAGGAGCTGGACAGATGTGTGAATGGGATCTACACTGTGCTCATCTCTATGCTTTAGCAGAGAACTCCTCATGTGACCCTTTTACAGTCCCATGTCCTGTTGTAGACAGGTGCACTAACTCATAAAAGCTAATTTTAGGGATGTGAATTTGATGTTCCCTAAAGTGCCCCTGGAGACATGCTCCTCCAGAAGGCAGTTCACAGCATCCATGTCAAGCTCTGAACTGCCCTTCAGAGAATTTCCCACTGACTGCAAAGTGAGCTGGGAAGGTCAGCAGCATCAGCTACTGCAAATTCTGCTGCCTCCTCCTCCCTCATCTCACATCTCCATGTTCCAAAGAAAGATTATTATCCCTGAACTGTTAAATGGGGACATTGAAAGAGGCAATGTGTGTGACAGAGAGCAAGCACAAATGGGGCTGGAAAAAGCCATCAGCTTGCAGCTGTTCCCCTGCACCGAGCCTTGCTTCAGGATGACCTCTCCTGTTCACAGGAGCTTTTTTCTCAGCAGTTGCTGCCCTCTTCTCTAGAGCCCTGGGGAGAAAGAAAAGGACTTACTGGTGTTCTTCCCTGTGAGGGAAGTGATGCTCAGTCGTCGAGTCACAGTAGGAGATTTCTGCTGGGGTGGGGTACGGCACTGCTTTCCCAGCTCTTCATCAGACGTGGAGGACACCAGCTCTCCAATGAGAATCCGTTCCAAACTGCCATCGTCAACACCTTTTCCCAGCCATCGCCCACAGGGAAACCTGCCACACATCCAGGACAAGCACAGGTTAGACACACAGGTAGTGGCTTGATCGCAAAGCTAGAGGGACAGCCAGCACCCAATAAACACTGATAACAGGCAGGGAGTGCTCTGCACCCAGGAACTTCTCAGGCCAGAACTCCATAGGCAGAATCCCCAGCACCATAACTGATCATCCTTGGGAACAGGGAAATATGGAAAGCTCAGGTTATAAACATATTTCATGGTCCACATCTTGCTTTCTGCTGAGTAATTTTTCACTTGCAACCACAACTGATATTCAGCCTTTAAAAACATCATGATGATTAACAACTGAATCCCCACACAGAGTTCCCAGCCAGATGAAGCTGTGACATCTCCTTATACTCAAAACTCATATTTTATTGCTGTGCTCTTTGATTCCTTACACAGTCCTGATGAAATCCATGCACAAGTCCATACCCCGTTTTCTCCTGCTTTCACCTATATACAGTGGCCATCTCTGATGTCTGGAGTTCACCTCTCCAAATTCTAATTGTTCAAGTTCACATTTAAAAAAAATCATGCCTGCTTAGCCAGTTTTTTTGTAAAACTAATGATGAGTTAGGAGATTGTTTGGACACAGATGTATGTGTTCAAGAGAATATTAAGAAATTATCAAAACCTTTTATTTTCTTGTAATCAGAGTTTCTTAATAGAAAAAAACCACAAAGAATTGCCATAAACTGTGATTCAGGTTCTTGGGGTTTACAGAGTTAATCTGTGCACAATTTTAGCATGCTATTCTAAATCAAGAGATTTAACTATTAGACACAAACATATGAATCATTTCAAAAGTATCTATACTGTCTGTCCTGTCTCAGAAAGACGCAAAGAAAATCCTACATTCAAATCTCATTTAATATTTATCAGATTATCTGACTTCAACTAGGCCTTCTGAAATGAGAGAACCGGGGGTGGGGGAGACCAACCCAATCCTATCAGGGACTCAAATCAGCCCACAGTGTTCCATCAACTAAGGAGAAGGTGAATGCCTTCTTGATTTCTTTAAATTTAACAAGTAAGAATTTCAGACAAAGAAAATGAAAATTTGTTGCTTACTTGTACGTGTGTCCTGTAATTTCATTTCTGACCATGACACAATCAACCAGCCACTTGGCCAGTAGCCCTGAGTTGTCATGGCCAATCTGAACGGTCGTCAGCTTCCCTAAGTTCTGGCACTGAAATGAATAACAGTTTTTACTTAATTTAAAAAACAACAGACAACACACACTCCCACCACATGCACACATATGGTCTCAAATGTACGCCTTTATTCAGTCTCCTTGGATTTATAGAGCAAGTATTATCAACCAAACATGCAGGGCATTTTGAAAAGCAGCATAATTATTTTAAGACAAGGAGCAAAGAAATGAAACCATTAAAAGCTTGTGAAGATATTATATTCTTCATTGTGAGCACTCACTCTGAATATTTCTGAGAAGTATTAATTGCAAATGTCTGAGCTAAGGTGATAAAAATGTGTGCTTTCGTAGAAGAAATAGATCTTCAATAAAAAAAGGTTTTCAAAAATGCATTTTGAGCATACTGATCTTCAGTTGACTCACTCTACACTAGGAAGCAATCCCTAGATTCTTTATTATTTTCAAAGATTGATTTGCTTATTGTTGGGCCAAACAAAAATCACTAACATGACTTAGCATCATAAAGACACTGAAAAAGGAAAACAAGGGACAGTGAATCCCAGTGCTCTATGTAATTGTAGGTGGGGCTGACAGCAACATCTGTTAATGTCCTAAACACTTCCCTTGCAAGACCTTCCTTTTCTTTGCTTCTAATACTGCCAAACAAGCAGCTTGGGTTGACATTTTTCCATAGTGGGTGGCTATCCAAGTCGATATTTTAGGAAAGTTTCAGCTGAAGGAATAATCCAGAGCAGCATTAATATGGCCCTTAGAAATATCTAAATATATCATTTTACTTGTTAGAAACCTGAAGGAGTTGGAAATGAGGGCTGAAAGGGAAAAATAGATGAGGAGGTATGGAAGGGAATGGGATATGGAAACAGACTGGCCAGGTGAGGAGTCCTGGGCTGGGACAGGGACAGCTGTGAAGCTTGTGGTTAAAAGTGGTATGTGCTCACAGGAAACCTTCATCTCCCACAGGAGGGGCAGGCAGCACTATTTTCCTGTACATGTTCAAATGAACAGTGACCTTAAAAACTGGGACAGACTCTGAAATGCTCTGCTCTTAATAACCACTGACCAAATTAATATTTGGAAGCACAGTTCAAATTGAAAAGTAAAATGTAAAGAGAATATACTCACCTCAAACGTCATTTCTAGGTGGTTTTTAGGAATCTGCATGATGCCAGTATCTCCCAGTTCTCCTGACACACATATCCACGGGTTTGATGTGGTTATTGCATTGCTCAGTTTTTTGATGGGAATTATCACTGACCTGTAAGGGATCACTGAGAAGAGGGTGGGGATGGGGAGGGGGGAAGCGCGTTAGTTTTATTTTATTTTTGTCCCTTACAGTAAACACAGTTTCTGGAGCAAAGCACGCCTTTCCCTTGAGGGTAAGTTCCCGTGCCGTGTCTGAGCAGCCGATGAAGGAGCCCTCGCTGGGCTGAGAGGGCGGCGGTGCCGCACGGTGGAGCTGCAGCCCCGCGGCAGGAGTGGCCCCGCAGAGCCGGCACCGCGCCGGGACCGCTCGGGAGGGATGCGGGCAGGAGGGGGAACACGGCAGACAGCTGGGGAAGCAATGTCAGCATCACTGACCTTTAGAGGCCATCTACTCCAACCCCTCTGCAGTAAGTAGAGGCACCTTCAGACAGATCAGGTTGGTCAGAGCCCTGTCCAACCTGATCTTGAATGTTTCCAGGATTGGGGCATCCACAACTTCTCTGGGCAACCAGTGACATGGTCTCACACCCTCAATGTAAAAAACTTTTTTCTTATATCTAATGTAAATTGACCCTCTTTCAATTTAAAACCACGACCCCTAGTCCTATTAAAACAGATAAATGACAAAATGTTCGTCCCCATTGTTACAAATATACTAATGTAGAAGTAGTTATGCTAAGGTTTAAGTTGCTCAACTAGGCCCAAGGAGGGGTAACTT
>JAWWEW010000041.1:61835274-61859597 GCA_035583185.1 Anabacerthia variegaticeps | reverse complement strand
AGGTTCCCGGGCCCTGAATAAAGCACCGCATAAACTGACACTCTGTTGGTTTGTGTTTTCTGAGTTTCGGGCAACACCATCTTTCTTACAGGCCCCCTTCAAGCACAGAAAGGCTGCAATAAGTAAAGCTGGCATGGCCAAAGTCTCAAGTATGATGCGTCTCTGTTGACAGCTCCCCTCTTGTTCTTTTAAATCTGTACCACCTATACATGATTAAGACAAGGACTGCCACCTACCCCAGTTTGGATTTGACCCTGATACTGCACCTCTAGCACTGGAAGATTCTCTCCTTATGTTTCACAAGCTGCTTTTTTTTTTTTTTTACTGGGGAAGCTAAGCCAACCTTTTTTTTTCTATGTGCCATCCAACTATATTGCACTCAAAAAAATATCCTCAAATTCCAAGCACTTGTCCTACAAGGGGAAGCTGCCATGCCAGATGCCCTGAAGAAACAAGGTAATCAAGGATGAATAAATCTCTTTGCACTGTTCCAGTTCTGAGGGGATTTCTTGCTTTCAGAGAAGAAAAAGTAGAATGAGCGCCTGCTTTGAGAACCACATAAAACTTGCTTCACTTCACTGTGAATAGGCAGGGAAATGAAGAATAAGGACTGCTCAGGTGAATCAAAATAATTAGGTCACCTCATGGGATCCTGCCTTTTCCACATTGACTAGTGCTGGAGATTCATTTTCAGATATCATTTCAATCTCTGCTCTCCTCTTTACAAAAGAGGATGAGAGTGGGGATCTTTCTGGCATTTAAGTAGAGCAAAAAGGAGATTTAAAATACACAGTGGAGCACAAAGTGATCCAATCTTCCCTCTCCTTCTCAGCCCGAGGAGAGCAGGCTGTTAGGGTGCACACTTAATGAAGGCCAGAAAGAAGCATTTACATATAGAGGACTTGTCTGGGAGGGAAGATGAAAGAAACTATACAGAGATCATCACTCTGCTGATTACTCTCCTTTGTGCAATGCTCTTATCCCGAGCACTCCCATACCTTGCCCCTCCAGCTGGGTTCCCAGAGCAACACCCAGCACCCATGAGCCCTGCAGCAACAACCAAGGTTTCCAGATAAGGGCTCAGCTGCTCAAGCACTAGCAACTTTGTCTCTTACAAATCATGACAGCAACTAATTTTTATTCAGGGGGAAAAAAATTGATTCTCCAACTCACTGATTGTGGTGAAGACGCTTGTGAAGCAGAAGTAATCCACAGCGTTGAGTGAGAGCAGGTGATACAGAAACTGCTCCCGTTCTTCCTCGCAGCGCAGGAAAGCGTAACGCTTGTAAAGTTTCCTGGTAGAAACAAAGACATTGCAGGTTTTTTTTGTGGTGGTGTTGAAAAAAAACACCATATATCTTAAAAGGTGTTTGAATCTCAAAATACCAAATGAAGAGTGGATCTTAAAGGGAGGTAGGATTCCCCCCTAACACAAGCTGCTAGAAACCCATGTGCTACACATGTGTGTTACAGACCACTCTCAGCTCCTCACTCCCACAGCAAGCCTACAGAGTTCATCTCAGTTTGGGTTTGCTGCAAAGCACAGATAGAAACCAACACTACTCAAAGCAGCAGACCCGGATCAACATACAGCAACCTCATTTCTTCCCATACCATCCTACTGTGGAATGGTCTTGTCTAATAACCCTAATCTTCCTTCTGCTCCACAATGAGACAGAAAACGAAGCAGAAGGCACCAAGCAGCAGCTGGGGTCCTCCCATCACTCTCTCAGTTTGGGGACTCAAGTGTACATTACCAACTGCCCAAAGCAGTGCAAAGGCACATCAGGAGTTAATGTGGCCCTGCTCTGAGACAGCAGAGAGGTTGTGACATGACCTGTAGTCTAAAGGCAACAGACTCCCAAATAGCTGCTGAGGAAGATGGATGTAGATGCAACCTTAGGAAAAGACAGGCCTGCCACGTTGCCTTTAGCTGATCTCCCAAGAGGTGACCGCCTCCACTTACTCGTCTTTCTTCCTGTTAGCAGAGTATTTGGTAGCTTTTGGCATAAATCATGCACGTAATTCATGAGAGAGCCAGAACTACCTGCAATAGCTAGGATGTTTTTTTTGCTAAGGTTTGGGGTTTTTTCCTAAATGCAATGTTTTGAGAAAATGAAGTCAGGGGATCTGTGTAGTTAAACATCTACACAGGCAGATCTTTAAGAGTCTGTGCTTGCAAAAGGAGGCAAAGCTGGGGGAGCTGGCTCAGAGGGCTGGCCTCTGACCCAGCTCACCAGCAGTCAGGATGGGGGCCTGTGCTTGGCTTGAGTTATCCTAAGGCAGGGCTGCTCTGAGAAGAGGGGCATCCTTTTGCACAAGACACAGTGATTGTAGGGCTGCAACATGGCTTGGATCAATGCACTGATCCGACCACGACCTAATACCATCTTCCTGAAAATTGTGATGTGTTTTCCATGCAGATGAGCAGACTTTTGCCCTGCTGGGTGGGCAGTACCTCCTCCCCCAGCTACCCTCCGCCCCTCAGTCACTTCTAGCTGGAAACCACAGTACCCAAAGAGGGTGTGTTGCTTCGCCCCAAGCAGCAGCACCTTGAGACATCATTAAGGCAGATGTGAAGGTGAAGCACTGAGATAAAGAGCCAACCTACTTTGCAAGTGCCTGGTTGGAAAGCAGCTGCTTCAGGTGCTGAGATAAAAGCTTCTTCTCCAGAGAAAGCCTTATCCAGGCTCGGGCTCGCCCCACATCAGTCTTTATCTCACTCATGTTCTGAACATGCCTGAAATGTGTGAGAAAGAAAATAAATAGATGAATCATAAAAATTTTAAATACGTCAAATGGCAACATCCAGTGTGATGCTGTAGCTAAACTAGAACGTGTCTTCTGACATAATTTGTGGAGAGACCCCCAACAGGACACCCACCCCAGAGTCCCCCATTGTGGCACTGAGACCCCTGACAGCCCCAGGGCAGCTTTTCCCAGGCACAGCAGGTTGCAACCTGGATGCACTACAGCCCATATCAGCTGCTCTGTGCTTGCTTGGCCAAGGTAAGGAAGGGTGAATCTGCTTGTGCCCACATTGCCAGAGGTAGATGCCCTCATGGGCACTGCCAACATCTAAGAAAAGCAGCCACCTTGTGAGACCCAGTTGCATCACAGTTCCCCCCTCAAGCTGCTGACTCGAAGGGTGTGTCTGGGAGTGCAGAGGACAAAGACGGATCCTGAGAGTTTCTCTAAACCACAGTCTTCTTTGAAAGCTCTAACAAACCCCTTGAGGGCAGCAGCAATGGGAAATCTAAGAAAAGGAGGATTGTTGGGGCAAAAACAGCAACAGGAAGCCGCAAGCAGAATCACAGTTTCAGAGACACAAGAGGCCCTCGTGTGATAATTTGATCAGCCTTCCACATGCTGCATCTGTAGGAAAGCAGAACTGTTCCACAAGGACTTTCTTCTATGGCTTTTTTTTTATTATTTTTTTTTTTTTTTTAATTTCAAACTTCTCACATTTCAGTGTGAAGAACGCCAGAAATTCTAGTTTTAAAGCACAGGGAGTTTTAGAAGAGGAAGGAAACTACCATGGTAAGGCCAAGCTGATTCCAAAATCCCCTGACTTGGTTAAATAAACAATAAGAAAAATGAGTAACAGTTTCCAGCACAGGAAAGAAAAGGCTGCAATTTCTTAATTTTCATGCAGCTTTTATGTTAAATGCACATGTGATTCATCCCTCCAAATCTCCCTGGCAGGTTCCAAGTACCATCAGCTGAAATCTGAACTGATCTCTGTTGTGATTTACTGTCCAACTCCTGCATCTTCCTTGACAGCCCTCCACACACTGCTGAGTGTTAGACAATATTTACTCCCAAGAAAATCCAACAAAGTCATGCTGTGACTGATGCTTTTTACATTGACTACCGTAGTCTCACTGTCTCGTGCTTTCCCCCATCTGTTACACCCAAGTGTGTGCTTTGTGTTATATTTAGACTCTGCATTATTTGAGAAAAGTACTCTCTTGTTTATAGAGCCTCTAATGTAACAGGTCCAGGACCTTTAGGGCAAATTTGCACAACTTAGTGCAGTCCAGAAATATGAGTTCACTTTGCACAAATGCACTGGATGCCAGACACAGCCCAGCAGCACTGCCTTCTGCCAGGCAATGCAGGTCTACCTTCACAATCCAAGCTGAGATGTCTGTATGACATGGCTCAGTGCTGTATGTACATATTTGAAGCACCATCAATAGGAGTGATTGGAGCTTGCCAGTGGCAAAACCTAGGTTACTTAAACCCTCTTAAAAAAAACAAATAAACAAAAAAAAAAACCAACAAAAAAAACTTTATTCTTGTTTCCTAGCACACACATGCATACTTTTCTGAAGGACCAGGTAAGAAATTCTAATTCTTGGTGAGCTATAAAACAAATGCAGGAGGGCACATTACACTCACATACAGATAGATTCTTGCCCTTTATAACCAAGCTCAGCAGCCTCCCTTTGCCAGAAGCAAAGCACACCAGCTGAACTGCTGCCCAGAGCCTTGCTCGTGGCACTGGAAATCCCTTCCTGGCTCAGGATGTGGCAGGCAGGGTTAGACCTTCCAGCCCAGACAGCTGGACATGTGATCCGGAGGCCTTGAGAAACCGGATGTGTGTTACACTCAACTACATCGTGTTGAGACACTCTCCTCAGACATTTCAAGTCTTTTGAGAAGGGAAGATCAAGGCAGAGACTATCATCTCCCTCCCTTCCCTCCCCTTCCCCCAGAGTGCTCATCTTGAATTACATCTAATATGAAACACTGAGCAGAATACGTTATTTCACCGTGAGAAGATTCAAGTACAGATGGACTTAACCTTATTCCATGCATGCTCTGCACCTCTTTGTTACCTGTTTCTGCTTCAGACTAGACTAGATTAATTCTGCATTTGGGAAAAATAAGGATCTGCAACCATGCAGCTTGCCAGAGACATCAAAAAGATTTATTAATCAGTGTCAGCAAAGCCAGAGTGTAACAGAACAGAGAATTCAGGAACCCAAATTTATTTCACTCTCAGCTGTGAGAGTCAGAACAGCTCTATTTTTATCAGTGACCTAAGCACAAGCACTGTGTGCTCAACAGTGCACAGCAAATTCTTCCTGTCAGAGCACTGTACAGCCATTTCAATGCAACTCCCCTGGTTGGGACATGCTTTTAATCCCATTAGTAATAACAAAAAATCTATTTACCCTGTCAAATGTAAGCCTGGGGTATGGTAAGACATACCCTCTGTAAACAGCTGTGTGACAGAAGAGGTTACAAATGCTCAGTATTGCCATGCCCCCAAGGACTGTGTGTACACTCCCCATCAAAGTACCGTCAGGAATGAGCCGTACTGGCTTGTCCCAGGTAGGCAGCAGGTCTTTGCTAAGCCTCCTTTTTGACCACAGCAGATTAACCATCACTGCTGCGTGCCCAGCTCACATCCTCCACTTGCAAGCTTCCCACGGGAGGGGAGGCACAACACAGCCATGAAAGCAAGCACTGATAGATGGAAGAGGGGTGGGAGAGATGCTGCAGATCCACGCCAGGGGAACAGCTCAAGGGCATACCCCCAAACATACTTGTGCCAAGACCCCACGGACAAAACCAAAATAAACACCTTGAGCATCTTCCTTACCACATCTAAGATGCCTGGCCTTGCAGGGGAAGCAGAGGACACACCACTTTACCTGTAGCACAGACTCATGGCACACTGAGAGCATGACTGTGACTCAGCCTTGCTTTTTAAGTTGTTTACATAACCCTGCATGAGCCATCAAAAACAAGCCATGCTCAAGACAATGCTTAATCCTCTAGCCATTAGTTCAGTTAGCACCGCAACCCTGGCAATTTAACAATTACCCATCCTTGGAACTTCAGCCTGAATCTGTGTGTGCAAACAAATATTAAGTGGCATTCCTTCCAAGCACGAGAAAGTATGCCACAAGATTACAGATGACAAAATCAACTCACCATCTGAGCAGCATTTTCTATGACTAGACATGTTTGTGGACAGTCACAACTACCCAAGATATTACAAAAGGTAATGTTCTGCTTCGGTACTTTTTCTCTGAAGAGCAGCAGAAAGAATTTTGTGATTCAAACAAGAGAGCTCTGATCTGTGCTGGCCTTTCATTACTGCAGTGGAAGTACATGGAGGACAGAACCCATGCACACAGCAGTGAGCACACACAGCCTCCTCTGTCAGCAATCTCCTCCCAGCACGCGAGTTTCCGCTCCAGAGCCTCCTTCATCCTTTCCTCAAACTGACCCTCTGCATGCCTGTCAGCCTGGCAGGACTGAATTAAGTAGATAGCTGCCACATCCCATGAGAGGGATGCTAAAATGACAGACACATGTTCAAAATGACCTCTTGGCACTATACTCCTAATTACACTGTACATATTCTCTCTCCCTCTTTTGCATGTTGTTTTAGCCTTATGTGACATGTCATACTCTTCAAAATCAGAGCACAAGACTCAAACTGTGTAGCACCAAACAAAACGGTTGCACATTGCAGGTGGAAAGTACAGCAATTTTCTTTCAGAAAGCCTGACTAATCTGTATGATTTCACAACGCAAAAAAACCCACATATCTCTACCAATACACAGAGTAAAAATCACATCACTGTAATCATGGTTTTGTGAGCTTACTACAATTACAAAACTAGGATTTTTTGCCATAGGACACGATATTACAAGAAACAGTACTCATGTTGTCTCACACATTAAATTGCCAGCAATTGCTAGCAGCTCTTTAGAGATGAGCTTTATTGCATTACTCCTCCTCTCTTTTCATGGCATGTTTAGCCCACTGTAATCCTTAGCCCTGACAAAAAAAGCGTCAAAAATGTAGCCTGACCTGGAAGTGGCTTGATCAAGGAAATGCCCTGAAACACTTCTGCCTGGTGCTGTCACACCAGCCTCCACTTCTTATGTTCTAATCCTTCTGGTTCCAAACCAGCATTACTTGAATAGGTCTCCATAGCCAGGCTGTGGTCTCCTGCAGAGCACCTGCCCTAACTTCACATCCTAGCATTAAACTCACCCAAATTCTAAAATTGATTACATTTGTAAACTTGTTCATTTATTACTATTTGCCACAAAATGCTAGCTGAAAAGAAAGAATATTGCTCAGGCATTGCAAGAAGGTTTTTATGTCCCTTTGCTTTGTCTATCAACGGTACTTGCTCAGTCAGAAACTCAAAACAAACAAAAAGAAACAAACTCAAAAGTACCAAGGAATTCAACATATCTGCTGTTATTTGTAGAAGTTGGCTTTATTGCTGGAAGAACATCCCCAGGGAAAACAAAAATCCCAGTAAAATGTGTGTGGTTTTCATTGTCTTTTAAATAAAATAGAACAAGTGACCATGCAAAAAAAATTTTTCAAAATAGAAAGGCAACATGTTATACATTTGAATGTGGGTTGAAGAGAAAGTTTAATTCTCCTTAGTCTTTGCAGACCAAAGCCAGTGTGGATCTTTACTTTATGCTACACAATTAAAACTGCAATCAATGGTTTAGGAACCAAATGATGTACCTCATATCTTGTATCAGGGAAACCCTCAATGTAGGCAGAGTAATTCCTGTATCAGACTTCCGTCTTTCTATTCCAACAGCAACTACAGAGAAGAAAATATATGAAGTTAATGCAACCCTACAGTAATAATCTGCAATGCATTTGTTTCACATTCAGCTGAAAACAATCTTAAGCAGCTGGTAACTGCAGTGTTTCTGTGCATTATCATTAACTCTATCCTGCAAACTTAGAACTAAACAAAGTGAAAAATGCTGAATACATTGCCTATTTCTTCCTTAATCCAGCACTGAATTTGGAGCTTTAGCTTCCTTTTTTGTATGTGAAATACATTAACATAAGTCTGTACAGCGATGAGTTTTATTAGTAAGATGTTTCTGTGGAAAGCTCACAACTGAGAACTCGATAAAATTAAGCTACAGTAACATATTCAATGCTAAGAACGCCATGCATTTCTGTGCTCTGCTACTCTGATCAAACTGCTTTGTGGTGACACATTTTGCTCTCAGGAATTTGGGCCTGCCAGCAAGATTGTTTAGTGCATTACTCATTCAAGCTTATTAAAATGTCTTTTTATGAGAGAGACTAGTTTGTCCATGAATACATCTTCGATGACTGATCATATAAGTTCCCATCTGCAGGATTTGGATTGGAGAGTCCTTGGAAGATGACCCACTGAAGTTCAGAGACTTTTACTACAATACCCCAGCCACTGGGCAGGGAGATCTCCAGGTCATCAGAAAACCAACCTCTCTCACCACACAGAAGTAATTTAGTGATTGTAAAGGGTAAAGCTAAAGCTTAAACTGAGCACCTAGACTTATATACAGAGATTGATTACACAACTTCTGCACTGTACCATCCACCAGTATAAAGATTTAGTGAACGTGGAGTTATTCACATTGGGATTTGAGAGACAGATTATGCTCACTGAAAATAAAACCTCAGTTGTCTTATCCCCAGCTCCACATTTTCAGCTTCTACAGTTGTTCAGCACTGCTTCTCACACTCAATCAGTGCTGATTAAAAGGAAATGAAGGTAGTGAACGCACATCAAGCTGATTTTCTAGACAAGGATAGTAACTATGTTCCTTTGCTTCCAACAATTTCAATCTATTTGGTCCAGACATGAAGGCATTCTCACAATTATGATGAAAAGCCTCAAAATTTAAATGTGATATTAGGAAAGAAATACATCAAAAATCCTGCAGGGGTTTCCTGTGGCTGCACTGTTCCTCCCATGACCAAGTTCATTTCTGTGATGGACCCTTCATGGAACCAAATTGCAAGTACTCACCTGGCGACTCTGCACTGTGTTCCTGCTTCTCTTCTCTCTCTTGGTACTGAAGCAAATGCGACCACAAGGCAGATTTCCCCTGAAAATTGAATATGTAGTACACAGTTTTAAATAGATCAAGCTAAAGAAAAGAGGCCAATAAACATGACAAAACAACAGAATGGCATTTAAATGGGTAAGATGTTTGGCAATGACAATCAATCCTTGTCTCTTGGATCATGAGACCTTAGGAAAAGGAGAGGACCATCCCACTGACCTAACAGTCACACCACCCACCTTATTTCTTTGTCCTCCCTCTGGGTTTCCCTTGTGAAGGTTGAAAGAGAAGAAACCAAACACATACTTGACAACACAATTGCAATTTCCAGAGGCACCTCTCAAATAGAAAAAGAGAAAACAAACAACCAAAACAAACCCAAACAAACAAAACAAACCCAACCAACCAAAACAAACCCAAACAAACAAAACAAACCCAAACAAAACAAAACCAACCAAACAAAAACAACCAAAAAAACCACAACACCCCCCACCAAAACAACCCCTAACACCCAAAACTCCTCAAACCTTGCCAAGATATGAAGCAGGGACTGAGCCTGAAGATACCTCCTACTTTATGCTGGAATGACACCACTGAGTAGCAGCTTAAAAGGTAATGATGGCATTCAGTGTTTGCTAGAGTAGTGTACACACAAAGTCCCAAGTTTCCAGCTACCAACCTGCTTGACCTGCAGACCATGGCTCCAGATTCTTTCTAGCAGATCACAGAGACTAGCAATCAATGTATTTTCCTCCAGACCTGTTATGTTGGCTTCTCCATGCCCCAGCTCAACTGCTTCATGGCCCATCTTCTCTACCAACATGCGTTTAGTCTATAAATAAAAAAAAACCCAAAAGTTTCTACGCATATTATTCAACAAGGGACAGAATTTATAGATGAGTTTACTTAAACTAATAGCCTGACCACAGAAACCTCAAATATCTTTACAGGGTTTGTAAATAAACAGGAATAATTTTATTAAAAAAACAGTTTGCATGATTACTTCAAATCACAGAACATCCTGAGTTGGAAAGGACCCACAAGGATCATCAAGTCCAACTCCTGGTCCCACACAGGACAGCCCACACACCATGTGCCTGAGAGTGTTGTCCAAACGCTTCTGGAACTTTTTTTGAACTCTTTTTGAACTGGTGCTGTGACCACTTCCCTGGGGAGCCTGTTCCAGCTGTCCTATTTCTATACCCTTTATCTATTGTCCTATTCCTACACTGTTGCTCTCTTAACACGCAGAGTACAGACCTAAACAGAGTACAGTACTAGACACATTTTCAGTCTTACTCAGTTTTTGGTTTTCTTCTTGTTACAGCCTTTAAAGTTTAACACTCAGGTAATGCAGTATAACACCAACTACAACAGACACAAAGAAGTTATACTGCTATGGCTGTAAAAGTTTCTTTAATATTAGAAACTGCTATACCTCATTTGGTCTGCATAAACAACATGCACAGGTCACACATGCTGAATTCTCCCCTTCTGCCTGAGGGTCTCCAGCCCATTCTGTTTAGGCTACATGTAAATATGAACAATTAAAGGAAATCCTCCTGGAGATGTCTGATCATGCTGATTCTCCTTCCTGTCCTTTTTACTCTTTGCATCAACTTCAACTACGTAAATAGAAGAGCGAGAACACATCCTTCTCTTCTCTAGCTGTTGAATAATATAACGCTAAATTGATATACTAATGTGCATCTGTAATACTAATGTAAATGGAACACTAAGGGGATATCCAACCTTTACTGGATAGGCTAGTATTCCAACAGACCAGTGCCATTCCAGCCGTGAACCAGAAGACCATCTGCAGATGCTATTTAGGCTCAGTGCAATCAAGGGGAGAACACTCAGGGGATGACCTACCTTCATGCGACATTCCTTCAGCAACCCTTCCACAAACTTGCAGTTGGTCTGTGCAATCACAGCTGGAGAGAGGTCTGAGAGTTTGGGCTGCCTTAAATTTTTTCCTAAACTCCTTGCCTCCTGCATGTATTTCTAAAAATAAAGAGAATAACTTTAGATATTACAACTCAGAGGGACTCTCCTCATCCTAATCCTAGGCAAGCAAATGCTGGTGGGAAGGAATGAGCTAGTGTTAATCTAGGAAAAAAATCTTGATTTGTCTGATGTTTAGGTGTCAGGCTGGAGGAGTGGAGTGATCCCTTTTGAGAACAGCAAAAGTGAAATACTTTCCTGTGTGGCACAGAATCAGTCAATGTTAGCTAATGAATTGTGCTGTTAGCCACAGCAAATGCATAAAGTGCAATACTTTCATTCAGCAATAAAGTCAAAACACCCAATAAAGTTTCTTTCCCCTGTTATTTGGTTCTCGCTTGAAAAAAAGAAATTTAAAAAAAAAATTGTCTAATTTGTGACCAAACTATACATGAATAGAAAAAAAAATCCTTTGAAAATAAATGACAAGAAGCACAAATACACTTAGTGAAGGAGAAAGATTTCATCCATTACTTTTCATCTGGATAGTTTATGTGGGAAAAATGAGACTTGCCTTTATTCTCAACTTCTTGATTACAAGTGAAGCTCATTTTAAACAAAACTGATTGTAAGGATCGTTCATGTTTTTATATGGGGTGGTAATTGTGAAGCCTGGACAAAAAAAAAAAATCAGCATGCTCTTTAGAGAAAGACCCAAGCAGTAAAAATAGACTTTTAAACTGTCCTGTTCCACTGCCTTGTCTTCAGGATTGGGGTACTTTTTGTGTTGGCTTTTTTTTTTGTTAAGCCAAAAACCAGCAAAAGCCAACCAAACAAACAAAAACCCAAAAAAAGAAAACAGAAAAAAACATAAAAATCAACAAGTGACTTCTGATCCCAATATCAGTGAGAGGGCTGAGCAAGCCTGAGAAGTTGGTCACAACTACCTAAAATTTGTCCAAGAATTTTTGATAAAGTTTTAGTTAAAGAGTAAGATAATAGAATGTTGCCAAACAAAAGTCTTGAAATACAGTGCTTGTAGCCTGGTGTGGGAATGCTCTGTTTTCACAGTGTGTTTTTTTCCAGTTAATGATGCCTCTTTAGTATGTGACAATGACCACTCTCTTCCTGAGAGGAGAGGATCACATCCCCCCAGGGACTCAGTACTGCTACTGAGAGGTCACTATGGCTGCTGCATCCTTGGAGCTCCCTGTCTGGGCAGCAAATTTACTTCACAGAATCATGGAATGGTTTGGGTTGGAAAGAACCTTAAAGATCATGTAGTTCCAACTCTTCCTGCCATGTGCATGGACACCTTCCCCTAGATCAGGAAAAGCAAAGGCAAAATCCAAACATATTGAAGTTAATTGAAATAGCTCACTTTTTTTTTTTTTTTTTTAAATGGGAGTACAGTTTTCCTGATACAATTGGATTTTTTCAACACAAAATTTGGACAAGAACCACTGAACATCACCCCAACACGTCAGACGAGAATGAAGAGTTCTGCCATGAAAAGCTGCGTTCAGCAGAAGTGCTCAGTCAGGTAATTACAATTTCACTGATACTGTAACCATTTAAAAATAGTTGAAAAACTACAGGTGGGAATAAAACAAAAGAAGTCACAGAGGATGAAAGCGTGTTGCTCATCAAGCAATCTCACAAGTGACTTCAATCTAACTCAGTGCAAAAATTAGCAGCAAAACCAGTGAAAAAGTAACACAGGAAATACATAACTAGGAAACCTAATATTTCTTCTTAAATATAAAAGGATAACTAAAATGCAAAGTGCGGTTATAGTCTGAAGAGTACAAAACACGGGTAACCTTATTTTATTCACTGTGTATTTTGTTATTATACTACAATAAAAAAAAAATAGTATTAGCTCTTGTAAGTTCAAGAGAAGAATAAGGCTGGGCTGAGAGAACCAGGTGACTGCACTTTGCCTGTTCACCAACATCCACACCCCACCACCTTCCTCACTGGGATGCAACAATCCAGCAGTCAGAAAGCAATGCTTTTTTGGATTTGACACCAGCTGAGCAACATGGTGGGGGGGAAAAAGAAAGGAAAACAAAATTCTGGTCTTTCAGCCTTAGAGCCATTATGTTCACCAGGGAACTGGTGTGGAAGCTCATTTGCAGCTACTTTTCTGATTATAACCACACTTTCAAGTGCTACAGGGACGTGCTCCTACTCTACAAGAAAGGGAGGGGTTTGAGATGCAGCAAAGACAGAGGTTCCTCATGCTAGCAACATCTCAAAAGCAGCTTTCAACAAGAAAAACTAAAACATACCAGGCAGCATTCAGAGAAGGATTTTTTAGGAGGCCGTGCAGGAGGGGGTGGTCCCTGATCCCACTCCCAGAAGGCCATTGAGTTCTGACGAAGCAAAAGCTCCTCCGATGGCTAAGAGGAGGCAGATGCCCCAATGGCAGAACAGCCAGAAAGAAAGAGGAGACAAAGCAAAAGAAGCATGCATATGACCAACAGCCAAAAAAAAAGAGAAAAAAGTAAATACACGACAAAGTATTGAAAGGGCTCTGCTGAGATATACACATGAGACACTGTTTAAAATACACTTGCAAAGCCACGTTAGCAAAAATAGCAACAAATATGTAAAAGTGCTGTTTTGCTGTGTTTCCATTGAAACATCATTCAATGCTAGGGCTGAAAAGTCCACTCATCTGCTCAGGTTCTTTCAGAGGGCAAACTCCAACACCAGCCAACATTATTCAGCAAGATTCACCACTAAACAGTACGAGTGTTTTATTTTTGCTAGTGACATACAAAAGAAGCACATGGACATCAATGGAAAAATGTGGCGAAAAATATTTAATGAAGGACAAGAAACTGAAGAGATGGGAAAGAAATGCATGTATGTGACTGGCATTTACAAGATGCATGGGAGTTCCCAAGCTCTAGGCATAAAAAAGCCCCGAAGTCTTAACCTTTCAAACAGGCTTACTCATGTCAGGAATCTACATAAGAGAAAGGAAAAAAAAATTCCTTTAAAAAACAAGGGAGAACTCTGCCTCATTCATTTCTACAGCATTGACATTTATTCAAGGATTTGACCCTGGCCAGAGCTTGGCAGCTGCACTCAGGCAGGCACCAGGGCTCTGCTGCCTCCATGCAGCAACACAACTAGGGTCTCAGTCAGCAAATAAGCCATTTTCCTGAGGACAATGGGGCTGCCTTGTTCCAAAACAATAAAAGCACTTCATTTTTGTTGTGTACTTTGAAGTCGTACAACATATACAAGCATCTGTGACAAGCAAAGCAGCATCTAAAGGGCTACAGAGACCCAAACAAATACGACAGTAGCCACAAAACCACCCTAAAGTAATAAGCACATTGTTTATCCAAACCTCCACGTCTTGGATCACAGCTTGTGCTGCCCACAGATGATGTCACCTACCTCCCTCAAATCATTGTCCAGGCCGATGTGCTCCGAGTGCTGCCGCAGGCGGTCCTTCCTCCGCTGTGTGGTGGTGCTGCGGCTGACCCAGCGGCTGGCAAGCCAGAGATAGAGAAAACACACATGAGCAATAAAAAAAGCAGGAGGGAAAGCCTGGGTCAGGAGCCAGAGGACATCTGGTGGGTCTGCAGCAAGAGAAAGGGAAGCTCAAAGTTGGATCTTGCAGTAAACATGGGTGCAAAGTGGTGCCTGACCTCTACATGGGAAACCATCTGGAAGGCAACAGGCCATCGTGCCCCCAGGGGACAAAAACCCCTGATGGAAACATGCCCAGTGCCTGCCAGGGTCTCCAGTGATACCAAAAATGCAGGTCATGCCACAACGTTGATGCCACCACCAGGTGAATTGCTGTACTTAGCTACCCAACACCACTGCTGCATTTGATGAAGTTTGATAAAAATGGTGTCTGTAGAAACAAAAAAAATACAATGATGTATTTTGAGTAGCAACTGCTATGATTCTCCTCTTTTGTGAGAAGTGCTACTTCTCCTTTCTGCACTTTCAGTGGTTCTTCCAGGAATTGTTTGAGAAAAACTTCTCATTGCAATAGTAAGTACCGTGATATTGGGTGCACTTAAGTCTAAAGGCTATAAACAATATTGATGTCCCTGGGATTAAACATGTTGCTATCTTCACTTCTTGTTTTTTTGCATCAGACTTCCAAATATCAAGACAAAAAGCCTGGGGGCTTTTTTTCCACATGTTCATATATGTTAATTTTTCCTCACCTTAAGCTGTTGCCTGAAAGCAGGCACCTGGCAACCAGGTTTGTGCAACCCTGAAGCTCTCAAGTGTCCAAACTCCTTTATACCAAATCCTTGAAAACAAAAATGCTCAACTGATGCAGAGAAATGAAGTTAATGCAATATTTATAAAAGAAAGCTGAAATAACACTGTATAAAGCAACCTATTAAGCATTAAATACAAGCTGTTTAATGCAAATAAAGGCTATATCTTCAGAATATTACTTCATTGCTGTGGTTGTGTTTATTAAACTTCAAATTATCTTTCAAATACAGTTAAAAAAGGCACCTTTAAATGTACAGCCTTTCAGTCACTTCATGAAGTCATCTGTTCTGCCTGTCTCCTGACTCCGAACATAAAGAGTGAAACAGAACACAAATCCTGCTCAGAGCAATGCTCCCCCTCCAGTGCCTGGTGGGATGTATGAATAAGTCTCTACCTACAGGAGGAAACTGCCTGGAAGAATTCGAGGAGATAACCTAAATCTGAAAGAAAAGAAGTTTAAAAGAAAAAAGCAGTAAGAAAAAAATAAAACCAACTCACTTGCCAACCTTAGCACTTGAGTCAAAGGGACCTTTCAAAACCCATTTCCACCCTGGCCCCTCTACTACAGACTGATGTGTTCACAGTGGGCACCACAACTACTCTGAGATGGCTTTTTCTGTAGGAACTGTGATCAACAGAGAGAGTCTCTGAGGATTTGGGTTCTCTGCCTTTGATATATCTATGCAGAGGGAAATCTGGAGATGCCCACATCAAAGACAGAAGTGTGTGCTTGGTGAGCCTCTCCACACTGGTGGTATTGGTGACAACAGCACTCTCCAGATCTCAAACCCACCCATTTTTGTAAGCACCCAAAACAAGAGTATATACAAATAAAATCTGGAATCTAAACTGTCTGGGCAAGGACTTTCAGCTGGTGACACAGGCAGATACATGTCAGGGGAAGGAATCTCTTGTACAGAGATGGACTTGGGCTCTAACATATCTGGCAAACCATTGCAGATGTGCAGGGAGAGGAACCTGACCCAAGAGACGGGATGTGACCCCTGTAAACAAACCCTCCTGTTTCCAGAGAGAAGGACTTTGCATATATGTACCTAACTACCTCCGTCAGTTCCTCTGGTGGGTCAACTGAACACCAAATTTTGGCTAAATGTACAGATAAAAAGGGGGGAGAAAGTCATAGGAACTGCAGTTTTTGTAGTCAAATTGGTGTCCCGTCCTAACTCCCAAATAACATCAAGAAAACAAGTACAAAGGAAAAAATCTGGGTCTGCATGTAATTATGGTTCTTCACCTCATCATCCCATATGACAAGGAATTTATTTTTAAAGAAATGTAGCCTCGAGTTTCTGGTAACCAAATGAAACAGCCCAATAGGTGTCTGCACAGCAAACACTGATACCTTCTCAGAGGAATACATTACTGACATAAGTGTCTTTGCACCTCTGCAGAAGTCTTAAAAATAAACAGTTCCTGAGTTTAATAAGTCACCTTTTTTTTTTTTTTTTTCAGAAGCAATATCCAAGGCCTCATTAAATGACTGAGAGGGGGGAAATTAAACCCTAAGTTTTAATAATATCAACAAGCAGAAATGTAGCACAAAAAGAGCGCAGCCTTGAAGAGAAGATAGCAGACATAAAAGTGACTTTAGCTAAAGGGCTCTGGAGACTTTACATTTATTGCAAGCCAGTACCACACTTATATTTCACAGGATCACAACACATTGCAAAGTTAAGTTATAGATTAAACATTATTCATATTATATTTTTCTGCTCCAATTTATATGGCATCTTCTGAACTGCAGACAGAGCTTGGGTCACTCTCCACCCACATTTCTGCAGTTACTTGAAGACAAATGCATTGCTAGAAATGTCATTTGAGGGAACACATCTCACCAAAGGTGAAAGCAGAATGAAAGTTACAGAATAATTACAACTAATACACCATCATTAAGCAATTTTAGTTAATTCCAGCACTGTATTTCATCCGAGAGAAGGCACAGACAATTCTCCAGATTATTAATCGAAACTATTTGAATATTTGAGGCACACAAATGTAAAGATCATTGAACAGTTATGAAAAAATGACTGCTGTTCATTAGTTCAAGCAATTACACACTCAGTGAGCTGTATATCCCCTCTTCCCCAACCTCTAAGCTGAGGAAGAGGAGATGTTGAGTCACTGGGTGAGGTCTGTGCATTTGGATGCTGCTCTGAATCTCTCTGAGAGATTTTGTGAAGACCTAACAGCAGACAAGCAGGATTAAGAAGCTAAATCTTTTAAAGCCTTTTCTTTACTGGGCCACATAGAATTTTCCCAAAACAATGCTTCAATATTATGATAACCATTCCCACTCCTCTTACCAGCAGCAATTGCATTTTGAATTACTCTTCCTCTCCTTTAAATCACTCAGAGTGATTTTAAGGGGGATAAAAGCTCATCCCAGTGGCCACACCACCTCCCCTGGGCTGCCAAAATCCCATCTGGGTGCCTCTCCTGGCCCTGCCATCAGCTTCTGCTGTATTCACACCTCAGCCTGGTGCTGCCAAAGCAGCGAGCAGAGCTGTACTCCCAACAGCAAACACCTGCTTGTCAGCCCTTACTCTGGGGCTTTCCAGCTGAACCACTGCCACCCATGTCCTTGTGGAGCAGATACCTGAGGAGACAAAGCCCTCCTGGCTGGTCCCTTCCTTGGAGGGATGAACCCTGAGCAGTGTGGCACCTGGCAGAGCACAGCACTGCAGCACTGCTGTTCAGCCTGGATGCTACCCAAGTACCCCCTGACCCAAAAAATGCCCCCTCCCCTTTATGTTTTGCCAGTAGACCCATGGGCATGGGCTATTGGCATGTTTCATTTATTCCTCATAGCAGAGGCATTGCTACAAGCACCAAGTCTCTGGGGGTGAAGCAGATGTAGCTCAGGCATGGTGTTGCAGGGAGCCCAGGGACAAGCCACCTACTTGGAGAAATGAGAAAAGGCTTGTTTCAGAATGTCTGCCTGTATCTAACTCCCATGTCCACAGATGAATGCTCCTCACCTCCAGGGACTGTGAAAAAGCAGTGATATTTCAGAGGAGGGATGAGGGAAGACTGTGATCTGTTCAATATAGAGAAATGAAATGAAGGCATCTCATAATAAGACCCTTGTGACATGAAAACAGTGAATTTCAGTCAGTATTGTTTAGTATCAAATCAGACCCAACAGGCATTAGAATGGGTTTGCAGAGATTGGAGGAAATGTGATCGTGACACTTGCAAAAGAAAATACTTGACCTGTGATGCTTAATTTCTCTAACAAAAGTGGTAAGGTAGTCAGCATCAAAGCTGTCAGAAACAGTTTAGTAAAACAGCAGCCTCACACCAGGGACCCATCACGCTGTATTGCAACCATGTGTACATCTCTCTCTATTCCCCTTTCCCCCATATCCCTTTCAAAAGCTCCATGGAGAGATGAAGAAATGATGTCTACCCAAACCAGACACGAGTGTAACAGGTAGGATATATACTGCAATACAGGAACATGCTGCTAGAGAACTTCATTCACAGATCCCAGATGGATTTAACCAATATTGCCATCACCAGGAAAATCACTATTGTAATTGACAATCTATTTACACTGATAAAAGAGGGAAGGAAGGAGATAAATGCCCCTATCTGTATGACAGAACCTAAATCTCCTCACATAAACCATCTCATGAAGAAGATGGCTACTTAGATCTGCAAATAATGACAATACCCATTCTACCTATATATGTCCATCAAAGGAGTTACCTGACTGTGTTTCTGTATTCATAGATTAGCACAAACTGCACCCTCCACCAAATGCCCCTGAAGCATGTGTGCTGCCTGCACACATTAAATACACACAGACTGCACATGCAAACTGCTTGGGTTCAAATGTAGTTTGTGTGGGACTACACAGAGATTCCAAGCCAAATACATGTTGGACCAAAAGTAAAAAGCAATGTCAAAACTGAGCTCTACCTGATAATGCTCAGAGGGTTGAGAGGGGATGGGATCCACACTGTGAATCTGTTCCACAAATACTGCTCCATGGTAAGCAGAATGAAGGCTCAGATAGAGACTTATGTACCTTTCCTTCTCTGTTGCAGTGTGGAATAGTAAAGCTTTGAAACTGCTCATTGGGTGGACAAAAATGAGCAAAATGCCTTAAAGAGAGTGGTCTAGCACTGACAGGCTGTGTAATCCGTTTATATGAAGTGATTTAACATGGTGGCACCACAACTGCTATTCTCTGCAAGGAACAGTGGTACCAAATCGACAGCATCACCTCTGGAGCCCTGAGGAAGCACTGTCCTAAGTGGTATTTCATTTGTAAAGTCCCTTGAGACTGTAGCACTGTTCAGGGGAAAACAAATAGAATAGAAGATGTAAGGATTGGATGCACAGTTTTCCCTGTGAAATTTAATTCTGCACAGCTATGTTAAAATGATATGTTAACTCAAAGAAGCTAATTGCACTTTTCCCACCTTGCACCAGTTGAGCAGAAGATCAGTAATTCTGGAGACTCACCCATCAGGTTCCAAGTCACCACAGCACATATTTCCTATCTCAGAAACCATTTTTAAGCACAGACTTAAAAAGTGACTCACACTTCATTCTCGAAAATGCATGTATTTAAATACAACTGCTTCGTATTTTCATTGCATCTGTCAGTGGTTCACAGTATTAGGTTACCTAAAGCGTAATTACTGCATGTTTCAGATTTTCATATGTAAAAGGTGAGCTTTTACTACTCACAAAGTTTAAATAACACCAGTGCTGTGTGTGGATGGCTCACTGCTGACTCATTTCATGCTCATTTAAGTGCACTGCAGATACACTACTCTATATTACTTGAAAATGAAATCGTCTGGCTTGATTAAAAAAAAAAAAAGCTTAATTGAAGATAGACAGCCTTGAAACAGAACCCAACAGATAAGGAGGTAGTAAAAGATCATATAATATGAAGCACTCAGTAAAAGAGAAAGACCATATCCCATACAAAAAATAACTTAGTTAAAACCAGAACAAATCCTGTCATCATAAAGAGATTCCTTCAACTTCTCTGCATTATCTATATCTCTTTCTCTTGTATTTTCTTTAAAAATATAAACTGATGTTAACTTAGTAACAAGCAAACAGTAGTCCTATTTAAAAATGAGGAGAGCCAGAGCACCAGGCAGACAAGCCCTGGACAGTTCTCAGCTTGAAGGGGGGCTGATGTCGAAGGCCACAGGACAGTGTCCACACAAGTCATGCCATAAACTGGAGCGCAAAAATGAACCCATTTCATACACCCCTAGTGCACAATTTTTACAAATAAATCCTGACACAATGGTGAGATCAGCAAAACACAGCTCAGGAACAAATGTCTCGAGAAAGCAAAGAATCTTGAAATCTGCTTCATGGGCAAGAGCAACACAGCACTCAGCTAAAGCCTGAGGTTAGGAAGCCAAGTATAGTGGGATCTGTGCTTGAAGACTTGGACTGTGCCCCGCTTGGGGATTGCTGCAGGTCAGGTAGGACACAGAGGACAGACAAAAGCATGAAGCTCACAAGAAGCTGCGATACAAGGGAGAAGACTCAGAAGAAAGAAGTGCCCAGGGCAGGAAGAGGAAACAGACTGGTCAGGGAAGTCAGCAAGGAGGAAAGCAGGGCTCAGATAAAGAAGCAGGGAAAAATGGAGCTAAACAGAGAGAAAGGCAAAAACAAAAAGGGTAATTTATGCCATTTTGTAAATGTGCAACAAAGCAAAACCTTCATTTGAAAACCAAAAGATAAAAGAAAAAAAATCAGTTCAGTTGCTCTTTGCAGGCATTCACTACAAATTGCCAGAATGCAAATATATTCCCATGCTTGCTGTGCAATCAATGTTTTCCTCTGCAATATTTAATCTCATTTATCAAGCTTCTTAGTACAAATTAAGTTACAAGGTAATCAATTATATTGAAAACACAGCTTGTTTCATTGTTTTAATTTTGCACTGTAAGCATATTCCCCCTAATTTAACAATTAGCTAATCAAAAACCATTAAGTGTTTATGTAGCTTGGCTTTTTGTCATTCAAATTCCACTCCTGGATAATTGCAAATGCATCAGTGAGTAGAGTCCCAGCTACAATTTTAAAAGCCTGGCAGAAAATGCACACAGAAAGGGAAGAAGGGAACATGTAGGAACCACAGTGTGGTGCTGAGGTTTGAGAAAGCAAATGAGGATGCCGGAAACCACAGCTCTTTTCCAGAATAACAGACAAACTGCCTAAGAGACTGCAGCCTGTTTTCTCCTGGGACACTTTCTAGGAGGACTTCTGCACAAGCCACTGCTTTACAAGGTTAGAGCAGCACGATGGGGATGGTTTTGTACCCAGAGGAAGCTGCAGCTGCTCTCTGTAGATTCAGCTTTTCCCTTGACGTGGGAGATGCATCAAAGGCAATGAGGGCAGAGGGAGTCCCTCAAGTGGGACACTGCTGCCTGATGGGAAAGAGGACAGAACTGGGTAAGGTGTTTTCCCCTTGTGTTTTTTTTTGGTTCAATTGCTGTTAGCTGGGATGAATTGTTCTTTTCTTTACAGAAAAATAATACTTCTTTTAATTTATATAAATAATTTTGATACAACAGTTATATCTTTTGTGTATGTTTAGATCTGCATGTTCTGCAGTTAATGTCTTATCCACGTTCTGGTGGTCTTGATCAAACAGATGATTAGGGAAACTAAACGTACCTGTGAGTCTGTTCTCCAATTTTATGGGGGCAGGGTGCTGGGGTGGGGTGTTTTGCTCATTTGGGGATTTTGGTGGGTTTGATTATTGGTTTGCTGGATTTGAGGTTTGTTTGGTTCTGGTTTTTAATTATTTGCTTACTTTTAAACTTTTCAGTAAACTGAAGTTTGAACTTTTTTTTCAGTCAAGTTCTTATTTAGCTGAGCAAGTCAACATTTTCACACAACACCACAGGGGAAGAGGTGAATACCAGCCCTAATGACCCTGAGCAGGTACCTGCACCCTAAAAGCTGGTAAGAATAGGAGCAAGTCTAAAAGGAGATGCTCTCCTGACCCAGAAGCAACTAAGTAGGTGAGAGAAAGCAGCAAGCAGTGTGGGTTCATCCCCTTGTCCAGCCCTTGAAAAGACACCTCTTAAGGGGAAGCAGGAGGAGGCAGCTGAGTGACAGAACTGGGGCAAAGTGTGCACCTGAGCACAGCCATGGGCTGACAGATGAAACATCACTGGACTTCATTTGAGGAACACATTTCAGTGTTTCAACACTTACACATCCTAATGTGACCAACCTTCCAATACTAAAACTGACCATTTACTTTGATGCTCTCTTTTTCATCTTTTATCCAACTATTTATCCATGCAGGAAAGCTTCCCTTTTGCAGTCCTCATTGTTTAGATAGGTTCAGGATCTCCATGCCCAGTGTTGTCCCTAAGGAACTTCTTAGGGCTTGCCTTCTACTCCTATGGAGTTCCAGTTTTAACTCTCATCCATCACTGTCAGGTTTGTATTGAAACAAACCTTAATATCAGTCTGGCCAGGGCTCAGGTTCAAACAGTGGTCTTGGCAATGGCAGGTTTACAGTTGGACTCAATGATCTCAAGGGTCTTTTCCAAGCTAAATGACCCTATGATCCTAAATGATCGAAAGTGGCTGTCAACCCCACCCCTGTGCCCAAGTCCTGCCCTCCAAGCCCTGCAAGCAAGTGCCAGACACCTCTTCTCCCAAACACAATTTCTGCCTGCCTAGGCAATGTGGTTTTCTGGCATCACATATAGAATCTAAAACTGAAACTATAAGTGTTTATTGTTTGCACTATAGATGTGATTTTGAAATAGCATATTATACATATAACAGCCCAGTAACTGAGAGAGGCATCTTTAGTGCTCTGCCTGTTTACAGGAAGGGAAGAGCTAGAAAAAATTATGAGCTCTAGTTATGTATTTATTAATTTATCAGCCCAGAGAGGGAAGCAATAAATACCTGATTGCAGGCCACTGAGGAGAGGTTTTCAGCAAAACAGCTTTGAATTAGTTTATTTGTTACTGTTCAGTAACAATTGACCAAAACATGGGAATGATTTCCCCCACCCTACAAATACACTTCCTTACAACATTCAGGACAAAATCTGCTACAAAAACTGAAGTCTGCAAAAATAATTCTTATCTACACAGAAATATCTTTTGCATTAACTTTATAATATAAACACACAATTGCTGCATCTGAAGCGTCTGAGAATATAGTTGAAATGTTCTTACCCCATATCAAGATGCAAAGGTCCATTCCTATAACCAAGTAAAATGTATCTCCAAGAATCACACACTGAGAAATACAAATTAATAGAAGGCTATACTTCAATTGATTTTATGGTCAAAAGAGTCATGCTGTATTTGCAGAGGGCATGAAAAAGCTATCTGTTTTACACATGGATGTAAATTCAGCAGAATTACACATCTTAAATGGGAGAGGAAGAGAGTCCTCTCAGCTGTTCACATGAAAACCAGGAAGCAGAAAGATATGAACAGATGGTCTTGAGATTTTCCAATTACAAACCTTTTTGGCAATAGACAACTGGAGGAATTCCAAACATTTGTCACTTTGACATCGCTTTGCAATAAGTAATGACATTTTGGTACTTACAAATTCTGAAACAGGCTGCAATCTAAATCAAAATGATCACTCCATGAGTTAGAGCCACATTTTAGAATAGGTACCAATCAATTCAAAAGGCATAAGGAAAACTGTTTTTGATTTGATGCTTATTCATAGATTCCCTAAGATTCTGCAATAGAGCCAGAAGACAGAAGAACTTCAAGCAGGCTGGGCACACTCATACTGTTGCTGACACTGTAAAACTAAAACCCACCATAAGGATAAGAGGCAGACTGCTAAATACAGTATCCCACAAGATGAAGAAATCCTCCACTCCTGAAGGGACCATTACCCATAAACTTTTCTCTCCATTTGCAGGAAGACTGCAAACAAAGGAACTTCTTTGAAATATGTGCTTCTCCTTTCCTCCTTCCCCCCCCCCCCCCCCATTTGTTAAAAAAAAAAAAAATTATTTTAAGGAATTGTAATTCTTTAATCTTTCAATGCTTAAGGGTATCATTTTCAAACCTTATTTCTAGCAGGTTATTAAAAGGGATTAGATAGAACTGGAGTGCACAAAAGGTGTATAAATAGAAGTGAGTGGGCACCTCATACAGAGCTCAGAGCAGCTGCGGCAATCAGCCTCAGAAGATTATAAAGCTCACCATAATGTTTTAAAATTGTGCCTTGTAAAATACAATCTGCCTGCC
>JAWWEW010000041.1:61773106-61835174 GCA_035583185.1 Anabacerthia variegaticeps | reverse complement strand
AAACTCCTCCCCTGTCCTCTGTCCCCTGCATGTTAACCTGTCCCTGCCTCTTGACCCCTTGTCCAGGATGTGACATCTCCTTTCCTCCAGGAGACCCTATAAAAATTGAGGTCCCTGTGAATAAAATCCTCTTTGCTTCCTGCCCACTTTTCGTGTGTGGTCCTTCTTACTACATCTCGGGACCCGAGGGCCACGTGAGAGAGGGATAAGGAGTGGAGAGCATCCCCCATCAGCTGCCGCAAGCAGCTTGTGTGCATATGTACATGCCTAAAACAAGAGCTCACTTTAACATTCGGGCAACTGTAGCTTCTGAAGCTCTTGAATTGACCTGTGCTCTCACATTTTGACTTATCACTGAAACTGGAAGTGAGGGTTTGAGCTAATAATTCAATGAATCTATAAAAACTGGTGAAAATATTTCATTTCTGAAGTGGGAGAAAGCTCCCCTCATTCGTGGGTTTTGAAGGAAGAAAGATTTTTAAAAAAAGTAACCTCACCTTTGTATTATAACTGTACAAATGTAAAGTGTAACAGCATTCCAGGTTTTACATTAGCTAAATTAACTATTTAATGGCATGCCCAATTACACAGCTATAGGTAGACCTACCTTCATATCAAAGTGCACCAAAGAACCTTATCAGACTCAAAAGAAACCCAGAGAGAGAACCACATACTTTCCACCCTCACCAAGTTATTCTTCCAGGATATTCTAATGCAGCAACTGAAAGAGCTACAGAAATCTCTGGGTCATGTAATAACAGCTAAAGAAAAGAGAGGAACAGAATGGGCATTAATGTCATTCTGCACAATGGGGTAGAGGTTTCAATGCCAAAATTTTTTAGAATCTGAATTTTGGCTTGGGATCCAAATTGTCCTGTTGAGTGCAAAACCACAAAGAAATTAATTTTAAATTCATAAGAGCAATGGCAAAGCTAAAAATATGTATGAGAAGACAGCATACTTACCAACAGAAAACAGTTCTGAGGAATCTTCCCCAAACCAGAACTAACACTTCCTAACATAACCCAAACTATGGTTATAGCTTCAAAACCCACAGCCCATACAAACCAGAAATGGAAGGAGTAGCTGGGTTCATTAAACTGGTTACATGCCATCCAAAATTATGACGTGACTCTTTCATACAAGAAACATGCTTTTAAACCTGGCAAGTAAAAGCTGTGCTTACTTGTTATTGGTGGGTCCCGTTGCCAAGACATCCGATTGCAACTTTGGGAAAAATCCCTGCTCGTATTTCCCTTGGCCGATCTTCATGTCGAGTAAGTGCGGGTGGATTGCAGTGTGATCGATCTTCATCAGCCGCTGCTCGATGGACTGGGCTGCAAGTCACAGGCACAAGTGTTAGAGAATGTGTTAGAGAACCCCCTGGGGGCACGTGCTGAAACAACACAAGGGGTCATGCTCAGATCCCCAAAAACCCACTAAAATAGTTAAATAGTGACTTCAGACACAGAAATCTGTTGCTTACAGAAGTGAGGAGACATTTGGTTTTTGTAATTTTGCTTTTAGTTTCTTTACCCAACACAACTGGCACAAGCAAGGTAGCTGTTAAAGAGCCTACGGGATGCATTACGAATTGGCAAGCACAGTGCAATCTTTCCCTGCAATTCCTTGTTTGTTTTCAAGGCTCTTTCAGCAGAATTGAGACCTCTGGGTGCAGCTCTGTGGGACTGGGCACCTCACTTTGTCCCAGACACATCTCCCTGGGCAGATGCGTGGTGGGGG
Source organism: Anabacerthia variegaticeps (assembly GCA_035583185.1). NCBI lineage: Eukaryota > Metazoa > Chordata > Aves > Passeriformes > Furnariidae > Anabacerthia > Anabacerthia variegaticeps. Next base: position 61,833,431 of record JAWWEW010000041.1, on the reverse strand, counting down.
GATACCCAAGTTCTGCAAACATCTGGCACCTACAGTGATCCTCCTCCTGAAATCAGATATGCCATCACTGGGTGACAGGCCTTCAAAGAGCATAGCTAATTGCAGCAAGGCCTGAGCAGCATCAGGAACATGAGCAGATGCTTGGAAACAGGGGAGACTACAGGAAGAGCTGAGAGAGCTCCCTGGGAATCTTGGCTCTGCTGACACTAATGTGGTGCAGTCGTTTGCTCCAAGGACATGAGGTTTCAATCTCAAATCTTGAGCAGGATGAAAGTAAAATCTTTCATCTTCTCAACGCTGACTCAGATGAACTTGTGAAGGACTGGGGAAAGGAGGTTGAGGGAATTGAGCATTTAATCAGCAACTTTAATATTCAATTCTTTATGGCCCATCCATTAATAGGCAGGCCTGTTCTTTCAGCATATCACAACTAGTGAATACATACAAAAAATGCAGAAGCTAAATCCACTTTCCATTTGTCACGAACAACACAGAACTCATTTCCTAATTTATAAAACTGTGATGGGAAAGAAACTGTTGTAAGATTTACATACATTATCACTAGAAACTTGGCAGGGCAGTTTTCCCCTTAAAAAAAACCAAACACTTTGTATGGTTCCATTTTGGAGAAAAGGAGTGAGTAGTGTGGGGTCAGAGGGTTTGAAGGGTTCCGAAAAGAGTAGGTTAAACAAACAGGTGCTTCATCAGTGCTGGGGTCACATATATTGTGAATGGTAAATATGAAGGAAAGTTGGTATTACTATCAGTTTGCTGCTTTTCACAAGACAGAAAATGAGGTTCTGGTGCCACAATATCTGCCAAAACTAGACGCTGAATAGACAGTCGACCTGCAAATTAGAATTGGGTTTAGACAGAAAAAGTTAAGCAGACATAGATTTCTATTTCTGCCATATTTATAACAACTGAAATACTCTGAAGGAGTTAAACAAACAAAAACCCAAAACAAACAAACAAAAAAATATGAGAAATGTGTTTGCTCTAGTTTATTAAAAAGTGTCCTAACAAATTCAAGAATATAATTTCCCTGTATTACTTGGAAATGAATACTTGCACATGTATTGAGTGAGTAACTCAAGTATAATTTGAAAATGCATCCTGTGACTGTAATGGAAAGTAATCCAAGCCTTCAGTACACAGTGTATTGTTCATTAACACTGAACATCTATTGCTGAAGGTACTAAATATGCCACACAGGATTACATCCCCAGCACCCACCGCTGCTCTAACCAAATGGCATAAGGCAAAACAAGGCCTTTTTGTGGGAAGGGGGAGACAAGGCCAGTGGAGCAGACAGTGGGGCACGACTCCTTGGGGTGGCTGGCACTGGTCCCACCACCATGGTGAAGGAAAGCTCTCCTGGCAATAGAGCAGGAGCTGCCTGAAATGAGAAATCCTGAGCCTAGATCCATGGTTTGAATTGTGTTTATTAACAGCATCAGCCAAGGGGAGCTCAAAGGGAAAGTGAAGGCTCAGGTTGTTTCTGGCATTTAAAAGCATGCTGAAGTTTTTGTTTAAGGTACATAAGACACTGCTGAGCCCTCCTCAGGTAGCTCTAGAGCTTCCTCATCGACTGTAATGCTCAGATGACTGAGGACCTATATTTCTTTGTGGCTGACGTTGTATTTCTGAATGACATACCTGCTTCTTTCAAAGTGCTGCATTTCTGATAGTTGGATGTCCGCAGCGCAGGGCCCCTTACATTATATAGCCTTATTTTCTCAATTCGTGAGTCAAAAACTCGTAGAAAAGGGTCCTTCTCTTCCCACTGGGAGATTATCTTATTATCTATGAAGGTTGCAAACATCTGAGTTTCGATGAAGTGTGAAAGGAATGGGAGGTAAGGCTCAGGTTGGTCCGAAAGGAAGGAAGCCTGAAATACAGAACAGCTCATTAGTGCCCACCCAGTGCTAACATGATGAGTCATCCTGCAGTAGAGAACCGATCCAGCAGCCAGCAGGAAGGCTTGGGCAAGGCTTCCCCACCATAAAAACATCTCTCAGATAGGTTCTGAATCCATCTACAACGGGGTTTGGTTCACAGGTCACCTCTTTGGTCACAACTGTGAGAAACAAGCAGTCAGGGAGGCTTCGTGACAGCTGGAGCAAAGGGAATATGGAGTTACTGAGGTAGTGCTCATGTTGCCAGCTTTTTCAAAGCAACTTAGCAGCTCTCATCCACAGCAACAAGCCCTGTGCAACACATGGCAGACCACCACCACATGTGGGACCTCTGGTCTGGGCATTCCAGCTTGGGACCATATCATGTAGTAAGGTGTCATACATAACAAGGGATGCACAGTGCTTTTCAGCTAATGCTCTTTGGTGACATTACACAGGGCAATTAATCATGCATTTCCAATTACAACTGACTGTGTGTCTAAGTCTCTAACTGAGCTTTGAAAACCCTAAAATTAACAGCCCATTTTATTGTAGAAGCACCAGGAGAGATTGCCTAAACAACCCCCTCCTTTTAGATGCTGCACTGTTTAATGCCTGAATACAAACAAACCAATGAAAGACAGGGCAGTTTCTTTATTTTACATCAAAAACTGACTTGAATCAGCTTATCCTTCTATATTCGTCTTAGAGAAGGACTTGTATCTGAAAAGCTGATGGCTATCTACTTTGCAGAGTCAGAAATATCAACTCTGCAAGCTTCCCAACATTTTTCATTCCTTTTGCTAGCCTTGTATTTCCCCATTTCTAATCTCAGCCTCCTTTTTACTCTTTTGTACATGCTACAATAGAGTCATGAAAGTACTCCTGTGCCACAATAAAGTGACAACCTTCTTCAGAACAACACTACCCATTACCAAAACCCTTGAGATTGGGAAGCACAAAAGGATGGATTTGTTTTTTGCCTCATGTGTTTACCTCTCCTCTCAGCAAACAAACAAACAAAAAAAAGACAGGAAAAAAAAGCCACTTTCCACTGCTACCCCTGCACCAAACCCACAGGAGCAGCCCCATCAGCAGGCAGACGCCTGCCAGCTTGGTTTGCGCAAGCCGGGACAGCTCTGACCAGCTCAGTGGACGTGCACCGATGCACTTTGGCAGGCGACGTGGGCCTGAGTAATGAGAATGGACAGATCTCTCGGTGAGGCAGAGGAAGAACGGCAGATTAAAGAGTACCTAGTCTGTGTGTACATTACACAGCTATTCTCCCTCTCCCTCAAAAGCACTTTTGGATGGAAAAATAAATACACAGCTGTACTATAGTATATATACTATACTTTGTCAAAGTTTTGCATTTGTTCCCTGTTTGTCAGCCACGACTCCATGTCGGGGGCAGCCTGAATGACGAAAGCCTCGTAGTCTGCGAACATCTGCGTGAACCGGTTGGCGAAAACCTCACGAAGCTGCACGTTCAGTTTGTAGTCCCTCAGCTCCAGCTCCTCGCATGACAACCTCCCATCCTTCTCCTTCTCTGTGAGGGGAGTCGTAATGGTCATTTTCTCCATCGTCACGCCCGTTCTTTTGGCGAGGGCCTGCAGGCGCGCGATCGTCTCGTTGCCTTTCAGCAGCTCGTACATGTTGAGGGCGTTGCTGGGGATGTTCCCGTTCTTCTTGTCGTTCACCAAGTCACTAAGAACCAAGTTCTTGAGTTTGGTGGCGCTGTCACTGCAGTGCAGGTTTCCCTCCGGGGGGATCCCAAACTGCAGGAGAACCTCCGAGATTTCCTGGATAAACTCCAGCTTGTTGGGGAACTGGGGGAATTCCTCGGGCAGTTCGATGAAATGGTTATCAATGTCTACAAAGCACAAGTTTGCCTGAAATCAAAAGAAAAGTATCAAAATAGACACATGAATTGGCTACTCTGCAATGCAGCCTTGTTTTCCCAGGGTGCTTCCCGACACAAGGGTAAGTGCTTACACATGTAGGAGACTTTAGCTGTGTGTCTAGCCTGTGACAGTTCAGACTTCAGTCAAGCTCAGAGACAACTGGATGACAACGACTTAATGAATAAATAAAGTCTCCTGCCTTCTCCTGTGCCACCACAATTTGCAGATCCCAAACTTTGCACTACAAAGATTTGATATGCCCTCCCAGACCAGCCAAGGACACAGCAGAAAGCAGGATAAAATAAACTTCTCAGCCTATGTAAATGTCCTTTGTGTGAATTACTGCATCTCATTTGTTTTACCAGGATCCAACTGCAAAAAGCCTCTGTAGCTGTGCTACCAAGGAACAAGATGTTCAGGGAGAAAGATGACATTGCTCCGAGCAAACTACAAAAGAGGGTCCCATGTAAATCCTTTGGGATCATGCCTGAGTACAGCTTGTCCACTGGAAATAGTGCCCCATTTCCCCACTCCCCTGACCCCCTGTTTCCATGGAGGCTTTTAATCTTGGCAATTCCTCCGCCTGAGATTTAAGGAGAGTGCTCTTAGCTTTGTTATGAATGGAGATGGATCTCAGATTAAAGTTAAGTGAAGACATTAACCTAGCAGAGCAGATACTTCTACTAGGAAAATGTCAGTGGAGGGATGGAAGAACCCCACATAAAAATTAATTACATTGCAAATGCACTCTTAGGAATAATAGCAGAATGAAAAACAGTAATTGATCTTCTCAACTGCGGCTTACACCAGAAATTTGCTGTCTGAGTGCACTGTGCTGATTAAAATCTTAAAACAGGTCAGATTCACAAGCTGCTGAGCTCTGACTGGTTTCACCTTGCCATAAAGCTGCAGAAACCCAAAGGGCAGCAGCAGCAGGTCTTTGTTAGCCTGGCTTGACCACTAGCACAGCTCCTCCACCTTCTCCAAAGCACTTTTAACATTCTTTGCTGCTTACCAAACACTACAGACTAATCTTAAGATTACGTGAACAGAAAGGACTTATTTTCCTCCTTTTCTGAAAAGGTTAATTTTCAGCAGGACAATACATTCTCCAGCAATCATGTTTATAATACATTGGATATGTTTCAGGGACAAGTTTGACATTAATCACCTTTCACATAGATACTTTGAAGGGTATTAGGATTCATTTGCTAAAGCAGAAGTGCCCCTTCAGCTCACTTTTTCATATTAAATTTAGTCTGTACAAAGAAAAGCATTCCTTCTTACAAAATCCTTTGCTTTATTTAACTATGCAGCTATTAAAGAGTTGTGGTATGCATCAACACAGCTCTTTAGCTCAGGGACTGCCTTCTTATCTATCAATATTTCATTTCAAAGGCTTTTTAATTTCAGCTCTGCATATCATTTACAAAATTTGAAAAATAAGATTTGGATTCAGAAAACCCTGGGGGAATTGGTCTCACTTCTCTCTTCAAAAACATCTGATGATTAAAGTTAATGCAGAGAGATTAGTAACCTTAAGACAGCATGATGGCCAGTTGTTAGAATTTTTATCTCTAACAAACAAATGGTTTATATTTAGAGCACGAGCTTGAAAAGCTAGCCCCTGGCCCGAACAATAAAGGAATGCTAAAGCAAGCAGTGCTTCATCACTGCTCACATGATGTAGGATTTTTTTTGATTTTTTTTATTGTCTAGAGGAATTTGAGATTCAAGATCTTCTCTGTTCAATATGCCTTCTTTCTTTCCCTCTCCCAGAGTTACTGAACCTGTGGTATTCATAAATGCGGATATTTTTCACTCATTTGTTAAACATCAGGGGTGGGGGGCAGATTCTACCCTGCTATTGCTCTTCTCTCCCTGGTGATGTTTAATTTGTTATTCCAGCGATACTTCAAGCCTGTCATATTAAAATTTTAATTTAAGGAAAATGACAGCTTAATCTGCTAACTAAAAGCATGTGACTAATAATTTTAAAAATCACAGTAATTATGTAATATTAGCACGGTTTTACTGAGGAGTGTAGCTAGATACCAGCTTTGTTCCCACACCAATACAAATTTCATGTGCTTTGGTCACTGCATCCATGAGGTAAAACCTGATTTGCAGTTACTTGCCACTGAGGCTAAGACTCAGTCACCTCCATGTAACACTTAAAAGAGACCTTCTTTAAAAACCATGTCATCCTTACCCTGTGTGTGTCCCTCCACTTTCACATACTAACTCCCTCTCCTGCATATTCTCCTGAGCTGCTGCTCCTGCCTGCCTTCCCAGAAGGAGCACATATTTGCAAGTCTTAGGGACTCTGCCCCCAGGAGAGGTCTCTGCACAGAGCTGAGCTCAGCACTGCCACTGTCATGAGATGTTACTGCCATACGAACAGTTATTTTTGGGATTCCCACTGATTTTAAGAAGAAACCCAAGTAAAAAAGGATAGCATGCTGTGGTTCCGGTCACCATCTGGAATGCAGACAGGTTAGCCATATCCCAAAGACTTTGCTGTATGACCAGGTTAAAATGTGAAGTAGTTTTAATCATCTTGGTCAAATTTTAAGGAGAAAAATCTCCATTTCACTCTCTACCACCACCTAGGATTTTAACACTTAGATGAGGAGGACAACCTCTCCTTTTTTCCTGTCTAAGTGGGTCAGAGGCACAGTATTAACACAAATCTGGCTTCTTTGAGGCCAGGATGCTGGTCTAGTAATAAAACTCAACCCAGCCAGGAACACATGGGCTCACACTAGGATGGGATCAGGTTGGCAGGACAGGGCACGCTTCTCAGCAGCAGCAGGGGGACAGATTTACACCATCTAGGAACTACACCTGAGATCCAAATCCATAAAGATCATCCCAGAAGGAAATGCTCTTTAGCCCTTTGTCAATAGGACTGTGACACTGACAGAGAACAGAATCTGGTGAAGAGTGTGATGCAGGGAAAGCAGAGAAACTTTCAGTGTCACAACAAAAAGCAGAAGTTAATACAATTAGTGGCACTCATTAAATGCAGAAATGGACCAGGAAGAGCTGTGGAGAGTCCCCCTACTATCTCACCTCTGCTGACAAAAATTCTCCACGGTACCAGAGAGAACTCCTAACACCAGGCATGGCATTTCCAGCGGGAATTCAAACACAAATATTAACAACACATTTCAGGATAGCAACCCCAAAGGTGAGGACTGACCTCCTGAGGCAGCTCCAGCTTGGAGCGGTCGGTTCCTTCCTTAGACTGCAGCCCCATTAGGTAGGGAACAGGAGCATCCAGAAAATGCAGGAGAGAGGCAGGAAGGATGGGAACATATACATGCTGCCACTGAAATGGGAACAGTAGCGTTGTGATTCCCTCTGCCACCGTCATCAGACGCTGATAATCTGGACAAGGGGAGAGAGAGACAGACACTGAATTAGATCCCTGTGTTTTCCTCTTGAAATCTCTTTGGCAAGGACATCAGTGATAAAACAAGACAGAACCCACGTTTATATGAAAATTTATATGATAAAATGTTCTTTTGAAAATTAGACAGTACTTAAAAACCTTAAACATTTAATTTCAAAATCCATTACTTCCAGAAAGAAATTGCTGATCATAGATACTCATATCATCCCTAGATCTATTCTGTCATTAATTTATTAAAAAGATACCAAAAGTTCTTTCAGTAGGACAGGATAACAATACTCTAATTCTATAAAAAGCATGTATATTTACAAGGAAAAAGGAGGAGAGAGAAATGGACTTCAAAGAAACATTGTGGTTTCTTGCTTGCTCCTGTCTGCCTGCTTCTGCTCCACTTACTACTTCTATGGCTGAGTGTACTTTCCACAAGACTTGCCTTGGCCACATACCAGCAGAAGTTTACAGACCCTAAGTATTTAAAAGTACTGTCTTTAAGTAAAATCCAAACAGAAGCCTAATATAAATTTAGTTCTCAAAAATATTCTGTGTATACAGCATGTTTGTATTACATTACTTTCCCAAATTTGTATTTAATCCACTAGTTTGTTGGTTTGCAATGTTTTGATTCAAGTAAAGACATTGTGCATTATTTTTTTACATTAAAATTTAATTTGATCCAGCTGAGCTGCCGAAATATTTCAGAACTTGGGCAGAAACTAATTCTTTCTCAAATATCCAGCTGGCATGATGCAATACCACAACCTATTTATTAATATAAATGAGGGAATAAATTGAGAACAATTTTTTTTCCAAAATATAATTAAATAAATCAGATGTTGGTATTAAAGAGATGGTCAACCTTACAGCAAGTCTCAGACTCCAGACAATCCACCCTGAAACAGATAAAGACCCCCGGGTCTTGCAAGCTGCTGGTGCCTGTGAAACCAAATGACCAGATGTTTGCTTTCACCTCATCTTACAGCAGCTTCTGCATTATTAAAAACTCCGCCCAAATTTCTAAGGACATGAAAGCACTTAAACCCAAATTACACAGGAATTTTAGCTGACTGTGAAGAAGCAGCACATCTCATTTCAGGGCAGCGGTTAGACAGGAACACCAAAGTGCAAGCCTGTGACTTTGAACTTGCAAAAGGTGCACGGCATAGACAAGAGGGAGAGTCAGTTCCAATTCCTCCCCTGGGCCTTGGCCACTTGTGAAAGCTGCTCTTCACTACCTGCAAAGTTGTTCCCCTCCAGCTTCAGTGCACTGGTACATCATCACTAACCAGCAAGAGTGGCAAAAGGGATGTTTCCTTCATGGCTGTATCCAAAAACAAGTCTTGTCAGTGCCCTGCTTAGCCTCAAAAGCTTTGGTTTTAGCAATCAAGAGATATTCTCTCTCCTCAAGGCCAGACCCCGATCCTTGGTAACACCTGGATTGTTGTCCATCTCTCCTAATCCCTCTGTCCCACTCCAAGAAATTAAAGATCTATGTATGAACAGTCTGGTTTTGAGTCAGGTAAGAAGGCATTTTTCCTATAGCCCCACTGACTGCTTTTGCCTGGAGAAGAACCCAGCCTGGCCCATCCTGTTTCTGAACAAGCCAGCCAGATACCCTGGGAGACATAAACAACAGCAAAAGCACTGTCATCTGACACTGCTCAGCTATTAGGAGGTCACTGGGAAGATACACGTGAATAAATATGCAAATTAGAACAACAAATTGCATAACCCATTCTCCTTGCTAGCACTTCTCTGTGGAAAACCAGCCTCGATCTGCAGAAGGTCAGTCAGCAGGGCAAAGACATTTTTCATCTTGTCTTATTAATAGCTATTCACTCAGTCTTCAAAATTAATTCATGTATGCAAGTCAGCCTCAAGGTTACACCTCAAAATCACTCCCAGCTACAGATCAGCCATTTATGAATCCCTCCACCACACTGCAATGGTCTATAATTATACATGTCCCTTCACTGTCTTGTTGAGTAACGCATATACAAACTCAACTTAAAATACCTATGGATGAAGCTTAGGAGTCTCATAACATTTCATAACTCTGAAAGCTTTACAGATTAAAAAAAAAAAAATCAAATACAGAAAGCACCATGTCTTAGTATGCATGAGAATTTCAAAGTCTCTTCTGATCTATGTATCCACACATAGTAACAGGTCTTGACAGCAAAGTTGCAGCTATCTTCTTGGATAAGGGCATTGAAGTCTAGAAATGCATGCTCACTTTTCTCTGGTGCTACTGATAATATTTAACATGGTCACTAACATGAATTTTGTAGCCAATTTACTATGAAGAAATCTGTTCAAAAAAACCCAAACCCAACATAAAAACAACTAGTGATGACCAAATTATTAGTCTGATTGATACCATCTAGCAATGACTGTCAGTGATTAACAGAGATAATCAATTCAGTTTTGACTGAAGAGATTGAAGTTCCCAAGTTCCTCCAGAAAAGTAATATTAAAAAATCTGGAAATGATTCTTTTGATACCTATTTAAAGAAGTCATACTCTAGTTACTTTTTATGTTCTTTCAAGCCTGTACAATAATACACCTATCCTATAAGGCCTGAAGTCTTTTTTGATGGAGGGATTCTTGTACCAACCACCATTTGTGGGAAGTTTACATGGTTACTGAGAAAAACCTGGAAACAAGGGATTACTCCATTTCCCCAAAGCAGAGAGAAAAAAAGGGGAGGCAGAACAGGGCAGGGGAAAGAAAAAAAGAAAAAAAAAGGGAAAGATTGGCAGTGGATGGAGAAAACAGGGTTTATATAGACTCTGAGTGCTTGTGTAAAGGGAGGGAGTGTTTCCAGATTCTATCCCACACCACTACTACAGTTTTATAACAATCTTCTACTCCAAGACAAGTTTTGCCAGTTATTTTATGAATGACAGGCCCAGGTAGGAAAAGGGTTCTCTGATCCTTCTCCAACCCAACTCACCTGTCGTCAAAAACATCCAGAAAAAGATACAAAAAGTAAAAACGCTGTCTGGTTGACAGATACCCACAGAGGGTCACAAACTCAGGGTGATGAATGGCTGAAACCCAGGCAATTTCCTGACATCTGTGAAATAAACCCTTTCCTCTTCTTGGGGCTCACCCACCTTAAGATGTGCACTGCACACCACACTGGATGCAGTCAAAGACCCTGCCCAGCCAACGAGGATGGCTACTACCTGATTGCTTTAAATGCAGGAGCAGAGGGTCACAAGCTACGCTGATGGCCCACAGCAGCAGCTGCTGCCACCAGAGCATAGATTTGATCCATGCAAAATCATCTCTGGGTACAGAAATCAGTAGCAGACAGTTGAGACCTAAGCCCAGGGCAGTGCCCCCCTCTTCTCTTTGCAGTGCAGCCCAGGAGAGTGGAGACTTAAAAGACCTGGAGACCTACAGAGTGTCCCAAACAGCAGATGTGTTTCTCTGCAGCATGCAGATGGGCTTTGAGCTTTAAATTTCTCTTGCCCTGGATCTCCTTGCCATCTCATTGCTCCACCTCTCTTACATGTATTACAGTGACTGTCCCCCTGTACTGAGCACTGGTGAGGCCACACCTCGAGCACTGTGTTCAGTTTTGGGCCTCTCACTACAGAACAGACATTGAGATGCTGGAGCACATCCAGAGAAGGGTAACAAATGGTGAAGGGTCTGGAACACAAGTCCTTTGAGAAGTGGATGAAGAAATGAGGGGTTTTTAGCCCTGAGAAAAGGACGCTCAAGGGGGGCTCTCACTGTACAAATACCTGAAACAAGGTGGGGGTCAGTCTCTTCTCTCAAGAAAAAAGCGATAGGACAAGAGGAAATGGCCTCAGGTTGTGCCTGGAGAGGTTTAGATAGGATATTAGGAAAAATTTCTCCAGTGAAAGGGCTGCCTAGTAGGGAAGGGATTGAGTCACCATCCCTGGAGGCATCTAGAAGACATGTAAATGTGGCACTTAGAGATATGATTTAATGGTGGACTTGCCAGTGTTAGGTTTATGGTTGGACTTGATGATCTTAAAGATCTTTTCCAACCAAAATTATTCTGTGATTCTTCACATTCAGAGTTAAATCTCTAATTTGTTCACAGAACATTTTCCAAAAGAAACTGCTCAAAGAGGATAATCCCAGGACAAAGTGGCCCCTGAGGCTTCTATTGCAGCTGCTGCCTCCTAACAACCGCTTAGCTGGATTTGGCGCAGCACTGTCTCTCACATTTAACCTTCTCCCTGAGTGAAGGCAAACCAGTCAAGTTCAAAGACTCTGGATCAAACTCCCTTTTCTGGCATCATCTGCTGGAGGCCCTCAGGCAAGTCCCTGCATCTCAATTCCCTGTGCAGGACATGTAACTGCAGTGGGGACCTGCTTCACTGCAGGTGGCAGTTCTGCACGAGCACCACAGTCCAGCTTCACAAAGGTCTGGTAACACTCACATCGCTCACCAAATACAACATAATGCTTCAAATGCAAACCCTGAGATGTTCCAGTATAATTACAGATCACTGTTTTCTGCTGGAGATGGGAATGGTTTCAGCATTTGAACTTAAATTCCCTCTAAATGTTTTTCTGAAAGAGGACAAAATTTGACAGTTATTTGTCTTGATGCTGATCCTCCACAACATAATAACAGGACAATAACCAATCAGCACAGTGTTACAACAGATACTGTGCATGCAGAAATATCTGTCTCAGAGAGCTTGAAGTTCAAACAGAGGCAGTGACTGAGAAAACAAAACAAAATAATCTTCCTTTCATTTTACAGGCTCTATAAAAGCTGTGGCATGTTAAGCAATTCACAAAGCTCAACATAAAAATTACTTTTCCTGCTACAAAGGAGTCTGATATTTCAAAATCCTTCCCTTGCTGCAGCAAAGCAGATCCAAGAGCCCTCTAAAGGGAAAAGGGACATCAGTGTTATCCCTGCTCAAAACAACTAAGATCTCATTCCAGTGCTACTTCCAAAACAGATTCAAATCTTTGGTCCTAATGAACAGAAGAGAATTTCACCTGTGACCTTCCCAGCAAATGCTCAACCAGCGGAATTTTATGTACAGGGCATGTGTAAGAGTACACATTCCCGTTCAAATCAGAAATGGCATTCCTGCAGTGATCAGTTCACATTCCAGTTTCAATGTCCCCTGCCTTCCCAATGAAAGAATGACTTGGTCACTTTCCAACTCTCTGCTCCTGTAACCTACCAAACATATGGCAGGAAGCCTACCAGTCACAGCCTGGATCTTCTAAATCCAGTCTGATGCTTTAAAAGTAGACTGTGCTTCTTTCTTTTCCTTTACAGTCCCGCTTTACATGCAATCTGATAGCATTTTGAAGTATCTGAGAAGAAGAGTTACCTGGACACCAACTCCTTTCCTCTACTGCTTTTTGAACATGCATAAAGTGTAACTGCAGCTTTGTAAAGCCACATATTTAAATATGTATTCTGGAAGATGGTAATTAGATGATGTTCTCAAAGAGTACCTGATCAAAATGCACAAAACAATTTTGAGCAATGGTTTTAAATAAAACAACACAGAAAAAACCCCACCGATCAGCCTTAATGAATAAAAGCTAATTCTTCAGAGTGACACACCTTTAAAACATTCTTGTGACCAACAGTTTTCCCACATGCTACCTCTTCCAAGTATTACAAGCAATTGCTGTTCAACTGCTTTTCTTTTTGTAACAAGAGAAGAATTAGGTGAGCCAGATTCATTAGAAAAGCTGGAAAATAAAAATCAGTATTTTTCTTTGAGCTCTGAGTATGAGTCAGGAATGGCACATAACAGTTATGAGACCCGTCTTGGGGCTTGGTACCTTCAGATCTGTAATGTTTATAAATAGCATACTGCAGATGAAAAACGAAATCTGAAATTCACATCTGAGACAAATATTGTTTATGAAAGCAAAGGTTTTCAAATCAGATCTCAGTAGCTTCACAGAAGCAGCACATATAAATGCCTTAGACATCAAAGCACCCTGGAAGCTTCCACCTTTCATTTGGTTTGTATATCAGCAGCTGCAATGAGTGACAAGCCAGACCAGGTGATTTTCAAGAGATGTTCAGATAAAATGCACAGAAATGGTTCAGGAAATGTTTATTCACTATACAAATCACCTTGTACGAGTGCTGCATTCAGGGAACTTTGGCAGGTGCAGTGACACGGGGCTGTAACCAGCACTGTCCTGGGGAAACAACCTATGGCATCTCAGTGCCCTTCATCCCCAATGGAAGAGTGGATTTACCAGCACGAGTTACCTGATAAAAGCAGAGTGGCAATTTATGCAAATAAGAAAATACATATTTTCTTAAACAGAATGGTCAAGATGAGCCTGCATCTAATTGCCTGAAGTAAGAATTAGCCTTTCAGGCTAAGGGCCAACTGTGTCCAAAGGGACGCATCTCAAGACCAGTATTCACCAAAGCCAGTTCTTACCCTTTTCCCTCACTGTAAAAAAAACTCACTTCTACTTCAATAAATTTCCACCTATATGCTTTATCCGTGTCACAGCCTGCCATCAGTGGTTCAGCATGATTTATTTTATGATTAAGACCCAACTTAAGAATTAGCTCCCATTACCAGCATGGTCAGGTCTCTGGGAGGAGGGCAAAATTCTGTGACAAGGCTGACAAGGTGCCAGCAGGACACATGAGGATGTTCCTGAAGACACAAGGAGCCACCTGCTTGTCCCTGCAGCTGCTGGGGCAGAGCAGGCTCCCCAGCAGGCAGTGAGGAGGTGGGGAGGACACAGACTCCAGCAGGGAACAACTTTGCTCAAGACCACTTTTTGACTGTTTATCTGGCATTTGTCATAATTGGAATGTAAAGGTTTAATTGAACTTTCTTCCCCTTACTCTTAAAAGGAAAAGAGGTTTCATCACGGAAAATAATGAGACCCAATTAAAAAAGGTGGAGAGGTGGCAGAGTGTGTGTGTGTGTGTGGATAGTGCTGAAAGCAGTGACCCAATCTTCCTTTGCAGCTCCTTGTGAACACAAACAGGAGTGGGGTTGCAGTACAGACCTGGGCTAGCTGCTCCTCCATATTTCCAGATGCTTCACTTTTCAGGTCAGATAAACTTTGGAGAACAAAATCAAGCAACTTCTATTTAAAAAACATTTTTGTCTTTTCACCTAAGTTAAAAAGGAGGAGTATATTTCATTCTCTGATTATTCTACCCAATTACTTGTCTCCTTTCCAGGGGAACATGCACTGCAGCCTCCTCTGAACGTGGTGCTGTTGAGGCCCTAAACCCAGATCTCTTTCACAGCATTTCACAGAATCCCAGAATATGCTGAGTTGGAAGGGACCCATGTAAATAGTTCTCTGCAATAACTTCCCATTGATTTTGATGAATATTAGTGTGGAGGGCAACTATTTAAATAATGAGCAGAAGAGCAAAGGTTTTCTACGTAGTAGCTACTTGGTCTAAAAATGCTTTAAAAGGCAAACACATCATGTGCATATTAGCTTTTAAAAATCTCCCCCTAAGCAGACTTCACAAGAAAGATCTCTCAGACATTACCTTTTTCTAGGCAATGACTTTATATGTGCATAGTAATTTATATTATAATTTCTAAGATAGAAAAAACCAAAAGCAAAGAATATTTCAATCTTGGAGGAGCAATTACTCCAAGCTCTTGGAAAAACAACTTGGAAAATGCTCAAAATTATAATGAGCAGAAACAGTCTAAGCTCTAAGAAGTTTATCTTTGTCTCATCCACACGTTCCCTCTCGTGCTTAAATCCCTTGAAAAGGCAGACATACAAAATGGATTGCTGAGGTTTTTGCAGTGCTTACAGTTTAATTCATCTCTCTCCAGCTGAAATCTCGTGCCAGTGGTGTTTTGTTACTGATCCTTGGGAAATTGTAGCAGCTATTGCAGAATGGACACAACAAGACCTTTGCATCTGCATGGTCACATAGCAAAGCTGTGCTCTGAATAAAACAAAGGGCTCTTGCAAGAGCATTGCAAAGACTGTGACCTGAAGAATTGCAGGGGGAAAAAAAATCTAACCTCTCTAATTGGTTTTCAAAGCCCTAGTGTTAAAATCTGTCTCTATTTAATCTTAAAAGTATTCTCTATATGCAGAAAGATGTAACCTGAAGACATCAGAGTTCAGCTCCTAGTGCCTTCAGGTGCAGCCTTCTATTATCACCTTTGCAGACCAAAGTTGGCACTTAGAGCAGTCTATGACATCTGCCTACCAAAAGTGGTTTGGATTAACTCCCTGGAAGTCCTCACTGTCTCCACAAAGAGTAGAGGCTGATCTTTTCAGTCTTGACATTGAGGGGCAAGCACAGGTCTCTGCCAGTTAACCAGATACGTCACTGTGTTCTGTGTTTTGCTTTGATGCTGCCACAGCACCATTTGCTGCTCCCAAGAAGCACAAACATTTCAAAGCTTCAGACTGAAACGCTTTGGTCAGAGTGGCTTTTGCCCCAGAAAGCTACAGATACCTACACACCAATTTCCAAACTGCGGTTTGTAAAGTCACAGTGAGAGCTCCGTAGCACCAGGTTGCTTTAAAGTATAAACTGCAAATTTGAAGACTAAGGTAGTTGTCTGCAGTCCAAAATGTTTGGGAATAAAGCAGCTTAAAAAATGAGCTCATCATTCTTTTATGTCAGTATCTCCACCCCTCTGACCACCACAGCTGTAAAGTGAAGTTACATTTCACTACAATCCCTGCTTTTTCGAAAAAGATGGAATACCCCTCACCTGTAAAACAGCAGGAACAATGCAACTAGATACCCAAAGCTGCCTGTAGCAGCTATGGTATAAACAGCTCCCCACTGGTCCTGTCCCCTCTGCAAAGCTGTGCCAGACACTCTTGCACCATGCTGGGAAAACATCCAGGGCAAGCTGGATAAAGTCACCCCACACCCTCACCTCTTCATTTAATTAGATGCCTTTGTTCAGGCTGCTGGAAATATTTTGCCTCAGCTACAGGGTTAAAAATAAACATCATCAACCTCCAGTTCCCTTGAGAAAAACCACTCCAGAAAAGCCAGTACAGTCTCTGTGCAACCTTCCTGCCAGCCCTTCGCTGCTGTTATCACCAGCTAGGCTCATGGTATGGTCAGGGTTGTGCAACTATTCATAGTTTCTCTCAATTTTCCAAAAAGAGTATTTATTCTTTAAAAGAAGAACAAAATTTTTGCCAAGATTGAATGAAAAGCTTCTTTCTAACAGGGTTAGGAGAACCATAGAAAAGTCAGCTTCCATTTTGCATACATGTTCCTAGCTGCTCTCTCCCTGAAATAGTTTGGTGAACTGAAGTAGGTTTTGGTGCAGTGCTCTGATTTCTTGAGTATTACAGCATTAAATCAGTGAATTCTGATTTTGGGTAAATAGTGCTGTCTTGCTTGAGATTGCAACCAGGGGATGCAAGACCATCTCCTACTAATTTCTTGTTGAGTTTGGGAAGGTCTCAGGAAGGCCAAGCCACTGGAAACACAGTCCAGTAAGTCCATCCTCTTTAAAGCAGGAAAGGAAGGAAGGACAAACTTGAAAAATCCGTCTCTTCTTCTTTATCTTGGAACATGAGATATGTAAGCCAAAAACTTCTCTTTTGCCTTGAAGGAAAACTTGGGAGTTAGGAAAGTGTTTCTTCCCAATGGATCTCAAAGCTTAGAGAGATTTCAGTAGTATCTAGGCTGGCTATATCTCAAATAGGAAAATAGCTGCTGTTTTCTCCCTCAGGAATGGCAAGACTGACATTTAAAAGAAGCCACAGTGCACAATTAGCCAAGTCCTCAGTTGTCAGGGTGTGCCAAACGTAAGGCTTTTGCACTTGCCCTCCACTCCACATTCCTTACCTCTGGGAACCAGCATTACGATGCTATTTACATAATCACAGAATTTCCCTAATACAACCGTATACTTTTCCCCATGCACCATCAGGTTGTGTCTACACCAGACAGGGAAGTGAAGGTCATGTCAAGGACACCCCTAGATTCACAAATAACAGAGGGAGAGAGAAAAAAAAAAAAAAAGTTGAATTTTGGAGGGTGGAAAGGACTACTCATTATCTCATTTTTGTTTTAAAACAAACAAACCAACCCACAGTGAAAACAAACAAAACAAGTAAACCCTTAAATTACAGCCAGTAATTGAAAGAATAACATTTATTCTAACTTCTGGTGGCACTGAAAATTGAGTCAAAATTATATAGTGTATGTTTTGTATCTGTCTCAAGGACTGTTACAAAAGTAATGTATATACAGATTGCTCAAAATATTACTAAAATGTAACCTGACAAGCACATTTTTCCTAACACTCCAACCTTAGAGGGGGAAAAAAATAAATCTGTTTTCAGTGAGTCCATAAGCAAGAGCCAAAGTGGGATTGACGAGCAGGGATGGGTGGGGAAGCACTTTAGTGGTGCTGCTGTTTAATGTCAAATCCCAGTGTAAAGTGGCAAAGGCAGCACGATTCAAACCGAAGAAGAAAGGGGGTAAGTGCACGCACACACACACACACAGGGAAGCAGAAGGGAGGGGAAAGGAGCCTAATCAAAACTAACAGCAGGATTTCTGCTCATACTTCAAACCAAGAGCAGATAAAACCCTTCATTTTCAGTTCTTGAAAGCAAACCCCTGGAGTCCATGTGGAAAAAAGCTCCACAAAGAACTAGCAATCCTTTGAATTCAGTCATTTGTAGAAGAACTACCCTCTTTCTACCTCCCTCTTTTGCCCATTCTCAGTCATTGAGTTATTAGCATTACCATTACATACTTACTTACCTTTTCTTTTCTATGGCAAACCCAAGCACTCCCCTTTGAAGCATGAAGGTTCACTACCTGTACTCATTTTAGACGACTTCCCATCTTTTCTCCCCTCTCCATTTCAAGCTGTGCATTGCCTGAACCACATCTCTTGAGAACTGCAGGTATCCAGCATATTTTCCTTTTTTCAATAAGAGCTATGTATACCTCCTGGCTTCATGTTTTCCATTCCAGTCTGATAAAACCATCCCCCTCAATACTCCAAAAATTTTTCTCTGAGGCACATTTTCCTCACTTAGCATCACACATGTCATTTGGAAGCCCAAATAATATGGACAGGCATCCAGTGAGACAGACAAACCTCCAAAAAGTCTGAACATCCTCTTGAAAGTCATCAGGAAATTTAAAATTGACATGTTTGGGCACTCTGGTGCATTGAAACATTCACGTCACTTGCTTTTAGTACCTGAATATCACCAGGGACAGACTCACAGCAACCAATATTGTACAGGAAACTATAATAGGGGTCTAAAACCTGAGAACACACCCAGCACTAAGTCAGGATTCCCCAAATGTGTAGCACAGTATTGCACTATTGCAGAAATACACAACCATAGGAGAAAAGGTACAGACCAGATTTTAAAAAGCTTGCTGGCACATTATATCTGGACAGGCTTGTAGCTAGTGCAGCCAGCCTTGGCCAAGTGCAATCTTAAGTGTCTCAAAAAGAAGTACCAGCACCCTTGTCAGCAAAGGTCCCAAATATTTCAAGCAGGACTATGAAGGGATAACATTTAACTCCACTCAGTTTCAACCCAGCATTACATCTTCAGCCTCCAGGTTCCAAACCACTTCTTAGTATTTTAATCAGAACACATCCAACATACAGGAGGAAGGAGATTTCATCAAACTGCTGAAATGTGAAAAACAAAGTAGAAAGAGTGTCTTCTGCAAGATGTATTACTTTCTGCTGGTATTTTTGTAGAAGAGAGGGTTAATTTCATTCTGTCTTGCAGCACAATCAAGGGCAGTGAACGGATAATAATCAAATTAATTCTATTGCTAGCCTTCACAAGTGATAAATACAATGCACAATTAAACAAGTGGCACTAAGACTGCCTGGAGGAAACAATTATTTAGTGCTTTCATTAGGACAGACTCATTTCTCTCACATTTGTTCTTTACGTTCTCATGTTTCACAAAAAGATCAACATTAGCTCCACGTAACATTAAATTATATTATCTCCTGTGGCTGCAGCTGCCCAGAAACAGCCCAATGGAAACAGACCTAACATGCACTGCCAGACAAGCGCCCACCTTGTGAATACAGAAGGATCTGCATCTCCAGAAGAACACAGGTGAAAACCTGGACCAGGTTCTCCAGGCCCAGCAGCTCGAACACCTCCCGCAGAGGGTAGTCAGAGAGAGGCAGCTCGTTGGGCCCAGGTCTCTGGCAAATGATGGGTTCGTAAACCCCATAAAACTTCAGCGACCTCCCCGGGGGCGGCAGGGGCACCTCGTAGAGGATGTTGTGGATGTAGCTCTCCAGGGGCAGAGGCGGCGGCTGCTGGGAGGTCACTGCCTTATAGAGCTGGATCAGGAACTTCTTGCAGGCTTGCATGAAGGGCAGGGGGGTGATGAGGCATATGCATTTGGAGACATAGAGCGTGTCTCTGCTGATGTCGTAGGAGTTGTACCGCTGGAGCTTGGTGAGGGACGTGGTGTCACCCTCGTCGATGCTGCTGGCCAGGGAGTCCATGCTGCACGAGGAGGAGGCACAGACGCTGCTGTATTGCTCTGCATTGTGCATCTGATACAGCGTTTGCATGGCTGTGCAGATCTGCTTGCTCGTGACCTCCTCATAGAAGGTGAGCACAAACCCGTAGGTACGAGAGCCATCCTCTCTAGTGATGATGAATGAATGGAGCTGCGGATCCCTGTTGTCTGCCTGAGTCCTGAAAGACAGCCCTTTGGGCATACATAGCTAAGAAAAGAGAAAAGAAATAGATATTGTTACCTAAGCTACAATTTTATTTTGTTATTATTGCTGTGTGGGCATGTTCTTTTTATCCACTGCATCACAACAAGCCATTTATCATTAAACATAAACCCCCCTTGAAAAGTACCCAAGAATAAACAGCCTAAAACTGATGCTACTTAAAAGAAGAGGTAGACATGACTGAAGAAAGGAAAACACCCTCCAAAATGACCCATCTATTAAGTCATTACGGCTAACTTTCATTACTTTCTGAAATTATTTTCACTACTGAATAGTCTTTGTGTCATTTACTTAAGCATCTTACTAAAATATTCAGTTTTGTTCTCATTTCCATATATCGTGCCCACAGTACTCTAAAATCAGAGAGCCAAGGAAACATCTTATACCACTGAATTCAAATTATACAGACTTCTTGAAATTCTTTGATCTTCCCTAATTTTATGGAATAGGAAAAAAACAAACCAAACCCCAAAGGACTGGCATCTATTAAGCTACTACATTTACTTTCTTCTTTAAGAGCTACAAAATAGCTTAGACTGGGAAAAAAAAGGGTGGGGGGCAGGGAGGGAAACACCCAAAATCTCCTTTTTTGATTAACCACTCAGCAAAATCCTATGCAGTGATTCTACTACACGGGGTGTTTCTCTGAAACATGGCCCTGGTGATAACTAGAGGCATTTTTCCAGACATTCCTTGGGAATGCTATCAGCCATCTAATACAAAATAACAAACATCCAGCAAAACTTGTTTGAAAGCGCATCAGCAAGAAACTCCTCATGTTCCAGCTAAATCAGTATGTTTGTAAACGAAGAACTAAAGCTGCCTTTGTACCATCCATCTGAAGAAATAAAAAGAAAGAAGAGAGGGAGAGCCTTCAAAGTGTTCCTCCTTTTCCAAAAGGCAACAGTAGAAGCCAACTTTCCCAAGGAATGTGAACCTGCACATGACTGAGTGTATCGTTTATTGTCTCACCCTGACCAGGAATAAATTCTTCTGATGGTGAAAGAGGTCAAGAGAAATAATCATATATTTTCAGGCACACCCTACCCTGAACTTCTGCAGTGCACCTTGCAGAGATCATTTGAAAGCCTGATCAAGCTGCTACCAGCCCAGCTGGGATTTAGGCAAGTGGTCCAGACTCACTTCACAACAGGCTATCAGGCCCCTAAATTATCTAGGGCAGCTCTTATGCATTGCTCAACAAGGTAATGTCTAGGAAAATAAGTAGTTGGTGGGCTTTGCTGACACAAACCATGAAACTGCAGCTTGAACCATTTTTGAACAGCAGCCATATTTTCATCCAAAAGCTTTATAGTTTTTATTGAGGCATTAACTGTAGTGCCATGGTTAAGGCTTCTCTGATAAAAAAGTAGTAAAAAATCCTTGTTTCACACTTTATTTAAATTTATTCTGCCCAGTAAATATCCCTTAACCTCATTTTTTGGCAGGTTTGCTTAACAAAAATTTATTTCTAGAGTGTGGGCTTTCAGTGGTGGCTATAAGCCTTATCAAAGCCAGCCAGGCTGAAATCATAGGTTTAAATCTCCATGCTATCAAAGATTATACTTTTCTTCACTTTACAGAAAAATACCTGCATAAGCAAATTATACATACTGGTATGACCAAGAACAGATAAGCATCAGGGAAATTCAGACCAGCCGAGACAGTTTCAGAAGGCTGTTTAAATAAATTTCCTCCAAGTCTTAATTATTATTCCCTTGTCCTTTATATACTAAGTATATACACACAAAGGGATACTCATCTATTACATTTCAGCCGCAGCTTGGCATATGCAGAATAACAACATTTTAAGACCCTGGCTGCAAACCC
Source organism: Anabacerthia variegaticeps (assembly GCA_035583185.1). Taxonomy (NCBI): domain Eukaryota; kingdom Metazoa; phylum Chordata; class Aves; order Passeriformes; family Furnariidae; genus Anabacerthia; species Anabacerthia variegaticeps. The sequence goes on along the minus strand of JAWWEW010000041.1, from coordinate 61,811,661 downwards.
TGGCACAGAGACTGCTGCTGTTGTCAGACCTACAAGAGGACAGGGAAAATCAGAGAAAAAAAGAAAGAAGATGGGAAGCACCGAGGCAGGAAGAATGACCAAGAGTTGCTTAAGAAGCTAAGATCAAAAGGAAGAGCCTGTACTCATTTTCCAGCAATAGAGGAAGCTTTGAATTTGTGGTTATTGCATGAAAACTTTCATCTTGGGGCTTCGGACATCAATCACTTCCCATCTCATCTGTTTCACACATGCCACGGGAGAGTGTTGGGGAAGAGTGGCTTGGGAGGTGCTGTGGGGAGTGAAATGTTTGCCTGCTGCTGTGAAGCTGCCTGGCTAACAGTGAGAAGGGGGTCAGTCCACCTGTACTGCATCTTTGTATAAACACTGAAAACTATGCAAGATTGCTGATCAAAGGACAGGATTTTGGTTTCCAGAGCACTTTAATATTTATATTTAAACGTATCCTACAGCAGAAAAATGTGAAATTAAATCATGTTTGGAATAAGCTTTAGAACCAAGACGGCTTCTAAAAACAGAAGGAAGCTGCACCAGGACATATTAAAAGATATCAATTAATCCATAACCTGTCTCTAGAAGTGATGAGTAGGAGATACCCTTTCCCTAAACACAGAGGCAGGACACACAGACTGTAATCCGTCCCTCCTTCTTCCCCCAGCCATCATCAGTTGCAGGTATTCCTGAAGCAAAGGTCCCTTCTGGACCACTGCCCACTAATGCTGCTTCACCTCTTCTCCATCAGATCCTCCATTTCACTTTTTAAGCCTCTATGTATTTCTCATGTTCACAACAAGCCATGGCAGCAAGCTCCACACCCAAACTGCACTGAGGATAAGTAAGGAGGTGGAGAGAAAGATGCTTTTTGCTTGGGGGTAAAGCCTGCCCCTTCGAATTACACCAGGAAACCTCTAATTCTTTTATTTCAGTACATGAGACATTAAACAGATAATGCTTCCCTGGACTTCAGACTTACAGGAAAATATTTATATATCTTGATGAATCTGAGGGCTAAAACAGGAGGCTCATTTCCTAAAAATTTGTTTCCTCTCTACCGATAGATTCAGTTTGGTACAACATATTACTTGCAGAGTGGCCACAGGAGATAACATATGAGGTTAGGCAGGGATAATCACAAAAAGCAGTAGGGGGGAAAGAAACACTTCCCTATTAAAGAGAACTCTGTACTTTGACACATACTTTGAAAGTGAGAGAAAACATGACTCTTAGGCAGCTTGGTTGCTTGGGAGTTCAGGAGGTTATTTTTCAAGTGATAGGATGGTTCCAGAAGGCAATTGAAATTCCTGAAGCATCCAGCAAAGCCAGAATTCTCACAAGTTAACCTTCAAGGATTTATGCATTTGCTTCTCTCAGGAAAATTGCTTCTGGAAGCTCACATAAAGCAAACACATAGGCAGAACTAATACAGTAAGGCAAGACCAGAAAGGCCAATAATTGCCCCAAGGGATTCTATGGAGGTGGATATTACTTTAAATGATGCTTCAGATCAAAACAATAAAGAAGTTTCCCAAAAGATGATTTAAAAGATCATTAAATACTCCTGCTGTTAGTAAATGTGGGGTTTTTTTCTCCAACACACATTACAAATGAAAGATGTGTTCTTCAGCCGTTTGATTTTAGCTGAATGCAGCTCAGTTCAATTATTCTATTTTAATAGGTCCCTTGCTGGTTTTAGCATACCATTTTTATCCAATACTATGATCACCCTTCATGAATGTTAGACATTTTCAACTGTAATGTGAGAGACAAATAATGCAGCAATTCCAGCTGCTATATTCCTGCTGCACACTCCCCACCACTTCTCCTCTGAACATCCCCAATTCAAATGCAGAACTAAAAGGCATAAATAGCCTTAACAGTTGAATTATTACCATCTTAACTGCTGACGAAGCATCACTCTGAGCCCTTCATGCCTTCTGTACAAGCAAAGTGATGTGGAGAGCTGCCCAAATACCACCCCATCTCCATCAGTGCCCATTTGGAAGAAGAGGACAGAAATCCCCAGCTGTTCAGCAGGCAGAGGGAGTGACCAGGCTCGTCTCTGCCTTGCTATGCATGTGCCGTGCCACAGTATCAGCTCTGTGCCACTGCTACTCCCAGCTCCTGTATTATCACATTAAATATTTGGCATAATGCTTAAAAATAGAATTCAGTGAAAACTGAGATGAACTTCAGCTTTCTACTTCTTCATGATCACAGGGAAGTTCCAAACCCATTTTTGCATTTGCAAAAGCCACCTTATTGTGGGTTTTGTGTATTCCCCACCTCTCTGCCTCCTGAGTGGTGAGGAGGAGACTCTCCTGACTTCATACCTGCACCATACAATGAGATCAATTCTGTTTGGAAGCAGCTAGCATGCTGTCCTACCCTCTGCAAATGAAAAGCACATCTAAACTAGACTGGGGGGCAAGAGGCTCTCTAATTTTCCAATACTGTTAGACCCAATACACATTTTTGAAAACAGACAGAAACTGGTTATAAAACAACAAACATTTTCTGTACTGGGAAGCTCAAATACCAGTAATCTGTTGTCAGGTTACGTTCTTAACAAATGCTTTGGTGATTTTGGAAACATTCTTTGAATATCAGCTCTTCAGAAAAATTCCCAGAGGATCACCAGTTCTCACTGCCCCCACCCCAAAAACTGTTTCCTCCTCCCTTTCCAGTCCACAGACACAGACACCCACATCGAATTTATCTGAGAGGAAAGAGATGCACCAGAGATGCACTGATGCAGTGGTGCCATTAGAAGTGATAACCCAGCAAGAGCTGTGATTTAGGCAAGTTCCAGCTTCTACATAAACACTCCTCTCTCCCTTGCTATATGCAGAATCACAAGGTGTTTTGCACTCAAAAACTTCACATGGATATCAATATCCTAAAAATTCCTTGGTTTGCCTCCATGGATATGTATCCTGGGTGACCACACCCCTTCTCAGCCAGTCATTGGGGCAGTGGTTAGACTTGTTTCATCACATAGTAGACTTAGAACTAGAACTAACACGGCAAATGCAGCATTTTAGTTTTGCTGTGCCTGAAAGTATTCTACATTTTCACAATACCTCCTCCTCTACAGCTTTTCAACCAGCACACCTAGTGAGTGCTCTTGGTGCCAGCACACGCCCGTCATTCACCACATCACAAGGGCTGGTTGTAAACAACCCAGGCCCCGCTTGAGAGATGAAGCTGTCAGGTAACAGCATGAGAAGAGGTTTCTCTACCTACCATGTTGACAGCATCCTGGTCAAAGGGGTTCCACTCAATGTTCTGAGGGTAATGGGCCAAAACTTTGGACTTGAAGGTTCTTCTTAAGGGACTCTGGTCGAAATTCTCTCCTGCAACAAATGAAGACATAATGACTTGTCACAGCAGTGAGGCTCCAGAGAGAGCTCGCTTGGGCATCTTTCTTTTGCCTTTCTTTCCTTTTTTTTTTTTTTTTTTTTTTTTTGTGGAATCTGAAGGGCATTTTCACTTCTAACAGAGGTACTACTTTTAAAAGGAGGAACAGAAAAAATACACATTCAGTTTGACCTTACCCTCCTTCCCCCAAAATCTTACCAACCAGCTTCCAGCTTAGTATTTACAGCATGGAAATATACTGTCAAGAGAAAAATGGCTGCTGGAATTTTACAGAAAAAGGCCCTGAAATAACCGAATTCTTGACCTTCCCCTACAGACTGAATATCTAGAGGTGGCTTTACTTAGTCATTGAACTGTACTTTCCCTCAAGTTTGTTAGAAACTGTCTTAAAGTCAATAAATAAATATGAGCACCTCTTGGCTACTATGAATTATTCAAGGATTCATTGTAGATGGTCTTTTTTATATCACAAGTCCTGTGTGAAAATTAAACATTTATTTTTTCTACATCAAATTTCAAGGACAGACTTCTTCCACAAAAAGAATCCAGCAAGTGCAAAGAGGAAGATTGAAACTAGACTTCAAGCAGAAATGCATCCAGTTATCAGCATACAAATACTATATTTCACAGTTATATTGTCAGTGGGGTTTCCCTCACTGGATGTCACCCTGCAGCATGCAAAACAGTAATCAAAACAAGAAATTGTTAAAATCTATTCATTGAATTACCATCTACTACATTTTTTTCAGATATCAGGTTACTAATTTCAGGCTTCTTGCTTTAAAGACTACAAGTGGGTCTTTTCTATTCATTTGCTTTCTGAGAGAGAGGAATGGGATGGTGCCTTAAGTTCATAACGTGGAAAGCTTTTCACCAAACCTTGCTTTGTACCCAAAGGCTCCCTTTGGGACTTCTTAATGTTACCTAAGTACTGAAATACTGGATTTCTTTTCCTTACAAAACAATATTATTTCTCCTTATACTTAAAGACAGAACCAATATTTCAATAATGTTTTTAATGAGGTTATTTTGGATGGAAAAATACTCACTTGCTTGGCAAGTTCCAAAGGCAATGCACCATTCCTGCAGGAAAGTTCATCTGCAAGCCACTAACCTCACCAACCCCTCTCTGAAGGTGACATGCTCCACAGGTATATAACTTGTGTTTGATGGGTTACATGCAACAATTAACCTTCAGTGCAGCCAGCAGCCTATGAGATGGTGCAAAATTCACAGTTCAAGGGTTACTTGGAGGTTTCTGAGGCCACAGCCACTTGGCATGTGCCCTTTGCTCCTTGCAAAGCACAGCCTACACAATCATTTGGCTCACAGTGAATTGATCCAAGGAACTTTCTGTACAAACTGACATTTGAAAGCAGAGCTTCTCAGTTTTAACCTGGCAGAGATAAGGGTCTACGGGTAATTGTGGGAAACACAAGGTAATGGAGAAAAACAAAGTGGCAGCTCACAAGGTAAAAATTATCAGGGCAAAGTTTTAGGGGTGTTGAAAAGCACTTGTTGTACAGAACGCTTAGCACACCTTCAGTGCAGAGGGCAGAACCTGCGCTGTGTCTCAGGGGCCGCAGTGGCAGGGCCATTGCAGCAGCACCTGCACAACAGAGACAGGCGGAGGAAAAAGAGGCAGAGCTCAGGCATTTCTTACACCAGTATCAGCCACCTGCTTGGTCAGGAAGGGGATGCAGAGGCTTATGCTGGAGTTCCCCTCCACGAGGATGCATATAGGTGGACGGAAATTCCTCAAGATATGCCTGTCAGTGCTGGGATTGCATCTCACCCTGCTGTGGGAGCCACTGCACCACGTTCAGGAACCCGGTAGAGAGGAGCAAACCAGCTCTTCCAACAGCACTCAGATGCATTCAGAGAAAGGGTTTAAAATCTTTCCCTTCCCGAGTCATCTCTACGATTTTAAAGAAGCGGTTATTTTTATACCATGGCTCATTTTGAACACAGGATTTAGACACATTGCAGCATTATGGTGGTGGAATCACCATCCCTGGGAGTGTTTTTGATGCAATGCTGCAGCTGTATTTCCTGGGGAAGGACATGGTAAGATGAGGAGTGGCTGAGGAGACTGGGGAGATGATCTTGCTCTCTACAACTGCCTGAAAGGAGGTTGTAGCCAGGTGGGGGGTTGGTCTTTTCCCAGGTAGCTAGCGACAGGACCAGAGGAAATGGTGTGAAGTTGCACCAGGGGAAGCTTATACTGAATATTATGAAAAATTTCTTCACAGAAAGGGTTGTCAAGCATTAGAATGGGCTTCCCAGGGAAGTGGTTGACTCACCATCCCTAGAGGAATTTAAAAGACACGTAGACCTGGCACTTAGGGATGTGGTTTAGTGGTGGACTTGGCAGTCCTGGGTTAATGGCTGGTCTCAGTGATCACAGAGGTCTTTTCCAAACTAACTGATTCTATGAGTCCATATTAGGAGCTCTGGCAGGGGAAAGCAGCCTGCTTCTGGAATTGCTCAAGGCAAACCAGAAATCCAGCCAAAGTGTATGTGTCTCTGAAATAGAGAAAACTGAAGGTATTAGTTAAACTGGATCCAATTAAAAGGCATGTCAGGGTTCAGCTAATTAGCTCATCACATCTGCCAATCTGGACCAGACTTCCCATTAGCCACTATGGCAGCCTAGAGCACAGGCTCTATGAAGATCTTCTTCATGCTCAAGTACAAAGCTCAGACTGAAGTACCCAAAACCAGAGATCATTAGCCTACTGCAAAACGTGGCAGTAGAATAACCTCTTATTTTGGTCCAAAAGTTCTTTGCAGAGGCATTAGACATAAAGATATAATGTCATCCACCAATTCATAAAGTTTCACGAAATAAAGATCGCAATGAATGACACGAGCAAAAATTCTCTCTCCAGGTATGTACTTAAACATACTCAGCAGCATCTTTAATTCTTAATTAATGTGGTTGCATAATCAAACATATATGCATGAGGTTATTCCCTAATTAGATCTTCAATCGTTCTCACATCTGACAGTTTGCCCTACAATTGAGAATTGGTAGAAAGGCAGGTATTTGATGCTAAATTTGTTTGGCTGCTTCTACTAAAAGTTAGAGGAACATCTGGATGACTTCATTAAGTTCTCCACCACTAACAGCAAGTGGCTGTTGGAGTCCAAATTTCTTTGAAGTTCTCCTTTCTCATAACAAAAAAACATTACTGTAATCTAATGGCTGGGTGCTAATTGGATAATTTGTGTGGTTCAGGAGCACTCATTACTTTTGCAGTTCATCATTTGAGCCCTTCTCAGGTTCTTTGGCGGACAGTTTTCCACTCTACATCTCACAGATGTTGTAAAAACACCTTTTGATTGAAAAATTTATGTCCAAGTTAGACCCAGAACTACATCACTGGGGATGTAAGAGCAGTGAAGGCCTTGACATCTTGCTGTTCTTGTTATTTAATATCCCTCATCTCATTTTTGCTATAAACTACCCCCTCAACTTGATGGGCAATACTCTGGCAACATCCGGAACCAGTGGAGAAAAACAAGGCGTGTTTGCAAATAAACCACTGTAACAATGATAACATGAGAGTTTCAATCAGCTTTTGGAAGTGACTAATAATTTGTATGATGCTGAAAATATTTATGCAGTTGCTTAGATAACAGACACATCTAAAAAATTTTGGTAATGGAGCACAAGCATTGTTTTAAGAAACCCAGCTTCCCAAAACCAGCAGTTAGAACGTTCTAGTAGGCTGACAACATGGATTCATTTTATCCAGAAAAGTAAATGGCACAAGCAACTTACCTTTGCAGAGTCCCTGCAGTGTTTGCATTTTACTACTCCGGTGGTTTAAAAAAATATATATATTAAAGGTAAAACACACAAAGAGAAAATCAGATTTTTTTCAATCAGTGATCACAAAAGAGAAAAGACCAAGAAATCACATCACAGTGAATCAGTCAGTCATTAGCTTAAAAAGACACAACCTTGCACCCTCCATACAAAGCTACCTCACAGAGAGTCAATCAGGGTGAGTTTTTAGAGGGGTACACAATTTAGGAAAGAAACAGTATGAGGATATGACAGGAAGCAGCCTGCATGTCAGGGTGAAATGTCATCCGGCCAAACCAGCAGGAAACACCCAACTCTCACCAAAATGAGATGAGAGACATGGACCACGACAGCCAGCTCCACACTGACAAGCAGCTAGAAGAGAACCACAGGGAGCAAAACCTTCTTGGCAAACATGAGGGAAGGGTTCTGGACCAAAGGGTACCTGATACTATCAGCGCTCAGCCTTGGTAGTTCTGAACTGATGAGTTACACGTGGCAAATAGAATTTACTGTTATTCTAGACAAACAGTGAAGTTTCATTAAATCTACTATGTTTTTTTAAGTGCTTGCTTGCTAACTTCCCAAACACAATTAGCAATGCACATTAAAAATGAAGCAAGTATCAAATGTGAATTGAATCCATACACTAAAATATTAATGGGCAGATAACAGTACCATGAATACAGACAGATACATCTTATTTGATGTGTGGTGCCCATTCATGCAAACAGCACAACTTATAGGGTAAGCTGCCTCCTCTGGGAGGCAAATTAAAACTTTGGGTTTGAATGGAAGCCTTTTACTCTCAGGATATTTAAAAAAAAAAAATTCAAGTAGTTTTCAAAATTGTGTAGAATGTGTCAGACTCAAGTTCCATTTCAATTGGATACTACATCCTATGTAACAGTACTCTAATACAGTTTGTGCCTTCCCCTTAAGGCACAGGTTTTTAAACGGACATTTAGTTTCAAATTAAAAGCAAATGGTGAAGTGATAGATGCTAGATCAAGAAAAACTGTGCTAAGTCTATTTCAAAATGGAAAGATTTCTCAAAATTAGGAAGTACCTGTGTTTTAGATAAAAGATATAATTACTAGGGAAATGTAGCTACAGTTGTGAGGTTGTCAGTCATGAGGGCTTTCGTAAGAGTGATCCTATGTATAAATTTAGTGATCTTAAGGTTTAAGCAGATCTGTTTCAGTTAATAATCACAGCTACAGAGGCATAGAAAGCCATGTACCAAACAGCCAGAGGCATCCTCCACCCACACCCTCTGGGCCAGGGAATGCGAGCTATCTGTCGCTCCTTCCAAGCTCTGGAATGTAGACAGGAATGCTTGTGACTACAGAAATAAAAATATCCTTTATTCCTTTAGAGGAACATGCTGGGAGCACAACTATGCACAGTGCTGCACCTCATGGTGACCATTTCTTTGATAGCTATTTCCAATTAAAAGTGTTCAGCACATCCAGCTCAAGTTCTTTCCCTACAGGCAGAAGTTTATTCTGGAAGACCCCGCACAAGAAGCAAACAATATACAACCTATGTGACAAAACAATGTGGGAACAGGAATAACAGAGCTTGGCCAGGGAGCAACTAAGCTGTTAATTGTCAGGTTCAGGAACTGGTTAGTTTAAAGTAGTGCAGCAACTCTCTTCTGCTGGTTTTCTTCCGAGCCCCACCAAGATGCCAAGGTGGCAGTGGAAGGCCAGTCAGAGTTCAAGAACATTAACTCAAAGGCATTATTTCTGAGCACATATTCCCATAATCTCACAGCAGAGGAGGGAGACGATATGAAAGGGATGACTGGGACAAGGCAGACAAAACAGTTTTCATCCCAAAATTTTAAAATCTGAGCTGCTTGTAAGACAGTGGTGACTTTCTGGGGAGTGGTTGAGGAGGGGGGCGGTGTCTAACCTACTTTTTTGCATGTTGATATGTTAAGGAATTGATGGATCATACTTAAGAGGAAGCCATAGAGGGTTGTGTACTCTTCAAAATGCCTAAATTATTTGGATTTTTGGGGGGTGGGGGCTGGGGTGTGACTGTGTGAACCTCACCAGTATTACTATGTAAATCTAGACTGCAAAACATGCTTCCTTGAGGTGTCAGGAAACTTTGGGTCCCTCTAGCAGAAACTGGTGGAGCTGGACCTTCCAGTCTCCTTTGTTCATAAATCCACACGACTAAGCCTAGCTAGATTTGTGGCTAAGTATCCTCCAATGCAAGATACTGTTCAGTCTTTAACATGCACAGAAAGATCTAGCATATCTCATCTCCACCGAGATACTGACACCACTACTGGGACTTTGGTGGAAAGGGGAAGCACATCTGCCAAGAGAGCTTCAAGAAATAGAACAAAATTTACCAGATATTGATTTACATTAGGTAAAGGAATAAGAAAGTCCAAGGGCTTTGGTTTTGATTTTGATCTCTGATCCTTAATTTTATTCAAAGGGAGTTGGAAGACTGAAAATAAAGAAATAGAGAGGGCATGGTGATTGTTTTGTCCTTAACTCTTCTTTACCTGAGGTTTTGTCTGCAGTATCTGAGCTCTTGCCATGGAGATCTGCTTGTAGCCATTTGTACAAGACTACACAACATAAACAGAAATAAAAAAAGCAAGTATGAACAAAATGAAAAGATATACAAATGTACTGGGGGAGGGAAAAAATGTGAGCCAGACAATAAATACTCCCCCTTGCAATATCTCTTCCCCCACTACTGACAAAGGATAAATAAATCCATGTGATAAATAAAACTCTCTATGACTGTATTATTATAGAGGTGTTGAATGCAATGACAGACATGGTAGAATACTTGACAAAATTAGAAACAAGATTAAATTCTCAGTACTTCAAACAGCATCCTGCTTTACAGCTTCCCTATTATGAAAAACATCTTTGTTCACATATTGAGCCATTCCAGAGTCCGTGACACTCAGAGGGAAAAAAACCCATCAGTTCTTCAGCTAGTGTTGAACTAAACCCAAGAAGTTTTATTTAGCGTAAGACTGTTATGTTGCTACACCTTCAATCCTGTACTGCATGCCATTTTCAGGATTTACTGAAGTTACCTAATAGCTCTAGTCATCATTCCTGTCTCATACTGGGTGTTTTTAGACTAAAATTTGAATAAATAAGCTATGTTTAGAACTTGGATGAACAATTTTAACATCTTCCAGTAACAGTTACCCCTGCAGACACTTCTAATGGAACAGCTTCCTGCTAGCATGTCTAACTGAGGTTTTTTCCAACCGCTTTCCTCATCCCATGCAGAAAACTAGAAATGCTTTCACAGGCACCACGGAATTCTTCACCAAAAAAGTCTCATTTGCACGCTACACGAAGGCATTACACAATCCTCCTCAAGTTAAATCTGTTTTCATAGACCTGGCACCTACATTACAGCTGCAATACCATTGACCTCTCTAGTGATTCAGTTCCTAGGTGTAAATTCAGAGTATTTCCACCACAACCTCCTACTTAAGCTGTTAATCCAGGTGTCAGTTCAGAGGACTTGGATAGTTCTGCCAAAGCCATATTTTTTTGAAAGGCAGCACTCAGCAGAGGGCACAGGAGTTCTTCCAACAGAGACTCTTAGATGTGAATTGGTATTTTATGTTAATTTTCTCTTTTCTTTAGGAAGCACATGAAGATAGCCTACATTCAAATCTGCAGGATGATGTTTTTCCAGTCCACACATCTTAAGTTATTTCATTTTACTTTTGAGCTACTATTGCCACAAACTAATTACACTTAGGAAAAGCTCAGTATTCCAGAAGTTCTTTTAAAAAGAAGATTTGTCCACCTAATAGTGATATTGCACATCTAAATAAGGAAAAAAAGGCGCTCTCGTGGGAGATTTAGTTTGCCAGCATCTCTTCCTTCTGACCTTGACTGAAATACTGATCTGCCTAGAGAGTAATATTATACAGCATCAACACTGTCAGAGTCTTAAAATAGCCCTAGCTGCCAACAGACCACATACAACTCACTACACTCATAAACAAGAATGAAATTTTATGTAAAACTTGCATCATAATCTTATCAAATAAAAAAAAAAAAATAACATGGCTTAAATTATGTCAGTTTGTGTGATTTTTCACATTGGGGTGAGCAGAGTTTAATAAACAAGTACCCAAGGCACAGTGGTCCTACACAATTACCTTGGAATCTATCCCTGAAGGCTGAATGCATTAAGAGGCAACAGTGGAGCAGGTATAAAGCTGGACCTATCCCTATAAACACAGGGAATTACTTATGCCTCGAGCCTTTATTTTCTCTAGAAATAAGGTGTGGAATTCATTCATACTATTCAAGCGTGGGCTCTCAATCCACTGCTAGGCAGAATACGGAAAGCATGCTCCAGAGATCCTTGGTCTATCCTACTAACAAGTGACACATTTCCTTTTCTATTGCATGCTTATATTCAAATCAAAAACATTTTCAATACTTGATATGTAATGAATGAGCATAGAAAAATGAACCTGAGTGATAATTAAAAGTTAATTTAAATTTAATACATCTCTATTCTCAAATCACCTGCTAACTTTTTGTTTAGCTACACAGTAAGTGAGCAATGTATATAACCATATGAAATTGAAGGGTTGGAAATCCAGCTCTCAGCTCCCAGGAGAACAATAGCAATGGTAGAGTGAGAAACGTTCAAGCAAGGGCAAGACACCAGTTCAGGTCCTTAAAGACAGCAGGACGCTAAAGCCTGTCTGGCGAGGGGATCCTCAGCTTTGGCACCCAACAACAGTCTTGGGCTAACCTACCAAGAAATTGAAGGCATTTTAGATGCTATCACATTCTCTATGAAGTTTGGACAGATTCCTACTCATTGCAATGCCTGTTTCCCATTCCTTGTTTCACGTGTTCACCTCCCTCCATGGAGAGAACACAGAATGAGGTACCCAGTCATACCTTTTGCACAGGATGCTTTTCATGCTTGTACTTTCTACTTATTTACAAGGACAGGATTAAAATATGATGCTGCATTCTCAAACTGGTTTTGGAAACAGGCACTCACAAATATAAATTTCACTTCAAATGAATCTTAAAGCAGGTTTTGTTCTCAACTCCACTGTGACAGAGGTAGTACAAGGGTCTTGTCTCAAGATCTGCTTTGCTACAGTTGGTGTTTCTGAGGAAAAGGGGAAAAAAAATCAAAACTCACAAACAATCAGAACTTGTCATCCTAAAAATCCCTGTATTATTTCTGTTTAGGTTTGTGTGCGAGAATGCAGGAAAGAAAGGGGAGTTTTTCAGTAAATTTTGCTTGGGGGCTTTTTTATAATAAGAACAAAAAAAGGCCTTGTTTTTATAATTCCATCCATTTAGTTATATTTCAAACTGGGCTGTATTTAGAATTTTTTTTAAATCACTCTGTAATACACAAAATACAATGCACCCATATCAGTCTTCACTCACCAGCATGGCAAGTTTCAGGTGTTTTGTTACTTGAACTCAGAAGCAGTTTCACCAAAGCTGCATTTATACATTCACAGAGCACAAATGAATTCACAGACACACCACCTTCTGCCACCCTAATTAAGCTCGGCTTGCAAATCAGTACAAGACAAGAAAGAAGTTTAATTTGGGCTGGACCATTTTCAACACTAAACAACTGTGACATAAACAGAGCACAATGATGCCCATACTGCAGCTCAAATAGCCAACTACGCCTGATTGGGGTTTTGCTTTTTTCTAGCTTTCCTTTTACCCACCTTAAACAAGTGTGAGGCCTCAGTTCCCTGGACTCAGCACTGTTACACTGCATTTCTCTGGTTTAAAGGAAGCCCTTGCTTTCTGATGTCCCCAAGAGCTGTCCCTTGGTGTACTGAGCCACAAAGAGGATCCAGAGGACCCGAGGCTGGTTTTTACAAAGCACTTTCCATAGGTTGTGGTGACCAGAAGGAAGCTATGCCCAGTTTCCAAGGAAGATCTTTCTTCTTCAAACAGCACAATCCATAACTCAATACTGGCACTCCAGATGGTTACTTAGAACACTCTGAGTAGGGACAGCCTCTTTGCAGTCCCCTGAAGAGCAGGCCCACACCTGTGAGGTTTAGACAGCTTATTTTCTCAGGGGGGGAAAAGTGGATTTAAAGAGAGTGGGCCCAGAAATGGCCCCTCACTGTAGTGAGCTACTTTTTTTGCACATACTTTACAAGCAAAGGGTTACAGGATGGCAATTGTTGCCTGTCAAAGGCTGCAGCTGCTATGCTTTATGAAAACTTACTTAATATGTGGCTTTGATGAGAAAAGGGTCTGGCAAAGAAGGAACTTTCCTTCTTGTAGTCAAGAAAGCTCTTTCATGGGCATAAAGCAGAAACACTCCCTTGTGTACCATAAACTTTGTTTAGGGAGTTTTGAGAAACTGCTGCTTAAGCTGACGCCAATAAAGAGTTGTCCTTATGACAGTCTCCAAGAGCCAGCTTTCCACCAGCTTTCAACAAATGAATCCTTTTAGGACAAGAAAAAAAACAAAAAAAAAAACCTTCTGTGCATTGAGAAGTCACAAGAACCCCGAGGCAAGACTTGAAATTACCAGAGCTTCCAGATGGAGAAGGGTGGTGAACAGGAATGAAGACGCAAAGAGACACGGATCTTCTGCCCACGCAATCAATATTGGTCTGTAAAGCTTAAGAGCTACTCAAGAAACGATGTCAATTTGGAGATTGTTCTCAGGTGCTGTACCCAACTGTGCCACATTAACTGGAGACCAGCATATTGCTGCAAATGTTTCAAATGTGGGCAGAGCTGTCACGGAGACCAAGGCATCGATATACAACATCCTGGGTGATGCAGTTATTATTAGCTTTGCAAAAACAACAATGGAGTTTTCTCAACTAAAAGTGTTAGAACATTGTTAAGAGGCAAAAATACCATATGGAAAGAAAGATCAGCTGTTGTAGCTACTCAGTTGAAATACCTCTTCTGCCACGAACACCTCTGCAAGGACCTACAAGTCTTAGTCAACTCCACCTTCATTTGAAGAACATCCTGCTGCCAGTGAGTTTACAGAAGGAATCACTAAGAAGCCATCAGCGCACAGTAATTGTGCATGTAAGCCACACGAAAAATATGCTTTATGCTTGTACAAACCTTAAGTAAATCATTGCTAGTTAGACACAGCTTTAAGTTTTTTCAATTGCAGCGGAGCTCTAAGTATTTCAGACAGAGCATAAACAACCAGATTTATGCTTTCTCAGTGCTGCCCATCTTGTGGCCAGTTTCCAAGTCTACCAAAAATACAGGAGTCCATCCCCACGTCACTGTAAAGTGTCAGGATTTGAATCCAAAGGTACAAAAAAATATTCACTTCTGGATCCAAACTAGACTCCAGGTGGAAAACTCAAGAGCATAGCCACATTTCTACCATGCCTCTAGATTTAGTTCAGATCCCTACAAAGGCTCCCAGAAACTAAATCCTTTAGTTTCCCTTAACACCTTGGGGAGTATTAGGTGCCAAAGCATCTGTATAAAGATGGATCTTATTTGAAAAGGCCAGAAGAGTAATTGTCTCTGGGTTCAGCTCACAAATGCCCCTGTGCTTCAGATTCTTTCTTCCCTTGTCCCACTCATCCTGACAGACATCTAGAAAGGGAGGCAACTGCAATTCTGCAAGTGCCTCAAAAGCCCCACTTCAAGGCTTCTATCGGATTTCCTCTCTGGTGTATTTTGGTGTTGCCTGCTCTCTCAACCACTCAGCATTAAACCCCAGCACACACCTTCCACTGCCATCAAAAAGGTCTCTTAAAGAACACAGGTAAAGTCCCACAAAAAATCAAAAAGGGTCAGTGCAAAGGGCTCTGTATCTTAGAAGTGTCTCCTTTTCCAAACCCCACCAACTAAATCCAGTCTCTTGCCCCCTTTCCAATCCAGTAGAAATCCCTCTGTAGTGCAGTGGATATGCATATAAGAACAGTACATTTTTCAGGGTTGTTTTTAGACCCTAAAGGTAAAAAGACAGTCAAGAGCAACGAATGGGAACTCTGAACATTTCCTGGCCTAAAACAGTGTTGAAAAGAGCCAGTGGAACTCTGAAAGTGGACTTGGAGAGATGCACAAAAAGGAGAGTAAGAAATTGCAGTCCACTTTCACCCAAAGTACATGTTTTGCCTATTATTTCAATGCCCCACTAGTAGAGATGAAAGCAGCAGAGAACAGAGACCTAAATAACCCTAAAAACTACTTGGCATTTGAGCAAATGTTTCCTCTTTACCATTAATCCACTAATCTTTTAGTGCCTGGATCCCAGGTTGATTGGCATGCTAAAAATACATAGGTAGAAGACACGTAATTGCTGCTCTAATTCTTATGTAACCATGAGCTGCCATCAGCTACAGAGAAGCAACTTCTAAACCAAGGCTTGTAGAGCCACCTCAAACAGACACCAGAGCCCTCCTGGCCATGGCACACGACTCCAGCTGTTCCTGCGTGACATATGTTATAGTATTTTACACTTTCCTTTCACATAAAGCAGAATTTTAGGGAGTTAAATAAAATGCTTCACCTAATGAGGCAAGGCATGCCATGCTGTTTTGGAGACCTCGGCAGCTGTTATAACATTACACATTAGAAACAGAGTATTTTATACTGAGCAGATGAAGGCTGGATTAGGCATGGGCCATAGCTGAACACACTTCAGTAACTATAGTTTCTGTGAGTTTATGGAGGTCTGGAAGGTCTAATAAATGCAAGACAGTGCATACAAAAGGAAAGAGAATTAACAAAATGTACGGGTATAGCAACACAACTCTGAAAACCATGGTGTCTTGGTGTGACAACATGGAACAGCTACATCTGAACATCCTGTCGCAGAAAAACAAGAGCATTTCCATTCTGCCTGGAAAAAGTTGCTATTCCTTCAAATCAAGACAGGAGAGAGTAATTCTTGAAGCATAAGGATGGATTTCAACAGTCCTTACTCAACATTCCCTATAAAACAGAAACCCACCAACAAAAGAGCATTATTCTGTGCAGGAGAGAGCACACGTGTAATGTATTCACAACCACATATTTGTACATGCTCCCTCTCTCCCAAAGAGAGAGGATTGTCAGGAACGCTCTGTTACAGGTTCAAAAGCTGTACCCTGCACCTGGGGCTCTTCCACAAAATGGTCCCAGCAACAACAGAGACAGCCCTCAAACCTGGACACCAGCTGGCTCATAATTTCTCACGAGACTGCGGTAGCATCAGGAGTTCCTGCATTGCTCCCACGGGATTAAAATTCCCATCTCAAATCAAACAGGATACGGACATGTCAGATTAAAGAGATGCAGGCATTTGCATATCTCTTCAGGGTTTGACAGGTTTCTGGTGATTTATTCTGCAACATGCAAATACACTAAGAGCATCCCTGATGGATAACTCCTCTATGCAAATGTTAACAGGTCTGTGTGCCTTGGATTAAATATTTACATTTAGGAAGCAATTTTTTTTTTTTTTTTAATATTTAAATAGGAAGCACACACAAAAAGAAAGATCCAAACTATAAATATTTGTGACAACAGATGATGCAGATCTCAGCAATTACGCAGCTGTTAGGAACAGTCTAAGCAGAGGATAGCTGAGCACAAGTATTACTGGATATTTGCTAAAATAAAATCTGTAGTTCTATTATGAGACTGAAAAAACATTTTCTTTTTAAGGATGGTAAAATGATTCACTAATATTAGATTACCACAGATTATAATGGATATTTCAAGGGTTTCACATGTACACAGCCAGTCAGTCCAAGGGGGCTGGTCTCCAAGTAGTCACAAGAACCGAGAATGCATGTGGGGAACAGAATTTCCCTTTGAAATCAAAAAGACTATGTATGCATATGAGATTAAAGAAATCTGAGCACTTACATACATCCTACAGCTGCAAATTCAAGGGTCATGAAAGAATTACAAAACACTCAAACTTCTAACTAAGCTTATTTATAAGCCAAAACAACAAAGCTTTCAAAACACACTCCTTTTGCCTCTGAAAATGCTGCTTGCTAAAGTAGGACTCCACCCCAGGCTTTGAATTCAGCAAGGTTTATTCTGTGTTTATACTGATATGACAGCCTGAATGTGACTTATTTTAATACAGAAATATGAAACTTCAACCTGAATCTGTATTTTGTGGCATCAGAGTATCAATTTATAAACAGCCTGAGGAACTGTCTGTTCTCCTTGTGCTTCTGGTTAACCCCTTCCCAAACTAACGCCTCCCCAAAGAAACATCCTTATGCCATCTCTCCCAGAGATCTAAACTCTTCTGTGCCTTTATCCAGGTATCCCCCTCACATTTTCTGCTTCCTTTTTAATACTGGTGCTTCCCAACACAGGTGGTTTAGGCTGCAGGTTAGTGCTAAGCCACGTTTCATCCAGGTCAGGAATACTTTGAATTTGCAGTGAGAGTGGAGGATGCACTTGTAATAATCCTGCAACGGCACTATTCCATTTCACCTTCCCACCTCCTCTCCATTGCTTTCTCCATGCCTAAAAACATGATGGATTTTGATGCAGCCCACAGGGGTAGATCTTGAGCAGCTGATTTAATAGCAGCAAAACCTGAGCCCCACGTGGGTACAGCTCCTTCTCCAGGTCAGATCAAAATGCAGTCGCCCTACCCCAGTGATAACACACAGGCTCATGTGACTCCAGAACAGTCATCCAGGTGGACTATCCCACAGAGGTCTGCACTTTCTTAGGCAAATAACAACATTGCTTCATCCCCCTGAACTGTCAGGGCACGTCAAAGAAGCCATGCAATTAGCATTGCCTAAAATGTTCCCTAAGCCTTTTAGTATCTGCTTTGAAAACGTGTTTAATTGCAACCTTGTGTTAATTTGTAGAAGCAAAAGCACTTACTTCTGTCCTGACACAAGGTCAATTTTTCCCCTTTCCCTAACCTTTCTTCATGTTTTGCTCTTTTGAGAAAGATTGTATCCTATGTAACCTGAGTTGGGTAAGCAAGCTACAGTACAGTGTATTCCAAACACAAAGTAACACAAAGGTGAACCAGCTCAAATTTATTGTAAGGGTGGTGAGGCCCTGGCAAAGGCTGCCCAGAGAAGCTGTGGATGCCCCATCACTGGAAGTGTTTAAGGCCTGGTTGGATGGAGCAACCTGGTCTAGAGGGAGGTGTCCCTGCCCATGGCAGGGAGGCTGGAATTAGATGATATTTAATGTGCCTTCCAACCCAAACTGTTCTATGAGTCTATGAATTTTCCTGAGGAGCCCGTCTACTTGAAAATGAATAATTAATTCCCTAACAAGCAGAACAGCTCTGCACTTCTCACAGGATGCCCTGAGGCAGAAAGCAAGAAACTGAGATCTGGACAGGAGGGGAGCCCTGGACAGTAGAGTATGGATAAGCAAGCAGGACCTCAGACCCCAGTACTGGCCACAACAGGGAGCATCAAATCCCACATTTTTCAGGGACACAGGATCTGTTCAAATAGATTTGCAGAGTCTTTCTGCTCTTTTCTGAAACCTGGTTTGTCATCACCAAGGTAGGAGTGAAATCATTCCAGCATCCCTTTAGCTGCCATCTGCGCTCCCACAGGGAGGGGGCTCAAACTTGTCAAATGCCTTGAATTAAAAAAACCCCAACCTCTTACATCAGAAATGGCAAGAGGTGGTAATTTCAGGATAACAGCCTGAAGCCACTGGTCATCAGCAGAGCACGCTGCCTACAATAAGCATGAAAAACAGATCCCAGAATCCAAGAGTAACAGTTGCATTGGGGAAAGCAATTTTTGAAGATTCAGAGACTAATAGAGAGACTCTGAAATTCAAAGTGGTAATTTGTTTAGGAAACAATACCAGTCTTAAAGGACAGAAGATAAAAGGGAGTTTGGGTTACAGCAAATATAGTTTGTGTTACTGGCCCTCTCTCTTTTCAACAGCTATTTTTGATCCCTATTGTCAGAGAAAGAATGAGACATATCATTTACACGAACATGGCAGGAAAGAGATTGCTAGAAGATGATCAGGGAAAAGGAGAAACCTGAGATGAGGCATGCTTGGCATGGCATGGTCCAGTCTGCCAGGGAACGTGGGAGACAAGACTGACAAGGGACCAGATCCTGCTCAGCCATCCCTGTCTGCTCTGCCTACCTGGAACATGGGCACAGGTCACACACAAGCCACTATTCTCTCACCCAGGACTGGTTAGGGAAAGAAAAATTAATGAAACAAATCAGAGCTACTGAATTTGCAGAAGTTCGTATATATATTTTCCACAGATGCATGTGGGGACCAACCATTTCAATGACTATTCAAGGATGTGCATTGGAAGTTCCTTTGAAAGCCCATCTAGTTCTGTCAGTACCCAGCTGGACAGTAGGTTTTAAAAAAATTAGTGGTCTTTTTGGTTGGTTGGTATTTTTTAATCTTTTACTTCCACTTAAAAGTCCACCCTAAATCATTTCACCTTCCTTCAGGAAAGCTGTGTTTCAGAAGGTACTGCTGGTAGCTGATACTCTTCTGCCTAATTAATCACTTCAGACCCACTAAATATTCCACACTGTCAGACAGCACCTGAGTGAAAATCTCATGTATCAGTAAACACAAGGCAACACTGGGCCTTTGGTTCCTTCTTCTTCACCAAGGCCTGAAGGATTTTTCTAGTGATGAAAGCTGCTCTGTTCCTGTATCTCAGTTCACTCAGACAGGTTTGCTGCAAAAGATTTTTCCCTAAGAAGGAGGACTTCTTACGTAGTGTAGCTTATCATTAATTGAGGCACCTTAGACCAGAAGGTCTGCTTGCCCCCCTAAATGAGCTTCCTAAACAACAAAAACATGCTTAGCATGTGCCAGGGGTCCAGTTCAAAAGTTCATTTGGGCTTAGCTTTGTACTGGAAAACAGTTTTGACTTGCAAATTTAGGCAGACTCAGATTTACCAGAGGTTTAGGAGGCCTAGAAGGCATTTAGAGCATGGCTGTGCCTGCTGTGGATAACACACGAGCGTGCCCCTTTCACGTTGTTAACACAATGCACTGTCATAGCTGCAGTCAGAGAAGGGATGACTAATGCCGAGCAGATACATAGACAGATAGAGCCCTAACAGAGTCAGAGAGGAAGCTAGAGAATCTCAGGCGTGGAATCATCCAAGATATGTACCTGTAAAAGCAGGGGGATCAGGATTGAGTTCATCAGAATAATCAGGGCAGAAAGGGCCTCTGGAGGTCATCTGGTCCATGCCCACATTCAAAGCAGGACTGACTTCAAAAGCCAAGTCACAATGCTCAGGAGCAAGAGAAAAATATTTTTGAGATGAAAAACTGAAAAGACAATTCAATAACTGTAGGGAGGGGAGCACAAAGTAAGATATCAATATTTCAGCATCTCAGGAGCCAACAGTGTAAGTCGGGATCTCTGTGATTTAATACTTTCAGTGCAAAACAGAAGGCACTGCAGTGTAAATACCAGGTGGAAAAACAGAGTTTGTGAGGCATTAGAGCAATGAATCATCCCTTGCCAAGCCTCTGGTCTTCTCTTCGAAATATTTCCACCTCCTAGCCTTCAGGTTGTTTAGTACTAATGCATCTATTACAGTATAACATAACAACGGCAGCATCAGTAGTGTCATCTTTTGGCTGGAGACCACACACTGAATTTATTTCATTGTCTGCCACCTTGTCTCTCCAGAACGGGAAAGCCCAGCATGTTCAAAGGCACTATTTGTCTCTCCTGGATATTACAGCTCCACAGACACTGCACCTTCTCCTGGCTTTTGTATCTATGGTCACATACAGCAAATCACGCTGATTTCTCACTGTGAAATCACTTTTTTTGGCAGTTGGCTGCTTTCACAACAACAAGGCGCAAGAAGAATACTCCACACAGTTTTGGTGCCTTTCCTAGCACAGCTGCATCCCGGGCAGGACTTAGGCTAATCCCTCCTGAACGGCCTTGTTACTCTTGCTTTGCTACAGAGCAGCCTGCTGGAGCCCTCTGACATTGGTTTAATGCTGATTAGTCCCGACACAATTCTGGTGCAGGCTTCCTGCCAGGCGAGGGAATGAACAAAATTGGTTTGCACACAGACCAGACGACAGCTGCAGTCACTCCAGCTCAAATCTGTTGAATAAGGACCCTTTTCTTGTTTACCAAGATGAGGCTAAATTAGCCCAGCATGAGACAGAAGGACAGAGGAAATCCTAAAAGCCAGTGATGCCAACCTGGCTCTGAAGGTGCAAGATGTGCCTTGGTCAGGCCCTGTTACTTGGGCTCAAAGAAGCCACGGGGGAAGCATGAGCTTTGTGTTAAGGGAACCCCCCAACCCAGGGAAGAGCTTGAGTTTTAAAAAGAAAGCATTTGAGGGGCGGAAGATTATAAGCCGAATGCCCTCAGGTTTTTTCAGAGCCAGAATCAGTGCATAATTGAAGTATAATTTTCCCTATATCTTTTTCCTTCAGCCCTAAGAGGAGTAAAGCCTCCAGCCTTCACAAGCCCTCTGTTTGCACAGTGCCCTTAGGCAGAGGCAGGCCCTAAATTTTATCACTTTTTCCTCCTGTTCTGTTTTTTCTTATGCTGAAAGGCTGGAATCAACCTGCATTTCTCCAGCTGACTTAAGATGCTTGTATTACAGTACTGGGCAGCACTGTAAAGCTTATCAGGTACACACACATCACTAGATTGTTGCCAAAGTAAAACTCAACATGCTTTCTGTCAAAAGTCATTCTGGTGCATGCTTAAGGACAGACAGTCTATAGGTACAAAACCATTAAAACTGATAATATAGTGTTCAGGCCACAGAACATAACCAAAATTAGGAGCCATCAAGATTGAGAGAAGCAGTATAAGTAAACATGCATTTAGATGATTGCTGTGTTTGGTTAAAGATGGGGACATAGGGAAAGAAGGAAGAATAAAGACAGATCCAATCTGAAAAGAAACAATGGCATCCCTACCTATGACAGGGGGGCGGGTGGAGTGGTGGGTGTTGGAACTGTAAGGTCCCCTCCAAGCCAAGTCTTTCTATGATTCTATGAATCAAGTTGTTTTTTGATAAGGTGTTTGTATCTTCCTCATTCACCTGTTCTCTGGCTAAAACTGCATTACACATAGCTGTGGAAGCTGCCTGAAGAACAAGAGGTTAAGGGTATGCTTTTTGTTTGTTGGTGTAGTTTGAGGGAAATTTCTATCATCTCTTAAGCATACGCTTCCATGCTTCTCTCTTTCAAGAGCACCCTGGGCCCCTGTGTGCTGGCTCTCCACATGCAAAAGATACTCACCAACCTCAGAGATGCTTTAAAGAGTGTCCACAAAACTATGAAAGTTTCTAAAACCAGATGCCCCTATCAGCAGGCTGTCAGTAAGTACCTGCGTAACAGCATTAGCGATGATGCTTGTTTTTAAAATGCAGAGGGTACCATTTTTGGAAGGTTTCCCACTCAGGAGTGATCCATTGATTTGATCTGGAGCTTCAGCTCTGTTTGCAGAATGACACACAGATCTCTTACTATGAATTATAGAATCCATCACCTTCCCAGAGGCAGCACATGCACAGAGGCAACAGTAGCATGTGAGCTGCTTTCACAAACTTACTGCCAGCAAGACTGGTATTTCTCTGGCTCTTACCAAGTGGATTTCATGGAAAAGTAACATTGCTGAGCTCTATGGTATTTGCAAAATCTTTAAACCCATATCCAAAAGTGGATACAGCACCACAGGATTTTCCTTCTCTACATAAGTGCCTGGCTTTTGGCACTTGCAGGGTTGGCTGTGCTCTGATCTGTTAAATAATGACTCCTTTGGCCTGGGCACCTCAGCTCTGCAGGATGCTCCTGTCCATTGTATTTCCTTCCTCAGTCATCAGAAACAAAGCTCCCGCCCATGTCACCTATAGTTCAGGCACCACCTTGCCTGGTTTCCAGTCCCTGCATGGCCTGATCCAGCAAGGAAGCAAGCAAACTTCAAGAGGTTTACAAGCACAGAATCCTCACAAAATGCAGCTACAGCTTTTTGCTGGTTTTGGCTGGGTTAATTTCCATCATAGTAGCTGGCTATGGCTTGGATTTATCTTCCCAAGTCACTGTTATATGTGATAGAGCCCTGCTGTTTTAGGGATGGCTGAACACCTGTCTGCCCATGGGAAGGGCAGGATGAATTCCCTTTTTCTTTTTTGGCTTTGCTCACACATGCAGTTTTTGATTTATCCATTAAACTGTCTTTATCTCAACCCACATTTTCTTTTTTTTTTACTCTTTCAATTTTCTCCCCTGTCACACCAGGGGAAAGTGAATAAGCAGCTGTGTGGGGCTCAGTTGCTGGCTGGGGCTAAACCATGACAAACATCTTTCTAAGAGAATAGCAAGTTCGCTCTAACATGGCATAAGAAGCAGAACATTTGCCTTTGGGTATGAAAAATTTGTTCAATTTTTTGCTTGCTGAAGTGTGGAGAGACTGGGCCTAAATTTCTCTCTCCCACCTCCCAGACGAGATGATATCCACTAAAAATGGCTTGCTGCACAACAGAAGTGCACCATTAATAAGCTGAAAGGAGACATGCAAGAAGGATCTCAACCATGACCCAGTGGTCCATATTTTCTGTCAGCACATGAACGTTCCCGGGGTCTGCTCCCTGCCCAGACTCATGTCCCTGGGGGTCCTCCCAACCAACTCTTAAATAGCAGAAGGTTCTGGGTGGTATCTCTCAAGTGATGTGTCCAGCCATCAAAGGAGACCTCAGCAGCTAAAGACATCTAAAAAAATATATTCTTTATTTTAGGCTTACTCCATATATCACCTAAAATACTCAAAAAAAGCAATATGATATCTTTTATGAAGTTCATTTTTTAAAAAATAAAAATCCTGTTAATGGGATTTGGGGCCCATACATTCTTGAACAGCAGAAAGAGCGAGGGAAGAAAAAATCCATTTTGTGCAAGACCACCAGAAAGAGAGCTGAGGTAGGGGAAAGAAAATTGCATCTTTTAAAGAGTAAAAAAGAAATGCAACAATTAATCTTTCTTACAAGTTTATTAGTGGCTACATAACTTCTGCTTCACATATACTAATCATAAATGAGTAAAACCACAAAGCTTAATAAATCTATTTTCTTACATCCCACTAATTTTAAAAAAGATGTCCCTCCCCTCCACTCAGGTACAGCCCCCAAGCTTTAGGACAACTATCACCTTGACTAAAAATGTACAGTCTTTCTCCACTTTATAAAGCCCAAATAAAGCAGAAGCCTGAAAGACTTTGGCAGCTATCCTTGGCAGTGAACAGTATCCTCCAGTGACCTGCGTACCCACAGAAGAAGGCCTGAGGGCAGAGTAGGGCTCTCAGCATAACAATGTTCCCAGAGCTACTAACTGCTACTTCATCACCCCTGCAAACAACTCCCACCAAAATCCTGCCAAAAGAAAGAACTTCACTAACTCTTTGCTGGCCTTGGACTTGCATCTCGCCCAGTAGGGAAACAGAAGGAATTTATATTTTTCAGTAGATACCAGTACCTAAGAAATTCTGCATTTAAAGTCATTCAGGGAACTCTGTGCAGAAGGACCTGGCCATGCAGAAAGAAACCAGCCTCAGGTCATCATCTAAACACCTTTCCCTCAGATCAACAGGCAGCTTTTACAGAGAGGGAAAAGAAAAAGCAGTCTTACTGATGGATGCTGAAAAGAAAAAGAGAACCTTTCTTAAAAGACAAAAATGGACACAGAAGGGGAGGGGGAAGTACAAACCAAACTTTTATATGTCTGCAAATTGACAAGACAGAAGTGTTACTAATTTTAAATTCAGAATTTATTCATGCAGTTAACAGCTTTTCTGAAGTTCCCCATTTTATCTCCAAGACTTACTGTGTCTACGTAAAGATAACCATATCAAAGGCTGAGAAAGATTTAAGCATCTCAAGATGAGCACCAATAAACCAGTAGTTACTGGAACAGTAATTTCACTTCCCTCAAAGTTGCAGTTGGGGCAGAAAGGCCAGTCTCTCAGCAGTCAGCAACCGTCAATAAATGGTTCAGTAAATGTACCGTGGCAGAGTTATTTACTGCACTATTGCTGGAAAGGCACTTCTGCTAAAACATTACAGATGAAGCTCAGCAGAAGTCTTGGACCCAGCACAGGACAAGCAGGGCATTCACTGTCCCATCATTCCCTCCGAGAACAGGCACTCAAATGAGTTTCTGGTAATCCCTTTGCTACACTACTCCCTGTGAGTTGCACGAGTTACCTTCAAACTTACTGTCACATCAAGCGACTGACTAATGTCACAGCTGGTCTTGAGTGAAACTTCATAGTCTGCAAGGTGCATTGATCACTGTTACACCTCATACAGACTTGTTTGATATGGGAAACATAAGGCTTAGTCAGGTACCAGACCAGCAAACAGCTGGATGGCTCTTGGGGAGATTGGAGGGTTGGAGGGATACAAGGATCTCCAAGGCAGGGAGGTACAGCCAGCTGTTCAGCTAGCAGAAGGTAGTCCAAGAAAGGAGAGCTCTGGTTTTCCTTTCATTCCTGTTCACCTTTAGCCCCTTTGTGAGCAGAGTTTTGGCACGAGGACTTTCTCCTTTCTCAATCCCACAGATACTGTGCATCAATTCTGGTGAGAAGGCAGTGCTTTAGTGTCACCACTTCTCTTGAGGGACAGCTCAGGAATACTGCCTAGAAAGGAGAGGGGAGAAGAGAATGGTAGGGAAGAGCACACAGCCTGTGAACAAGACTCTGGAGGGGTGTCCTCCCAAACCTCTGCTGGCACAGACCACTGCTTCCCAGCTGCTTGGAGGTGCAGATGAACCCTCAGCCAACCACAACATAAACCCAAAAATTTTTCTCAACTTTGCAGTTGTATTGTCTGCATTTCAATCTTGTAATTTATTTAATTAAAAAAAACCAACAAAACAACAAAATATCTTTTATGTTGACCTCAAACAGCTTCCCAATAGAAAAGGTTTCAGGCCAAGTGACGGACACAAGATACTGTCTTTCTTCAGGGCAGCTATCCCAGAAACGATGTCACCAGAGAACAACACTTTATCAAACCCTTTATCCTCTGCATATTTTGGAGAAAACAATGCAGATCTGAGGTGGGCGTCCCTGGGCTGTGTGGCAGGACACAGCCAGGCTGGCTTCCTGGCCGCAGCAGGACAAGGGGTGAGAGCACCCCAAACCCGAGGGAGCCCCAACCCCAGTGCCAGGTAACACACACAGGCCAGAGCCAAGCTGCTGGCTCAAAGGGCAGAGTCCACAACCAAAAGCAATTAATTTATCACAAAGCATGATTGACAAATAGCTGTATGTCGTTACAGTTTGTTGCTTTGCTGCTTTCCCTCCCAATACCCTGACAGCTTATCACTATTACTAACCCTGCTGGCCCCAGGTACTCCTGACACTTTACCACTGATAAATAAGAATGGATTGCTCCAGTAGGCACCATGTTATGTAACTGAGCTCAAAATTATCCAGAGCAGAACCCCAATTCCCAATTTGCCATCCTGCTGCTTCACCTTCAGTCCCTCCTAAACCATCTCTGTTACAACTCCGTATTTCTTTACTTGCACATGACCTGAGTTGCAAACAGCATCATAAAAGAGAAAGAAAGCTTGCATTATATGATTATGATCAGATTTCCTTTGCTCCTCGCTTGCAATGATCTTCTATCTACCCTTTAAAATAACCTAAAAAGCAAGACAAACCCAGGCATCCAGAGAGAAACTGGAATAATCATTGTTCTGTTTGCATGTGTCCTCAACTGTTATTTATATAGATGTCTAATTACTCTGGACTTTTAGCAGTACAAAAGCTGACTTCAGCCTGCGCTCATGCCACAGGGCTTGTGGATGTTTTCACAAGGCAAAGCTTTTAAACAGAAACCAGAACAAGCTCCAAGAGGTCAGTTCCCAAGCAGATAACATGCCTTCCCACTGCTACTATTCCCCCTGCTCCCCTGCGGAAACTCCATGTTCACCAGCATTAGTGAGATAACAAAAGTGACATCTCAATCTGCTGCCCAGGGGAAGTCAGGCAGAGGAAGGGGCTCCCTGGGAGAGACAGCTCGGCGCTGACCCAAAGTGGGCAAGAGCAGCCCAGTGACCCAACCTCCTCATTTGCCTCTCCAGTGAGTTCAAGGGACAAGCACCTGGAGACAGCAGTGGTGACCTGACATGGTCTTGGGCTAGCAAAACTAGATGGCAAAACTGGAGGGACCCCTTTGCTCCAGCCCAAAGCTGGGTGTAGAGACGGGATGAGAGAGAGAGGAGGACACCATAGCTCCACAGCTCCCACCAGCACTGCCATGTGCCCTTTCTCCCAGGAGATGTAACACAAGGGAAACACCACAAAATGCCCCAGCTGCGAGGAAATGCCTGTGGTCGTTCTCAGATGGTAAAAATCAATCATGCACAAGGCAAATCCACAGGAGACCTGGGCTCCATTTGTTCCAGCACTCAAGGAACTGCTGGTTGTTTGCTTTAAATATGTATTATTTCCACACAATAGCAGTTAATGTACCACTTATTACTCCCACCATCTGTACATTGATTATGGTTTATCATTCGCATGCCACTCACCTACAGATAACCCAGGAACTGTCACTTAGAACTGCACACAAAGAGCACTTCACAATTTAAGTTAACCGGTAGAAAGGGAAAAAATAAATCCTCTTGCAAGCAGAACAAAAACCTATTTCCATGGGCTGTGTCTCCACCATCTTCTAGCTACTGTTTTCCAACAGCAGCAGACACTAATCTTCACAAAGATACACTTCCACCCATAGAGAAAATACTGCACAAAAAAAAATGAAAGAACAAATTGGAAATTATAAACTTGCAATAATAACAGCAACTGCTACTAGAATATTTTCTGTGCCCTTCTGGCTCCTATTTAGCAGGTTTCTGTTCCAGTGTAACCATAGGAACAGCAGCGAAGAGTCTCATTTAAAAGCCTTCACTTCAGCTGGTAGGTTAAGTTATGAGACTGCAGTGGGCTTGAATAGTAAAAACATTCAAACAGCTCTAAAAAAAGCTCAATTTGTATTGTAGGAGACAGACATCTGTGTTGTAAACAGACACAGTGCTCCACGAATAAATAGAACAAACCAACCCTACTGACAGAGGTTACTAAAAATCAGGCTCAGTAAACAGGTTAAGAATACAAATTGTGAATTGTTTAACACACTGAAACTGAAACCATATGTTTCCTGTGACTGTTGTTTTATTTAACAGACCACAACAAGACAACTGGACTAACAATGACAGTCCTCAGCAATATGACAACTTCACTGCAATGTTCAACCAAACCAGCAAATTTAATATTCTAAATTTTATTTCATCCTTTGAAGTAAAAAATGCCATAGTTCTGGTTCATCATCTTTCTTTCAGGCAATATGAAAAAAACACCTATCTCAAAAGAAAGCCACAGGAATCAAGCCAACCAAATACAAAGCCCAAGCAGACTAGGGGTGCAAGTGAAATAAATAAATTATGAATCAAAAAGGTCTGCCAAGGTGCCCTGTACTATGCACCTACACCTTTCTCCTAAAAAACTTAAGATAGCCACTTACCCTAAGGCACCTGTTACTTTTCACACATTAGCAGTAAGACTCATGTGAAAGCAGAGTTCCAGACATATTCAATTATTCAGCAACAGCTATTTAAAACACCGTATTACAATAAGCAACTGGGAAAAAAACCGGATGGGAACATGTTTATGTTGCAATCACTACAAGGGACAGGCCAGTATATTATAGGAAAACATAACGTCCCTTTTTTATAGATTAGTGTATATGGTAACTTTTAAACAATTATTATGCCCATGATCTCAACAAAAAGCAAATAATCTTTTGGGACTTATCTGTACAATTTGCTGTCTTAATTCAGAAAGAGTATGGACATTTTTCGAGCAGTTACAAAAATTACAGGATCTCTGCGAGACCACATCAGAGATGAAGCAGAATATAAAATGAAGCTTCAGTAACCATCTACATAGATTTAGAGAAAGAGATTTGCTGTCCTTAAAGTGGCTGCCATCTTCTGCTTAATTTCTCATCCATGCTCCTGCTCCGCAGGCTCTGGCTGGGGAGGTGGCAGGAAGAGATGAATACTTTGTTCTCCAGAGTGCCTTAGTTTCACTTGTCAAGCATTTAGCAAGGATCAGACACAACCATATTCTTTTTCTTATAAGTTTAATCATTACATTTTGCTGGCCCATTTACAATTTTCTGTCTATAGCTACTGTTCAAACATGATCTTCAGTCTGTCTTACACATTCACTTTTAACTAACACTGAGGCTTTGTCACCACTGGCCACTCTCTGCTTTGTCTGTAGCAATCAAATTTTCAGGAGGGCTTGGGATCTCACAGGTCCCTGCAAAAGTACACCTGATGTGGTAAGTAACATGAAAAAGCCTCAGTACTTTTATGTTCTGTCATATAATGCTGGTCATCTCTAATCAGAGCTTCAAAATTATGATCTTTGTAGCATTAGAGAAACCAAACAAAATGCAGGCTCATGTCTCTTCAAGCTCTTCACAACTAACCCAGAGCCAGAAGCCTGTACTGGCTGGACTGCTGTCAGGAGGAAACTACAGGTGTTCTACCAGAAAGGTTTGTGCTGGCCAGAAATACACACACAAACTGTGCTTTTAATTAATTTTGGCTTTATTTTAAGAGAGAAATCAAAGTTTTCTATTTCCTGTGCCCTTGTTCTAAGCACCTGTGCAGCTGAGTCAATTCACTTTGCTACAAGTGCCACAAAAAGATCTCAGACATCTCTAGTTCAGGTTTTCGCATTTCTTTCCAATAACATGTCTCATTACTAATGCAAAGCCCTGTCCTTGTTTTATTTACGGATGGTAAGTGATGCTATGTTCAGATCCACATAGAAAGTTTTAATGTCAGACATCTGCAAGTTAATTACAAGATAAAAGTCTCCACAAGCTCCAGCGTGTTGCATGGTAGGCTAGTAACGCCTTGGAGGTGGTTTCAGCCTCCTCTATTCAAAAGACACCTGGAGGATGGGGAGTATATGGAGAAAAGTAAGCAAGCAGCACCAGCTTTAAACAGTTCAGGAAAACTGTCTCTGATTTCAGACAAATGAAGCTTAAAACTTCTGAAGAGTGGAAATTTTTCTCTAAAGAAAGAAAGATTTAAATGTGCACTGATTGAAAAAAATTACAATAAAAGACATTCTCTCTAAAATCTGAGACCTCAATCTTGCAAAAGAAAACTGCTAGGACACAGAAGAAAGGAAGGGAAGAATGAAATACATGAAAACCAACCTGAAATGTGGGATGATGAAAAATATTGAATTACCTCTTTTTGAAAGAAGGTTACTGTAGCTACCTCACCAAAAGGTGGCTTACAAAGGGATAATCACAGGGTTTTCCAAATGTAGCCAGAGACTTTCTCTTAGGAGGATACTGCTCATTCCTGCCCTCCTTCCCACTCTCTCTCCCACACGCACTACTGCAAGGCAGTCCAATAAAATGCTGCTATTCAACATGACTGCATTTATAATTTACACCAAGGAAACTACTGCAGTGAGAGAAACCCACACCTGAAGAGCCCGAGGCTCTTCACTGCTTTGCAATAGTCATCCCTGCAATGAGCTACGGGCATTTCATTAACTTTTTTTAAATGCAGTCCTTATTTTTAAATAAAGAATAAAATGAAGAGAACTACCAGTTTTACACAGCCATTGAACCATAACTGCTGCAACCAAGAATAAAAGGCCCTCTTAGAGATGTATGCAACAGTGCCTGAGCTCTCCATATCACAGACATGGACCACCTACCTGCAAATGGCGCACTCCAAAACATTGTCAAGTCAAGGCTTATGCAGTACTTGAAACAGTGCCATGCCACTGACAACACTTAAGTAGGGGGGAAAAAAGTCACGCCTGGCTAAGCCAAAAAGCTTGTAAAATGCCCACAGACAAGACCTGTAAGATAACTAACTCCACAGTTTCCTGGTGACACCACTCACCTCACTGGGATGAGCTCAGCACTATCAGGTGAAATACCTGGCCCAATCCTCAGAACAATAAAACACAGGGCCAAATCCTGAAGCATGGGCAGGGACCTCAATCTCATGTTGAACCTTGTAACTGCATTACAGAATCAAGATTCCTCTTGTGCTCTGCAGCTTTCCTTAGGTCAGAGAGATTTATGAGCCCCATTAAGGCAAAGGTGATGAACAACTGCTTTTTACTTCGTGTGGAACTTAGTGCCTTAAATTCATGCAGATTCCTGTAACTGGCCCTGCTACTGTCATACTTTACTTTCTGACGCTTCCTCCCTACTATTCTGAAGGGGAAGACGGGCAAGGGAAATCCTGTTCACATGCATATTTCAGGATGATCTTCGCCTGCTTGAACTCACACACTGAACATCAAGTTCTAACATTTTAATGTGATGGCTCAGACACATTTGTTGTAATTAAAGTTTAATGATTTTTTAAAGTAAGATTTTAAGTTCTACATTAATATTTCACAATGTGCTGTATTACCTTTGTGCCGTACCCTACCAAATACTTTCCACAACCTGCAAAAGCCTTTCATTCAGCCAGATACTGTGGTTCTCCAAGACACAGCAAAGCAGTGACCTGTCTCCTGCCCTAGGAAAATGCACTTCTCACAGCCCCTCAGAACCACTACTTGCCTTCACAAACAGAAAAGTTTGTCCTGGTAAACTGAAGGAAGAACCTTGAAAAATACACTACAGGATGACATTGAAAAGATATATCAACTTATGTTTTATACCAAAAGGATATTTAATCCTCTCATCAATGGCTACTGGGCCAGGAGCTGCTACTCAGAAATCAGACACAGCATCCAGTCCTAGCCATACCATGTACTCATGCAACTACAATAGAGATTTCCCACCCACCTTCCTTTCTTTCATGTGAGACTTGCTGTAAGCAATCATTATACACAGCAGGACCTTAAACTTTTCTTAAATAGTCAAAGTACTTAATAGCCCCTTTGTGAGCAGAGTTTTGGCATGAGGAATTTCTCCTTTCTCAATCCCACAGATACTGTGCATCAATTCTGGTGAAAAGGCAGTGTTTTAGTGTCACCACTTCTCTTGAGGGACAGCTCAGGAATACTGCCTAGAAAGGAGAGGGGAGCAGGGAACAGCAGGGAAGAGCACACAATCTGGGCACAAGAGACTGGAGGGGAGCCCTCCCAAACCTCTGTCAGCCTGTGCCGCTGCTTTCCAGGTGCTTGGAGATGCACATGAACCCTCAGCGAACTCACAACATAAAAACACAAATTAAAATGGGACCCAGAAGCTCTTTGCTCTTCCTAGATGGATTTTGGTGAGTCTCTGAGGAATTTTCTACAGGCAAGCCCAAACGGGAGGCCTATGAACAGCGACATGCCTACTGCATTGGCACACCTGCAGTGGGCAAACACACTAAGTTTTGCTATACAAAGTTGCTTCCTGTGAAGGACTAAGACTGTCTGGTGAGAAGTAAAAGCTGCATAACAAATGAACTGGATAAAATGAATGCATCAAACAGCAAAGTATTGATGGAATCATTTGGAAACGAATGAAATTCATATTGATGAGTCCATTACTTTGTTTCAACTGCTTTTGTGCTCAATAGGAGGGCAGTTTTGATTAATGTAATGATGGCATTAACTTCAATCTGCTTAATGTTTTATTTCTTCATATTCTTGCCTCTGGCTGAGGGACTGTGGCTTGTTGAGCATGAGTAACCACACACTGAGAGGCTGCTGTACCATTTGAGACAAGTTTCCAAAAGGGCAGGGTACACCAGCCCCCTTTCAGAGCAATGCACATGCTGCTGCTGCAGTTTTGTAAGACTGCTGGAGAGGCCAAATATCTTCCTGAGCTGGGATAGTTCCTAATATTGTGTAAAAGAGCAATAAGCATATTCTGCAAAAATGCCAAAACTGTCTGTGTTGGTACAGTCTTCAGAAAGTCAATCTGGCACCCTCAAGGAAGCAATCCAAATAGCTATAATCTCCTCTCTCTCCCTTCCAAATATATCATGTCTCAAAAAGTTATGTCATTTCCCTCCGTGCCACAACTAACTAAACCACTTTCCAGAATAAGGTTAAAAGTTTCAATAGAAAGGTAATACAGTAATGGTGATAAATCCCATCCATCAAACAAACTGAACAAAGTTATACAGGCATCACCTGAATTATTTCACATGCTGAGGATGATCATGAAGAGAAGAACTCTAGGTGCAAAGGAGGCAGCAAAACAAAAACTCACTTTGATATCAGTAGAGGATGAAAAGCTGACTGGCCACTGCCCATGTCTGGGGTCAGCAGAAGGATGCATATGCACACACACAAGCTCCCTACTATGTAAATCAACCTTCCCAAAGGGTAACCATGAAGATATGCCCTCTGCAAAAGACCTATTTCATAACGTTGTTCATGAATTATACTCCACAGAACACCATATACCAGCTATTGGACAAGATTAACAGTATCCCTGACCAGGACAGGAATTTTCAGATAAGAGTACTTCACCACAACTGGGCACTAGAAAGCACTCTGAATCCTCTTTGGCGTAAGGGTGACCCTGTGGCAATCTAGACAGACATTGATATGCAGCACAGAACAGCATTTGATGCTCACGCTACTTAATCAACTTGTGGGATTGCCCGAAGGAGACAACCTAGTTTTTAATTCAGCCTTCCAACAAAATTTAACTCAGTAATACAACATATGGCCACAACTACAATTAGTATGGTATGTTTCAAAAAGGAAACTACTTTTCTTTGGAGATGTAGAAAGGTAAGACAAATCAAAAAGAGTGGCAAGACCTTTTTCCTACTATACAGGTGAAGTATTGTGGAGAAAGATGGAGCTTGCAGAGCAGAGGGCTGTTCTGAGGGGTATCTACTCTACTGTCAGAGCAGGTCCTTGGAAGCCTCTTCCACCACTCTCTTCCTTGCAAAATAGGCTTACAGGCCCTGAGAGAACCCCCTACCTTTTGCTAATGCTCCAATACAAGGGCCAAAGATTGAAGGATTAGAAATTTTCTTTTGATAATTGTTTCCAAAGGAAAGAATTTCAGACACCAGTGAAAGGCCTTAAGACTTTGAAAACTGTCAAAGTCTGTTCCACACTCCCCACAGGATTTTTAGCATGATAGTTCAGCTAAGTCTTTTTATGCAGTTAAGACAGGCCAGTCATAATGAAATCAAACACCTCCCTAAAATTCGTCATGAAGAGCTGCAGACTGCAGTAAGTCAGTGTTTTGCCAGTGCTGCAGTAACCATCCCCACTGCACTTAAGTGGCTCAGTCAGTCCTCACTTGCTGCCCCAACAGCAGCCCAGATTTGCAGCCTATTTCAGAAGCCACAACTATGTGTGGTACTCACAATGCAGGGACAAAGATGATGAAGCCCTGAAAACCACCACCTTGGCTGATGACACGCCACCTACTTGGAAGCTTCAAAGAGAAAGAAAAAAAGGCTGCTGTCAGCCATTAGTTGCCTCTAATACCACTGAACACTTTCGTGAATGTGGATCTAACTGAGCTTGTGCTTCCACTGCATAAACCAAGCTTGCTGGATAAGCTTGAGGAAATGACTCCACATCAGAGCCATATCACAAGAAAAATGTAAATGCTGTACCCATTTAAGAAATGCTGTGATTTAGTCTGTCAGAGGTTTAACATTAGATCATCCTGCAGTAGAAATACATATATATACATATACATACATGAATTAATCCCTACATGTTATCTATCTCAAAAAATCCTCTTAGAAACATTTATCAAAAGCACTTCCATTTGTCTTTTTACTTCTTACCTCATAGATTTTGAAATATAGATTTTATATTCAAGTCCTAAGGAAGTTAAGAACATTATCTTGACTTATCATGAACATAGACACACAAGAAAGGAAAAAAAAAAGATTGATTTCTTGTTTCATATTTTCACAACTTTCAGTTAGTGAACTGAGGGACAGAGTGAGGGAATGAGATGTCAAAACTTCTACTGTTAATGTAAGTGAAAAGTTGGGAGAGATTTAGAGGCTCACTACTGGTGGAATATTAAGACTTGTGGAATAATGAGGCCCTTCGACAAGCATTAGAATCGGTTGTCATGTGCCACCAAAAAAAAAAAGACACTGTACATTTTTCATCTGCAAGGGCCTCATCACCAAATGAGGTAGACTTCTTTCCTCAGATCACAGACTGGACACCACATGCAAAAAATTACTAGAGTTTTCCAATCTGGTGCAGAGAAAACACACAAGAAGCCATAAAGTTTCCAGGATTCTTCCTGAGGCTGTACCTATTGGCCATTGAGGTCATGGTCTCTCATGTAGGATGATCAAAAATCTTCTCTTAATTCTCATCTACTGAGCAGAAAACAGTCACAGAGAGTTGTGAGTCTGCAGAAACCCCATTTAATAACAAACAGGGTTACATGGGGTCCTTTCAGCTGTGACAGATTGATCTGCACATGTATCTCTGCACACACATACACAGAATTCCCTGCTGATCTGGAGATGGAATAGCCAACACCACCCTCAGCCTCCCAGGCACTGGATGTCTTTGCTTTAAGGAACATTTCACAGTGTTGTAAAACGATTTGACTTTCAGCATCACCAACTCATCCCTTGGTTTGATAATCTTTTTTGCTTTATAATCTGGAAAAACCATCAGGTCTGTTACCAGTTCTGCCTGTTTCTTGGAGCACAGACTTCTTCTCTACAAATTTCTGCCAGTTTGCTTTTCCAAACAGTAGTCTGTATTCCAGTTTTAGTGAGCATTTTAACCTCAGGCTTTGTATCTGGGCTATTCTAATGCAGCTCATCAAACAAAAACAAAACTTAAAAGATAACCTTAAGTTAGAAAAAGACTTGTATTCATTGCTTTCTGTTCTTCACACACACAACCCCCCCAACACTCTTCAATGCACTTTTAAGTCATTTCCTCAGGATCCAACAGAAGCACACAGTTGCCCTTATTCCAGTGCAGAAATCTCACACACCCAAGAGGCACACCCATGACCACAGATAAGCTACATCACTCTTCCTCCAACTGCATTAAATGCCTCCTTTTTGTCAGCACATCTTACTAATCAGCATTTTGGATTGCACAAACTGAAAGCTCTCGTTCCCGGACTGGGAACACAAATCCAGCAGAGATCCTGCCTGGTCTCACAAGGAAATTATAGTCTTCTGTCTTGCTTGGCTGGTTGAAACTTGGTTTGTTTCTCCAAAGCATCTCAAATATATTCAAATATACCTGAACAACTTGAGGTCTCTCCCTTTTTTACCTTAAGAACTCTGAAGAACTGGCATTTATCCCAAACTAAAGTAACACGCATTTGACAAGGTTATTAAAACTACCTTCCTGCTCAGGCTTGAGCCTGTGCCCTCCAATTTCCTTCTCCACCTCAATTTATCTTCCTCCAATTGAAATCACTGTTACAGCAGATGAGGTTTATCAAGCTTATCAAACAAAAACAGCAGCGCCTACATCGACAGCTCCAAAAGAACTCAAATGGAAGGCATTCATTTGCACACCACTCCTCTCCTTCCTGATTGAAGTAACAACTAACTTGGCAGGATGTTAGGCCCCCACTATCCCACTAGACAGGCTGAAACCACCCAGAGCTGAATTGGTTCAGAAGCATTCAACTGTATGTGTAAATGAGTGCAGCTTTCATCGCCAACACTTTCATTGCCCTGTACAAATAACACATTTTTTCCAGTAGACTGCAGGAAAGGCAGAACATAAAGCTCCTTGGGACCTACAGTCAATGCCACATCGGGACTAACATTTAGGATTTACATTTCTCTATTATAACCCTTATTCTTTTAGATGCAAATAATGCTTCTATATAATGAGATGTGAAAACTCATAGCTTCCTCTTGCAGCTCCCAAGTAATCTAAGTTTTCCTTCCCAGCAGAGAAGGAATCAGAAGCAGAAGGTATCA
This sequence comes from Anabacerthia variegaticeps, assembly GCA_035583185.1. NCBI lineage: Eukaryota > Metazoa > Chordata > Aves > Passeriformes > Furnariidae > Anabacerthia > Anabacerthia variegaticeps. The sequence goes on along the minus strand of JAWWEW010000041.1, from coordinate 61,774,548 downwards.
GATCTGAAGCATTCTCCAGAGTACAGCTTGTGCAGGCGCCTGCTAGGACAGCGCTGTGTGCACACGCAGACCTCTGCAAGGAAGAAAATCCCTGTGGTGGGAACCTGTGCTGCCTGTGGTACACAATTCAATTTTGTGTGTTGCACACGTGCCAAATGTCCCAAATTGACTCAGAAGGAGGAAATGACCCACCATCACCACCAGGTCAAGAAGGCATTTCAGCGATGACTTTCCAGTTCACACAGTATTTGCTCAGCATTTTTCACCACTTCTCTGCAGCTTTGAATGCTGCTGAGTAGCAAAGGCATGGGTTGAAACTGCTATGCCAGGGCTAGTTCCAGCTTGGCAAATTTCAATTAAGTACGGCAGAAAAAGCCAAAGATTCTTTGGCTAAACCAACTAAATCAACTGCTGTTTCCACAAATCATGATTCCACCATTTTTGTCCACATTCTTCAGTAGTTTATCCCCTGCTGTTCTGTACCTTATTTTTTCTTATGTTTTTCTTTTTGTTGTTGTTGCTTTTTTCTTTTCTTTTTCTTTTTTTTTTTTTTTTTAAGTGTAGAAAATACATAGACTACAAAAAAGTAAAGATACAGAGGGTCATAGAGCTACCATTTCAGTAATATTGATAGCTCCCAAGGAGCAATATATACATGTTGCCAAAAACCTGAAGTCCACAAATGGACCACAAAGAACATGTTGACTTCTCAACATGCATTTTAAATATAATGATAACACAACAACCTAAAAGTCCTTGATGCAAATTTTTCTTAAACAAAACCCTTTCAAACTTTTTATCAGCTCCTCTTAAGCTAATGACTGTACCTCTTTGAAGTTTGTGCCATCCTGTATTTTAGTGAAAAGAGACTCCAGAGAGTCTAAGCTTTGGAAATTTAAAGATAACTGCATGGAAATGATGGGCTTCCTCAAGCATAATTGCCAAGATCCCATATAGGTGTTAGGACTTGACACCACAGCACTGCTGCACCTTAAAGGAGACATGATGCTTTTCTGCTGCCTGGAAGGTGTTCAGAGGTAGCTGGATGGGCTCACTCCTAGCACATATATTTGATGGTTGAATGTCATCACATGGCTCCAAAGAAAGTCACTAACAGCAGCTATCCCAAGCTGGCTAAATTACACGGCAGGACATGACAAACCACTGGCAAACTATCTAAATTCCACAAAATGGTCAGCACTTAGGAGCCTGTATCACTCGAAGCAGCTTGTGTTTAGACTGCCTACTATGGACCAGGTCTCCTCTTTTTGTAAGAGCTGGGTACACTCTCATTTAACTTAATCCCATTGACCAGGAATGAACTTCTCTGGGTCTCAGGTATTTATCTGTAGTATATTCCAGCCTTCTTCTCCATGGACACCCCCTTGTCATGGGGGAGAAGCTTGCGTGCCCTTATGAGGTTGCGAGCTGTGCTGGCGGTG
>JAWWEW010000041.1:61736435-61773006 GCA_035583185.1 Anabacerthia variegaticeps | reverse complement strand
TAGCCACCAACGTGCTTGTAGCAAGCGTGGGTAGAGCCCTTGTAAATCTTCGTTCGCGAAGCCTAGCCATGATGATTCCAGCCTTCAGAGGAAAATTTGGCAGAGGGGCAGGCTATCAGCTCCTGCAGCAAAAAAGCTCAGTACAGAACCAGGCCACCACATCAAAGGCAGCCATTTTATTCCTTTAATTCCCTCAGAAAAATTTCCTCTTTTCACAGCTGCCTGCACAGTAGAAAAGCCCTCCTTTCTCGAGGAGTGCTGGCTCATACACAGAACTGTGAGGAAAGCCAGGGGAGGAAACCAGAGCTGGTCATGCTTCGGGCCAGCTGATGGTTGTGTTTCCATCTGCCCAGCAGCAGGCAGGGCAGGGGAGCCAGCAAAGCCCCTCTCCCATGCCAGCCTCCAGCACCAAGACCCTTGCCAAGTCTGGAGAAAAGGTTAATTTCAGGAACAGCCAGAAACACGGCACTTCAGCAATGCGAACACGAGTCCCCATGCAGCTTTGCCAGCTTTCTGCTAGTGCTGGCAAACGCTGGTTTTCAGGAGAGTGCTGAGATGCCTGGGATGTCTGCAGAGGCAGGCCTTGGGCTGCTGCGTTTGGGGCCAAGTGGAAGGTGCCAATTTCCTTTGGCTTCTACCACAGTCTTAATGTGACATTCAGCAGCAGCAAATTAACTCACTTGCCTCAATAAGGGGAACAATCCAGCCCCATTTTCAGTGACGCTCATGTGTACCTGCACAGCTACAGCAGCCAAACCAGTCACTCTCCTTAATTAAATCAGAAAAATGCACCATAAGAGCATTAGGAAGCACTGCACACACACACACACCAGCTACCAATACTGCATCAGGAAAGTAACGGGCTAAATAAATGGGCAGAACTGGATTGCAAGCCAGGACTGCTTTATCACTGCTGGAGGTGTTCATCTCCAGCTGGAAAGAAGAAAACTGCAGAGGCTTTACTCATTACTTTTGCTAAGTCCTGCAGCAGGCTGTGTTCCTGCCCTCCAGACCTGGATTGTGCAGCTCTGTGCTTCCTCCAGTAGTCATACATAGAAACAATCCATTAACAGTCAGGTTAACACACAGCACAAACAGATCATACTTGTCAGCATGTCTAAGCCCTACAGGTCAGCTGGCCATTTTATTTAAGAGGCACTGCAGCAGGTTCACTGCAGGAAACCAGGGCCTTCCAGTCTGGATTATAGAGGCAGAGTATGATCAGCTGTTTTTTATTGCTGTTTTTAAGAGAGCACAAGACAAAACTTCACAGAATCAGCTAGGCTGGAAAAGACCTCTAAGATCACGGACTCCAACCCATGACTTAACACTACCTTGTCAACTTCAGCACAAGTGAAAACATCAAATGAAAACTGAACATTATTTCTTCTCCAATCTGTGTCTTGTATGCTTCTGTAGCAGAATAAAGGCAAACAGCCTGAATGCAGCCAGATGTTGCATTTCAGAGAGCTTGCGTGGGGGCTGAAGAAAAGAATAGGACCTAGTCTGGGGATCAGTACATACATCCTAAAATACAAATATTTTAGAAGACATCAACACATCACTGATGTTATTTGTATGTTCATCTTGCCTGAGGGAGGTCTTGCTTTTAATAAACTGTGCTTAGTTTTGAAATTAAAAGCTCAAATACAAAGGCTCAGCAGCTCTCAAGAAAAAGGCTCCAACTTTTTCAGCATGCAAGCTGCATCCCTTCTCCACAAAAACTTGCTTTTAGAAACAGATGGCAGCCTGCAAGACCTACAAATCCTTTGTCTGGAGTGGCAAACTAGGCCCTATTGCCCATCAAAGTCAACCATCACATTGTGAAGCACTGACCCTAACAAATCCATTATGTTCCTTTCTACCACAACGCTAAACCAGACAAAATGAGTCAGACTTAATGGGAAAGGGTGAGGGATTTTAAATCCCTTTCCCCTCATCCCCAAAAAAATAATGACAAAGAGGAGAGTCTGCGCTGACCCTTCACTGCCAAGCCCTGCCATGAGGGCCGCCTTTTTGGGCCAGGCTGCCTGAAGGAGGATGGATTTGGGGGTTTGGCGCTGTGGAATGGCTTTGAAATCAGCACAGTGTGTCAGTCAAAAGCAAATATCCTGAGCAGGAAAGAAAGGCCCTTATGCTGGCTGAATAATTAGGTCTGATGTGCTTTGTAGTTTCTCGGCCCTCCCTCCCCAGCTCTGCTCAAGTGCTGTGCAGATACACAGCACAGAGGCAGGGAAAGCTCTTCACAGGTACTGCAGGGAAGAAAATATAATGGTTTTTTGCCTCTTTCAGCTGAACACAAGCAATGTGAAGAAATAGGAGCTCATATCAAAGAACCGCTGCCTTCAGTCAAGGGAGAAAACAACAGAGAAGCCTGCTGAGGTGATGACGGACGAGGCAGTGGTGTGGAAAGGACAGAAAAGCCTTTTCCCTGCTATGGGTATGTGGTGCATCTTGACACACAAAAGGAAACACCCATCACTGGTACTGTCAGCAGACACCTCCCAGCAAGGAATACTTTTATCAAAGCGAAAATCTCTCTCAGAAACAGTGGGTCCAGTTTATGAACAATCCAACCGCTTTCATCTCGTGTATCTAAGAACGAGATACAACAAAAGAGTCAATGCCCTCAGAACACCAGTTTGGTTGGGTTCTTCACACCCTCATAGAAATTGCTTCCCACACTACTCCTTTACTGGTTTTCTTCAGCATAAAACAATCTCTCAAGGACATGGCAACAGCAACGCCGAAATTCAAAGCACTGAGATCAAACACATGAAGCTGACGCTCATTACAGCTAAATTATGTCACCTATCCGAAGGCTCAAGCTTATTATTTAAGACAATACAACAGCCATTAATCACAGCCATTGTGTATTGCTCGAAAGGCGTCTAGAAGGCTAAAGAATACAACGGAGATTTATTATACTACGGTGCCAGATTTAATTACATGGTTTCCTCCTCGGCATCTCACCACTTGTAGTTCACCACCTGTTTGCACCAGAGAACCAGAAATAAAGACGTGCTGGGCCTTGAGGCCAGGCACGCAAGATCAGGCTTGTGCTGCGCTCTTCTGTGGCGTCTGTAGCACAAGACCAGCGGGCAAAGAGAACAGACCATTTTGGGGGGAGCTAGAAACAAAGTGCTTGCATAGGGCTATTGTTTCTCTTCTGAAGTTTTCTATTTCCAGTTCTTTTTCACATATATTTACACGCAGAGAAATTACATCATTGAGCCCATGAGCAAGGCGGAACAGATCACTGTCTTCTTCCTAAAGCTGCAATGCAAAGATTCTTGTCCTCACCACCACAACAATGTATTTAAGCCGTATGTCTGTATGCTGGCAGACTTCTGAGTTTGCATTTTCTACTATAAATATTTAATGTAGAAGAACTGTTCATGTTACCCACTTTGCCCGAAGTGTTTTGACAGCCATGCTCACCACATGACAATGATGCTCTATTTAACACTGCAGCTGCAGACAGGAGGATTTGGTTTCAGTTTTACACAATATTGTGAAACTGATGACCTCCTACAAAATAAACCAGATAATACATTTTTAAGGAGAAGAATATAAATGTATTAGCAAGACAATTATCAGTAAGACACTGCAAGAAAGAAAAACAGAAATTTAATTCCCGAATGAAAAGTTAGCTTAAATTTAGCTGTCATTTATTTTTCATAAAACATACGCAGATAGTGAAAATAAAAGACAATCAAGGCTGCAAAAGCTAAGTAATCTCCTGAAATGGTTTCTCTTAAAGCTAGAATAATTTCCAAACTTTCTGGACCACAAATTATCATTAACCTTCAGAGATCTCTACACACTTTTACCAACCAGTTAATTGAATATGCTCAAAAGATGACAATGGCTTAGTGAATTGCTGGGCTGGACCCACAGAAGGTTTGATCCCAACCTCTCTCTAATATACAAACACTCAGCATGGTCTAGCAGCAACTAACCAAGAGTCAGTCTTTGACATCCAAAGATCACAACATTTTTCAGGTAAAGTTCAGGAAAACAAAAAGGCATAAATAACTCAGCTGGTCAAACCCACACAAATAACTCTGCTACTGTTAGTGATGTGGAAAGCCCCTTTAATACTCTCACTTAACCACTGCTTGGAAAAAACATGTAGTGGTAACTTGAGAAAGAGAAACTGAGTCAGCAATGTTTATCTTTTCCTATGTCCCCCCTGGTCCCAAGCGTAGTCTCAGTTACCCAGGGGCTCACTAATGCATTCATCTATTACAAGCTTGCTGGAAGCATGGAGCAATGCCACTTTGGTATGAGCAGATCAATCAAGCGTAGATTGCCAACCTTGCACTGCAAGGCTATGCCATCTCCTTCTAAGACATTTCAGCGGGCAGATTCAGCTGAATATTGTCATTTACTTCCAAGACAACTCATAAATACAAAGTGATTAGCCATCCCTTGCAGCACCTTTTACTGGAGTTACTCAGAATGTAATGCACTGAATACAGTTTTATGACTCCTTATGCATCCTTAGCACTAATACATCAGAATACAGATCTTGGTTCTTAACAATATTATCAGAAAGGGCAGAATAGCTTTTTAAAACAATAAAGCATGAGGATGAGCTGGTTTGTTTTTAAATATAGGAAGAGGGAAGATTAAAAAAGAAAAAGAAAGTACAGAATCCTCTTCCCCCCATTCAGTGCATTTTGAAACAATACAGAAGTCTTTTTCCACAGACACATCTCTGGATGCAATAGTATCAACACATCCAGGCTCCTATATCCTTTCATTGAGCTTGAGGAAGGACTCGGACCCTGCAAACAACCATTTTAGGATTGCTATTTATTGCCAAACACAGCTTTGCTCCCACCACCTCTTACCAAATTGTAGGAGCTGAGACTGAGCAAGAAGGACTAAGAACAATGACACTAACACAGCTGGATTGTTTCACAGGGACTGGTGAATAGCACTAGGAACTATGCGACAGGATGCCAGGACAGAAATCCTCTCACCTGGAGCTCCTTTTGCTCACACAAGCCCATTAGCTCTGGTCTTCCTTCCTTCCCCCTTAGTACCATGAGCTGCCTTCATTCCCCAACTCACCAGACGGGCAGAAGGCAAGGCACGCTCTGCTCAGATCTCAGCTCTGCGGCTGAGATTAGCCTGCCAGGATACCCACGTGGAGGGGCTGCTCCTGCTTTAGAAAGTGCTGTTGCTTTTCCTGCAGCCTTTGTATTATTGGAAGGTTAATTAGGATCTCTGCTCTAGCTGCAGGGACTTCACCAAAATACATACCCTATCTTTTCCATTTCATCTCTGACAAAATTAAATTGACCTGTGAGCTCAGAAGTTGGTAGATAAGGATACAGATTGGTTTGGGGGTTGTTTTTTGACCCTTTTTTTAAAACAAAAAAAGTAAAAAGGAAACAAGTCTGGTGTGATCATGGTATCAATCACACAAGCTGAGTTTTGAGTGTGATAACACTACACTATTAACAACACAGATGGCCTCCTGCTTAGTGTCAGCTTCCCCTTTCAGTTACTCAGTGCACCACAAGCCACACTGGGACACAGTCAGAAGTCATTGTCACAAAGTGCTGACAAAATATTAACTAATAACTGAAACATAACACAGATTTTGAATTGCAAATAGCTTTCAGATAGTTATCAGCACCAAATATGAGACATATCTTGAACGCTCCACTGTGATAGTTGCTCTGAGCAATTCACTCTCAGCTCTGGGACAAACCTAAATCTGTGCCTTTTCTCCCCAGCTCCTGGACAAATGCCTCTCCCAGTGCTAGCACAGACCTGCAGCAAGGGGCATGAATACATCCAGCCCTAAAGACAAGATGTTTTCTCATTCTTATTCCTGCCGAAAGCACAAGAGCTGAACTAATCAGGGCCCCAAGCTCCTGGGTCACAGCCAGGGCACCCGCACCAGGGACCTTAGCTCTTTCTCACCTGCTGACAGGGACAAAGCAGGGCTGAGGGGTCCGAGCTCATTAAGGCAGAGTTTTCATGGGAAGTTCAGTCCACATTAAGCTAGAGGGATTTTTTCCGGTTTTTTTTTGTTGTTGTTTATTTTTGTTTTTTTTTTTTTTTTAACAGTGTGTTAGACTGAGCAATTTGCAACAGGCCTCTTTCTTTCCCCACTCAACTCACCACCCTATGGGCAGCTCCACGTAGAAAGAAAACAAAGGCACGACCATAGAAACCACACTAAGTTATTACCCAGAGCTGCTGCTGTGCAAGTTAACATCTCCCATCACCATCCCCCTTTTTCTAAGTGCAACAGCAGAGCACAGCTACAGCTGCCTCACCCTATGCAGATGTTCATATTTATACAGCAAAAAAATGATTACTTAATAGCATTCCTTACACTGGGATTCTTCAAATCTTAGTAATTTTCCAATTTGAGATAGAAACACTAGAACACACGTCCCTGCTTGTATTGAGTCAAACAACATCTGCTCTCACAATCACTAATGCCTGAAAGAGTTAACATAATTGCAAATGCCAGTAAGATAAACCTGACTTGAATAGTACCATCTTGGGAAAAGGCTAAGCACCTAGTTCATCTAGGCTGAATAGCTGCTATCCAGATTTCCAGAGATAAATATTCTCCCTTAATAAATTCATAATGATAAGTCATTACAGACAAAGGCTGACAACCTAAAAAGGTGTGCATTAGAGACACTGTAGTACCATTCTTCCTGGCCTTGATATTCTTGCAATGTTTGCAAAGCAAAATATACAGCACAATACACCCTTCACACCTTTGTGACAGAGCACATACACTGTTGGTGGTTTTACAAAGCACCTGGCAGTTTTTAAGCATTTAATCCTCATATCTTCACAGAATTTTAGGGGATCTGGCGGTTTTGGTGTTTTGTTTGGATTTTTGTTTTGTTCATAATTTTTTTTAAATAGAAAGTGGAGATCCTTCCCCAAATACTTGGTGCTGTGTATTTTCAAACAGTTATCTTGGAAGAATAAACAAAGTGAGAAAGCACAAAATCTACATTACAAAAAGTCCTATTCTAGAAAGAGTGCAGCGGCACTTTAGCTCTCCCACACCAGCCATCATCACAGCCAGAGAAGGTCTGTGTTAACAGAGCTGTTGTTTTGTTTTTAAGCATAAAATCGTTCTTAATTTTAAATTCATGTCAGAGTACTGAACAGCATAAAACAAACAAGAATACCAAGTGGGAATACTGACGGAAAAATAGTATTGTGTGAATAACTAACTCATCAGCAAATCCTCCCCTCCCTCAACAAAGAAAAGCCAAATATTTACTCAATTGCATATTGCATTCTTTGCGCAAATATTTCATAATTTGAATTTTAAAAAACAAATCTTGATTCTCTTTCCTGAGCATCTCATGGGAGACCAGAGGGCCCAACAGAAAGTATTTAACACCACCTGACTAGATTAACCTCAGCAGCAACTTGGAAAAAAAAAGGCAGGAGAGGCAGGCTACTAAATCAGTGATTTGGACCCTCCAAACAGTCTCCAGGGAGAACACAGGCTACAGAACGCCTGGGACACCTGAAATCAGCTTAAGCAATACCTATTTGGACTGTGACAGCAGCATCCTCTCCCAGCAAGCTTCAGCTGCATCCCAAACATTGGTCAGTCCAAAGCAGACTGTTTGGCCCATTTGATCAATATTTCATTGAGGAATTCCCAGTTAAGTGAGCACTTGGCTTCATCGTTTCATTACAAAGAGCTCAGCCCCCTTGTCTTTCAGTTCCCAAGAGACTCGAAGCACCTCTGGCATTTGGGCAGCCTCGCGTAAGGAGCGTCCGTGGTGATACTTGATTTCTCCTTGTAACTATAGTTACTGCTAACAGAGGTAACGTGTCATCACATCGTGTGCCACCGCAAGCCAATCCATTTGTACATGGAAATAGCTATGCATGGAAATGAGCATAGGTTTATAGAGATGCTAAAGGGAAAATGCAAATTTATACAAATAATTTCAGTCATCCGTGAAAAGCAGTAGCCACTACACACCCATGACAGTTGAGCTTTGCTTTTTTTTTTTAATCCTGTCATTGTTTACACAAAATGGTGTTTCAGATTAAGCCCCCTTACCCTTCCACATGTTAGTCCTTAACATGACAAGAGAATACCAAGAAGGGGGTGGATGGAGAATTCTTCCAGCTTTCATGTTGTGCAACCTACCACTCACACAGTTTCAAAGCACGATTTGACTCCATTTGGTATAAAGCTTGGTGGTGGTTTCCTGTTTTTGTTGTTTCTTTTTTTTTTTTTTTTAATTGCTAGATTAAAAGGTCACAGAATTATTATTGCAATTAGATGAATAATATGACTGTAAAGCAAAGTCAAAGTCATGTTCCAAGGAGGGGGTGGGGCTCACTCTACCAGACTGACATATTTAAACATTGCCCCTGAACACAAAACAAGAACTGCTGACATTTTGTATGAAACAGGGAAGGTTGTTCTCCAGCAAGAGAATAAGTTTTCTCTACAGATCCACCAAAACCAGATTCCTCCTCCCAATATTATATTCTACTAAGATTTAATTTTTATACTATCACTTGAAGCAGGTCTAACAAAGTCCTTCAAAACAACTCTACTCGAATATATTTTAGCATGGGAATACTGTTTCCATTTCACTCTTTAAACACCTGTTTGGATGTTTTGATGTTATTTTTCATGGATTGGGTAGGTAGATGGAGGTAGAAGCAAAACCTCACACCTCAAAGGAGCATGACTTCTTGTTTTCAGCCAGGCACCCTCACCAAGCCTAGGACACCCTAATGAGAGAACTCTCAGCTAAGACATAATGATCAGACTGCTGAGTAAAACTATTTGACTCCAAGCAAGAAGCACAAATTGAGTTATTTATATTTTTATATCGGTAATGTAACAGTAGTTTCTTTCAGCCATGGCAGTATCTGACACCTCAGCAGTCTGCCACACAGTCATCTCCACAACATGCTGCTTCTATTATGATGACCCATGACCATTTTTTTCCCCCTAATTACTTCTGGGATTATCAATATGGCTAACATGACCAAAACACCACAGTGAAGGCCTACTGTTTCCTGACCAAATTTGATTTTCTTCAATGCAACTTTTCCTACCACACAGATCTCTGCTATTCTCTGGTCAAGAATAGATAATGAAAGATTAAAAAAAAGGAAAAAAAATTAAAAAAATTGTAGATAATTTACAGTCATTAACTTTATGTAGATTCATGTATTTTGACTGCTATGATTTCTCTCCATACAAAAAGAGGTGGCTGAACAAGCTACTTGTAATGTCCTTCCTGTGTATCTAAGTGGTCCTATATAATCTCAAATAGCACCAGCCAAACAACACAAAGCGCACAGACTTTATTTTTTTTTTCCTCCTTCATTCACATTTCTCCTTGACTCCAGCCTTCATTGCAACAGAGCAGCAGCTGCAGCATTGGAGCTGTGTGCCAGCCACGTATCCAGCATCAGCCCATGCAGAGGCTTTGCGGGCTGTACATTTGCCAACGTGTTTCAGGGACGAGCTGGCATTAAGGACAACTTGATTAGTCCCTGACAAGTGGGTGAAAGAAAGCAGGCAAGAGCCCTGACACCCTTGTTCTGCTGGCTTACATGCAGCTCAGCCTCTCCCAAAGCAGCTCGTTCTGGAGTTATTCCTGTGTCAAGCTCTGCACTGGCACAGCTCCTGCAGCACCGGGAAATGGCTCTGGCGAGGACACGGACAAACAGCTGAGAAGAGAAATCAATACTACAGTCATGCACTGCCCTGAGCAATTTGACATATTTATGGTTACTGCTCTTCCGCTTTCAGAGGGGTGAGCATCACCTTCCCCCAGACGCCACCATCCTGCAGCACCCTGAGGACCAAGGCAGAGGTGGATGGCAACGCGGGACCCTCTCCAGTGGCAACAGCGACCTTCACCTTAGGCTCAAACCCACCATCTCCGTGCCCTCCCTGCCAACCCCCAGCCATGATGAGGCCTGCTCTGGCACTGCCATGCTGCCCAGGGCATGCACAACTTTGCCTTTCCGTGTTCTTTGCCCCAGGCAGGTGGCTACAGTCCTGGGGAACCCATCTCTCCCGAGCCACTGCACCGCTAAGCCGCCAGGATGGGGCCAGCACTGACTTCGGGCTGACACGCAGGAACAAGATTAGGGCTGGATTTAGGTCGTTCTTATAAAGGACAGCAGCTCAGCCATCCTGCCCGCCAGCGCTTTGATTACTACTGCAGTTTACACAATGCAAAGGAAAAAGGCTACCTACTGCAATATTAACAGAGCAGTTACTAGGATTTTCACTGAGAAAAACCCCATCACCCTTCTTCATCTGTGCTACTGCAACAGCCGCTGGCAGTGAAAGAGCCGCTGAGTGTGCAAGAGGCTTTAGCCTTTCTAAGTGGAAATTAAAACATCAGCTTATCTGGCAAACAAAGTACAAGAAATTTTCTTTGGTTTAGCATTAGTAAGTCAGTGCTACTGATAGGAATAATGATGTTTTTCCAACCCAATCAATACCTTATTTTAAAAGGAATACAGTACAAAAACTTAGATGAAGGCAAATGTATAACAGAATAGTCACACTGGGCTGGGGGAGCATTTAAATACAGTGTTTCTCTGGCATATATAGAGAATAAAAGCGCTATTACTAAAACATAACAATACATCACAGCCATCAGCAGTTCCACAAATAGTCTGTAATCCAAGTGAGCAAGAAAGTTACTCCTCGTAAAAGGTTATTGTAACTGGAGATCATACTTGTCAATAATATTGACAATTCTTTATAAAAAGCACTGTTTCCTTTGGCTGCAGAAATCCTCCTCCAGAAGCCAAGTCTTTAATGTATAATTCAGGGGGTTTTTTTTAAATAAAATAAAAATCTTTGTGGTATAACAATGGAATTCTGATTTTCCCCAGCAGGAAAAAAAACCCACCAAAAAATAATGCTAAGTATAAATCTTTACAGCAACTATCCACACCACCACCTTTAAAGATGTAGAAGGTAGGAGAAACATTATTTCTATTTCAGCATCAAGTTAAGGTTGCCCGGAAGCAGGGATTACCTCCACACTCCTTTAACTAGAAAAGCAACACTTCATTTATGCAGAATAAGACTGGTTTCATATGAACAAAATATTTAACTCACTTTAGAATTTTATCAAACAGATTTTCTAAATATACGCTATTATTATGACAATTCACAGGAAAACAAGTGTTATTTCAGTAAGTCAGCTGCTCCACGCAAACCGTGATCCATGAGATCTGTTTTTCCCAGCTATAAAGACAGAAGATTTAGTGCTGTATTTGAGCATCACTTCTTAAGGGGGGCTGGAGAAACGCTTGAATTCCACTGCTCCCACAAGCCCTATAACAATTAGAAATTCTACACAATCTATCTCAACTGCTCTTGAGGAGCAAGGTAAGTTTTTTTAATTTGTACAGCATAAGCCATCTATGCCTCTACTCATATCACTCTCATCCACATCCAGGTTACTCTAACCTGGACAATCCCTCCAAAAATGGTTTGTGCATATCTGGACTGTAGTTAATAATGAAAATCAAAACTCCTGGAACCTGCTTTCCATCTGCATCAGTTGAGTAAGTCATGAACAGGAATGGCAATTGTTCAGATATTCCTCAGTAAAGGGAGATTTCTCAGTCTATTTCCAGTAAACTACGAACAAACCCAATTGCCTATTTTCAGAAGAGCCATGCACACAAGAAGTTGTATCACTGTAGTAATACCACCAAGTTTTCTGGCAGAGCACTTCGTGCACTGACTTGGCACAAAGGAAGTGCAATGGAGAATGGTGCAGGCTGCAGGGAGCCTCTGCAAGGCATGAGCACGCAGATGCCAAGCACACACAAGGGCAGAAAAGTCTTTTAGCTTTCTAAAAATAAGAGCCTACTAGATAAGAAACACAGACAGCCAGACTGCAACACGCTCTGTTTGGATTTCATCATTTCACTGGAGGGAAATTAGTTACCAATATCTGGATATTTGTGGGGAAACAGCATGAGGCAGAAGCAGTGTTTATTTTCCCCAAGACATTCAGCAGTTCCACTGAGAACTCTCAGCTATGCTGATTATAAAAAAAAATAATTTGATTTTAAAAATAGAATAATGAAGCTTTCTACAATTTTAAAGTCTACATTGAATGGGACAATAAGACAGTGAATCTTTATGCAATGGCCAAAACTAGACAGTGTAAAATACATTTGCTAGACAAGATACAGTAACTAGAATGTCTCCTCACTATAACCATAGTCTTGAGGTAATATTTTACTGTTCATGTGTGAAAGAAAGGTATAAAATTTTTATGTCCCACAGCAAGAGGGCTACCACAACTCCACCAATATTCATGTTCTAGGACACAGAAAGTAGCATCCAAGATGGCCCTTCAGGTCCCAGTTCCCATGCTGGCTTCCTGTACTTTCTCTCCTTCCAAACCACTCCAGCAACAGCACCCTCAACAAAGCACAGACCCGTCCTTCCTCTGCAGAACAAAACACCCATTCCTAATTCTCTACGTTCCTCCAGAGCACTAAATTACTTCCCCAATAAAAGATATTTCATTTTATTTTTAATTGAGTCATACATATTCTGGATTTTTCTGAATTGTAGAGATAAGGCTGATGGTCTCAAAATGGCTTTACCCGAAAGAAATAGGCATGTAGAGGAAAGTGAACTTAAATTTATTTTCCATCAGTCCTAGGCACGAGAGAAAAGCTCCCTGCATCCTATTTTAGTGGAGTTCAACAGAGCACCGAAACTAATACTGAAATTCTCATGCTTTTCAAGATATTTCACATCAAATACCCTGCTTTTTTTATGACTTCCTCAACTATTAAATGCCAAAAAATCCTTAGATAGTTTCCTTTCCTCCCTCAAGTCCTTAGAAAAGTGGAGGCTTTTTTCCCATTCATCCTTGACCGAGAGCTTTGTGATAGTGACACAAGTGCTTTGACAACATCATAACCTATATGCAACTTTTCCGAGTGCCTGGACACACTACCAAGTTGAGCAATAGGTAAACAGCTTTTAACTTCTCAAAATTAATTCACTTAAAACCCCCAAATCAGCCATATGAAAAGTCAGCTGTGGAGCATCTTGCTACAAAAACCCCCCAAAACTAGGAAAATCTGTACAAGAAATGTCATACATTCAAAAGAGAAAAAAAAAAAAAAAAGGCAAAACAAACCATCTGCTTGGTGGAAAATTCTCATCTACCAAACTTATTTTAAGCACTGAACATCCAGTGGAAAAAGGACTATAAAGCAAGTTACTCTTTCTTAAAATCTTGTCAAAACCTTATACCTTAACTTTAAAACCTTTATTGTATTTTATTTTCTGAACAGACCTATCAACCCTACAAGAAGAATTAACCAGGCATTTCTTCGCCCTGCCTTCAGGAGTATCATTGTAACCTTTCATATCTGATGTAGCAGAGGAGATGTTTTGGTGGGTTGGTTTGTTTGTTTGTTTTAATAGCAGAGAGTTTTTACAAAAAGAGATTTGGGCTTAAGCCATCAGGCAAGGAAAGCCTTCACGCAGGGGTGAGTCCCCTGATGTCCTCAGCAAAGGGAAGGCACAGGTCAGGGAGCTCCCAGATGATGCCAGAGTTGGCTCACCACCATCTCCTTAGCACACACCCTGTACCCCAGTGAGCTGCCTGTGTCTCAGACAATCACCATCAAGTCCATCTCAAAGCTGAAAATCCCTCGAGGATTTTTTAACTTCTGCTTCTCTGTTCACAGGAGAGGCCCTGGGGCCTCCAGGGTGGCAGAAGAGCTCCTCTTGTCTCTTCTCATGCTCCTCCGCTCAGCCCCAGTGCAGCTCCACTCACTGGGCTGAGCAAGGCCCTTTGTGTACACTGGCTGCCAAGGGATGCACAGGTTTGGAGATAAGCAGGTTCTTGATGATTTTTTTTTTTTGCTAAACTGGAGATGATCTGTGCAGCATCTTAAGTCACAGCAACTCTTCATTGATGCCATTACTTTCCTCAACAAGCTCTTTAAGCACAAGGATAGCAAGACCTAGCCGTCACAGCTACATGACTCAATATTGAAAGAACAGCATCTTTTTCTACAAAACATTGTAACAACATTTTTTAGAAAGAATAGCCTTCATCTGTGGGTTTCCTGTGATACAAGAGACTTTCTGTTCCCTCAAGCATCTTTCTCCCCACCCATTCAGGCAATGAATTCAATCCTAGTAGCTTGGGTTTTCAAATCTCTAACACACATTTCTAGATGGGCTCCCACTACTGCCTGCCTACAGCAGCATTAGTACTCCCCAAGCTTTAACAGAAATGTTTTCTCAGCTATATCTCAAACCAGAGCTAAATTTTTCACGGCTGCATTATATTTGTGGCTCACAGCACTCCCTGTTCCTCCCCAGCATTTTCCACTGCTGAGCTCCCAGCTGATAGCAGAAAGCTCTTGTCACGAGTCCCTAAAAATACAACATTGCTCAGTGGCAATATCAAGTCCCCTCATATTTCTGTTACTCCACTTCTTCCTCTATCATATCCCAACTCTCCTAGGTATTAAGAATGCCTCCCAAACTGGCGTTACCAAAAATGTTTGTATGTGCAAACCCTCCTGCTGGACCTTGCCCAGGTGAAAACACTTACAAAGACATTGCTTTAAAAACAACTACTTTTGGTAATTTCTCTTTGAAATAATTCACAGCTGCATTACATTTTATAAATTATTCTATCTCAGGCATGCCAAAATCCCTTTCTTTTACTGAAAAATGAAGAGGGACACTCTTTTAGCTTTGAAATCTGCTTAGTGCTGCTGGAGCAGTTCGGCTAAACCTACTGAATGACCACAAAAGATGAGCCCTGTACTCAAGGCACTACGGTGCTCAAACCAAACGTGCCCAGGCTGTCCTTGAGTAGCACTCCCCAAGAACACACCTGTGCATCTCACTGGGAAATGGTGCAAAAAAATCAGCAAAAGACAAGTTTGAAAGTCTGTGTACTCATCAGGGAAGGTACACACTGCCAGGGAACACAGCTTTAAAAATAGTTTCTTTTCAGATAGAAGAGTTAGAGATGACTCAAACTTTAGGTAGCTGAAACCCCAATAGGTCATATGCAAATCAAACCCTGCATACCATCAGCTGGGAGATGGCTCATGAGCCAGAAGTTTTCTACTAAAAGCAGCAAAACTGAAAACATACAGCTGCAGTCACTAGTACATGTGAAAAAAACCCCAAAATTAAAACACATTTGGCTAATGCTTCAGCTTGGAGATCCCGGGGCTACCTTCAGCGACTGCTCACTGCAAAGGGTACCTACGTTAAGATAAACTCCTTGGAAAGTCAGGTATGTAAATCCACCCCTTTCACAGGTGACAAAAATATGAACTTCAACCAGTGTACATTGATCAGTGATGCAGATCATCAAGTCTTTGTCTTACACAACCAAAAGGCAAGGTACTTCCTGATGCAATAGCTGCGGAGACCTCACCAGGCTCCCACAGCCGGAATCCCATGGCCAGGCAGAGGTGCCCACTGTGACAGCTACCGCTGCCTTCAACTCGAGCCACGCACAGCTCATTCGACTGCAGTGTAAAAACACAGGAACGGTCAAATACAAGCACCTGAGCACTTCCAAACTCGTAACTCCATGAGGAAGCCTTTAGCTTCCATGCAATTAAGCTCAGTTATTAAGCCTGAAGTCGATAGAATTTTATGTGTAAAAACCTGACTTAAATAGTTTCTTTTACACAAACAAGTGACATTGAGGAAGAACTGCTGCCTTGTGCCAACATAATCAGCTCATATACAGTCACGAACTCATCAAAAATAAACATTTTAGAAAATGTGTTATATCCTACAGCAATAATTTTGTTTGATTCCATAACATTTTTGGGGTGAAGGGAGACGGAAGGATGCCAGAAGACTATTTCTGAATAGACATAAGACATGAATAACCCAGCATAATAAAAATGCGATTCCGTTAATTTATTCAGCTTTTCCCAGATCCCTCCCCCTCCTTTCCAGTGCAGATACAGAAGAAAATGCCTCTGCTCCGACAGAAAGCTCGGTCATTCGGCTCCCTCCAGTTCCACAACCCTCGGTACCCTTCTCCCGGCAGTCTCATCCCGCGGGTCGCGGCTGGGCCGAGGGGGGCCAAGGGTGGCCGAGGGCTGTGTGTCCCCCGCCACCGCTGGGGACCAGGGCTAGCGCCGGGCCGGCCTGCCGGGGAGGGCGCATCCCGGCGGGAGCTGCCCTCGGCGGGGGGATGCTCCACCAGCCCCTGCGGCGGGATGCTTTATCCTTCCAAGTCGCTCCCACGGGCGCGGCGACCCCCTCCTCCCTTGTCTCCCCGCCTCCTTTTGGGGGGCGCAGACATTTTGAAGCCGCGCATCCCAAAATCCCTGCGCTCCGCAGCGGTGCGGGTGCGGGCGGAGGCCTCACCTGCGAGCTCGTCGGGCTCCAGCCCGCTCTCCGCGTCGATGCCGCACAGCACGAAGTAGTGGGCGAAGCGGCAGGGCGCCGCGCCGGGCCCGGGGGCGCCGCTCCCGCTCATCCCGGCGGCTCCGGCTCCCTGCGGCATCCGCGGAGCGGGACGGTCAGGGCGCGCCCCCCATCCCCGGCAGGGGCGCAAACACGGGCGGGCACCGAGCGGCGGCAGCTCCGGCGAGCGGGCACCGGGCGGGCACTGCTGTCAGCTGAGCGGGGCGGGGACGGGAGGGGCTGTGCGGCCGGACCGCCCCCGCGGGGCATTTAAACCCTGCGAGGCTTCCTGCACCCCCCGCTGCCCAGCCGGGCATTCCCGGCGCGCCGGGTGCGGGAGGGATGCCGGCGGCTTTGTCACGCGTGTTATCCACAGTCCTCGGGATGCGTGGTTAAAGATCCCGCCCCCGGGTGTGTGCAGGGGAGGGTGGCTTTGCTTAAACAAAAAAAAGGAGACGGTGTCACTTCCTATGGGGAATGTCTCTGCCCCCACCGGGAGAGAGCTCCCGGAGCCCCGCTGTCGGAATGGACCGAGCCCCGCCGGCGCTGAGAGCTTCCTGCGGCAATCCTGCCGGGGGAAGCGGCTGCTTCTTCTCCACACCCCAATATACAAGCAACATCCACCACCCGCAGCGGATGGCTTTTGTGCGGGCTCCATCCCCGCTCCGTGGTGGATGTCGCCCGTACCACGTTAACTTCTAGGACGGAGAGCTATTTCTTTGCTCCCCGCGCTCCGTTTCACAGCAAAACCCTAAAATGTTGCTTCGTTCCCAGTTTATTTGAGATTTACTGACCATTCTGATTTCTAGGAAGAAATCAGCAACCCTTTGCTAAAACCCTTCTCATTAGGGTCGTCCGGGAGCGACACCTCTTTTTGAAAGGGGAGAGATGATTCTTTTGAAGTTTTTAGACTTTCTTCTCCAAAGGCATGAGATCCCTGCTTATGTCAGATAATTCTGACATCTGTATATCGTAAGGAGGTAGTTGGCAGAATTCTGTATGCACTTTCATCCTTTTCCGTTTCATCTGTTTACTAGTCTTGGTCCATCCTGTCTGTAATAATTACAGTCTCGTCCTTTGCTTACCATGGACTCCTATGACTCCTTTCATTTACCTCCTAGCAGCGTGAGTCAATCTCTTCTTTTTATGATTTACATTTGCCCTTGTTCAACAAGTGCCTTTGATAAGGAAATGCCTAAACGGAACATGATATTTCATCCAGCATGTGTCATTTTATGGAGGTACATGGAATAACTATTCCTAAAGACCACCTAAGTCAGCATCTCTCTCTCTCTCAATCCTGTCAAGTTAACAAATTTTATGCCCTTCTTCTTCTCAACTTCCTGCAACGTTCTACTGACAACAGACAAGAATTAAACAATTTTCTCACTTCCCAATAAACCAAATATCCAATTAAAAGAATAATAATGAAAAAAAGAAGATGGGTGCTCTATCACAATCACAAATTCTTGTGGTTGCAGTGCTCAGTAACAACCTGAACCTTGCTAGATCCACAGAGAAATTTTCCAGGAGACCAGTCATTTTCTCGACTTTGCACCAAGAGCTAGGTTGTTTTATTTAGTTTGGTTTGTTTATTAACTTGTATGTATTTGCTTATTCAGCTTTAGGTCAGATGATAAGAGCTTGACAAGTCAGTCTCTGACTCTCATTCAAAACTAATTGCTCTTACTGTGATGTACTCTTGTGCTCTTATTGTAGGCTTTTTTTATTTTATTTTTTTTTGAATCCCAATGGCATGTGTGTCTTCAGGCAGTCCAAGACAGAGAATTCACCAGCCTCTCTGAGGGATGTATGAGTTAAGACTGCTTCTAAGATTAACCCAAAATTTAACACAGTGGTTCTGACCTTTTTACCTTAAGTAGCAGCTGGTTCTGGATTGCTTTGATTTAGCTGTCTTCTGTACAGGAATATATTGCTTGAATAAAATTCAGGGCACAGAAACCTCAATCTCAATAAAATCAGTAGTACACAGAGCATTAAACAAGAGGATAAAGCACAACACAAGGGATTGGAGGCGTAAAAGCTAATAAACTCACTCTTCCTGGATTAGCTGTGAGGTTGAGCTCCCGCTCCTGGTACATACAGGTCCCACAGATACTTTTATGGGAATTTTGTGGGGTCAGTAATTTCTTCTTCTAGGACAACTGATCTGGGCACAAATGACATCTAATGAGGCCACTCAGGTCCTTTGTTATGTCCCTGGGCCTGGATTTTTCTCACATAAACCCTTCAACTAAGTTGTTCCAGTCTTTCCTTCCAAGATAGTCTAGCTTTTTGGCAGCTCTTATTCACTCTCATGGTTTTTTTTTTCCCTCCATCCGAGCTCTCACTCCAAGGAATCAGTATCTTTTAGGAGATTTTAGCAATGAAAGTAGGTTTGAAAGTTAGCTCACTGGACAGCAACTGCAATTATAATAAAACTTTTCAGAGCTCAACTCCAGGATTTTGGTTACATCAAGACCCTTTTCTTCCCACCCAGTGCCAGTACTTTCCTCCATTCCAAGAGGTGGACTGGATACCCATTTACAGATCATTTTTCTTTCACTCTCCAGCTACATTCATGTCAGCACAAAGTGGCCAGAAACACAAACAAGCCTGTTGTAAGCCACTTCCCCCTTCTATGTGGGTTTAAACAGCTGCTGCCAGGAAAAAGCAGCAGAGGTCTCTGCCTTTGGCTGCAGCAAGCCTGCAGAGCAGCATTGGCTGAGTTGTGTTGGCATGCAGCACCCAGGAGCACTTTGTGCCCACCTAAGCTCTGTTGTGCCATGAAGTTTTCCCACATCAGGTGTGCAAACAAAATGCAATGGCACCTCTTTGTATCACCACATGCCATCACCTGATGCATGCTACCTTATGATGTACAGCACAGGAAAACACTGAGATGTTCCCTCCTTGTCCATAATTGCCTTTTCTCCATACTGAGACTTTTGGCACAGCTTTTTATTCATATCTAGGCATTTTGGTTGTCTTTTCACCATCCAAACCCAGCCTACACTGATTACCAGTGCCTCTCTAAAAGGGCTGCCCTGTGGTAAAGACTGATCAAATACTTCTACTTTACTTGCTCTGTTGATTGCTTAAATTTCACAGTAGTCATAGCAGGCCCACAAAGGCACTTTGGAGCTTTATGCAAGAGCGAGAGAAGAAAGATGAGGGCTAAAAGCTTCATAAAATGCTGCACATTCTCACTAATCAGCCAAATGCCACGGGAAAACATTTTTACAGCCTGGGAAGAGGCACTGTCTGATAGGATTGTGCCATGTGGCACATCTGGGAAGATCAGAGGTAACTGTGTGGGATTATGGGTACTTTTTCTTTTCACCAATAAAGAGTGTTAAGGCTCAACAAGGGACTTGGATGGGATGGATGTCCCCTACTCAAATCATATTAAAAATAACCCAGGGAGATAAGGTTAGTCCCCGGCACAGCAGAGCACAAAGCAGTGTCAGAGGACTAGGAACTACTTACATGTTCCTCCAAAGAACAGTGATAAGGTAGGATTGAGAATTTCACACACACAAAAAAACTTACTGGCATAGACCACGTCTGCCTGAGACCTTTCACTTTGATCTGCTGTCCTGTGGCAGCAGCTTTGTCCCATCACCAGCTGGATTGCCACTGGTGCAACAAAGCAAGGGAAGGTTTTTGGCTTGGCAGATTTTGTCTTCCTTAAGTACTTGTATCTCTAGTTGCTATGACTATTTCTCTCAATGTCAATTTGGTTCAGGTTTCCCTCTCCTTAACCTCTTAGTGAGTCTTTGCTCCTCAGAACCTGTTAGTTTAAACTGGGTCAAACACTAACAAGTGTGTCAGCCCCCCCTGCCCTTAGGATCTGCCATAAAAGATTGGACTACAGGCCCATCAAGCTCTTTGTCCTACTTCTGCAAGGAAGCCAATGCCCAGAGCTTCAGAGAGATGGAAAAAGCCTGCCATTTAAAGGTTATGTTCCTTCTCCTTGCTATGACACTGTTGCTTCACTTTTTATTTTCTTCAGCATTCTTCAATGAATTGGAAATCATGCTGCTGGTGATGGATTGCTCACTCCTCCACACAGCTCTACAGTTTCCTGTAGAAGATCTTTCACAAGCTGCCAAGACACATTGATTTTCCATTGAAAGCCTCTCCTGTTTTGCTCTTGTATCTGTGGGGTCATGAGATCCTGTAGGGTAGAAGGAAGGAAAACCACTAAGATGCAGTATGAATATTTGTAATGTTCAAGACATCTCGACTTCTAGCTGATTTTCAGTTGACCAGTTCACAGTGCTGTCAGCTATGACATGAGGAGCTAGCTGTGTGTGATTAGTCACTTGAGATAAATGGGAGTCTGGAGGGGTTAAAGATGGACTGTAAGACCAAAATTTAAGTTGTTCTGGCACAAAGTGCAGAGGAGCCTATAGCAGAAGTTGGAAAAAGAACAACTGCAGAAGATTTTATAGAGAGCCTCATGAAGAAAATGATTTTCATTCTCTGAGCTTATGCAAGAAGACCACTTAAAACATGGGAAAGGTATTGGCTGCCTCAGGGTCCAAAACCAAATAAACCAGACCACTAACCATAAGGCATAAAACAAAGAATGTTTCCTCCAGCCCACTTCATTGTTGCTTAGAAGCAGATACTGCAGGCACATATTCTAATATTTAATCAAATTGTAATACCATTAAAGCAAGTAGCTCATCTTCTATACTGGTCTCATATCTATAAAGACTAAGCTTGAATAAAAGCACATGGCTCTGTCACATTGTGTAATTATTATTCATACAGCAGACTTATAGATAACAAAGTAAAAGATTACTATGTCATCTCAGCCATAGGACCTCTGAAGCTTTCGTGATTTATAATTTAAAGTTTTAAACCCCTAATTCCTTATTGTAACCCATTGCTTTTTCTTTATTTTATGTGACTTAACTGTACACATACCCCTGCATTGCAAACACATATAGATGCATTCCACTCTTATCTGCTTTCTGAGAAAATCCTTGAGGGAGAGGCAACTGAAATTATTCAACAGTTTATTGCACTTTCTTCTCCCCTCCCTCCAGGGACTGACCTTATGTTCCCACTGCTTCCTTCACAAACAAATCTGTAGCCTTGTCTGCCTTTCCTGAGTGCACCCAGCTCAGCATCAGAAAACAGATCCCAAAATATAGGCGGGGTTGGAACAATATTGCCTATTTCCATTCACATCATTGTTGTGCTGCAAGCCAGGCTTCACAGCATGCACATCATCCCTCTGCTGAGAAGGCACCTCCACTTCAGGGCTGGCCTCATCTTCAGCCTTTCAAAACTCCTTTCAGCCTCAATCATCTTTCTCAAGCGTTCAGCTTTTGGAGTGGGAAAGTTGCAACAACACCCCAGACAGGTAGGATACACAGACTTTGAACACTGCCTCAGAAGCAACTCCTAGGCAAGTCCTGACATTGCCATGCCCAGTTTCTGGAGGCTTGTGTCCTTTGCAACCCTGCCCTTTCCTCTTCACATGTTCAATGGCACAGTATGTCAAAAATTTATGGTGACTCCTACCATTTCACTCCACTCCTTGCTGTGAATCTACACTGAGCTTGCAAGATGCACCTCCTCCTGCCAAGTTGATCAGGTGAGGGCTTCCTGCAATCCTCCCCCTCCTCCCATGACGTCAGGAGAAGGATCATATGCAACCATCACCTTTTGTATGGTTCAGTGCCAAGACCCTGAGGTCAAAGACCATATTTTGCTCAGAGTAAGGTACGCTTTCTGCTCTTTGCATGTAGAAGACACACAGACTGTTCCCACTGCTACCGAGATAAAACCTAATCAGCAAAGTACACTGCCTGGATAAATCACTAGCATGTCATGCTGTAATGAAGGTGTTGTGCTGGGACCATCAAGCTAAAGCACCCGCCTGGAGATTTCCATCCATCTCTGACAGCATCACTCACGTGCTGCATGACCTTGGCCAAATTGCTTGTAACCTGACTTGTGGAAACACCAGCCACCCTTTTGGAAATGAGGTCAGTGCACTCCCTGTGTTTCAACTGCCCTCAGGAAAAGAAAGCAAATACTGCTTCTTCTCTGCCTGAACATCTGCCAGGCACAAAGCTCTATTGTTCCCCAAGCCAGCCCAATGGCGTTGCCCTGGGAGGCAGATGCACCCCTACAGGGGCAGAAGCCCTGACGCTGAGTCCTTCCAGCCCACGCGTCCCAACACCATCGCCTGCTGACAGATGCCTTTCACACCAGGCCTGGGATGAGGTGGATATTCAGTGAGGACAGCAAACCACTGCTCTTCATTTTGAAATCATTTTTGTTCTCTGCTGAAGGTGTTTGTTTCCTTGCCTCTAAATTCCAGTTCCTCTGTTTTCAGTGCTCCAGGGCCCCAGTACTTAAGAAACTTGGGAATTCTGCTTGGGAAAGATCCAAGAAGGTAAAAGGGTCTTGCAATACAATATACCTGCCCATGTAAAGTATGAGGAAAGGGCTGTGGCCTTCTTTATAAAGCACTAGAGCTTCAAAGGCACACATTGTGGCAAGGAGAAAGGCATCAGGGGATCCTGGTGAGCTGCTTGGCCCACATGCCCACAGCAATATTGTCTGCAGTGGCAGGGGTTCAGGCACAGCTGTATCAGTGGTCTGTGCTCCCAGTTAGATGATCTCTGGCACTGGGAAGACTTCCAGAGAAGATGCATTCAAGCTGTCACATCTACCTGAGTAGTGGCATTGTGTTCAAAGCCAACTCACAAATATTGCTTTCCTTTATCTCAGCTTCCAAAAATCAGGCAGTGCCATTTCTGCCAATACCAGTGAAAGCGTGAACCAACCACACGTTTGCATGCACTCTGGACAAAATCTGTCCATGAACAGCAGGTAATCTCTTCCTCAAAATGCCTTTGGCCTCTGTACAAATGTAATTAGAGTCTGATTCCAACTTTCCTTTGAAGCCTTATTCAGTAAGAAGTGCCAGACACACTGCATCTACATTACAATGCTTCCTAGCACACTTGAAAGCCCAAGGGCATGCTAAAGAAATCCAAGTCCTTGGAATCCATAGCCAATATACAACATGCAATCAAGGACAGATGAAAAGTGTTTCCTGCAATGAATATGCATTGTGAATTGTTGTGTCATTTAGCAAGGACTGCTGCTTTGCTACATGCTCTGTTATAATATGTGTTCATATCACTGCAGTGATGTTATAATATGCTTGCTCATTAAAGAACTAAAGGGCCTGTTTCAATTTTTTTCACTAATGCTTTTAGCAAAAATCTGTAGGTCCAGCTGTATCTCTCTGCCACTTATTCCTCATGCCCAATAACAGCACATTGCCTTGAAATACTTGCTGCTTAGGAGACTTACTACTGTCAACAGCAAGACTGTAGATTTTCTGTGTTGGCTGACTATGCTTAGGCTTTACTGGAAATCAGCTCTGAGCTCACACAGAGGAGCTCAACGAGAAGGACAGAGATCAAAGCAGTTTGCTTCTCCTTGAGGATCATGTTTCTCAGTGACTTCCTTGCAAAGCAATAGTCACAACCTATTTAAGCCCGGATCCATGCTGAGCAACTCCAGCAGTTCCCATCAAGCACATCCTTTGGGGGTGGGAACATTTGACACTGTCTCATGTGGCAGTGGGACAGATCAGCACCTCCCTCCAGGCTGAAATTCAGCTTTTACTGGGAAAACTCAGTATAAAGTATTTTCCCAGCTAAATCAGAGCCACTGGCTTCCTGGTGCTCAGCACTACCAAGCAGGGATGAAGGGGAGAGATCAGCAGTAGTTTTTGGTGCCAGACACTGTCAGTGTGTCTGGCTGCTCCAACTCTGATGTCAGCCCATAGGTGGCAGTGAGGGGAACCAGTCTGGAAACAGAGTCTAGTGACGGCCAGGGAAAGGCGGATGGCTCGATGGAGGTCCATGAATGGGCAGGGCAGGACTATGGGGAGCTAGGGACCATGACCGCAAAGACATTCAAATACTGTCCTGGTCTGTGGGCAAAGTGGGGGGAGCCCCAAGGAGTGACCAGGGCCAGTAAGACCCATTAGTGCCCTCAGGGCCCTGAGACTCAGCACATACAGCTGAGATGTCCTGATTTCAGTGATGGAAGTGCTTACTTTCTTGTTTGAAAGATGACAAAGCATGTCTGCTCCGTTTTTCTTGGGCCATTTATTCAGACCGAGGGTTAGTCTACCTGCAGGTGCTCCTGCCCTGGCTCTCCGAGCACCAGTTCATGGTGCCACAGCTGAAGAGCTATGCTGCAGGGTCACATGACACTGCTACTTCCACTCCAGCTAGATGCAGCTACTTGCATGAAGCTTGACACCTCAGCTGGTAAAACCCATGATGTGAGATCACACAGTGCAAGGTTAGGCTACTTTTGCTATTAGGAGCCCTGGGGCTGACAAAGAGGCATCCAAGCAGCTCCATGTGCAGCCTGCCCAGCCCTGCAGGCAGCAGATGCAGCTGGAAGCAAGCCCACTCCCAACGAGCCATTTGGGTGTCACTGCACCAGGTCCTCTGCTGCAGTGAAGGAAATTGCAGTTCACTGCCAATGCACTAAGCTTGGAGAAGCTTGAAATACACAAGGACATTACATATGGACTCATGACAGCTTAAGTTGTTATGCAAACAAACCACATAGAATTATTCAGGTTGGAAAAGACCTTTAAAATTGTTGACCCCAACTATTCATCTGGGCATGTGTGTTTGAAATCTATTGATACAAAAGTGACAGGGTTGCCTGTATCCTAAAGGAGAGGTATGCCAAACACTCCTTTTTAAAGAATATGTTGCACGAGTATGGATGGGACAAATAGTGGAATACTTTGCCAGATATCACTGAAAATGGAGAAAAGTTTCAAAGGCTGATTTTTTTTTCAGACCCGTATGACTTTCCTATGCCTCCATGTGTATAAATAGTACTGTTCTGTTCTTGGTCACATTGAATTTCAGTTTCACCCTGTTCACCATGTGAGGGAGACAGCTGGTGCTGCAGGTGAGTTGTGTTTCTGTTCCTTTGGAGATCCTTGACATGGTATCACTCGTTTTCTGTGTCCTCTGGATATTAGTGCAAAATAGTGAAGAGCAAAGGTCCTGACATACCATGACTCTGACTCACAACAAAGTTGCTTGAGGACCCTAAAACCCTCCCAAAATGCAAGAGAAAACATCAGCCAAAAGAGGAGGTATATTGTGACAGGTCCTTGGCAAACAGTTTCCTCTAGATGCTCTAGAGAGTAAGCACCACCTGTCTGTCTTGTCTGTGTCAGATCTCCATTGTTTCCTCTGTGCCCAGGTCCAAATGTTTGGCAGACTACCATGTGGAGGGTGAAAGGAAGAGTTCTGCTGGCACCAGGCTCTAAATACCAGCGGAAAACTAGAAAATATGAACTGCAAAATGAACCAGCTGCTGTGAACTGGTACAGACAGATACAGCTCCTTGAAAACTTGATGTGCTGGCACCAATGGCTGTTAGCATGATCCTTAAAATCAGATGACCAGTGGTACTATGGTTTCAGGGTTTGTTTCTGGAGCAAGCTGGAGCAATTTCTCTGCGTGGAAAAAAGAAATTAGTCAAAGAAGAATTAGTCAAAAAAGAGTTAAAGATTTAAATGGTAGGGAATCCAGCCTATCTGCCAACACGGAGAGCTAAGCTTGGGAAGCATCACTTGCATTAGGGCCCCAGCTGGTGGTCATGATCTCATGCTCCAGAGTAACTGTTGGCTTAGCTCTGGCATTTGACATTGTTTCTGCCTGTTTATAGCTAAGGGCTAATAAATACACTGAAGTCACAAGACTTGCATATTGCCCCTGGTACATCACACGTGGAGGGAATGTGGGAAGGCAGATGGGACAAGTTTTACTGCCATAGGAAGTCAAGAGGGATGAGGACATGAAGAATGTCTTTGTTTCATTCAAGAAAACTTAGGCAGGTACAGGTTTTCTGGAGACCAGATGGAGATGCTACATGGTGCCTAAGCTCCCCCTTTCCCTGGCTGCCCATATTCACCCAGCTTCCATCATCTTCCTCTTAAAGGGCTTTGCAGGAAAACAAAGTTGAAAAAAACCCTAAAACACTGAGAAAAAAAAACCCAACCAAATAAATGCTCTGATGCCATTGCTCAGCTCTATTTACAGTCCTTCCTGTAAATAAATCTTCCTCCTGCAGCAGTGTCCTGCCTTGGGGTAGCTTCAGAGCTGGCCCAGATCTTGGGGATACCCAAAACCTTTCTGCAGAATGCTGTGACTCCAGACCCCTGGTCTCGCAAAATAAGACACTGGTATCCAGAAAGGTATTACAGATGACCACAGCAGCAACACAACAGTATAAAAAGTATGACTTGAATAGTTTGGTTTGTGGAAGATCAAAGCAAACAACAAATAAAGCCCACTGCAAACTGTCCACCATCTCTTCCAGTGTACTGCTACAGGTAGTGGTATCATCAGAAGAAGCTGTGCCAGCTGGTCACTGCTTCCTCTTAGTTGCTGCCTGTGCTGCAATCTTTTTGCTGTGCAAATAAAACTACCAGAGCACCTGATGTTTTTACAGGACACATCTGTGGACATCTTCGTTAGCAACAAATAAGTTCATCAGGCTGAACTGCTTCTGTCTATTATGGCCCCATGAAGAGGTTTCAGTCAAGCTAGCTGATTGTCACAAGATATTACTGGGACCAAAGCTCAGGAGCCCAAGGATCATTACTGCAAGATATATATGAGAGCCAAAGTCCCACCAGCTCAAGGAGACTTCAACTGTTCAGAAACACAGCTTCAAAATATGTCCCCTGCAGTTTTAACATCAAAACAAGTATCCAAACAATACACCAAATAGAAGCACAAACTATCTGACTCTGTCCAGTCTTTCCAGTCTTCATTCATGCTATAGAAATACTCTCATGTCTCACTGTGCAGGACCACAAGTAGCCAGCTAAAGCCTAGCATACTTTAATCTCACACATGGCCAAAAGACAAAATCAAGAACAAGCTCAGAGATAATAGTTTTCAACTTCCCAGTCTTGCCATCAAGGCTCTCAGAGGGACCTCTCATGCCAGAAAAGCTGAATTTGCAGTGGCACAAGGGTCAAATTAATACAGCTTCTCCTCATTTCATCAATCCACCTCCACTCTGAAGAATAGTTACACATTGCATATTCCTTTTCTTGTATCACTGCTAGAAGGTACTTGATCATCTCTGCCAGCTGCTGCTCCTTCCTCCTCCTAACCTAATTCAGTTGGCAAGGCAGTGGGGAAAGGTAATCCTATGAAAAGAACATCTAATACTTTCAGGACACATTACACATTATTTGCCATTGTTGTTAAGTTAAGATATTTATTCTTCAACTGCAAAAGATGTCCCATTACTCTGAAACTGGATTGTAGCTGAAGGCATAACAGAATAATTGAATTGTTTCTCCCTTACCTAGCCAGAGCTCTCAGCTTCAATTTTACCTTAGCTACTGGCTAATGCATCAGGCTACACTTTGATAATTACTTGCTCCCTCAGCCTTTGGGCAACCATAAATTGATCCTGATGTGCAAAAACCCTGGCTGTTCACGTTGAGTTGTTGGGACACTTTTTAAAAATCAACAGTGCACTGAATCCCTCTGTCTTCCCCTCAGTGAATTTCCACCTAGGTCCTTTCACCACAGCATACTGGAGCAGCTGGCCTTGTCACCTGTACCAGCCAGAAAAGAAAGAGTGAACAGGGGAGATCACCTGGGTGCCAAACCACAGGCCTGACTTCCTTTGAGTTTAACCTTTGTATCTGTGAGGATTCATGAGCTGGGGGCTTCCTAATGTGAAGGTAGCTCCTCTCTGCCTTCCCCTTCTCTCTGTCCTTGTGCAGCTCCATTTCTTTGCTATTAATTGGCTCAAACAAGATTTCCCCAGAGACTTGGGCAGTTGTATCATCAGCCAGTAATCCCCTAATTCCCTTGGACACACAGGAGTCCCTTGTGTGTTATTCTATAACTCTATTTTGCAAGTGCTGCACTCTGCCATGATACGCCAAATCGATGTTATGTTGTGATCAAAGACATCCTTGTCCTCAGAGCAAATTCCAACACAGTTATGGTAGTTTGACTGCACAGGATACAATACATTTGAGCAGCAGAAATTCTTAAGATGTCACCATCTAAAGCAAAAAGCCCTGAGAAATTAAACTTTTGTTTCTCATGGGGTACAGGCTTTGATACTTTGCTGAAGTAATCAGCACAAAGCATGTTCTGAAAGTCTGAGTGCTTCAGGGACTTTCACAAGAGGGATGGCAGCTATCATTGGTATCAGAGCTTTCTTATGTCATATTAGAAGTCTATACAGTCATAACTAATTATTTGTAGTTAAATAAACAACACTGGATTTTTAACATTCCAGCCAACGTTAATAGGAAGTGAGGACTTTACACTTCCTTTTTCACCTAAGCAATCTCTCATCTGGCAACAGCCAGGGAACATCTCTGGGAGGTTTGAACTAGGATGTTCTTTAAGATCCCTTCTGACTCAAACTATTCTATGATTCTGTGATCATATCCTTTTTATCTGCCTCAGTGTGATATTGGTCTGTGTTAGCCAGCAGTGACTTCACTGAGGCTCCCAAATAATATCATATACCAGGAGTTCCAAAAAAAAAAAAACAACAAAGAACACACACAAAAAAAAAACCCCCACAACAACAACTAGTCCTGAGAAGATACTTGTTAAAACAGCAATCAGAGAGGCTGGAGATCCAAGTGAAAAAGCTCTCCTGTCAGAGTGCTCTGAGAACATTATCAGGCATACAATAAAACGTGCAAGGTAGAGGTGTATCATCACCTGTCAGCATACTTAAAGCTGGTACTGCATCTTACATGGCATCCTGAGCTGATGTTGATAATGCTTTTCCTGTTAATTACAGAGTTCTTTACTCCTTGCATAGTGGTGATTATCTAGAGGGCAAAACAACCCATGTCCTGAATTGCACATTTTATGAACAATTTTGGGTATTATGAATATTTTCGATGTCTCCCTCCTTGGAGAGGACCAGCAAGAGCTGCTGAAAGATCCTTGAAATGTCACTGTTCCTCTAAGGGCTCCAAAATATAATGTCCTCCCTGAGCTTAAGCCACAAAGGCCCACACCTTTATACAATTTGAGGGATCATTTCTAAAAGGCCTGAGAGCAAGACTTGCTTCATAAGGGTAAGAGGCATGCATTTAGCTTAACATGTCTATGGATTTCAGGCTCTTTCTCATGTCAGGTGGACACCAGGTTCTGTCTGGGTCCCAGGCATTCTGCAACGCAATATGAAAGGGCCCCACATTCCCTTGGGAGACAGCGGATCACCCGCGTTTAAAGAAGTCCTGGTTTATAAGCAGCTTTCCCACCCTGGAGAACACATTTCAGCTGCAACAAGCCAGCAGATCACTAGATGGCCTCGTAACCTCAGAGACTTGGGCAGATCCGGGCCTGAGCTAAGGAATCGCCAGCTTCAAAACCTTGGCGCCCTAAGTACTGCAGAATCATCACCTCGGGCAACGCACAAGAGCCTTTTCAAAACGCAGCCTGAGAAATCTGGGACATTTTGTCCCATAGGGAAGCTAGAGAAACCCACTTTTGTCACTTTTGTCAGAAGCTGCTTGTGTTCCCCAAATCCCGGCAGATGGGACTGGAGATGGGGCAGAGACTTGGTGGGAGCTGTTGAAGAGTCACAGGTGTGTCTCCAGCCTCCCTTGGCTGGAGCCCATTAACCAGTGCAACAAAAGCAGCTGCTGCAGGAAGGATGGCCATGGACCAGTGAGCAGAGACCCCAAAAAACACCTGCAGCCTCAGCCTAGCCTTACTGCACACTCGGGAGTGGCTTAGCTTTGGCTCTGGCTCTGGTCCTGAGCCCACCTGGGAGGGAGATGAGCCCCTGTCTGGGTGGTTCCCTCAGTGAAGGTCTGGCTGGGCAATCGGGAGGGATCTGGTGGCTTTGGTTCTTTGTCCAGCTATCCCAGTGAGTCACAGTCACTGCCACACGAAAATTTGGCTGCTTTGAGGCTTCAGAGGAAACACCAGTGTTTGTAGGCTGCGGAGTGTTTGTACCTGCTGCGGAGCTGTGCTCTCCCTCCTGTCCACGCCGGAGAGGGCCTGGGAAGAAGGGCAGCGAAGGGGTCTTTAGAGCAGCAGAAATATGGACGGGACGGATGCAGCACGTGGAAAAGGAACACACAGAGGGGAGAACAGAAACCCAGTTTGTCTGAGGAGCAGAGCCGGCCCTGGAGCACCAGCGGATGCTCTTTCGGGGGCCGGTGCCTGCAGTCGCTCTTGTGTCCAGGAGGCTGGAGAGCTTTGGCTGGACCACACCGGATTGACAGTGGCCTTGATCTGACGGGCAAAGGAAGAAAAAAATACAAACTCCCCTCATTCTCCCTGCTGTCACATCCGGATCTGTGTTATCACTCCCCTTCCCGGGTGGATTTTTAACATTTTTAGATACATAGCTAGCTTACACTGACGCAAGCCTTTCAGGAAAAGCATTCTACGCGAAGCGAGAAGCTCAGGGCGCCGCCGGGGTGCCGGGGTTGGGAGCGGGGCGGGATGCAGAGCCGTCCATCCCCGGAGCGCACGGAGCGCTCGGGTGGCGATGCTGCCGCTTTAAGGGCGGGCGGGAGCGGCGCCTAGCCCTCCCCTCCGCGGCGGCGGAACGGCGGTGGCAGCACCAGGTACGTCTGGGCCGGCAGCGGCGAGGACGGGCTTGGCGGAGGTGCCGACCTTCCCAGGGCTCCACCGGGAGCTGCCCGAGCCCCCCGGGCGGAGCGGAGCGGGGCGGGCGCGGCGGCTCCGCCCGCAGTGCGGGGTTTGCCCCGTCTCGTCCAAAAAGGCGGCCCTTGGCCCCGGGAAAATCTGTCTGACCCCCAGGGGAAGCCTGAGGACGGCGTAGTTGGGCCTTGGAAGGCGCTTGCTGCCCTAAAAAAAAACCCAAACAAACAAAAAAAAGGATGGGGGCTGCTTAAATTGCATCATAATCGGTGTTTCGTCTCGGTTTTGGGGTTCGGGTTGTTTGGTTGGTTGGTTTTGGGGGTGGGGTTTTTCTTGTGGCTTTTGCTAGGTTTTGTTCCTCTCCCCAAGTTCTACGCTCCCCCTGGTTTTATTCCCAGCGAGACAGGCCAGGAGTGGCAAACACAAGGATATCCATCCTGCTTTTATTCCCAGCAAGGCAGGCCAGGAGTGCCAAACGCCAGGGTCTCTATCGTGACGCCTTCCCTCACTAAGCACTTAAACTCAGTTTGGCACTTTGAGCGCAGAGCTTTTGGCAGGTATTATCTCTGCCGACGATTAATTTCAGGAGAGTAACCATCATGACAGGCGATGCAAAGTAAACACTGCTGGGGCTCAGCCCTGCTAATTTGCAGCAATTCATGGGGAAAAGCCAGCATACAGCATTAGCCGACAAGATTATCTCTCAGACTGATTGCAGTTAACATCATGCTTCCCTTAGGCAGATGAGGATTATATATCTCTGCCTTCAAGAAAGAAGGCATTTTCTAATTATATTCATTAATTAAATGGACTCTACTGAATGGCATTCTCCAGTGTGGAAAAATGCAGAATGTTAGATCATGTGTATTTATTTGTAATAAAACCACGAAGCCCTTAGCCAATGATTCGAACAAAGACTTAATGGGAGTATCAGCCTAAACAGCAAAGTGTTATGGAATGGAAGTTCACAGCTTAATGTTTTGGTAAGTGATCAAACTAAAGCCAGTACCTAAAGCAGAGGCCAGCACACAACAAAAACGCCACTAAACATAACATAGAGCTTTTACTGAAGACACAGACAAATAAAGAAAAACTGAAGAAATAAAAAGCGTTAAGACTTTGGTTTTTTGGCATATTTTTCCCGTTGTCCCTTTGTCTAGGTTGGGGTTTTTTTAAGGACAACATACACAGCTCTAGATGGTGAAATTCATGATTCTTCTGTTGTGAAAAATTGGCAGGGATGGGTGGAATAATGGAGGTCTGCTTTCTTCTATAGTTGACAGCATCACTATTGCACCGTAAGTAAGACTAACTGATCCTTTAAAATACAGACTGAAATGCAACAAATTGGGAGTACTCTGGTTAAAATCAGTTTTGCTGTGTCTGTAGGCCCTGCAGTATCAGAGCCCTCCTGCAAAATCTGAAGATTCAGTGGAAGAACCTTAAATGGGAGTAAATTGTAGGGTCAGAGGGAGGGAGATATTAAAAGCCTGCACATTTCATTTTTATCTCAATCAGCTGTCCCACTAACTGGTTGTTTCTCACTGGATATTACCCTCCTGAATGGGTCTCTTAAAAGCTCTTCCCTCATTACCACTTGTTTCACACTTAAAAGACTCTGGGCAGGAGCAAGGCAGGTGTTCATGATCACACAACAACACAGTGACCTCCCCTTCCTAAAGTGCCTGGTGGTGCAAAGCCTTGAAGTCACTGAAGAAACATAACTTAGCATTTTTCTCCTTTCAGGAATTGTCATCCATCACTATGAAAAACAACATCCTGTGAGTTTGTTTCAAGCTTTCTGCCTCATCATCCTGCTTCAGATAAGTTGTGCTTCAAGCTCTCCTGGGCAGGGTTTGTCTCCCTGGGGAAGCATGGCCTTTGGTGGCTGGAAGCAACTCCTCCTCCTGGGCAGGCAGAACACCTTTGCCAAAGCTTGGAGGAGCAGGAGAGGAGGCTGGAAGCTCTGTTGCCATTGGAGTGCTGGTAAGTCTTTGGACCCTGAAGTGAAAGCATTTTTGGAGGAGAACACGGAGGTCACCAACAGCGGGCACCTCACACCAGAGATTCGGCTGCGCCTCCTCACCCCTCGCTGCAGGTTCTGGAGAGAAAAACCCGACCTGTGGCCTTACGGGGACCCATTCTGGGCAATTTACTGGCCAGGAGGCCAAGCCCTCTCCAGGTATGCAACAGGCTGCACCACAGCTAAGTGCAGTCTGCTGAAGGCTGAGATGTCAGGCCTGGCTCTGTTTGTAGCAATGCGTATTTGCCTGTTATGAGTGCATTATCCGTATTCCTCTCTGCTTATACAGGAGCGCTGCAATCTCTGCTGGTTGGCAATGACGTTCCAGCAGCTGCTATATAGAATGACTTATGTTTCTTAAGTAGAAATCTGCTGTATGTAGTGGCAATGCATGTGCTGACAACAGGGCTGAATTTAGATCCACGGAAGGGCAGTGCAGTTGCCATCAAAACCTAGTGAGATGTTTAATTTTGCTGCTCGTTGTCACTCCAAACAGGAGGCTTGTATTTTGCCATAACGTGGGGGGCTTGTAGGAGAGAGACAGGAGCATGGATGTGAATCTGGTCTGGTGAGAAAAGTAGGTTTATGCTGATGCAGTTGGAGTGCGGGTTAGCCTGAATTACTCTCCTCATCCAGGATTTCAGCAGACTTACTGTCAAGCCTTACTGTGGCTGTCTTTTAGTCACATCAGAAGCCACATTTTGATTTTGCCACTGGCAAAATGTCTTTAATGCTCCTGATTCACAGGAACTAGTTAGAGTTATTCCATTCTGTAAAATCAAATCTCCCACTTTGAACAGCAGAAGTTCATAATTTTTACAGCAAAGACCAAGCTGTCAGACAGTGCCCACAGAGATGAAAGGGAAAGATATGAATTGGGGCTCTACAGCTTTTC
The DNA here is from genome assembly GCA_035583185.1 of Anabacerthia variegaticeps. NCBI lineage: Eukaryota > Metazoa > Chordata > Aves > Passeriformes > Furnariidae > Anabacerthia > Anabacerthia variegaticeps. Next base: position 61,738,924 of record JAWWEW010000041.1, on the reverse strand, counting down.
TGCAATAAAGTATAAATAGCAAGGTGTTTTTGACCAGGGAGAAGGTGAGTCTTACTGTTAAATTGTGAGTTGATTAGTCATGCAGATGAACTAGAGTGCTCCTAAATATTAGGTAAATAAATTAGATAAATTAATAATTTTTTATCATATGAGTCATATGCCCAGATATTTGGGTAGAAATAATTATCTGGCAGTTCTCTATTTTATTGTCTTATGGCTTATGCACTTGTTTGATGTATTAGAATGTCAGTAATTAGCTGCATAATCTGGAAGAGTAAAAAGGGAACATGAAAACATATGGCTGCTTCCATAACTGTGCTTCTTTCACAGTTGGCATTTCCACAGTGTCAGGAGTCTCCTATTTCAAGCTACTCCTTTTGATGTAACCTAAGATAACTGGTTAACCCAGCAGGGCAGACAGCAGTCTCCAACAGCAGCTTGATGCACTGCGTGCGTGCCAGGGGATACAGTCGGATCCAGCTGTCCTGAGTCACCACAGTCATCAGCAGTAACTCAATAACCACTCAGATGGAAACAAGGCTTTTGCAGTATTAGGCCAGATCATGCTCTGGCCTAATGAATTACTAGTGGAAAGTCACGGCACATCCAAGCAGAACCCCTAAAAAGGAGAAGCAGAGTGCTTCTGATCTCACCTCAGTAAACCAGGTCCTGCTGGTAAACTAGGGGCTATCCTCAGTGACAGGACCTGAGGGAGTGGCCTGAAGTTGTGCCGGGGGAGGTTTAGGGTGGATATTAGAAAGAGGTTCTTTACCCAAAGTGTGGTTGGGCCAGGGAACAGGCTCCTTTACAGCCCCAAACCTGACAGAGTTCACAAAGCATTTGGATGACACTCTCAGGCACAGGGTGTGACTCTTGGGGATGGCCCTGTGCAGGGCTAAGGGTTGGACTCAATGGTCCTTGTGGGTCCTTTCCAACTCAGCATATTGTGTCAGTGATGGCCTCGGTGGAATATTGCCAAACAGCTGAGCTCCTGAGCCTTTACACAAACATCCTGCACTTGACATTTTTATTAGGCCTCTTTGTGCCATTCCTGCTGGTGCTACCAGGCACAGACATAGCCATCCATCCATTCCCTATTTACACCAACCTGAACATTTCCATTACAGTTTTCTGCACTGGAATACGCCTGCAAAAGCTGTACTTGCCAGTAGCCCTGTGTGAAGAGTCATCACTCTCCCTGTCAGAACACAAACGTAAAATCCTTTCCAGTTTCTACTTGAACAGAAGTTACAGAAATTGGTAGTAAATTTATGGCAGTTTGCAGTAATTCATGCCACCCAGGGCTCTTCTCCCTGACACTTAGGGCCTTCCCCTTTGCAGCCAATTGAATCCTCTGTAATGGCTCTAATATGATTTGCAGTGTTTAACAATAACTGCTGCTTGCCTTCTGTCAGTTCCCCACTTCCAGCCTAGAGGTTTTAAGGGATTCCTCTTGGCATGTGTCAGCAATTAGATGAAGATACTCCTTCTGCTCACCACAGCTTTATTCTTTTTCTTGCTGCTACTCAGGAACATAAAGCAGCCTCGAAGTATTTGCATCTGTGTCTGCATGGCTCAGGGAAAGAAAGAGGAGAAATTCCTCTTCTTCCAAGCAGTTGCATAAGCAGTGTTTCAGAGTGATGGGTGGGCACAATATTCACCATGAATATATCATGTTTCGTCACGCAGATTGCTTTAAGTTTCTGTAAATCCTTGCTGTCCGGTTTCTGATATATTCTGATTCATTGTAGTCACCTTGCAGTTTGTGTCTATTTAACAGAGAAGCTCACCTGTCAGAGAGGATTGAAATAAGATGTTGCTTACTTGGTTGGATTTCTTTTTGTTTAGGGGTTGGGGAATAAGTAAGGAAGAAAGATGATGGTTCTTGACTTTATATCAGCAGAGACAAATAAGGAGCTAAGTACCGGCTGCACATGTGGGATAGTGTTACTAAGGTACCACCCTTCATTACATGTGTAACAACTCTTACGTAGTATAACACAAACCTGAGAAATTTGCATCATCTTGTTCACTCCTTTAATAGTTTTTCTTTTTCAGGTATATTTTAGATAATCCACGTGTTGTTAAAGGGCGATCAGTTTTGGATCTTGGAAGTGGATGTGGAGCAACAGCAATAGCTGCAGTCATGAGTGGTGCATCGCAAGTCCTCGCTAATGACATCGACCCTAGTAAGGGCTTTTTTTCTTCATCCCTAAAGATAATTTCTGATTTTTAGAACATCTTTAATACAGACTTTTCTTTGCTCCATTTGAGAGAAATTCAAGCTCCAAACAGAGTTCTAAGAATGCTAAAAAGAGGAATGCATTTTTATCGCGGAGAGGGAAGACAAGACACCAATCAACGTGATTGATAAGCAAGTCTCCACTTTATTGAGCTAATAGCAGGCTTTTGTATGTTTTTTACAATGCTTGTCACAATTTGATTGGTCTGCCTTAAAGCTTAAGCAGTTTCTACAGTTTGGCACTTCT
>JAWWEW010000041.1:61725507-61736335 GCA_035583185.1 Anabacerthia variegaticeps | reverse complement strand
GGGGGCTCCTTAAAGCTTCAAGGGGCTGCAGGTTTTTCCAAGTGCTTTGGGTTTTGCTTTGGACTTGGAGTCTCTGAGAGGTTTGTGCAATCACAGCCTCCAATTATCTGCTCTAACGAGTCCCTTGAGATTCTTAGTCAGTAACAACACTCAGTGGGGCTTGTTAATGCTTCAAGGTACTCAAAGAACTTCTTTTTGACACCCAGTCCATGAGAGGTTTGTTCCATCATGGCCTCTGATTATCTCTTCCAACAAGTCCATGAGGAGCCTGTATTGGGAATGGCCCTCAGTGGGACCCATCAATGCTTTGAGATACTTTGGTGTTTTTCTTCTTCTGACTTTGACTTATGTTCAGGTTTGTGCAATCTCCTCTCAATACCTGAGGTTCAAGGACTCAGAACCAAATGCACCATGGCCCTTCCTGTGGTTTTCCTCTGATCCAGCAGAGTTAATTACAGATATTTCCTACTATAGATTCTAATAAAAATGCATTCTTATATTGCAGAGAGGGAAGACAAGACACTGATCAATGTGATCGATAAGCAAGTCTCCACTTTATTGAGCTAATAGCAGGCTTTTATATGTTTTTTACAATGCTTGTCACAATTTGATTGGTCTGCCTTAAGCTTAAGCAGTTTCTACAGTTTGGCACTTCTCAAAGCTCAGCTTTGTTGATGTTTTATTACATTGTATTACATGTCTTGTTTCTCATCCTGTAATCATTCTTGCATGTTGTTCTGTCCAAGAACATCTACATCTCAAAAGAACATCTCACTCTTGCTAATGTTTCAACTTTTAAACTTTGCTACTTTGCAGTAAATTCTCCAGGGAGCTATGGCCCTGCTCTGTTAACCATTCTTCAACAGATTTTGCCAGTATTAGAAGCTGGGTTGTACCAGCTTCTCTTGGACCAAGTGTATCTCCATAGCTCCTCAAAATGAACAAACAGCCAACTTTCTCTCAAGTGCTGCCTATAGACCATCACAGCTGCTCTGGAGGAGAACTCCAAATGCAAGCAGCAAGTTGGCTTCTCTGTAGGACTGTAGCATTTTCCCATACTTTGATGTTAGGACCTAGATTTTGCCTTTTCCCTCCAGATTTTGTTTTTCCATAACTGACTCATGAATTCAGTTTATTCATAATTTAATTACTCATTGTTTAGGGAAGAAGTATATCCATAGATTAAGGCAGTTAGATATCTTAGTTCAATTGAATAATTTTTTTCTATTGGTAGCCATTCCAGGAATAGTTCTTCCCTGTGTCATGGTGTAATGAGGATAAAATTTCATCACTTTATGCCAAATTTTAACCCATCATGAAAACTGTGGAAGTCCTTAGATATGATAAACAAAAATATTTAAGAAATGAAATTTGAAATGTGTTAAGGAAATTTGTAAGGGGGTTGAGTGGCAGAATCCTAAAATGTAATACTTTGATTTTGACTTTTCTTCAGTTGCAGGAGTGGCAATGATCCTGAACTGTGAACTGAACCACCTGAATCCCTTCCCCATCACCATTAAGAACATCATTAATTCAGACGCTGGCAACTGGGACCTCATTGTTCTAGGAGATATGTTTTATGATGAACAACTTGCTGATGGTCTGCATCACTGGCTGAGGAAGTGCATCAGGATACAGCAAACTGAGGTGCTGATTGGTGACCCTGGCAGGCATCAGTTTTTAAGCCACAGCATTCACAGTCAGTTGCACAAAGTTATAGAATATTCACTTCCTGAATATACTAGACAAGAAAACTATGGATTAACATCAAGTATTGTCTGGAGTTATCAGCCCTCAAATAGCTCAGAAGACTGTTGAAGCTGGCTTTCTAAGAAATGTTGTCCCACTTGGTTGGCTTTTTTGCAAGTATGTAAAATGAAAACAGGGATTAAACAGTATACATGATCTGTAAAGCAGATTATTGTACCTTCATTGAACCGATTTCAGTCGTATTCTCTGAAGCTTTTGCTCCATTTGAGGTAAAAGCTACATGCAAACTGTATTCAAAGGGGCCTGCACTGAAGTGCAGATCCACAGATAAATTACACTTAAGAGTTTGCATGCTTGATATTTTTCATGTTTATTTGTGTCTTGCTCTCTGACACTACTATGAAATGTTTTGGATGTCCAGTATACTGCTGTGGGGAGATGGCCATGGCTGAAAGACTACTGCATTGCTTTCACAGACTTTTGCAGCTTATTTAGAGAGAAAACTGTTGCTGTCCTTCATAAAATTCTCTACTACAAAAGTGCCTTGCTCTTTTTCTGGGTATCTCTTCTGAATGTCAGAGTAACTAATTTGAATCTCCCTTTTTCCCTTGGTAATAAAAACTTACTCTTCCTTGAAACTGCCAGAGTGGTTATGTAGGAGTTGCACGCAAACCTAAAATAGCTTCTTGACTGCTAGCCAATGTAGAAGTTTTTAGTAAGTGGAAAGTGCCTAAATAGTACTAGCTATGGGGTAACTTGATCACCTAAAGAGTAGGGTCAAATTACCTACATTCCTGAACTTTGCAAGGGTAAACCAGGCAATCTATCACCTTGGGAAGCTGCTGAAGGAGGAAGAAATCTTTTCCTTGTGTGACAAACAGAAGGCAACTAAATAAAAACAGACAGTAAAAGTCTGGTATAATTATTTTGCTCTTCTCTTGAGGAGATGCTGGACAACAAGCTCCAGAATTATTCTCAGTTACACCCATCAGGAAAGAACCATCTGTAGGGTCAAAAAAACTATTGATCCACTGGTTCAATATAATAATGCATATAATATAAACACAGCCATTTGAAAAAAACCACCAACATTTTTAGAGCTCCTTTAGCAGTCGATTATTGAACAACCAGTGATGGGGAACTAATACCTGCACAAGCAAACACAATGCACCCACAACTATCCAAATACCAGGTGCTGTGCTGGAAGCTTATAAATGTGAAAAATATGTGGTACTGACTCAGAAAACCACAGTACTTATGAAGCAGGAGGGTTAGGAGTACAGTGAGATGTACATGGTTATATAATTTAACAAGTTTTCAAAACTATCCAAACAGATGTCTTACAGACTTTAATCTTCTGAACAATATGTGAATATTCTGTAGTGATCACCCAACAGTTTACAACAGTAACAATATCCAAACTATAAAGAATATGAAGTGGTAAGCACGTACATATGTGGTTCTTCTCCCACTTCACCCAGTGCTTGTCAACGTTTGTGGAAAATTACTGTGATTTTAATCTGAATCAAAAAATATTCCAGTAGTGTTATGAAAGTAATAAACACATAAAAGCAGACTCAAGCTCTAATGGGGAAGGATTTAAAGTGACTTACATTAAACCTAAAAATACAGTGTTAACTTGTTGCCGTGTTGTACAGTTTTTTAAGCACAAGGTAAGGATACACCACGAAGTTACACGTTTAGAAGAGGCTATAGGGGAAGATGGTAGATCTACATGCACATTTAAGGGCACACTATAAGCTGCATTTGCCTTCAACATGACAAATCCAAGGTTACATTAGCAAAGGGGAAAAGGACAACTTTGGCCAGTGAGGTTGGCAGTAGTATTGCCCCACAGACAATGTTTTTACGTGTCCTTTGCTGTTGCAGATTTTGGTGATGTTCCACCTCTAGCTGCTTTACATAATCTTCATTTGTAACTTTCTTTCTGGCTGTAGCACTTGGGAGTCTGGCTAAAACCATCATTGTAATGTAACAAGGTTGTTATACCCTATAGAGACTCTGGTATCAATGAGGGCCAATCATTCCTTTGAACTCTTGGACATGAGTTGGCAATACTCTTTAGCCAAAAAAGAGGAATAAAACTTGCTAGATTAGGTTATTAATCTTTCCAGTGCAAGGATCTGCTGCAGTTACAGCTTTCAGATGTGAGTGGCTAATGTAGCAAAATAACTCCTGTTTGCAAGAATGGTTTGTGCTGGTGCATCTATACCTACAGGAACCATAGAAACACATTCATCACGAGGCTGAGCCACTGGACTGCATGCAACGAGTAAGGAATTGAGGTACTGGAGTTGGAAAATTATGCTTTTAGTTACACACTTGAATAACTTTTCTAAATAAACTTTCTCTGTCATACACCATACAATCAACAGAAGAAGAGAGATCATTGTCAGACATCATAATATCCTTTAATATTGGCTGCAACAAGTATCTGCCATGTAATTTGACCTGAACTTTAAACAGATTAGTAGAAGAGTAGTTTATTTCTGTAACACTTAAAATAAGCGTGGCTATGACAAATGTTAAACTGTAAAGTAAACATATTCCTTATAGTTTCCTAAACTTGTAAGTTTCCAAATGTCCTCAGATCCAAGTAAGACCACCCCAGCTAAACTCTTGGACTTCCACATAGAGAGTACCAACCAGGTATGCTCCATTCCCTGTACAATGCTAAAATTTCTAGCATTTTAAGAAGTTTAATGCAGAAATCATAGAATTCTCAGGAAACATTATGTTGGTTCAAGAAAGCCAATGAACATAAATTATAACTGATGAGGCCACTGTTCCATCATGTAATAAATTCATTCTACAATTCAAATGTTTTTCTTTCATATGACTACAATTAAACAATAAATTTATTGTTATTTTCAGCTTCTGGGAGCACTGGATATATAACAAACCACATACAGCAGAATACATACTCTACCATCCTGAGATTTACGTACTCAGACACAAAATTTGGTCCTATTTCACTCACAACTACGCTTATGAGTACCAATGTTTTGTTTCCTAAAAGGATTTTCATGTAGAAACATAAGCAAAAGCCAGAGCAAATTAAATATTTGCCCATATACAAAACTCTTTTACTGGTTGCAGCTATACTCTGAAATTTGCAAAGTCACCGTAACAATGCCAAAGCAAGTTTATGTTTACACGTTCACGGACTGTGGCCTTGGATATGTAAAAATCCAGCAAGTATTTGATGGTAAATAAAACCAGAAATTTGCAGCATCAGTAACATCAGAAGAAAGGTACCTATATTTTTCATTCCACAATGAAATGAGATTGTTTTTTACTACTAAAAACGCATTTGTATTGCTCTTAATGCCACCTCCATTCATCTGTTTTGTCTGTTGACTTTTGTCAGGTTAAACTCCCAACTTATCAGATACTTCTATGTAAGTGTCAATGCTATGTTTGGACTTGGTACTTTTAGTTGCAAGTACCCTCACACCCTGTAAATTCAGAACACAGACTTACTTGTGTACATGTAGCTAAGTTGCTAAAGGATACCAAGGAGCAGCCCAGTCTGATACTTTGAGGAGGCTGAGCTATGGCTCAGTGTAGTATTAATTATAGTTTGACTTTTCTCTTAATGAAGTATGACCAGCGATGCAAAGACAGACAGGGCTCCAGGCAGAGAAAATGGGGAAGCCCAGACTCACAGGCAAGGACTGGAATGGCAACAGAGACCTCCAGTGGGAGCCAGGAGGGACACAGTCTGGTGGTACAAAAGTCACCAGCTTGTTCTCCAAGGTGCTTGCTTGCTGAAAGAGCTCTCCCATCTGTAAACTTGACACTCATGCATACAGGATAAATAATCAGTAAACAGTCCATGTGACTTGCTTGATTTTGTTTGATACGATGAGCTCCTCTAAAACATCTCGGGAACGATCTGCAAAAGAACAAGGGAATCTCCTGTTATTGGTTCAGAACATACATAGGTGGTGTTCAGAAATTAGGTACACAATACAGCAAAGTAATTCAATTATAAATTGGCATTTATGCTTATTTTGCTACTACAGTATCACACTTCAGATATACCTGTAGTACTCCAAAACCACTTGGTTCTTTCTCCTTCACCTAACTGTAAAGCATCACCAAACAACAAAACTTAAAAAACCCTAGGCTGTCCTACTCTTCCACTGTTTCTCGAATAGATGCTGTTCCACACTTTTGGCACAGAGTAGGAGTTTAAGATGCTAACATTCTTCTGAAGTCTTTGGGTCTTCATCAGCATGCTGAAGCAGGGGAGGGGGAAGGGAAGTATAATAAAAATTCAATTTCCAAAACAACAACAACAAAATCCCTCTCTGAAGGTTGCCATATTTCAAACAAAACACTCACATTGCTCTGAAAAAAATCTCAGCATATGATTATTTTATCTAGTAAGTTATTATTTGTTTGGGATTATTTATGAAGTATAGTGTGGTTTTCCAGAGACCAGGAAGGTACAATCAGCAAGAAATAACTCTTTTTATTCCCTGCATTAGACTCACCTGTTATCAATGGGCATCCATGGAACAGAAAAATGTGTATCTTTGGACAACAGGTAAGGACTGCTTCCACAGCAACGTCTGTCAGGTTCACACAGCGCTCCATGTGGATCTCCTGGTGTGAAAAGAGCAGGAACAAAAGCCTGTCAGAGCATCCACAGATTTAGAGGTAAAGCTTTTCTTTGCTCAATAAGTTTCAGAGATCCCCTCCCAGGAGGTATGACCCACTACTCCTCTGTGCGTTCATCCCATATGTGGTCCTGGATAGACCAGGAAAATAACCCTCAGCAAAAATCAAACAGCTTTTCTATGAAGAGTCAAAACTAAAAACGTGAACCTGGATTTTTCCAACATGCACGTATCACTCAAGACAACTCAGAAAACTCTTCAATGAGATTCCATGGTGTTTGAGTCCAATCACTTTTCCTATGACACACATTCTCCTAGCAATTTGTTCTTCAGGGGAACAGGACCCAAACTGAATTCTAATGCTTCCCAAAACAGGCAAGATTCATGAGTTTCTGCTGAAGTTTCTAATATCTATCTACATGGTTCTTAAAAGAAGTCTAAAAACGTCTTCAAGACTAGACTAAAACCTTGCTCTGCAGTTCCCTTTCTCTAACCACTACCTCTTGTATGTGCTAGAAAAAGAAGAAACCCCAAATAAATTAATAGATTATAACCAACTTTTTTTCCCTCCTCTAAATTGCCTTATCTATCAATAAATATAACATACAAGAAGGAAAGCAGGGGAAAACCAGGATTTGATAAAATATACTTTCAGGCTCCAGGGGTATAAATAAAAAAAAAAATTATAAAGTGGAAAGAGACTTTCCAATACAAAACTCCAAGGATCTTGAAAGAACACAGAAATAAAAGAAACCTTTTGTAATAAATGCAACTTTGTATAAAGACATGACACAGAAAACCAGAACTGTTTACCAAGAAGCAATACAAAAGAGCTGATATATGTATAATTTTCAATTTGTTTTAGTAAACAAAATGTAGAATCTGAATGCCTCTGAATGAAGTAAAATTATTTATAAATTTACCTGCTTGTTACAGTTTGACAATTTTAAGACTCTGCTTTTTTCACTGTGCATATGACATTACATCACTGCCTATAAGTTTGCACTTTGATGATATGAAATGGAGGTCTGAGGATACAGATAAGGAAAAGAGTTACTCAGAAGAGATGGCAGCAAATAATTTCGTATTCTCTACTAGATTTTTTCTTACTGCTTGTAAAACAGAAACTGTTTTAGAAGTTTATGCTGAGAGAACACAACTTTCTTTTTATAAAATTGTCATTCCACACAAAACCATTACAATTTGCTTTACTCAAACTGCAGACTCTGTATGAAAGTTGCATTTACCCATGCAGAGGTGCTAATTGATTCCTTCAACTCATGAAGTTTTCCACATGACAAGTTCCACCTTTGTGTTCAACAGAATCAAGAAATAACTCCAAGAAATCAAGAGTAAAAGTTAAGAACTCATTTGCACTTATTATATAGATCTCTCAAACAGCATCACTTAAGTATACTACAGTCAACAGAAGGAAACATTGAAAAGACTGAGGTTATCAAAAAACACTGGTCTGGAGCACCGCTACAGAGATATAGAAAGTACTCAATCCACAATCAAGATCAGGGCAAGTGTGTACATAAAGGCAAAAAAAGTCTGTCAGTAAAAACCATCTCTCAGACATATTGCTGCTAATAATTTTAAAACACAAGTGTTTGCTTTTGTTCATCCATTTGTTACTACATTAAGTAACTTACCTTTAAATTCTTTGAACATGTTCCACTCACTAGTGCTACAACGCCATCATCTGTTACCTGAAGAAAAAACACAATGGATTAAAGCTCAGTTTTTTGCAACACAGCTATTTGGGTGGGGAAATTATATTAATTTATTTCCTCTCTGCAATCAATAAATATACTTAACATTACAGGACTTTCTCCCCAACTAAGCCTGTAGAGAAAATTATTTATGTGTTTGTTTTCTGGGTTTTTTTTTCATTCTATTAAACACTGTTTCATTTTCCTGCTGTGTGATCCAGCCTAGCTTTCTACAGAGATGTTTCCAACTGTGTAACTGCTATTTCTGCAGCTTCCTTGTCTCATTTTACAGTGGGTACACTGGTATGGTCAGAGCACAGCACTTTTCATTTATAAGGTTTGAAGCACTTCTGCTCTACCTAGACCAATTTTTCTCCTGTTTTCAGGACTGCAGATGTTCTTAAAGTAAGGAAATAAAAAAGTAATGAATAAGTTTAAAGAAGTAAGAGTTAAATGATAATAATAAAAATCATCAAATGAAATATTAAAATTCTTTTGCTACTCTACTTCTGGAAAAATTGAAAGAAGAACATCATCTAAAATATAGAACCTGGTACGTGTTTTCAGATCTGACACTTTGTGACAAATGCTTCCTACTGAAACCCACATGCAACATAATCATTCACCATCACCTTCAACTGGACCTGCACTTCCTCCAAAAATCCTTTCCCCGGCATCATTATCTCACTGTATGTTATGATACTGCTTTTGCAGCTGATTTCCCTCTTCTCATGCTACATACTGTTTTTAAATCCTCTTTCTTGCCATTTCTGACATTTTAAATGTCATTCTTCCAGTGTTGACTCTGTAACATAACTCTTGACAAGCCATTCAGAAAGCACAGTCACTCTTGGACTAGAAATAGTTTACTTCTGCTAGGGCCTTATATTGTTTGACATCCTATATTATTATTATTAGTCACGTCAGTTTGTCCCAACTGAAAGCAGAAAATAATCTGTCCAAGATTCCACTTCCTTTAAACGAAATATTTTTGATTACTTTACAACTTGAAGAAAATTATTGCACTAAATAAAGATACTGAAAACAAAAACCCTTCAATATTAAGCAGATTGTAACAAAAGTTTATCTTTCGTTCACAATGTGTGCTGTAATACCAAAATATGTATTTTTCTGCTTACCAGGATGCAAAATATATCTTTCCTTATCCTCGAGAGGAGGAAATTGGAAGTAAACTGTGGTCCTAAATCTTGCCAAGAATAGAGGTAAAAGGATCCCTTTCGATTTTATCACGACAATTCTAAAAAATAAACAAGTGGAAGGCAACTGGCCAACTGCCACCACATTTACCTGAGTAGATGAGAAGTCCACACTGTGAAGAAACTTGCAGTTTTCCCCAAGTGCCTGCAGAGATGCATCCATGATGCCTGAACAGCTGCCCAAGTTCACTATTTGTAGGAATTGGCAGTTGAGGGCAAGAGCAAGAACTCCACTGTCAGTTATATCACAGCACCTTTTAAAAGACGCTTCTCGCAAGTAAGGACAGGATAAGGCCAGGGCTATGATGCCTGCCAAAGAAACAGAGTTACTGCTTATTTTGAATAACCACCATGCTGGGTCCAAAGGCTCTGGAACAAGTTTTGAGGCAGGAATAATTCAGATAAAGTGGAAAACATAACCAACGTTACATAGTATTATGAGAGTAACCTGATAGCTCTCTCATAAGATAATCAGTGCTCTAGGCCTGTAATTGACACCAAAGAAGAGACTTTTAATTAGTATTGGTGTGGCATTGGGGATTTTTTTAAAGCAATATTTACCCTAGATATTTTTTGCAATTCACTCCCAGCTAACAAGAAAAATAAACCAGAAATAAGATCCCAGTTATCTGTGCACAGATAACATACCTTCTGAAGTGATTCCAAATCTGTTTTCCCTGCAAGAATTCAAGTTGATTTTTTTCAGCTGCTTGCAGTTATAAAGCTGCAATAATGCATTATCTGAAATATCACAGTCTCGGAGGTCTAGAGACTCTACAGCAGGGTGCAATACCTGTAAAGAAAACCTACCATTTCAATCACACTCTGCTATGCCATTAAACACGCACATTTTCATCTAAAACACTTGTAATATTATACACCACATAGAACTTCTCACTAGAGGATGGGGTTACCAGTCCTAGGAACTAATAACTCTAAGGAAAATATGGTCTGTTTGCTGCAACAGCTCATCTCCTAGAGCATGAATGTTCAGTTTCTGTGACATATAGAATAGGAACACATTAATACTACTATTTAAACAGTGGAAATACTATCTGGATGGTACAACAGCTACCACTATTGCTGCTACCAGCACAGATATTTTTACCAAGGACAATACTCTCACATTTACTAGCACAACTTTGGTGGCGGAAATCTACAGTGCAAAAAACCAGGGATTACAATCAGAACTTAAATCCACTGAACAGATAAGAGTGATATTTGAAAGATATTTTGCCCCAGAGTATTTTTGTCACCTACAGACACACTCTTTTGCTCAAAACCAAGCAACCTCATTATCATACCACGAGGAGGTACCAAATCCTCATTAAAGAGGCTCTTTATCTCCCACAAGACCATAGGTCGGAGTTTTTGTGAAATCTTCCCCAAGAGGACATTTATGAAAGTTAAGACACAAGGCAATGGAAGGCCTCATATTTTAGTAATGACAGCCATATACTCCCTGCAGATTGTTATTTCCTTCCATAACTCCCAAGGACAAAAGCATAAATTTCCATACACAAGCAAAGATAACAGC
>JAWWEW010000041.1:61712124-61725407 GCA_035583185.1 Anabacerthia variegaticeps | reverse complement strand
AAATCTTCCCCAAGAGGACATTTATGAAAGTTAAGACACAAGGCAATGGAAGGCCTCATATTTTAGTAATGACAGCCCTGCAGATTGTTATTTCCTTCCATAACTCCCAAGGACAAAAGCATAAATTTCCATACACAAGCAAAGATAACAGCATAGCTGACAGGATTGTTAAAGGCTTATTCCTTTCTCAGATTCCCTCTAACAAGGTACCATAAAGATACTACAAGGAATATTGGGTTTCTGTTTCACAAATATAAGATGCTAAAATGTTTACTAACAAAGACAAGTAAGCAAAAACTTCTTGTGGATTCCAACTGCAACCTTTCAGCAAAATGAATGGCAGACCTCAGACAGCTTTGACAACCTTTTCTCCCCAAATGCTATGAGCTTTTATATGTCTCTTTATGGTATAAAAGCAGTTTTCACAAGATAACATTCAGTTCTTATTTCACTCATATTTCCGACCTTGTATCTGAGGAACTAAAGCAGCCAAACACAGCTTAAAGCCAAAGTGACCATCAACATTTGTTCAAGATGCTTTTCCTCACTTGTTGGCTTTCTTTCACAATTCTCAATCACCTCAGACACAGCAAAACTCACCAAACTGCTGGTTTTGAAGTCACATGAGAATTTTTAAGATGAAAAGAACTCTTAGATGCAAGGCAGTCTAAATGAGAAGCAACAATACTATCAGAATACTGCCATCCATAAGGTAGATAGAGTATCAAACCTCCCTAGGCCATGATTCTTCACACCCACAGGTATTACTTAGAGATTTGCTTTCTGTTGTCTTTCATAGATTCACATTCACTGCATAGATATAATAAAATCTAATCTGTTTCAAAGAAGATAAAATTTTGGATCGATTAAGGATTGCTTGGATGCAGCATACAGGACACTAAAGTACTGGCTTTCTATCCTGTGGACTCATGCTGAATGGTTTTATAGAACTTTATGGTAAAAGTGAGCTGGAATAAGGAACTTGGCATGTCATGGAAGGCTGTTCCAAGAAAAAAGCAGAGTAAGGGGGCGGGGGAAAGATGCATGATAACAAAAATTTGGGCAAGGATAGGAAGGTAAGAGATTAAATAGAACCTTATCCATAAGTGCAGGTTAACAGAGTTTCAAATGCAAGAAATTTAATTTTAAGCAAAAAGCTTAAAAAAAAATAAAACAAAGAAAGAACATGAAGGACATGTATAAGAGTAAACAAGATAGCATAGCCTGGAAAAGTCCAAGAAAGTAGATCTAGCCACAATACTGTGGAGACTATGAAAGCAAAGAGCAAGACAGAAGAAATAGCAAAGAAAAAAATTCCTTATCCACGTGGAAAACTAATCAAGATGCTGCAAATATGTTACAAGTAAAATATACTTTGGTTATACAAGATATGAGCAAGGAACTGTAAGAAGGGCCAAGCAACATAAGCTATTCTGCTCTGCTGAACAACAATAACATCTACAAGATGAAAGAACCTGAAAACTAAAGAGTAAAATGGTATGGAGAAGCAGCAGGAATTCAGAATCCAAGAGTGGCTAACATTTTGATAATAATGCAAGTGAGATAAACCTGGAAACTGCTAGCAAAGAAAGCTAAGGAATAGCATGTCCAAGAAAAGTGATAACAGCCAGGGATAGAATTGCAGAAAATTGCAGGAGCAGAGAAAGCAAAAACACATGGAAAAAGAACCAGAGCAGAATATCCCAGTGTCAGACAGAAAACAGGTTCTAAGAGAAGGCACTGATCAAGTGCTGAATGAAGACAAAGATAGATGAGATCTTACAAAGAGACAGAGGAAAGTTGGTAAATTAAACTCTCTAGTTTATTTTCAGAATAAAAATACCCTAAATAAGCTTTGTGCACTTATACATGCACAATCATATGGTTTTAATTATGTATATCACCTAGGATGCTTCGAAAGGATTACTTACTGAAAAGATAGCCTAAACCAGATTTTATCCAGTCAAATTTTCCAAAATAAGATAAATTAGTAAGACTCTGGTTTTCACTCAAAGTCTTACTTTGTGTAATCAAAAAATGGTACATAATAAGGATTAAGTTTTTTGTTTGCACGTTTTCCACAGTACTTCTACTTCTGCCTCCAGTCTTGGCTTCACTATCCTGACTCTGAGAAACTGATAATACTTACCTCTTCTGAGTTACAGTCAAAGCAGGAATGAACAGGGAGCCATTCATATTCTGTTTCACCAAAGCCAACATTTAGCTTTCCTCAATTCTCATGCCTCCCTTTGAGGCCGAGTAAGATAACAGCAGACAGATACGAAACAGATGTGCCCCTGAATTTACAGCTGAAGAAAAGTCATTAACTGGCTACATTTAGGTACAAGAACAAAAATCAATAAGCAAAAGGGATTAGAGAATTTGAGCCTTCAATTTCTAGCCTTAGCATCACCACATTTCAAAGAATCAAAATTTAAATAAATTATACAGAGAGCGTATGCTTAACATCAATACAACCTAACAGAATTCTAACAAGTTCCTGAAATCCTTTCATAACTAAATTAGGCACAAGGTTCTTGAAATATACTGCATTCAAGAACAGAGATTGGTGTGTAATAGAGGTTACTTTCCCATACTGAAAGGATATTGTATGTCAGCTGATTACACAAAAGTCAATTTTTAATTTATATTTAATTTGACCTTTTTAATTTACTTTTTACTAAAACACAATCTTATTACTACTATTAACATTATGAAGTTTAAGAAATAAAACGGTAAAGACATGGACAGAGTAAGCAGGCTTAAATTTATCTCATGGAAACAGTTTTAGTCCAGTTCACTTAGTCCAGTGTATAAACTATCACAGACAGTATAGTTTTGAATGTGTCCTTACCTCGCTGATATTTGAATCAGTTATTTGCCCTTGCCTACTCATTAATTTAATCAGTTTATCCTTTATGTTGGGTGGCAATGGTTTAATATCTGCAGCATATCTGGAAAGGTTCTTTGTCAAACACTGAAGGCACCTGAAATAAAGGAAAGTTACAGCACAGTCAAAAAGAGGCATTACATGTTAGAACTAGAGCAAGCAAGCCATGAAATGTCATCTTCTGCATGCAGCTATGGTGCCTTCAGACCTTATAAGTTCCAGCTGTTCCATGCTACCACTTCAGCTGCTGCCCTTTGGGGTCAATCAACTGATCCTTCTGTGAAAGTGTTCCCCAAGCACCTGTAGGCAAAGATTACCCTCTTTCACTGCAGTCACCAGCCCCACTTACCAAACGAGTTTGCTGGTACTACATTCACCAGCTTCAAGAAAAGCCTTTTCACCATCTAAACTCCACTAAGCAATCACTAAAATCTTTGGTTGGTACAGCTAGATCCAGGGAAGGGACACCTCTCTTTCCCCTCAGATAAAAACATTAAGGAGATATTTTCAGTGTAGTATTTTGTGCACTGTCTGGTTTGTAGTACTCTTTTAATATGAACTGTGTTGTGTAACCCTGTGCTCAACCCTTTCATCTTTGTGCTTAAAACTAGATCTGATCACAGGATTGTCACTTGTGGCAGAAAATTGTCAGTCTTAGTGGGGTCCAGGAAATCTGCAATCAACAAGCTCATAGTCATAGTCCTAGAAAGTAGATTAGGCATATAAAATAACAAGTGGACACACAGAAAATTTAATATAGAGGGAATAGCGAACCTTCAAGGTATTGAAAAAGCATCATCAGCAACGGTTCTTCAAGAAATTAAGCTGCTCTAAGATGAGAAGAAAGGTTCTCACACAGTTTATTGCAATCAAATCACAACCAGAAACAGTGATTAGTTTAACTCGGTATAGCAAATTCCTTTTATATTAATAGCAGTATTTTAGGCCTACTCCCACCCTACATATTTATGCATCAGAATGATTTATCAATAGAGATTTTGAATTAAAAATAATGCCAACACATACAGCATTTTCTACACATCGCAAACATCCTGCTCTCTGGGCAACTTTTGTATTAGGGTAAAATTGCTTCTGTGTTCTGAGCAATCTGTTCCCTTGGCCAGATACTGAAACAAGACTTACACAAAGTTTCCATTATGAGATACTGCTGCATGAGAAATTAAAAAAACAAATATCAAAGACATCCAGGGTGTACGTATTCATCCATAAAAAGGAAGGACTAAGCAAAAGTAAATACTAATAGGCTTACTAGAATCACTGAATGCTGGGCAATGCTTTAAGACAGGATTTGAAATCCTACAATTTTATCCATGTGAATGCAAGAAAAAGGCATCATTTCAGTGAGAATCTCTAAAGAGTCTAGATGGAAGAGAGTTTTTGGGGAAAGAACATTAAACACTTTACTTAAGCAAAATAAAACAAAGATCAATATTATCCAGTTATATGTGGAATAGTATCCAGGTGGAACAGTTGAAATAACCCTTTTCAGGGTCAAATATACAGAAGAATATTCACTTTTGCAATATCAAGTATCACAGAGGGACACTAATCATGCAACCCTATCTTTTTAAGATTCCTAAAGCACTTTAATGTACCACAGAATACATAAAATATTAATGTTCCAACCTCTGCAACTTTAAATTACAATCACGGGCTCAATGAAACACCAGAGGCAACACCAGGAAGAGTTTAGGAATAACTTCTAAGCATCCTGAACATACTGCCCTTCAGAGCAGTCACCACTCAAAAGTCCCTGGGTAAATGAGGAACATAAATTAGAGTGATGCTAAATCAGCATCCAGAGATAATCAAATAGCTAACATTTTGTTGTTTAGGAAATGACAAACGTTTAAAAAGCACTACAATACTGAAGCAAAGGTTGCTGTATTGTAACTTGCTTAGAACAATTTAGAAGTTTTTTGTAAGGAACTGGCCTTAATCCTGTGAAAAGACAAATGTTTTCTATCAGAGATAAGCAGGAGACAGGAATTTCTGAACAAACAGCAGTAAAACCATAAAACACAAATTTAAGTAATTTACAGGATGTTTATGTAACTTAGAAAGGTATTTAGTCTTTTAAACGTTTGTCTTAGCCCTAAAAATGTATGTCTTAGGTAATCTACAAGATGTTTGTGTAGTTTAGAAGGAAGTGATTGGTGTAACTTAGAAGGATATGGAGCAAGGTATAACCAAAACCATTTGGCTATCAAAATCACTATATAAGGAGGGCAAAGCTTTCCTTCTGTGGAACTCCATGTTAGCAGCTTCCTTGCAGGTGTGTAACAAAGACACTCCGTGACTTACACTTTGTCCAAAAGTCAATTTCTTTGAATCAAGGGTATTTCTCTCTGCTGTAGTTGGAATCTAGACTTAATGGGATCTGGATACACACAGCAGTAACTAGGACTGGTAAATAAAGACTGTAATGCAATCACAGGGCAGACACACTTTTTCCCAGTTTAACTTAATGGAAGAAGTTATGATTCCTATTTTTCAGGGACAGGGAAAGCTGAGTAGTGTTTTACCCCTGCAATGGCCTGATAAAAGACCATTCTCTCTTGCAAAAGCTCCAACTACCTTTTCCCTGCTCCACATTATAAGACTTGTATCACCAGAGTTTATAGTTCAGAGTTGCCTATCAAGTGTCAAATGGCACACTCATTTGTTCCAAATGTGTTGTGAGGTGCTGAACAGAAAAAGGCATGTGATCTTTATCCTTAAGGCCTTGTGACAGGGCAAATATTTATATTTCAAATACATAAAACAGAAATTAGATCCTTATGACTAATTATTCCACAAATAGTCTACCTTACATGAGGGTGCTTATACTAAGTTATGTCACACAACACAAAATAGCAGAACAGATGTTAGGAGAGGACACAGAAGAAATGAACCAGAAGAAGTTCAATGACAAATAACAAAATACATTCATCTTCCTGCATTCTTTAGAAATAGGTAATTTATATTCACAGAAAGACCACAAAAGGAAGCTCTGTTTTGAAGTTGCTGTTCCACCTCTGCTCTCAGTTTTTTTATACCCATCTGCCAATGTTCTGATGCCTCTGTAAGACATTCCTTTTCCAAAACAGTGAGACATCAACACATTGGTCTGCAATAGGCTGACCCTCTGTTAAAAGAGAGCTATATATCAATGACACATGGAGCAATCCTAAACAATAGCTAACCACACACTCTTGTGATGATTTAGATGTGTAGCACGCTATCATGTAATAACTAATTAAAATATTTTTAAATCTGATCTTTCATTTGTGTTGTTCTAAGAGTGTGATGTTTGATGGTAGAAACTCTCTTTGTTCTGATCTCCTGTCTGAGCATGAACCAGTCATCTTAAAACACCTGTCAGAACCGAGAGATTTGTAACACCAGCTAAATCTGTTTATCTGTCCCAGCTGCCCCCTCCACCTCTCCAGCAAGTGTTATTGCTGCCAGGCATCCACAGTTTGTCAGGCCCCACAAATCCTACACCATCAGTTTTCAGTCAAGTAGAATTATGTAAACCAACTACGAGTTTGACATAAGTTGCCCTTAAAATTGCATCATCTAGGACTGCCTGTCTAAGCTGGACATTTCTCATCTTGGGAGCAATAACTTTAGGAAAGATAGGTTAATATAATACATAGTTTGAGAAAAAAAGAGTTTAACCCAGGCCTGGCCTGCAGAGATCCATGTGTCATGTCAATATGAGCAACATTCTAAACCAAAGCAAGCACCAGGCTGCCTTTAACTCATCCTGAGGAGATATGCAAGAATGCAATGCCTTCATAGAACCTCGGTGACTGCTGCATGAACTTGGCTCATTGACCAACAGAGAAGCCTGTACTAGGCTCTCACTCAGAATATGTAGATCACACCATCCACATTCTTTGCCTTGAGATTAGCCAGTTTATCTATATGCAACATTCCTTTACTTAACTGCAGAAATGAAGAATAGTTATTTACTTCTAAGAAAAATGTTAACAAGGCTCTAAGGACCACAAATGTGAACCCCCACCCCCCTAGGCAAGATCTGTGCAACATGCTGATCACTATGAAGGGGTTGTCTCACACTGTGACAGCCAGGTGCCTCAGCATCAGAAGGGACAAAAGACTGCTGCCACCTTTATTAGTGCTACTATTCTTTATACAATAAACCAGTTAACTAGCCTTGAGAACCCATGCCTTTCCCACTGTGATCCCAATCCTCGGGGCAAAACAGCATCCTACCTTTGGCTCAGGTGAGTCAAATAGACTTTGAATCCTTTGGGGGTGCTACATATGCACCCACCATGTGACTGTTCCCTCTTCTATGATGGATACCTATGGCGTCATGTGAATGGGCAGCGTCAGTCTTTGTCACACAAGGGCACACACTTCAGTTATGTGCTAAATAGGCATTTATCATATGACACCTATATTTTGGGCACTGGGTAAATGAACTTTTCTGGCAATTCATCCTAAAGGAGGCAGATTGTTACTATACACTGTAGTACATTAAAACAGTTGTATCTGAAAACTTCACGTAAACTTAAATTTTTTCCTTTGAAGGCATTAAGTGGCCTGTAAATCTAGACCAACTACTTAGTTCAAATTTGCAGAAAATACTCCAAAACCAATGCAGATACATGGAAATCAACGTGAGGTATGCCAAGCCAACTTGTTACATTTAACTGTCTCTTGCCACAGAATATTAAATTCAGCTTGAATGAAAACATTAAGATTAATCACATTCTTTTCAAAAAACTGGTTGATATTCCCAGAGTACGTTACCAATCTGCAGTTTAAATAATCATTCAAATTATGTTTCCACTGTTATTCCACTTTATAGGAAACAATAAAACACTTATTTGCTACACCAGGGCAACTATAATCTTATCTTCACTGCTTTAAGATAAGAATAAAAATCTTAGACTAACCGTACTTTTTGACAGCTATTTTTCTTTTATCTGTCAAATGAAATATTTTATCCCTACGCTGTCTCTAACTCCCTTCTAAACACAAAGGAATTTGACATAAAGAAAAACACAAAGCAAAACACCATTCACTGTCTTTGCTGGGGCCAGGCAAAGACAGGGATCCTCAGCCATCTCTCTGCATCCAGAGCTGTCAGGGACCATCCTGGTACCTACCTGACAAACATCATTACCCCCACCAATCCCTGACATTGTCAAATCCTGTCACTAGTCCTGTAACTCCTCCAAAACTGTCACCTCTGCCAAACCCTGACACATACCCTGTCACCCCAAACCCTGTCACATCTGTCAAGCCTTGTCACCTCTCCTGTAGCTCCTGAGCTCTCCCAAACCCTGGCACCCCATCCAACCCTGCCACCTCTGCCAAACCCTGTGTCACCTCTCCTCTAGCTTCTGAACTCTGTCAAACCCTGTCACCTGCCCTGCCACACCAAACCCTGTCACATGTCAAGCCTTGTCCCCTGTCCTGCAGCTCCTGAACTCCTCCAAACCGTCACCTGTCCTGCAGTTCCTGAACTCTGCCAAACTGTCACCTGCCCTGCCACCCCACCGTGCCAAACACTGTCACCCCACCAAACCCTGTCACCCCCCAAAACCCCGACCCCTGTCCTGCAGCTCCCGGCCCCCCAATCCCCCCAGCCCTGGCACTCGCTGCCCCCGCCGCCCCAGCCCCCCGAGTCCCTTCGCACCCTCCTCCCGCGGCGGCCCCGCCGGCACTCACAGGTCCAGCAGCAGCCGCACCTCCTCGCCGGAGCCGTCCCAGCCGCCGCTGAGGCGGCTCATGGCCGGGACCGGGAACGCGGCTGGCACCGGGAACGCGGCTGGGACGGGGAATGCGGCCGGGCTCAGGGAATGCGGCTAGGACTGGGAATGTGGCCGGGACCAGGGACAAGGCCGGGCCCCGGGAATGCGGCCGGGCCTAGGAACAAGGCCAAGCCCAGGAAATGCGGCTAGGACTGGGAATGCGGCCGGGCCCCGGGAATGCGGCCGGGCCTAGGAACAAGGCCAAGCCCAGGAAATGCGGCTAGGACTGGGAATGCGGCCGGGCTCAGGGAATGCGACCGGGCCTAAGAACAAGGCCAAGCCCAGGGAATGCGGCCGGGCCCTGGGAATGCCGCCAGGCCCGGGCTCAGGCACACGGCCGGGCTGCCGCCCCGAGCTCGCGGTGCCGGTGCCGGTGGCGGTGCCGGGAGCGTTTGGGGATGGCGGCGGCGCCGGTGCCGGGCGGCATGCCGGGAGATGTAGTCCTGGAGCGCCGCAGGGATTATGCTGCCCGCCAGGTCTGTCTGCCTGTGATCCATTGTTTGTTTGTGCGTGTGTTTGTTTGTGTGTGTGTGTGTGTGGACCTTGCTGCTTGGGCGGTGTGCTGCGGACCGAGCGCCCCGGCCCTGGGAGCCGGCGGCATCCCTGGTGTGTGCAGTGCTGCCCGCACACCCCGGAGCCGCCACCAAGCCCTGGGACCGACTGGGGAAACGAAACCTCTGTTCTCACAAAACAAGCTAAGGATCCGTATCTAAGAGGAGCACAGGTTGCTGCTTACACCTGATAACTTTGTTAAAGTCAACAGCTGGAAGGTCTGCATTAACAGATAAACCACAAGGATGCTGATAGATGATGATACTGCAGGAACATACCCTGTGTGGTTGGGTAATTCAAAATATGCATTAGTAGGTAATTGGATTATTCATATCATACCCTTTTAGTGTAAACTATAAAGCACCCTAAAGAAAAATTGCTTGCATGTGCCCAGTTTGTCTGGCACATCTTATGCACAAAATGAAACATGCTATTCAGTCATCATGGGCCAGTACTGAATTTTGTAACAGGAGCAGGAGGCACACAGGGCCATCAGAGTGCACTTTGTCTTAGCCTTCCTCTCAGCAGCACAGACAGGATGTACCCGAGCAGCCTGAGCACCAGGAGTGCTCCAGGAGCAGGCTGGTCTTGGCTGCCATGTAGGGGTATTTGTCCCTAAAGAAAAAAAAAGCAGAAGAGAGCTGATCTCCCTTGAATGGCATTTTAGCATTGGGAAGGCAGAAACCCCCATGCTGCTAGCGCTGGGTTAAGCATGGAGCGCTGCCAGGCCTCCCTGGAGATCCCTTTCCTGGCATCAGAAGACAGGATAAAGCTGCAGCAAACCATGTGGTATTGACAAATTGTGTGCCTGTGTGACAGATCTAAACAGCATACAGCACCTGCCTGATGAGCAGTAAATTCTCTTTTTCACAGGATTCACTTCACCACATTGTCCCATCAGTGAGTCTGGCAACGCTGGGGGTAGGTTTACTGTTCCTCAGCTTCTGGGCTAGAAATAATTACTAGCCCAGTGACAGTCTTTAACTGTTTAACCTCAGGAGTTGCTTGTGAAGCAGCTCGTGAACTGCCAAACTTCACACACCTGTGACAAGCCACCCTTGTCACAAGGGTGCAAGAATGCACACACAGGCTGTATCTCCAACTGGCATCAGGCTATCCCAGGAAGCAGACACATGCTGCTCTTATACTGGTTTACTGCAGGCAGCTGCGGGAAGCACTTCAGTCACATCAGCCTAAACATGGTGAGAAACTGCTGATAAAACACCAGGCTACAAACAGTGACTCAGGAAATGTTTGAACATGGACTCTCCACAAAGAGTCAGGGCCTCAACTTGTATATGGGGTTATTCCTCCCCAGGTGCAGGACAGCACCTGGCTGAACTTCATTAGGTTCCTACGTGCCAATTTTTCCAACCTGTCAGATGTCTCTGTTCAGAGGGACATCATCAGGTACATCAACCACTATTCCCAGTTTTGAATTATCTGCAAACTTGTGAGCATGCACTTTACCCCATTGTCGTGTAACATAATGAAGATGTCAAGTGGGTATGACCTTAGTATTAACCACAAGGGACTGGTATCTAGCTTGTCTTTGTGCTGCTGATCCTTTGAACTCAGAATCTGAGGCTGTTTCCAATCTACCTCAGCGTGCAATTATTCAGTCCATACTGGGCTGGATAGAAAACTAATCAAGTTCAATAGCAACTTGATCTAGTTGAACATGTGCCTGGTTATTGCAGTGAGATTGAACTAGATGACCTTTAAAGGTTCCTTTCAGTCCAAACTGTTCTATGAAGACTAAGGCAAATAAGGCATTGAGGATCTCAACCTTTCTGTGTCTGCTTTGCAGTGTGAAGTTCTGGTGGACTTAAAAAAACCCAAAAAGCAGAAAAACAACAACCAAACCAAAAAACAAAACCTCACAAGATGCTTAAGAGAAAAAGGTGTTTTTAGAAGTTACAGGAGGAAGTCTTATGTGTCTCTTCCAATGCTGGGAAACACACAATGATGCAGACCTGGACAGTCCTCTTTGGTAGAGCGAGGGCTGTGCAGAATTCTTTGTGGAGAGGCTCAATAACCTCATTGCTCTTCACATCTTTACAGTAGTCTTCCAAGTAAAACAAATCAATCAGTCTCTTACTGTACAATACTGAGTGTTCTAGAGGGCACACTGGGGTTTGCTGAAGCCATTACACTTTTACACATTCCCGTGGGAACAAGCCCTTACAAAAAGTACACACAGATTGCATTGTGAGTGGCAGTACATGGTGTATGCTCAAGTTCAGCAGTCCCTCATACTAACATATGCACATCTACAATCAAAACCCAGTTAAATTCTTCCTAAGATCTGCTTGAAATCACCCTCTTCTTTCCAATACCTTCAGTGATGGCCTCCTGCAGTATTATTTTTCACAAGGTCCCAGCCTCACTCCCCAGCCCCCAAGGAGTGGGCCCACATCTTCTATTGTAGAAACAGTCCTTATTTTTCACATCCCTTTACCACACTCAACTCCAGACGAATTTGGGTTTCCTAACCCCCATCCTTGCACACTTGTTTCTATTCTTTCTGACTCACCTGTGCTTGTGTCCATCTCCTGCATGCTTTCTTTTCATGCTTGTACATCCTTGGAGGCCTTCCTGCCATCTTTGCAGGTTTTCCTGCACACCAGAATGGACCACTCTTCATTGTCGAGCTCGCAGAAAGTGATTCTTTTTGGGGTAAAAAAACCCCAAACAAACAAAAACCAACCAGCTCTTCTGGACTTGTCTCCTTTTCAGGATCACATGAAGTGAACTCAACCCAGGAGATACCTGAACAGGCTGAAGTCTGGCTTCTTGACAGTCATGACAATAGTCCTGGCTTTTGCCTTCTTCCCTTCTTTTGAGATCCTGAACTCCATTTCAATTAGTTCATTTCCAATAAAAACCACTCTTTTTAGTGTTGAAGAATGCTGAGACCAGCCTAACCAACAATCCTAAATGAAACCCATCACAGGGGTACGAAAGACACGTTTCCCGTCAAAGACTGACACTGATGAGGATGTGAAAGACAGAGGTTTACAGAATGGGGAAAAACAAACACGTGACAACATCTTATTTAAAAATAAAGCATGTTCTGTTGAGTTGGCATGACAGTGACTAGCCTAGCAACATATGACTGACAACCAATCACTTTGTACTATCAAGGCACAGTCCCATTTTCCAGCAGGGAGGACTTCTAGGAATGTGTGTGGAGATTCCTCCCTTGAGTGGGGACACCCATCAGGTTTACTTCTTGAGCCTGAGCGAAATATATTTGCCCACAGTCATCAGTATGGGTAACATCAATCTATTTGGTAATTATTAGGACATTTTGGAAACTGTTGCATTAATAAGTAGGACACTTTAATTAGTTATAACTATCTATATTGTGTAGATGACTGTATTTTTCTTTTCCCTTATCACTGGCATGATCATCATTACTACAATTAAAACATCCACTGTATTCATACTAATATATTTCATTCATCATATTTACTTGTCCAGGACAAAGTTGGATATGGAATCACACATATCACATCTGGGGTTAGGACTGGATCCAGCCACACCTAGACTCCTCTTTGAGTTTAGAAAGCAAGGGGGTCCTTTCTGAATCTTGTGTTTATATGCATATACTCTGTGACACCTGTGTCAACGATGATGTTCCCTCTGTTTGCATAAGCCCTGGTCCTTTGATTCCAAAAAAGCATGGGATAAATGAACTGCCTAGAGACAATTTGTCTTTAAGCAGCAATATGTATTTATTGACAACATTGGGGAACTAGCCAGTTCACAGTGGGAGTACTAGTTCCGAGATTCCAGTGGAAGACGAGATAATTTATGCAGTCTACATACATGACTACAACAACTTAACATAGATAGTCATGAAATTTCAACAGCTAATCATCAAATTCATAACAGGCAGGGTTTAGGCAGAGCTTGGGGCAGAGTCTTCCAGAATCTTCTTTTGACAGGTTTTGTCCTTGGTGGTTCTGTTACAAATATACTAATGTAGAAGTAGTTATGCTAAGGTTTAAGTTGCTCAACTAGGCCCAAGGAGGGGTAAC
>JAWWEW010000041.1:61691258-61706089 GCA_035583185.1 Anabacerthia variegaticeps | reverse complement strand
TTGCAAATAAAATACCTCCTGCTTTGAGCATGAAACTTTGTCTCTAAGCAGTTTCTCTGTGCCTTTTGGGGCAAATTTGGTATCACTTCCATAGGTAGTTCATCACAGTTCGTGTTAATGCAAATAACATGCCTACAGCTGTGTTGGCCTGATGAATCAAGGACTGCAGTCTTCAGCATCCTTAAAAGCACCCTTGCAAGAGAGTGCTTGAATAATTAGTTGGAGAAGTCAGCTTAATTATATGTTTGTAAAATAAAATACAAAAAAGTTACTCTATGCCTGATTACGTCCTATGAGCCTACAATTGCTCTCTTAGTATGTGTCCTAATTTGATCCATCATCACTTCTCATATCTTCTTAGCTCCATATTCTCTGGTCCATGCAAAACTACATTCATTGGTCCTGATTACATTATATCCACTGAATCCACAGTACTGACTTGAGCTCAAATAGGAAGTGATTTCAGAAAGCAAGAATGATGATAATTCTATTTTTGTCAGGATAAACGTGACAAAATAGGAAAATAAAGATGATAAGCAGCAACTTTACTGAAGGCCTAAGGATGCTGGAGGGAGCAGCGTTCTGAGGCAATCAATTGCTCTTGCTAGAATTACTGCAGTTTTCTACAGGATCTGTCAAAAAAGTAACTAAAACTCCTGTCTTAGTCAATCAAGAGAAGAAGCCCAAGACATGCAGAGAAGTCTCAGTAGCTGTTTTGTGACATGCAGATGAACCTGTGAGTCCACTCTGATACATGTATCTTTGTTGCTTGAAGTATGAAAGAATGTGTAGAAGTGAAATAATTTTTAAAATGAAAGCACATTCCCCTTCCATAATGTCTCACTGTGAGTTTATACTTTTATTTTCTGTATTAATAGCTTACAACAGTTAGATAATGTATTTGATAAATCATCTCAGCTCCTGGACACTTCCATAACCTAGGAGTAAGGCAGCAATGTGTACCATTATTAATCAAGCTATTAATTCCTGAGGTCTGTTAGGCTGACTTGCACTGATTCCCAGTTCCTGATAGTTAAAGGATACATAGCATACACTTTATCTCTGATGGCAGAAGGTTTTTTTGCCTAGCAGTCACTAACTGTTTCTGCTTTCTGGTTCATTATCCTGTATGAATTGTAAGATGATCTTTCCAAGCAGCATTGCTCTTAGGACACAGTATCTACTGTTCTTAGCCAGTGCAGTTTGTGTCTGATCAGTGGACTCTGTTGCTTGAAATTGTACTCGATGCATAGCAGTAAGGCGGGAGACCTTGTGTCCTGCTTGCTGCAGATAATGGGCAGGTGACGGGAAGAGTTTGTACAGCCCTCATTTCAGAGCTGGAGCTGAGGTAATATTGGCATAGGAGACCACAAGCAGTGCTTGGGGTAGAGTGAATTCTATAGTGGGTGAAGTAAAACCAATGTTTCCCTTTTATTTTTTTTCTCCAACAATTCCAGAAATGGTCTGACCTAAAGAGAAAAAGTAAGCAGAACTATGTTGGTGAGTATATGAGAACCTGATTATTTCATATGAGCAGAGAGTGTGGAGAAGGAAAGTGTGATGTTATGGAATTTGAGGTGGACGATGTGTTGAAGGCAGGCTATGTTTTGTGTATTTCTCTTTGAGTAGTGTGGAAGCTGATTTGAATGGCTAATCACCGTGTTACTGAGGAGTCTGCCTGCTCTGCAGGAGCGTAGTTATTCGCTGTCCGCAGCACAAAAAAATGTGCTCAGCTGCAAACTGTAAATGGCATAAGCCTTTAAGTGATTGATAGGTGGTCATAAATGGCAGGAGGCTCCTGAAAGATGGAAGACAGTGAAGCCAGATGTGTTAGCTAAAATGAGGGCTCTGCACAGGAATGGCAAGATCTAGGCTGGAGGCAGCTTTGGATACTTGGAGGCAGAAGCTCAGATTTGGGAAGGAGGAGAAAGAGCAGCTCAACTAGCTGTACCTGAGGTGCTTTAGAGGACTAAGACTTTAAGGGAAGGGTTTGCAGTTTGACAGGCTGCTGCATAGGGCTGGCTAGGAGATTTCACTGAAGAAACTCACTCAGTATGCTGGCAAGAATTTGCAATCAGATTGAGTAAATAACATTTGACTTGCAATCCCAGTATAAAGCCACTGGGACTCGAGTTTCTGCAGTAGAACCTTGCATAGAAGCCTGCAGTTGGAAAATTCCTATTGTTAAGAAGTGTGAATTTTAATCAATGTGCCTTTAAGACCTGTTTGGACTGAGTTCACTTAATTAAAGCAGTTTTACATAGAAGAATTTATGCCATTTATGCAATTTAGTATGGAACAGGCAATAATAAACCAAGCTCTAATGATTTGCTTAACCCTGGATTGTTTATGTTAAGAGTTCAGATATGAAATTAGGGCAAGAAGAGTTCAGGGAGCCAAAGAGCTGCCGGTGTCCTGGAGAAGCTGCTGGATGAGACCAGCAGCACAGAGAAATGTGGCACTGAGATAGATTGTGAGGGAAGGCTTTGCTGGGGCAGCAGCTGATCAGCCATCCTGAGGCAGTGAGTGGTGTCACTGTGGTGAAGTGTTACAGAGGACATGGAGCTGAGGCTCCTGGAGTACGTTTTCTCTCTTGTTTCCTTTTCACTCATTTTCCCAGTGCTTCCTGGGAGATGTGCTGCACTTGATCTCCTCCCTGCAGCTTTGTGCTCAATCCAGTGGTCCTACACACAGTGCTGTATTTTGTATAATCTCCTTATAATGGTGCAATCAACATTTATCACCCTTGTGAATCTTCTTTAACAGACATTTTCCAGCTGTTCTTGTCTCCTTTCGTTCTGCAGGTGTTTGACCACTCATGCTGTAGCCTTCACTTAAAATGCTCTGCCTCCCCTGAACACTTAGGTCATTCACAAAAAATATCTGTAAGTGCTCAACTGCTTTGTCCAGGTAGGAATACATAATTAACTTCATTTCCATGAGCCCCTGTTGCCAGACGAAAAACTATTTACTCAGCTGGTGTTAATACAATGCCTATTTTGTAAAATCAGTAGCCTATGGAACTGCAAGATTAAAACTATGTTAAACATTAACCAAGAAGGGGAACAAGAAGCTACACTTCATTGATTAAAGACTCCCAAATAATGAACCAGGCCAGTTATGCCAACTCTGCTTCATATTGGGGAGGTAACATAAAGTTCATTGATTGGTCAAGGATAACTCTGGGGTCAGTGACCACTAAAGGTCACTGCAGGGATACCCAGGACAAGAAAATGCATTTGCCAATGGGAGGGGAAATATATTAATAACTTCAAGGGAAATTTATTATCATATGTACAGTTCTGAGAAAATCAATAAATATGTATGTAAACTATAGAATATAAACACAAGCCTTTTCTGTATTTGGTATGCACCATATTACAGAGGAAATATCCCCTGTCCATTGATTTTTTTGTGTCCAGGAAATGACACTGTCTCCGAAATGATGGTAAGATGGCAACTACAATAATCTTGGTGGTGGTCTGCAATTGTATATGTTTAGATTTTGTTTGAACCTGTCTGCTGGAAGTTGATCTCTACAACCATTCATAATTCTTGTGATTTCTAACAAGGGTATCAGAAATAGGGCTTTACCACTGAGAATAATAATGTAACAGCTGTAATGTAAAAGGAGAACAAATTTCAAGCAGAACTGTGTAAATGCGACAGAAGTGAGAAGGGGCATCGTGGAAAGATGAATATCTATGAATTTTAGAAAATTTGGGGTGTCCAGTGAAGGCTTGTAGCTGGCTGACATATTTCTCCTTCCCTCTGTGTGGTGCTATAAATGCTGGAGCTGAAGTGCCTGTCACCAGGAGTGTGAGGGACAGCTTCACAAGACACTCTTCTCCCTGGAGTGCAGTGACTTGGGTCATGGGCCCAGCTGGTGGACAGAAGTTCCCAGTTCTGAGCAGCAAACAAAGTTTTGCCTGCTAGACTGAGGTTTAGATGTGCCTAGGCACTTCCTAATTTTTCCACTGGTGTCACAATATTTAAGTGCTTGTGGTTGTTTATGAAGCTTGTTAACTTAAGCTGAACAAAATACTCCTGCTGCTCGGGTATTTGCGAATGACAATAGGCAGCAATAAAGAAACTCTTTGTGAGGCAGATGTAGATCTTCTGTCTGGTTTGCAAGTCTCAAACAAAAGCAAGGCAATGCTGCTCACCTTGTGTGCTAAATAAACACCTCCCGGGAAAGGATCTGGGCTACTGCTGGGAACTATGCAAGCAAAAGTCAAAGAAGATTGAATATTTGGCACACTGCAAAGGCTCTCAAACCAGTTAAAACTTGAAAGGCCTACCATGTAGATCTGTGAAGGAAGTGTTGAGTAATTGGAGCAATGCAGGGTTTTTTTTGTGTGGTTCTACAATTCACCTCTTAAAACATGTCTAAGAACAATTTGAGGACCTGATATTGTTTGCAGGTGAGTTATTCTGATCAAAGTACTTGGAAAAAATAATGTCCTTGTTCTGTTCTTTGTGCTTCACTTGAAAACTGTCAAAGATTACAAGACTTGAAAATTCCTGCAAATAAAATTCTGTTCTTTAATTAAAATTAGCATAAATCAAACTTTCACCAAACGTTCCAGAGTTTACAAGTGATTGCAGGGAAATTGCTGGCAAATTTTGTTGGCTGACCAAATGGCATGTGAAGCAGAGAAACATGCTCTTCAACTTCACCCCTTCTCTGAGGGTGGCATCCATCAAGAATTTCTGCACTCCCCCTTCTTCCATCTCCCTGTTCTCTGCTTTGCCTCAAGAGCATTTCTTTAGCTTAAGCTTTACCCTTTGAGACTGTCAACACTGCTGTCATGTCCTTGCCTTCCCTTTTTAAATCCAATTAGCTCACATATGTTATGTAATTAAAAGAAACTGCAAAAATATCAATCATACGTCCAGACTGGTTTGTTTCTGTTAAGTTGGCACCTAACTTGTAACACTTGCTGCTGAGGAAATAGCATACCAGAAAGACAGGGAAAGGTGAATGATGATGCCTCTTCATGCCATACAGAAATGTGTATTCTGTGCCAGATGTTAATACAAACATATTTAAGCGTTGACTGGTGTCTGGGATATTCTGTGTAAAGCAAAAGAAAAGCTTGCAGAAACAGCTTCCATAGGGTGTTTAATAGTAGTTTAACAGTAGTTTAACAGTAGGAAAAGCAGTTGGAACATGGTTGTCAATGCCCAAGGTAGGAGACAACAATCAAGTGTGTCATGGGAAGAAATCACAGGTGGTAGATATTTGAGGATGAAGGTCAGAGAGAGATATTTTGGCTGCTCAGACCCTCAAGAGATCTGTAAGAAATAGTCTAACTCTATTTTAGTTTAAATAAGGAGAAACTTCCTCTTAGATGCACAGTTACACAATAGTGAAACTGTTGAGAACAATTTGTTTCAAGTGTCTTCCTCTTTGGTGGGGGGCCGGAACAGAGAAAAATTTAAGGACTAAATGTAGCTTTCAAAATCTAACCACAAAAAGAAATGGAAAAATCTGCTTGAGAGTCAACCTGATTTTAGAAAAGTCTAGTCTTATGACTCCTAACCACTTTGACAAGAACAACATGAATGTGTCCTTACAAACAAGCTGTGTGCATCTGCTTGCAGATGCAAGGAAATGGCTATTTGTGGGTAAAGAAATGGTTGGTGGTGGGAAAGGAAATAATTGTTTTTAGATGAGGAAATGGCTATTCATGCGTAAAGAAATAACTATTTGTAGGTGAGAAGATAACTGAAAGAAGCAATTGTAGAAGAATAGTGAGAAAAGTTTTTAAGAATAGTGAGAAAAAAAATGACTGTTTGTATGTAATAGGTATTTTTGGGAAGTTTGTACCTCCTAGTAATTTGGCTGAGGAGGAAAGGAAGAGGGCAGCATATAGCTGGGAAAAAAATAGGATAAAAAGGAGGCTACATCCTCCAGTTAGTTGAGAGGTATTTTCCCTGGGTATGCTCAGTGAGCTCTCCCTTTATTCATGAATAAAGTTACTTTGGCAGAATTCCTCTGTCTCCTTTGTGGACACTAACTGCTGGCAAGGAGAATTTTTTGCACAACTTGTTCACACTTTGCTTTATGTACTGTCTTGTTTTGTCCTGTGCAAAACCACATTACCTGTTGCAATGCTTTGTGTCTAAAAATCACCAAAAATATTGTATTCTTAAGTTACAAGAGTACAAATATTGAGGGATGCACCTAGTGCAGGTAGATCAGCGTGCAGGTTGTGCTCTGGGTGGCAGGAGTCCCAGGCAATGAGATGTGGACTGGCCCCATGACCCTTTGCTCAACAAAGGGCAGCTCGGGGAGACCCAGAGACACAGCAGGACTCCAAAACCTCGGGCTGTGCACATAGACTGGAAGGGTATAAAGGCCCAAAGTTCCTTTGTTTGGGGTCACTCCCCGTAGGCTCCAGCTCAAGCTGTTCCTGGGTTGCTGCATCATAATTGAATTACTTAAAGGAACCAGATGTGACTCTGCTAAGGGAAACTTAGGGCCAAACTGGTGAGGAAACTTGTCTGACTGTGTGAGAGTGGGGTGTGTAGGGAGTCAAGTGGGACCCATTGACTCACTGGAGCTGCCCAGTGTGAAGGGGCTTCAGTCCCATCAGTGAAAGTCTCTGGTGGTGTGACTGTGACTGGTGGGATTGTGACTGACAACAGTGGCTCCTGCATGATCAGACAGGGAAATTTCTTTAGCCATATAGTATACTATATTCGATACTCTATATTCTATGCCATATTATAATACATCTAGTATAGTATATTCTCAGGTTTACCCTGCAGTAATGGTATAATGTGATGGATACACTTGACCACTATCTGTACTTTGGTTCAGACTGACCAAGAAGCAACAAGCCCTCATGTCCTTGGAGTGCACTCACAAGCTGTAAAGCTCATGGCAGTGAAGGCATTTTGGAAAAGTATTTCAAAAGAAGTTTTCAAAACCTGAAGATTCAGGTTAACCAAAAGTACAGAACAAGATATGAGAATTAAAACAAAATATCTGTCTTGTCTGTACTGTTGACTAGCAGCCAACTACTTCACTGTACAAGCATGGGCAGCCTGTGCAAAGCTTTGAGGTTTTTTTGCTGAAGTGACAAGCTGCATGACAATGATATCTCCCTGAGCAGAAATGGCTCCCAAGGCTACTCCTTGAGCTTGAGACATCCCTTACCCATGGCAGATATTCATAGAGTGACTGAGAGCATGCTGAGTTAACACTGTGAGGCATTACTGATTACTCAGGTGTTATAGTGTGGATAATTCCATTAGATGTGAACCATTGACTGCGTCTCAGACTAAGACTGGATCCAGCTGTACCTCCTTGTTGTTATTGTTTTTAATAAAATATATTACTGCTTCTCTCCTTTGAGTGAGGTGTATTCCTCTTCCATGACAGAATATTCAAATATTTAACTTGATCTTGGAAATTGGACCTGATTTGCTAGCTAACTGGTTTCTAAATGGATGTGCTTCACACTTATTGTAAGCACAATAAAAGTAGTAGGTGAAGTTAGACATTTTATTCACCAATTAAAGTAAAATTATTCTTCTTACTGAAAAATCCTTGCAATCAGTGCAATCAGTCAGTAGAACTGTAAGAACTGAGTTGCAGCACAGAATTTATTGGATATTATAATTAATCCTTTTAATCTAAGATTCTTAATTGCTTTTTAACAGTTATTACATATAGTAATAGCTAAAAATGGGGAGTTGCTTTTCAGTCATGATCTATAGGGCCTGAGTCACCTTAAATCAAACAACTGACATCTAATAATGTGGGGAAGAACTATCAATTTTATTGTGTCTGACCTTTATCATATGAGAGCACTGAATTGATTTAGTGCCAAGAATCCCTCTGCTGACATACTGAGTTCACTGTAAGTTCAGGGGTGGATTGTTCTGGGCTCAGTCTTCCAAAAATCAGAACTATGGATGTGAGCATTTAGAGCTGTTATGAACATTTTACAGACCTGATATACTCCTATTCCTTTTCCATCCACAATACAAATCAACCTTTTCCCATGTCACTCTGGCACACAGCACTGTGTTTCCTAGCCCAGTTTAATATCTTAATAAGGGCTTAAAAATTTCATATTGATGTTTTGATATACTGAATACCCTGGGAATCAACAGAGTCCCTGATAACAGATCAGCTTGCAATGGGATTTCAGTGAAAAAGGTTAGAGAGGGACAGTTAGGTGAGCAACCCTTGACAAGGTCCATTCTCAAATTATTACAAAAAATTTAGGAAGACAGTGAGTCACAGCAAAGCAATACAGCTGCTCTAATACTAATGTTTTGTG
This sequence comes from Anabacerthia variegaticeps, assembly GCA_035583185.1. Classification (NCBI taxonomy): domain Eukaryota; kingdom Metazoa; phylum Chordata; class Aves; order Passeriformes; family Furnariidae; genus Anabacerthia; species Anabacerthia variegaticeps. The sequence goes on along the minus strand of JAWWEW010000041.1, from coordinate 61,697,789 downwards.
TAATGTGTTAAGGACTACCTCTATTAAACAAACAAACAAGTACATAAAGTATATAAATAGTCCTTGTGTTCTTTGGCTAGTATAAAGGATTTCAGTGACGTCCCTAATTTGTTGGTTTGAGATTTTTTAACCATTTTACCTTAAAGTTGTGAGATAACAATGGAAAAATTTATCTAGTCTCTCACCATTTGAACCAAACTGCGATTTTCTTGTTGTCCATCAGTAGCTATGTCTAGGCAGTTAGGAATAAGAAGCTGCATTGTGAAACTTACTCAAGCTTGTAGGCTTGGCTAATCCTTTGTTTTAAGAAAAAGAGAGCATGATCCCAAGATGAACGGGCTATCTGGATGAGAGCCACCAGGAGTGAAGTCAGCAGGATTGAGCAGTAAGTGGGAGAAAAGTAGTTCTGGCAGGGAAAATTATGACCACTGACCCATTGACCATCTCCTCCAAATGGACCCCAGCTCAAGTGGAGGGAAGAACTGTGCGTGAGGACTAATTAGCATGAGCAACTAGCAAATGAGGATTTGAGTATGCTTGTGCCTTTGTTTGTTAAAATACATAAAGAGTGTAAAGCTTTGGTGACGGGGAGCCAGACTCTCGGGGGTTACCACACAGCTCCCTACTTGCACAGTGAGGACACAAGAAATACAGTAAAACTAACACTGAGGGGGGTAAATGTAAAAATTCATTTATAGTAATAACAGTGGTTCCATCAGGATGGAAAAGAGCTCCTCTCCAGTCAAATAAATTGGAGACAGCTAAAAGGTTGGATTGACCTCAAGAGGCTTTGGTCAGGAAAATACTAAATACTAATGCAGTACTGTATGAACTGCATTGGAAATACCCTAGTGAGAACTTACAGGAAGTGACTTTATTCAGAACAAACTGGAACAAACCTGCACACACATGTACCAGACATGTACATGACACATCCCACACAGACGTACCAGAGTGTGTGTGATATCCAAGGAATCTGCCCAGAATCCAGGTGCCAGGGCCTGCCCGTTCAAGCTGTGTGACCACCAATTAGTCCACATGATGCTTGCATTCAGGTGTTGTATTCAAGATGTGTTGAGATAGGGAGTACAAGAGGTGCTAAGTGTCAAGTACTACTCATCTGCTCCTTAGGTTGATGACCATGGACAGGGTTTGGATATGTCTTTTTGCAGTTCTATATCTTAAAGTTGGTCAATATATTCCTATACCTGGGCATCATCAGGAGTCATTACAGTTCTTCGTCTCCAGGTCTCATTATCTTGTGAAACTGGATGGTTTTTGATGACCTGCTGATTGGGTGCTGTTAAGGCAGGCCCCTTTCCCTGATGGTTTGCTTGGCTTTCTCCACACCCAGACATTCCCATTCCAATTGACACCAATTTTAGCCCTTCTATTACCTTTCTCTCAGTTAAACTCATGGACATGATTGTTGTCACCTAATTATGTTGCAAAGGTAAGACCTAAGGCCAGGCCTACATTCCTTTATTTTGTCCCAAGGAAGCATTCAGCATCAGGGCACTTTCATTTACTTTGTGGTGACACAAGTGTATTGACAGAAGCTAACGAGCCTCAACAGTACCATTAGAAGAGTGATAATGACTCTCGAGCAAAGCTATATAAACTATATATAATCGTCTTCAACCTTTCTTCACCTTTCTGTTATTGTTGCTATGGCCTGCTTTTGTCATAGTTGCCTCAAAATTAGAGAGTCGTGTTCTTGTTATGATAGCTCTTTTGTATGTATCCCATAATTTTCTCACTTTAACTGTAAGATATCTATGAGGTGATGATACTAGAATAATGCCAAGTCAGAATTGTATCTGCTCTTGCCCTTTATTTATTGTACTTACATATTACAGTCTACAGAAACTATTAAAATAGTTGTGGTCAGTCTCTCTCTTCACCCAATAACAGTTGAATGACTCTGTTCTTCCCAGCCGGCAACTTGGTGGAGAATGTGAATGCCAACATAACTTTGCTCTGGTGAAAACACTGAGGACTGAAGAGCTGTATCCTCGGGTCACACTCTGGTCATAAAAAAAGAAGTGTTGTGTTGATGGTGGCTCCCCTGGGATTCGTCAAGGACTAGTTCTTGTTCCACTGCCAGGCTGATATATGTGAGAACAAGCTGTGATACCCCTTATTGCCTAAACAGAGGTAAGAAATGCTGCACTGCAGCAGTTGAGGGAAGGATGTCAGCTAGTTGTTCCTTCCAACAATAAGAGGACAATGCTTTGTATGTAGCAGTACTGATCAAGATCTGGAGTTCTGCATACTAAGAGTCTTGCAGATGTTGCATAGGTGTCATGTTTTCCTAAGTGTGATTCCAGAGAGCCCTAATATCTTCTTTGTCTTGTATACCAGTTCAGAGTTCCCAAATTTCTCAGGGTTCCTGAATATCCTTATTATGCATTTATTATTTAGTTTACAAATTAAGTTTCAAATCGCTGGCAAATCTAAATGTTCCTTCTCCTTCCCTGCCTTCTGCCTCCTTCCCATGCTTACCTGGCCTTTACTTTTTAAGTTCATCAAACAAAACTCTTAAACCCAAGCAAGATTAAATCCTCTAAAATTCTGTTTGGCCTTTCTTCCAGACATACTCCACCCTGGTTGTTATAAGTATGTTTAATTTGCCCAAAATATTAAATCTATAAAGATGGTTTATTCTTTAAATGTACAAATAGGTTTTTATTTTACTTTTTTTCTACTTTAAGCCTAAAGGAATGTCTTTGAAATACAATCAACTCTAGGTATACTGTGGTTATCTCAGGAGAGATTAGAGCAAGACAGATTCAATCAACTGAGGAGACAGAGTTATCTTACCTCCTCTGGAAGAAGAAAGAAAAGATACAAACCAAACAACTCTAAAGATAGAAATGTAAAAACCTTTTTGTATCTGTAATCTCTGGGAAAAAAGGGAGAAAGAAAGAAAAGTTTTTGTACCTTTGAAATATTAAGTGCCTATAACAATTTTATTTGAATGTTTCAGTATATTTTTCTCTGTATTGTTTTACTTTGTGTTTAACTAATGGTGTATCTCTTTATGTTCTTCTGTACCATTAATATTTTGTTTCTTTATTTGGTTTTTATAATTTTGCTGTATTCAATTTACTGGCAATTTAAGGTTTCTAGTTCTTAGAGATGTCCTGGGAGGAGGGTAATAACCCTGGCCCGCTCCCTACGGGGAGGGTGTCTCCAGTATTCCCTTCATTCCTAGTCAAACGGGGGGGGACACCCTGCAAATAGAGAGAGGAACCCTTATTCCAGCGAGTGTAGCATGCGCCGTTTTAGAAAGTTTGCCAGAGAAATTGCAGTGTGATGCAGCCGAGATTCGCCGTGTCGGCTTCCAGCCCGGCGGCGGCTGGTGTTGAATGGCAACCCCCGCTTTTCTCAGCTCCGGGAACAGAGCTGCTGCGAGCCCTGGCTACAGCCGAAGTGGGGAAAGGCTTCCCAGGGACGGGACAGCTACAGGGTAGCAGCCTGCCAAGCAGCCCAACACCTGAAAATGCTGAGTGCCTAGCCTGTGCAGCCCCGAGGAAGATCTCGGCCAGTTTCCAAGCACCCCTGCCAGGAATTCATCTCTGCAGAAAGCCCACAACCTTCCCCGAGAATCCAACCCCTGCAAAGGACTAAACACCCTGTGTTTAACACTGAAAGCTACTCAACTGTTCCTGACCCAGAAAGGGAAATGAATACACAAGATAATACTGCGGCAGTGAAAGAAAGCCATTCCATTTTCAGTTCTAAGACTGGACATTAGTTTTCAGAACTTACCACTTCAAAGACCAAGCTGAAACTGAACTGCTCATGCTCAGAAGAGGTGTGGCCTGGACAGCCAAAAAAAAAAAGTATAAATACCGAGCCTGGAACAGTGCCAGCCAGCATCCCTAGGAGCAGGCCTCTAATGGGATAGCTCAGTGCACTGCCAATTTGCAGGCACACCAATGCCGCCTTCCTTGCCAAACACGAGCCGGGCTCAATGGAGCCACACCTGACGCTGACATCACTAAAGCTGAAAATCACTCAATTTTATTCCTTTTTTTATTTTTCATAATAAACTTGCACTAATAAACTTTTATATCAATAAATGCATTTAACCTGAAATCACTCCTAGCTCTAGCATCTATTACACTGGTCATACAGCCTTTTCCTTCAGAAAAATAAACAAATATGATCCTCACTGATGAAGTTTCAACAAACTTGTGTTAATAAGTTTGTTGGGTTTTTTCTAGCAAAACTTTTTGCATTGTTGTCTGCTGCTGCATTTCTGTGGTGCACTGAAGCAACATGCGTTGTTCCTCTTTAAAGCAGGGAAAAGGCATGGGTAGCCTGAGAGCAGAAGCTCAATGAGAAGACATGAGTCAACCCACTCAGTTTTTTTCAGTCAGTAACTTGAAAATAATTGAATCAGATCAGCTCCTGACATGATGTAGGCTCATATTATCCTAGTCACATATCATGGGAAAACTCAGGCACAATCCCAGGCAGAGGTGACCAATGACTATTTTGCTTATTAGTTAAGTGAGATAGTAAAGGACTGTGAGGATACTGGCTATACATAAATTTTGGTTGGGCTAGTCAGTCTTCAAAGGTCCCTTCCGACCCATTTTGTAATTCCGTGATTTTAGCATATATGCCAGGCATTCTGGCAATGTATGACCTTTGATTAACAGGGGCAAAAGTTTTAGGTACATGAAGAGATGAGTAAACACACTTTAGCATGGAATAATTGGCTAGTTAATCTACGTTTAAATTGTTGGGCTGCTTTTCCTTTACACCTGATCCAACTAAATGCATGCGAAAATGTCTTGTTACTGATCAGTAATGTTTTGATAGCAGTGCCTCCCTAAATATATTCAATGACAATATGTATCCAGGAAAACAGTGGGATTTTATCTGTTTGTTCCCATGAGATACAAGTAAATAGAAGCTTCTTTGTGTGACCTTGCCTCGACACCTTTGTTTTTTTTTTTCATTTATCAAGGAAGGACAGTTTAGATTGTGCTTTGATGTAACATTTAAGTATAAATTAACTTAGTTGTACCCTATTGAGCTGTTTATATTCTAGCAAAAGAAGAGCTATTCGCTCCTGATATTTCCCAGCCAAGATCATGTACAAGCATACACTGTTTGCTACAGGGCTCCTTGAAAACCATTGCTGGTTGTATGGGTTAAAAGAGTTGCTTCTCAGTATACATGAAAAAGTGCTGTTTTATGCCAGAAAGTCAAGATGACCTAAAGAGATCAGTAAAGGATTAAAAAACATACCAAGGGGCCGTGACTTCAAAGGCTAGTCTACAGAACTTGGCTAAAAGTTCCAACTTAAATCAAGGACATAAAAAAGATCATTAACTGTTTGGGCTCAAAAACAGTATCCTTAAAGGAAAAGTGGTTCCAGCAGTGGGAGATTGTGACCACTGACTCATGGGCTACTGACTCAAGAAAGTCTCTGACTGAAAAGATGTACCTTTATGTCAGATGTGGGACTAGTTAGCAAATGTGTAGCAAATCAGTGATCAGTAAACAATGAATAGTTATTAGACAGTGAGAGAGAGGCAGATCCAAAGTATATATTTATGCATATATTCTTCAGATTGTGTGCTAGCTTCGTGGAACTACCACCTAGCACCGTTCTTTGTGCAAATATGAAATAGACCAAATATCTCATCTGTGTGTGTGAAATTGTCTTTGCACACTGGGTACTAAACTCTGTTTAGGACACAACAGTAAAACAGGATTTGTACTACAAACAAAGCAGTGTATCTTTAGTCAGTTCTTTGTCAGTTTAGCAGCTCTCAATTCCATCAAATAGGGCCTATGTCCTCAGGAATTCCTCTGACAAAGCTATTGCAAAGTATGTCAAAATTTTCTTAAGTTAAGATGTTCTTTGCTGTCAGAATGATCCTATGATCTTTGTATACTTCCAAGCCTAACCAGCACAAAAGGACATTTAATCAGTGGAAAAGGCAGCAGCCAGCATCCTTTAGTCAAGGACTTCCTGGAACTAACAAGCTTTAAGGATGTAGTAAATCAAGGTGCTGTTGTGTATCAGTAGAACAGATAGCAATTAGCATCCCTTAGTCAAGGACATCTTGTAACTAACATGCTTTAAGAATGCAGTAAATCAAGATGCTGATATATGTCTATGTATGCATCACTAACTTGTCAAAAGACTCAAGATCCATATATCCTATAGATGAACTGTCTTCATTATAATGCTAAAAATTGTGTCACATGAGTATCCAGGCTTGTACAATTCTGAAATAAGGAAATAATCAATGCCTATCTTGAGTGTGTAATTATTGGCCTGTTGCACACCAGGTAATGAATCTGATTTTCCAGACAACTGGGTCCCCAGAAACGGGGAGATCACCCAAATCCAATCTAAAAAAACTTATAGCATAGGACAAGTGACTAAAGGCTGAAATCTCTGAGCATTCAGTAAAGAGAAGAGTAGTGTTAGAGAGTGAGAGTGAGCCAGCTTCACTTTCTCATCTGAGTAAAGTGAGGAGAATTTATCCCTGTCCTTCT
>JAWWEW010000041.1:61678394-61689199 GCA_035583185.1 Anabacerthia variegaticeps | reverse complement strand
CTGAGTGCTCATCCAGCCTGTTTCCTTTTCTTTATTGCCAAAGACTGCTGTCCACTCACCCTCAGGCATGGCTGGGCTTAACCCTTCCTGCTTATCCCTTGCTGACCTTCTGTGAGTCGGCGGGTTACCCAGGAGCAAGCTGGAGCTCTGTATTATACAAGACTTGCTTTCATCCAGGGCTTTTTTTGGGGAGTTTAATTTCTCCTTCAACCAGGTGCCGCTCCAGAATAGTGTTCTTAGGATTTTCATAATTTCTTAGCTCTTTATTTGCTGATAAACACTTATCACCTGATCTGCATAGCCCAAGTATAGTATTAGTCTGACTTGTTTAGATTCACTTACTTTTATTCTGCATTACCTTGTGCTTGGCCCTAGTGAGATGCCTGCACTGCTGTGAAGGGGCAGGAAGATGCACACAGCCAGTAAGATCTACAGAAATATGAAAAGTATTCTCACAGTTTTTCACTCATGTAACTAATAAGCAAAACTGCTGGCAGCTGTGTGGTCATGTTCCCTACACTGCCAAACAAAAAACGAAGCTGAGAGATGCACTATATATTCCTATAGCAAAATGAACCTAAAATAAAAGGTGATGATGAGCTGTTAGGTTGGCTCAGTCCTGCCATGGAACTTTACTTTCTGGCTGTGGTCTCACAAACAGGTGGGACAGGATTAGGTCTCACTTCTCCAGTCCTCATCTTGCCTCATATCTCTGTGTTGCCAGCCTCACCCTTGCACTGTCACTTCTGATTTCAATGAGAGATGATGAAAATAGCGACCAAGGGTGCTCTGGAACAGTGACCCAGATATCTTGCTGGTCTGCAAATGTGAATATAAGTCAGTCATCCTACTCCATAAATAGTGGAAAGTTTGGGGCTCACTCAGCTCTCCTGCAGGTCAGCAGGCTGTACACTGTACCTCCCACTGAGCAAGGATGCTTCTCAAGGTTACTCCTCAGCACTGAGAGATTCCTTGCCACAACAGGTTCACAATGAGCAATTAATAGCATGTTAAACTTTGAAATTTTAGCTAAATCATATAAAGGATTAATTGTGCACATGAAATCCTTTAGACAGAAACATTAACCAAGTCTGGGACTAAGTCTGAATCTGGCCACACTCAGACTCCTCTCTGAGAAAGAGTTTAGGCAGCAAGGGGGTCCTTTCTGCATCTTGTGACTCAATGGGAGGATCTCTCTGTCTCTGTCTGACCCTGTTCTCTATGCAATAAATAACCAGTTGTACCTTGCTATTGAATCTTGATAAACCACTGTCACACTTAAATTCTTAACTCACTGCTTTACATTGATAAAGTATGACTTTGCTTCTGTTTTGCAAAGTGAAGTGCATCACTCCATCCATGACAGTATGGACCTGAGACAGCCAGGACACAGCTGAAATCCACATCAAGGAAACAGGACTAAATGCAAAAGAAAAGTGCCTCACAAGAAAGAAATTTTCCTACAGTGTCTAGAAAATTAGGACAATGATGATGTTCAGGGGAGAGTGAGCTCAGCATTTACACTACTGCTTAGAAATTAATACATTTGTGGGAATGAGGGTGCTTTCCTGTGAAGAATATGATGGAATCGGTGAATTTGCTTTTGGTTCAATAGGAGTCAGATTTAGATTCTAACCTGGGCTTCTGAGCCAGCAGGTCTGCAATAGCAGTTGTTTCCAGCTGTTGACAAACAGCTATGAGAGGAAGTTTTTTAGCTTGGACATACAAGGTCTTTCAGGCTTTAGATGTGCACCACATCAATTAGGTTTGTAATTCTTTTTGTAATTAGTTTGTAATTAGGCTGTAATTCCAATGGGCCACAGATGGTAAACACCTTCTGTGTCTTCGTCTATGGCCAGCAAGAAGGTTACATGCAAAAGCCAGTCTATACTGGAAATTTCATAGCATAAATCTAATATAGTCATAGAGAAATTTATTTATTGAGTAACTGATGATGAAGAGTCATGTGAATTTTTTATGTTTACAGTGACTAAACAGTCAGTAATTCAACATGAAACTCCTGTATAGCTTAGTGCCTGGGGCAACTAAGGGTTCTATAACTTTGTCCAACCTTGCATTTGAAGGAGGAAGGAATCACTATGGATTTCAGGAAGCCTCTTTCAGACCATGATTAGGATATGTTGATGTGACTTCAGAGCAAGGCATCTCTCATGCAAACTGCTTGCATGGCAAGAGACATAAAACAGCTTGCCATATCCTACACACACCTCCACGTGCTCATCTACTCAGAATTTTGTGCCTAACTCTTCTCAAGTTATGTGGTTAAAGCAGGTGCTTTGTGGCTGAATTTGCCTGCAACAAACACCATAAGATTAATCAAATTATATAAAAGAACTCATCATAAATGTGCTGTATGACATAACGTATGTGCACATAACAGATGGTTTTAAAACCCCACAGAAGTGCAGGAAATTTACAGAAGCAGAAAGCTACTTGTACTGGCCATAGCAGGTAGGAGGTAATGCAGCAATCCTGAAAATCCTCCAAATAAGCACTAAATACCTATGCTTAGGGGAAACAAACAAACAAACAAACAAAACTCCCTCACTAAATACCTATGCTAAAGGGGGGAAAAAACCACAAAAAACCTTCAGTGCCCCAAGGCTTAATTAATCAGATAAACCACAGCTTTAAGGAGTCAAGGGAGAATAAAGATTCAGTACCACAAGACTCAGGGTCATCACCATGACATTTGCATCACTTATGCAGGATCCCTGCAAACTTTAGCAAGGAGAAATAATTATTTACTTGTCTTTGTTGATATAATTAACCATTAACTAGATTGAAACTCTCTTAGAAAGGACAGCATGGAGGTTTATACCTTTCCTTACCTGACAGAATACATGATTTCCAGATGAATCATTTTCATAAAATCCACTCATACATCACAGAGGAATTAATTCAATTGATTTGTTAAAAACAAGGTTATAAAACACACTTTCATGATACTAGAAAATCCTTAAGTTGATGGAAATGGAGAGAAATCAAATCAAACTATTAGAAAAACCTGGAAGGAAACAGTAACTGCAACATTTAAATTACTACAGATCCCTCTACAAATGCTTGAGCCAAGCTTAGCCTTTCTGAATCAATGACTAAGTGGCAAAGGTACCCTTCAGAGCTGGGGTACTCCAGACAACCTCAGACTTTTCTCTCAAGAGACTAATTTGCAAATAAACTGGGCTGCAAGCTGAGCCTTGTAAGACAGCGTGCTGATTAGCATTTAGGTAAAAATCAAGTACATTTAAAGAGGGTTTGTACGCAGCAAAGGGGACAGATCACTAAATTACCTCTGAACCTGGCCCTGCACAGGCAAGGCATTACCAGTCTAGCTTTGGGATGAAGTATTTCCATCAGACCATGTTGTCACTTGGACTCTCTCCTGTGAAAATTATGAAAACCTAAGAAAAGGAGCTGTACAAATGGTGACTGGTGTTGTATGTGCAGTAAATCCTGTCTCTGCAAGATAACCATCAGAAACCAAGAATCATGACTCCACTGAGAATAAAAAAAAGATGATGCCATAAATCCTCTAAACAAGGAGATAACACAGAAACAAAGTGTTGATAAGGCTAAAGAAGACTTTTGCTTGAACTTTTGAGCTAGCCTTTAGTCATTTGCATAGTAAAACACACACACGTGGGCTGTAGTATCCCCTTACGCAAATAAACCCCTTTCCCATAAAGCATCTGTGATAAAAATAAATGGCTACTGTGCCTTTAAATGAAGGTTAGTAGCTATATGCACAGTGGCTATAGGTTTAGACTGTTATGTATGGGGGAAATATTTATTTTTCATTGTCTGAAGTGCATAAAACTGGGAAGTTGGCATACTGAGTGGGTGCTACCTTTGGATTTACAAACTAGCACCCAACTCTGCGCAGATATGAAATAAATAACTCTGTGTGAACCAGCTTCTTGCATGCTGGATAGAATCAAAATTTGGGACTACACTGGGACTGTTGTAGCTGACAGTCACTAGCTTGGCCTTGCTCTTGTTTTGTGGCAAAACATTCTGTAAGTTTCAAGTTCTCTGCAATGTTGTGCATGGCACACATGCTCTTCAGAGGGGTAAGTCAGGAAAACACTAAGCTTACTTTTAGGCCATTTGATAAGGTGCAGCTCTAAAGACACTACATGATTCTATGCTGATAGGTCCACAAATATTGAACATGCCTTAGCAAATTTTATTACAGTATATTAGCCTATACTTATTAAAAATATACAGAAGAACTGGAAAGCATAGCAGACAAAACACCACAGAAGCAAAGAGCTTTCCTGTAGTGAGTCCAGCTAGAACTTGTTTGACAACAGAATAAGCAAATACAATTAGCAATTTAACTTGCATACATGATGTTGTGATTGATAGCATTCCTTGAAATCTTAGTTTTCAAATAACCCTTAAAGTTTTATTTGCACCTTAAGCAGACATTTGCATCATAAATAATATGGTTGTTTTGGAAGTGAGAGTGGAAATGTGCTTGGGCAAATGGAAACATGAGAAGAAACAGTAGAACAAGGACTAACACAATGGCATATATTGTTATCTAATATCAGCAGTTCACCTGGGTCAAAGTGGAACCTATGAATGGTTTCATTCAATAACCAGAAAGCAAGAAAACGAAAGCATAAGTTAGGATGACAGAAGGATAGAAGAACTGGCCTGGAGCCAGAACGTAACTAGAAAGGGAAAACAAAAGCAGAGCATTGACACAGCAGTTTTGTCTAAGACTCACGTGGAGTGAAACTAGATACTAAGATCACAGTAACTGTTGACTCTCAAAGGTTATCCAAAGATAGTTAATTTTTAGCAGTGAGAAGGACCTCAGGATACGTAGAGAAGATTAGTACTGGCATGTCTTATCCTACGTGTTGTGTACAAACTGTCCTGGCCAGATTACTTGCACACACATATACTTATCCTTCTGTTGGTGACAATATGAGTAAATAGAGTCAGCTGATTTATGAAGTTAAAGAAAAATCACTTTCCTTACCTACATGGTCTTGTAGTGAGTTTTGTTTCCTTAACTCCCACATAAGTTGGCAGAGAATCCAAAGCGAGAAGGCAAGAAGAAGTCTTTCCACCATTGCCTCTTAATTGTGAAAGGAAGTGATTGGATCCATTCTTTGGTAGGAACCACACACAGTGACTGACAGTGAGCATACTAGGAAAGTGAAGGACAGAGCCGAAGATGTGGAGAATGGAAGGAAGATAAAGAACAGGATTTGATCCATAAAATATTTGGAGAGGGAGACAAAAGGAGGAGTATATCAGTTCAGGAAGGTTAGACAGGATGAAAAAATAAAAGATTACAATCACTGTCAACTACAGAAGTACCCTGAAGAGTGAAAATCACATTCAAAAACCAGTTGCTTTTTCCCAGTCAAGAGAGATATGATGACCACTCTTCAGCTGATATTTCTTGTCCTCCTTGTCATAGGCAAGTAACCTTGGGCAGACCACAGATTCCCTCAGATGAGCTGCAGGTGTTGGCTGATAATAAACAGGGTTAGAAATAGCGAAAAGAAAATGAAAGTTATGTGGTGGAACATCCACACATTCTCCTGAATATAACTGAAGAACAGGACTGATTATGGCGTGGTGTGCTGCACAGACCCTATCCATGGTGAGGTTGACCAGTTCTGTGTCACCTGCTCTCCTACAGTGCTTTGCTCACAACACAGATTCATCAGTCCCAATAGCAATCAGATTTGGGATGTGGATTTAGCTTTGGAAACTCCCTTGGCAATACACCCTAATATCCATATCACATTAATAAATGTTCCTAGGAAGAATAAATGCAATCAGTGATCAAAGACACACAGTATTTCACACTGACAGAAAAATATACTGCACATGTGCTTATGATTAAACACATTGATTAATTACACAATCATTAAATTACATGCCTTAGGCTCATGAATACCATGTGACCATTTCTTAATCCTAACAGGTGTATTTAATGAGTGGGAATGGGGCCCTGTGGTGGTGCATCTTCACCCTCTTTTCTCTGGCCTGCTTGCACCTGCTCCATGATCTCACCAATTCTTGTCAGGCCTCGATCTTTATATAAGAGCTCAGCAGTGAAATAGCCCTTGGCTATACTGGGAAGTCTTGCAAGCCTAGGGTGGGGGTACTGCTGCCTGGCCAAGGTGAGAGATGAGAGTGGGAGTAATCATTCAGTCCCTGACAGTCTGGAAAGTTCTCTTATCTGAATTGTGGGCTGAGTTGAACAGTACCACTGTCACTGGAATTTTGAAAATTTTGGTAATTGCCACCCTGGATTGCAGCCAGGAAATTTACTGATGACTGAAGCCAACCAGCTCACGTTCCTATAAACAACATTCCTAAGTCAGACCCTTTGAGCTCTTCTTGCACTGCAGTGGGCTGTACCCACCTCTTCCTCTGAGTGGGACATCTCTCAGAGTATGTGAACTCTCAAGTTTGCAAAACTTTAAGGACCACTGGCTGGTGATGGCAACTGGTCTGATATTCCCACTACTTGAGATTCGGCCTCTGCCTTTTGAGAAATGCCGGAAGGCATTACATGTGGGTATTTCACTGATCCTTAAGGGAGTTTTTTTAATAGGTATACCTTTGTGCATATACATATCTTTGTGTGTGTGTTTATTAAGTTGAATGCCCTATAGCAGCTATAGTATAAATGTTATTATCTTGAATGCATAATTGTTACTATTGTCATGATTGTAATTGATTCTTGGTTAACTTAACATTTAAGAGCTTCTATGATTGTGCTGCTAAATCCTTTAGACATAAACCATTGACCAAGTCTGAGCCTAAGTTTGGATCCAGCTGCTCCCAAACTCTTCTGTGAGAAGGAGTTTAGAAAGAAAGGGGGTCCACTCTGAATCTTGTGACTCAGTGAAGGGTCCCCCTTATCCTTTTCTCCCTTAATCCTTTTAAATCCCTGCTCTCCAGATAAAACACTCTAAATTGATTCTAATTTGCTTTTCTTTTATATGTATTATCCATGTAGTAAGTAGGAGAGTGAACCTTGCCATTAAACTTTGTTGTGCTTTTGCAAATTCATATTATAGTTTGGTTTTCCTGTTACTTTTGAAGGTGATTCTTTAAGTGACTGCAACAACTCATTTTGTGAGAGGTCCAGGGTAGGAAAAGGCTGTAAGACAATTGAAATTCAGAATTTTTCAAGCTGCAAGGGTAAAAATGCCAGATTCAACATATCCTTCTTGGCCATCATGCTGACTGCACAGGCAATAGTTTTGCCACAAAAAAATGTCAGAAAGGCAAGTTGGTCCCAGGTCCATCCTCCTCCCTCAAAAAAAAAAAAAAAAAGTCTGCAGTGAATCAAGTGATGTAGTCCATGTCTGGAAACGTTTGGACAAAACAAATATTCCAGGTCAGAGATCCTGAAAACCCCTTTAAGGCATAGCTTACCAGAATCACAGGCGGGAAGCAGACTGTTTTAGATTTGTATTTTCTGAACAAACAAATACTCTAGAAAACTCATCTCTTGCCTCACTGTTGAATCCATGTTACAACAGGCTTCAAGTGGAAGTAATCAGAGGCAACACAAACATCAGAGATGTATTTGCCCTTACTGAGGTAAAACTGAAGCACACAGCACTCTATAATGGCAGTGATTGATTCTGCACGCCCTGAGGCAGTGGTGCCTGTGCCATTTATAGCTACTGCACTATAGTTTATAGTGCAGTTATAACCATTAGCCTGCTAGTGGTATGTAGGTGTTGTTCTTGTTGCAGTCTTAGGTGTGCATCTAAAGAAGGTTCCAGTTCTGATATCAGTTATACACATCCTTAACACATTCTGCCATGATCAAGTTACAGGTCCCTTAGGCAGTGTTTGAATTACAAGGTTTTGGTTTTCTTAAAAATTGAACTGCAACATGTATCATTTGTGTGGACCAAAGAAATACAGTTAATAATAATAATACAATTTATTGTTTGCGTAACTAAAGTCTTAACAGCAAAGCATTGCAGTCAGTCTGGTGACAATGGTACCAACATTAATAGCCTAATTAATATCATTATTATGGAAAAAACCCAAACTAATTAGCAATTAATACTAATTAAGCAGTATGGAAGCTTCCTAGTACCTACCTATGCCTGTTCTCTGGTGCAAGAATTGCCCTTCCACTACCCTTCTGGCTCCAAAGGTTGAAGGTAAAACAGGAGAGTTATGGTGATTTGTTAGTGTCCCTTGTTCTTTATTGGGAGAAAGTTGATGCTGTTAGTGGGAACTTCATTACTCTAGGGTCTGCGCTTGGGTTTGTTACATATCTTGTAACTTGTACCACATCTTCCTCTTTCTTTATTGCTTCACAATTGCTTATTATGATGTAATTCATTGTCTGTAGTTTAGTTTGTCAGATAATTGCTCTTCCTTCTGTGTTGGTTTTTTTTTCCCTGTAAAACCGGTTTTATCTGGCTCCCAAGGCTGCATTCCTTTAGTGACTGGTAATTGATCACTGGTGACTTGTTTATGACCCTGGGGTCACTGGTATCGTTGGGTGCTTGTACTTTCAAGGCCTCTGCTATCATCCTGCACTCCTACTCTTCCAGATGTTTCTAGGTCACAGACACAGAATAATGACCTATTTGCACTAACTGCAATTACATAAAAAAACTACTATAACAGAGTAGCATACAATTGCACAAAGTTAACTCATGTTAAAACAACTTAGATAATATTATATGTAATCTGATTGTTAGGCAACTGCTGCTACAGCTAAACAAACAAGTGCAAAGCCCCACACAGGCCAAAACAAGCTCAGACAAAGCACCCATTGACAAATCTCAGGCTTGAAGCAGTACAAAATTAAGTTGCAGTCTCCAGCCTCTGCACCAATGATGGCACCACCAC
Organism: Anabacerthia variegaticeps; assembly: GCA_035583185.1. Lineage (NCBI taxonomy): Eukaryota > Metazoa > Chordata > Aves > Passeriformes > Furnariidae > Anabacerthia > Anabacerthia variegaticeps. The sequence goes on along the minus strand of JAWWEW010000041.1, from coordinate 61,680,313 downwards.
TTTACTTGGGCTTCAAGACTGCATGGTCAAGATACAGTTTCCTGACAGCATTTCCATTGGTGACTCCATGACTTTTATGTCTATCAAGATACCCTGGTAGCATAGCTCATATTTTCTCTGATGTAGCTTGACATACTTCAGTGTATAGTATCTTGATAGTTTGATCAGGATGTAGAGTCCTAATAGTCTGAGCACATTCCAATCTAGTTCTCCTCTACGGTTAATGACTAGATACTTCCCTGTTGTAGAAACCTTCAAAATTCATTTTATGTGTTAATGGTAATACAATATGTGCATACAATACTTTTTTTATAACTGCTTGTCCTTAATATCTGTCTAATTAGGGCATGTTACTGGTATGAGTTTAAACCTGATTCTGTTCAGTTTATGATACCATGTCCTTAGTAATGAAGGACCAAAACAAGAATGCTCTACCACTGTAAAAGAATACCCTGTGGGTAGAAGGCTTTGAAGCATGAATGCATAATTTCAACATGAGCAAAATTTGGCTGACTGTTAGGAGTTCAGTGTTAAGTGCATTGGATGTATAGCTGTGAACATCCATGGGGATGAACTTCTGGGCAAGTAATCCCAGTATACAGGCCTTCAAGTGATTTCAGAGGTCATGAGGTGATAAAAGGATGAGTGGTTTGAGATTCAGATTATTGTGCACAGGGAATATGATTCTGGATATTTGCTTGAGCCAAAATGTAGTGAAAGTCAGGAGATGAGAAGATTATTTCAAATAAGGTTCTATGCAAAGAGATTGATAAATGGATGAGTCAGTCTAGGAACCATTTGTGGATCAGACATGTGAAAGCTCATCAGAAAAACAGCATTAGGAAAATGAATTGAAGAGGGGTGGTTATGCCTGTAAGAGAGATTGCTGGGCTGAGGCATGTGATACAATGAGGAACAGCAAACATCAGTGCCCAAGAGAAACACAAAGATTAGGAAAACAGGAAAAGGAAGAGACAGGAATAATAAAACGTACAATGCATTAACATGATAATTGGAAATATACTCTACATGTGTGACTACACAAGTTACTGATTCAGCTGGAGGCTTTTGTTTTGAGGGTTTAGTGACCTTGACCAGGTCTGAGGATGAAGCAACAGCCGCAAGTGCTGAATGACCTTCAGTCATCCTGGCTGCACAAATGGTGATGAAAACCATGAAAACTGTTACAGAGGCGTTACAGAAGACAATGAAAAGTACAGGAAGAACTGAAATTACCAGTTATCCCTGATCTTGACAGCTTTAAGAAGTTCAGGTTGCTTGGCATCTGGGATTTAGTTCTGTGCAGCCCTTTCCTGCAAGGAAGATGCTGTTCATTTTGTGCTTACCTTCACTAGAAACTCCTTCAGAGTGGGATATTTTAACCTGGATAACTGAGTTGCATTAGGAGTGGCCAGAGATATGAAACAAAATAGAAAATTGCAAGAATAGGAATGAGAGAAGTGAAGGGGCCCCTTTGAATATATGCATATGCAGAGGTTGGGGGCACAATTTTGTGTTTGAAGTTGTTGACAGAACACAATTTGCAGGATAAAGGTTGAGGTCCTTCTGTCACTATAAATAGGATGGGTCCTCTGTGATATAAAATCGATGAAATGCCATAATTTGAAGCATATAGAATACTAAAAATATTCTGCTTTGATAGCCATGTTATTCATTGCAATGTGAGGGCTTGGGAGATTGGTGAGGAGTCAAGGACAGGGCTTGGTGTGTATGATCTAGTCTTAGTTCACAAAGCAAACATCCTGTGCCTGCTGATAATCATCAGTTCACAGTGACTCCAGATTCTAATTACCTCAACATTGAATTGTTTAAGTGCAGCCATGTTGTTACAAATATACTAATGTAGAAGTAGTTATGCTAAGGTTTAAGTTGCTCAACTAGGCCCAAGGAGGGGTAAC
>JAWWEW010000041.1:61647602-61668371 GCA_035583185.1 Anabacerthia variegaticeps | reverse complement strand
GGGAGGCAAGGCAAGGCGGAGCAGGGAAGGCAGGGAGGGCTCAGGGAGTGAAGGTGAGGCAGTGAAGGAGCAGGAAGTCGAGGCGGGGAGGGCTCAGGGAGGTTCAGCTCAGCGCGGGAGCCCCGCAGGCTCCCACAGCCCGGCCTGGGGGCGCTGCCGCGGCCGCCGCAGCCCCGTCCCGGCGCGGTCCCTCCCCGGGGCGGTGCCGGTGCCGGCCTTTGTGGCGCTGCCCGGGGCCGGGCCCGCCTCCCGCAGCTCCCGCCCCTCCCGCCCCTGCCGCTCCGCCCGGCCCGGTCCGGTCCGGCCCTGGTGCGGGTCTCCTTCCGCCTCCCCGCGGCCGGCGGCGCTCGGTGAGGGCGGCGAGGCCTGGGAAAGGCCGGGGGGTAGAAGGGAGGGCAGGGGAGGGCAGCGGGGCGAAGGGCGGCTGGGTCCACGGAGGAGCCGCTGCCGGGGGAGCCGCCGGGCCTTGCGGGGGGCTCGAGGCGGGCGGCGGAGCCCAATGCGGGGCGGGGAGCGGGGCCGGGAGCGGGGCAGGCCGCGAGGAGTCCCCGCGGCCCTGGCGGGAGCGGCCGCGGGTTCGGGGCTGACCGTGGGTTCGTGTCCGGGTCCGGGTCCAAGCTCCCCCCCGCAGGACCGATCTACCTCAGCCCGTATCGCGCCCTGCGGGTGCCCGAGCAAGGACAATGCGACCCGCAGGCTGCAGGAACATCCCCTGCCCCCATCGCCGTAAGGACGCAGAAGTTTATTTACTGCGTTTCTCCGTAGGGTATGGCAATCCGGGGAGATGCGATTGAGAGGTAATATTTAAAAAAAAATAAATAAGGAGCCCCCTCCTCCCCCCAAAACCGACCGGACTTCCACTAGGTCTGTGACTTTACGGGTTTGCGGACTCATAGTGGGGGGAAGACGAGATGTTTCGAGTCCCTTGTGTTTAAGCTCTGTGATGCAAGTGATTTTATTGCTTCAGCCTTTCAGGTAGGCATCACAAGGTGTGCGGTAAGGGGCTGGTGCTCTGCCTTGTTGAAGAGGGATACCTGCAGTCGTGTGTTGTGGATGAATGAGTAAGACTATTTATACTATTAAAGGGGAAAAAAATGGTTTTAAAGAGGTGTAGGTTTAGTGTTTCTGCCTTGGCTTGTCTTAGTAGAGCAGCTGAAAGAATTGCCTTGCTTTTTCCATCTGCAGAGGCAGATGGAAATGTAAGAAAAAATTGCAAGTACTCCATCAATGCTTAGCAACTTTCTTCTGATGCTCCGGGAGATAACTTCACATGCTCTGGGCATTGATGAAAACCAGAGGCATCAGGTAGAACGTTAGTAGGTTTTTCCCTGGAGCACTGGATATTTTTCAGAAGCCCATAGGAATGCTGGTGGCTGTTTTCCTAGAAGTTGTTAGGAGGTTGACTCAACTCTTTCTAGGAGCTCTGTGGTAACATTTGGCGTTTCCCACTCCTAACTAGCCTCTTGGGAAGATGCGAAAATATAACAAAACAAACCCAGCTCACGTGACTCCTGATAAATATTTTCTTCCTCTCCATCTGAGAATGATGGGAGTAACTTGCTACTAACATAACAAACTCCTTACTGGGCTTCTTATCGCCCAGTTGCCTTGAAATTAACCAGCTGGTGTCCCAAAACATTTAGATAGACATTCCTGGCAGAGAAAACAGATTTGCGTTAGTGATGACTTTTTTATTAGTGTCCTTTACTCTCGATGGTTGTACCAGTATAAAAGTTCTCCTGAGTCTCACAGCACAGAGCAAAACTTACAAGCAAACTTACTAAGATTGTTCTGAAGATGTTTACCAGCAATCGGTAGTTCACTGTCTTCATATGGATCATCTCAGTGAATTGGGAGGCTTTTCAGTGTTAAAAAAATCCAGCCCTCTTTGCAGATCAACCTTAAACAGTATTTTTTTTTTTTCCAGGAAATAATATATTGTCTATTGTTTGGCAGAAGAAAAAAAAACATTGCGGCATGCTTCATACCAAGTCTGTTATGGGGTGTTTCGGTTCCTTCTAAATAGTAGCTAAAACTGGTTCATTGGTCTGTCAGATTTTTGGAAGAACTTTTATTTGTCATTTCGGTTCCATTTTCTACTTAAAGCACAGATGCTTTTTTGCTCCTCCCCTTTCCTACCTGTCTTCAGGAAAAATAATTGTAAATCAGTAAAATACTCTGATTTGCAGGAGGCTGTCCTTCAAATACTGGCCTTTTGAAAGCCAGCAAATTATTGACTTGGATGTTTTCTGCAGGCAAAGGTGTTTTGGTAGTACAATATTTTCATACATTTCCAAAAATTCCACAAAACGCTGTTTCCCAATTGTTTTGTTTGCCCGTGTGTGTGTAAAAAATCAAAAGGGGCCTTTTGTGTTTAGTCACCTCTGATAGAGTGGAGGTGTGATGGTGCAAGTGGCCCTGTGGTGGTGGTATGTTCCTCAGGCAGTTCTTTTGCCCATAAGGGACCTCTTGAGCTGCTTGCTATGACCTTTTGAGCCACCACCTTGTTCTATTGGCTTCTGGCTGTGGGTTGCAAGCAGAGGAAGGGTTTTCTTAAATCCTGTGTGTGTTGAGCTTGCCCAGTTTCATTCTCTGCAGCCGTGAGCAGTGGGTTGTAGATATGAGACTTGGTCACAGTGTTTGTGGTCTTTCTTGATCCTAATCAATGCAATAATGAACCTGTTAGATTGATGTTGAGCTTTTCTTCTCTTTGTTGAAGACTAATAATCATCAGAGAGCAATACTCCCTACCCCTTAATTTAAAAGGGTTCACTGAAGACAGCAAAGAACAAGTAAAGGAGGGAGCAAAAGGCCAAGAAGGTGTGATTCAATTATCTTAATTCCTAGAGCAGCTCATGGTTTGCTAAGCATGACTGAGGGCTTGTGAAAAACCAGAGCCTGCTGGTGACTCTCAGGGAGAGGAAAGGAAAAGGTGAAAATGCCCACTATGCTTGTTAGCACTGGGTGACTCCTAATATTTGCCTTCATGAACTGATTCTGGGAACATATAAAAGCTAACTGTTGCTTCACAGCAAATTGGGCTTCAAATTCTGCCAGGAGATCTTCTGATGTATTATTAGTTATTGGGGACATAGGGGACTCTACAGTGGTATTGTTGATATGTTGATATTTTTCCTTTGGAAAAATTAGTGCTTGCAGCTTATTGGTTATTGTCCCTTCTAGGAGCAAAGACCAGTGAGGACCTCCTGTTCTTCCAGTGAGTGTATCACATCTGTCTGAAGAGACACACTAAGGAGATTGCTGAAGTAAGTGATCTTTATTTTTTTTTCAAAAGTGAAATTGTGGAAGCTGTTTTATTGTCTAGTCTGGTTCAACCTGAAGCACCACAAGTAGTAGCATTAGTTGGTCCAACTGAAGATTTAGGCATGGGGAAGAATATAGGCTTGGGGGAAATGTAAGCTTCTCAACCTGTCCTTATTACTCAAAGTCTTTCTAAATTACGCTCAATACTGTTACAGTCACAGTTTTTCAGAGAAGTCTAGTACTTTCCTTTTGCTGACAGGAAATGATTTTTTCACATATTTGATTGCTAGATGCTACTGGGATATTTCTGACTATCATTTGTGTTCCTGATAAGCATGAGAATTTTAAGTTCTCAACAGTTTTGCATATGCAAAGGGCAGTGCAAACATAGGGCAAGATAGCTGTAGGATTTTTATACTTAAAGGAATTGCAGGAAAGCTCATTTAATGAAAGAATTAATAATATAACTTAGAGTATAAGGAAACTTCACCAATCACCAGAGAAGATAGACTTTTTAAAAACACTCCTGTGATTTTGGAGCTAGTAATATTCCTTCATGGTGGGTATAAATGATTTCCAGAAAATGCAAATATGCCAAAGAGCTCTTCTAGTGTGTGCTTGTGAAAGATCTCCATGACTGAAATGCAATGCACCTCAGCCAGTATTATGTACATGATCGCAAACCTTTCTCCTGTTAGTAGCTTTAGGTGTTGAATGATAAGGCACCAATACTTTTGAAAGGGGATGTTGACAGCTACTGGGGGTATAAGACAGTTCTTTAAATCTGCCTTAAAACTTGGAAATTCTTCAGAGATTGAAGCATGTTTCATGGTTTCTCTCTGTTGTTTCTGTGAAGTGTTGACAGTAAGTAGGAATTTGCAGCTGTAGTGTAGGGGTATAGGTATTTTCTAAAAAAAGTCATTCCATCGAAGGAGAAGCAACTTTGGATGCTTCCTTATCGTTAGCTGACCCTCTCCTATCATAGTAATAGTCACAACTAGAAAAGCATGAGATATAGATGTATATTGGTGGGTATGTATTTCATTTATGTACATGAACTGTACTGTAGAGGCAAGGATATTCCTGTATAAAGGAGTCTGATGATAGTATTGGAAAAGTTTTTATCTGTAGGTTTCTGAATAGAGTATTTGTGAATGTCAATTTGTGTCGATGAATCCTGTCTCTGTTATTAATGCCTTTTCCCTGAAAATCTTTTCTGTTAAAAATTACTTTTTTAGGCTTACAGCTATTGGTAAAAAGTGAACATTATTTTTCCAGAGAGGTGTAAACTATAAATGCTTGGTTGATACCGTCAAGCAGTCAAATACAATCTTGTAGATTTCATTTTATTTTGAGCAGTGATATCTCATTTGCTTGTGTTCATATGTTGCTTGGTATCATGGAGAGCTAGAACTTTAAAACTCTTTGTGATGCATGGCTCTTTCAAATGCCTCGAGTCCATAGCGCTTGCAGAAAAGTCACTTTTATCTTTCGGAATAATTTCTTTGAGCTCAGTTTAGATGCTGCTTATGACAAATTCAGATTTTTCTCTATCTAGTGATTTTGGCTGTTGGTATGTGGCATGGTGTTTATCTGTATTATCTCATTCATGGTGAAAAGAATGACCTCTTTCCTCCTGCCCTGTTGACTGTGACCGCAGTTCCCATGACACTTGAGGCATTGTTTCTGGGTGCAATTCTATAGCTGTAGGACTGTGAATCAGTTGCCAAATGCCATGGAGTGCTTTTTCCTTGTTTCTTGATTTTTGTTCCATCTCTGAATAAGTTTTAAAATTGAATTGCATGATTTTAATTTCTCAACTGCAGAATTCCCAAGCTCCCTCCAAGTTTTAAGGCACACTCAGAGATTGAAGCATTTAATTGTTTCTCTTCATTTCACTGTTGTCACCATGAAGTGTGATAAGTAGAAATCTGTAACAATAGTCCTACCTCAAGCATCCTTGTTAAAACATAGTTTCAGATATTTAACATAAATACTAAACTTGAGAACATGTGAGTGCAGCAGGATGTTCTCTCTATTCAAGTGGGAGTGAAACAGCTTGAATATGACCCTACATGCAAAAATTGCCAGTGATGAAGGAAGGGTGGTCACGTTGCTTTTGGTGTTGAAGAATGCTGAGGCCAGCCTCACTGAAACACCTCAAAATTAAACAATATGAGGATGTGAAGAAACTGGTTTCCTGACAGATGTTTCCTCATAGAGGAACCAACAAGTGGTAGTAATAATAACTTACTTTAAATGAATTTTGTTTTGCTCAGCTAGCATGACCAGCCTAGCAATGTAGTACTGATAGTCAATCACTTTATCCTATTGAAGCCCAAGCCCTCTTTCTTATGGCAGATTTCTAGCACACCCCTTCTAGGAGTGTGTGTAGAGATTCCTCATTTAAGTGGGGATGCTTCTCAAGATTACTTCTCAGTGCTGACCAAAAGAAATTTGCCCGTGGTCATTGGTATGGGTCAGCAGTATCAGTCTGTCCTTGAAAATTATTAAGCTACCTTTGAAAAAAAAATTTATTAAATAGTGCTCTCTAATAGCAGTAATAGCCTTCTATACTGAGGAAGGTCGTGCGCAGTTCATCTTCAGTCACATCACATGGCACATACAGGACAAACCCTGGAATCAGGACCAGCCAGCATGGGCTTAAGAAAGGCAGATCCTGTTTGACCAACTTGATGTTCTGTGATACGGTGACCCACTTAGCGGATGTCCTGGGTTACACAAAGACTCTGGTATCCACCTTTTCTTTTCCCTTTTCCCCTCATATGCCTGCTAATTTAATTTAGACTGTGGGGAGGGACTTAATGGTGGTACTCCCTTATCCTGGGAGAAGAATGTATCCACAAGAGTGAAAAGACTGGAATGCTGATGACTCAGAAAATCCAGATGTTAAGGCATGCATACCTGCCACCTCAGGCTACCAGCTGGGTGTTGTTTCTTTGTCCTTATACAAATGACTCACGTGTGATAACTCCCCTTGGGGAGGCATCAGGGCAATTCACACACATGGCCTGAAGATATTATTCTCTGCTGATGGCCATTATGGATGCACCTGTGCTGACATAACAGGCAGTCTTAACATCTTAGAAGGTGTCAGACTCTTGAAATGACCCTTGATCATCCAGTGAAGAACTCCCTGCCCCAGGGGAGGTACCAGAGGCATTCCCACTTACCCTGAGCCCAACAAAAGACTATACTCAGACTTCACTTTACTTGGCAGATCAAGGGTCTCCTTCCCTCACTCCAAAGGATTTCTGCCATCTGGGGCTTCTACCACCACCTTGATGGATCAGGACTACAACCACCATTGGAGCTGCAGCGACCAGGTCTCATTGCTGGATCCAGTGGGTGCCTTGTGCATCCTTCCAGTTGCCTGCGGGTCTGCGGCCCTGCTCCAGCTGCATGTGCTGGCAGTCTAGCACTGACCCTCCAAACTATTCCTGCCAGGTTTTAACGGGTAGGGGGAGGCCAGCTGCCATCTTGTTTTAGTCTGGTGGGCAGGAACTTGGGAATTTTCTGGCTAGCTTAACCCAGTTTTATCAGTATTATTGTTTAGCATTCTTCTTGGCAAAAAGTTTTTTCATTTACATCCGTGCATATTAGATCTCTCTCTGTTTTGGAGAGAACCAGGGGTATTGAATTGAAGGAAGGAGACTTCTGTCTGAGGTCTCCACCCTTCCCAATTGTCTCAAGCCAAGACAGCAGATAAGGGAAAGGCTGTGGATGTTGTGTACCTGGACTTCAGTAAAACCACTGACACTGTTTCCCACAGCATTTTCTGGAGAAACTGGCAACCCATGGCTTGTTCAGGTGCACTGTTCACTGGGTAAAAAACTGGCTGATGGCTAGACCCAGAGAGTGGTGGTGAATGGAGTTACATCCAGATGGCAGCCAGTCACTGGTGTTCCCCAGGGCTCAGTGTTCAGGCCAGTTCTGTTTAATATCTTTACTGATAATTTGCATGAGAGAATCAAATGCAGACGACACCAAGTTGGGTGGGAGTGTTGGTCTCCTTGAGAGTAGAAAAGACCTACAGAAGGGTCTGGACAGGCTGGATCAACGAGTGCAACAAAGTGAGGAGTTGGGTCTGGCCCTTTGGTCAAAACAACCCCATGCAACTCTTCTTGGAGAAGAGTGGCTGGAAAGCTGCCTGGTGGAAAAGGACCTGGGTGTGCTGGTTGATGGCCCCCTAAACATGAGCCAGCAGTGTGCCCAGGTGGCCAAGAGGGTCAATGGCATCCTGGCCTGTATCAGGACCAGTGTGGCCAGCAGGACCAGGGCAGTGATCATTTCCCTGTACTTGGGACCGGTGAGGCCACACCTCAGATATTCTGTTCTGTTTTGTGCCCCTCACTACAGAAGAGATATTGAGGTGCTGGAGTGACTCCAGAGAAGAGCACATTGAAGCTGGTGAAGGGTCTGGAGCACGAGTCTGATGAGGAGTGACTGAGGGAGCTGGGGTTGTTTAGCCTGGAGAAAAGGAGGCTCAGGAGGGACCTTATCACTGTCTACAACTACCAGAAAGAGTTTGCAGCCACGTGGGTGTCAGTCTCTACTACCAAGGTAACAAGCGATAGGACAGGGGGAAATGGCCAGTTAGATTGGATATTATGAAAACATTGTCCACTGAAGGGATTATCAAGCATTGGAACAGGCTGCCTGGGGAAGTGGTTGAGTCATGAATCCTGGAAGTATTTAAAGAGGTATAGATGTGGCACTTGTGTTAATGGTTGGACTTGATCTTAGGAGACCCTTTGAACTTAAGTTATTCTATGGTTCTGTGTTTTGCAGTAGATAATTTAGATAATTCTGATTCAGTCCTTAATTATTAGTCAATGATCATCAATTGACATAAATATTTTAAGTCTAAATATAAATACTATAAATGTATTTTGTTTGCCATCCTTTATCCTGCGTGACAGAGTTGTATAAAGAATCATTTACACCTGTATAATCCTGTAGACATAAACCATTGTGCAAGTCTGAGACTAAGATTGGATCCAGCCGCACCTAAACTCCTGTCTGAGAAGGAGTTTAGAAAGCAAGGATGTCCCTTCTGCTCCTCATGACTCATTGGGAGCACGTACGTGACAAACTTTATCCAAAACTTTGTCAGTGGCAGTTGGAAAGCAGCAGAAGAAACATCAGCCAAGAGTTAAAACCATGACCTGTGTTGGCAGTGAATGAACACCACTTCCAGGCTGTTCCCAGTCATAAAACTGGGTAGTGTGGTGATTTTAAGGCTATCTGTTATTAGAACATCTTGTGGGTCCAGCAAGTGGAGCAAGAGGATGTCTGTATCAGTAGCTGGAAGAACCATAGCTCTAGGGAGTATCTCCACAGGTCCCACAGGCTTTGGAGTGCCAGCTTTTTGTGCATCCAAGCAGGGGTATTGAATGGGCAGAGGCTCCATGCTAGTGTTTAGGGGGATCTGTGAACATGGAGTGCTTGTGGAACAAGTGTGTAAGTTGTGCATCTGTTTGCAAACGAGCATCAAGCTGGACCACCAGCAAGAAGAAGGTCCTTCAAAGTGGATAAGAGTACCTCAGATCCATGTAGAGGTAGAGGGGCTGTATTGGTACTTGAGGGGTTGAGAGGGGCTGTATTGGTACTTGAGGGGTTGGTCAGCATGTGTGTCCTTGTGACTCTAGAGTCGGGATATGTGGGTTTTAGAGAGACCTTCAATCTTGACCAGCCAAAGAGGAGAAAAAGGACTTGGCTGTCTATGCCTCTGTTTTATGTGACTGATGTATGTAGGTGCTGTTGAAGACAGCATCTTGCTTGCGTCTTGTCTGTGTCAATGTCCTGTGAATGTCTTGGCTTCATGCTCAGCCTTGCTGCTCACTGAACCTTTGAACAGGAAAGCAGTGGCAGCTGTGTCCATGGATCTGCAGTGGAGACATCTGGATTTCCAGGCTAGGCTTCAGCCTCAAGGCAGGAGGAACCACCAGGCCACATTGCTGCTGGAGGTGTTCTCCTACAGCATCCTTTAACAAGCACTGAAACTCTGCTAATGAGTATTTGATGAGGAAAATTTTGTTTGGTTTTGTTTTAATGGGTGTTTCTTGAACTGTTGCCTAAAATTGAGGGAAAAATCCTTTTTGAGAGAGACAGCATTAATATAGGTAAAGTAGAGAGCAGTCCTTTAATAAGTATTTTCTGGTGCATGGTGTATATAGGCATGTGGTGTATGTAGGTGCAGACAGTATATAGATGTGCGCCCTGCATAGGGGTGCTTACTGATTTTATAACACTACTTAATTACCATAATTAAAGGTTACATCCAACCCAAGAACCGTCCACCCTGGTGCCACCCTCAGAACCTCCCTCAGGCCTGTCCCTTGGCACGCCTCCCTAGAATTGAATCGAGGTCTCAAGACCCCTTACTTCTTCACCACCATCGTCTTCATGTCACGTTCCCTGGCTGGAGCTTCTCCATGGTCCCTGGGTTTTCTGTCTTGTTTTGACTACAGTATGTATTGTTATTCTATTCCTGGTATGAGTCCCAAGCAAGATGTTCTAGTTGCTGTCCCTTAACAAAGAAATTCAGGAATGTAACACAGAGGTAGAAACTGCTAGTTGCTACATTAGATATGAGAAGCTATACAGCTATATAAAAACTGACAAATATATAAAAATATATACATATATATACATAAATATATAAAGTCCTAAGGCATCAAAACTGAAAAGTCTCTGTCCTATTTCTTCATCTTTTGGGAAAAGTCCTGTTTGTTCTCGCTGTGGTAGATTTGGGCCTTGAGAACTTTAAGAATGAAATGTGTTAATTTAAAAAAAAAAATTTACAAACAAACCCTGCTAACAAACTGACTGAGAAATACTGTTAATGTGACTGAATAAAGTCACATTGAGTCCTGGTCCTTGGAGGAGAGAATCCTGGAAACAGAAATTAAGGCTGGGAAGGAGAGCCTGATGCAATGTGAAGGTTATAGGAGTAAAACAAACCCATCCCATAAATATTTTTGTAACACTCATCTGTAGCAGCAGATGGTATTAGGACTGCAAAGGTATAGAATATGCTGAGTTGGAAGGGACCTATCAGGATCATTGAGTCTGATTCTTAGCCCTGCACAGGACAGCCCAAGAAGGCTTGGTGCTGTGACCACTTCCCTGGGGAGCCTGTTCCAGTGCTCAGCCAACCTCTGGGTGAAAAACATTTTCCTGTTATTCAACCTAAACTTCCCCCAGCTCACCTTCCTGCTGTTTCCTGGAGTCCTGTGACTGGTCACTGTGAGAGACTGAAGTTTTAATGGTTATTGACTGAAACAATTGGCCATTTGCAAAAGCAGCCAGGTTTGCACCCCCCAGCTGAAGGGTTTTTGGAGGTGTGGTGGTGAAACTTCTAATCTGCATGAGAACAGTCCTGGTGCAGAGCTGGTAAGCACCCGTGACCAGAGATGGCCATGACAAGAGATGACCATGACAAATCAACCTTTGTTTAGTAACAAGCTGTGTTTTGAGTCACATAATGGAAGAGGCCGATAAGAAGCAGATCCTGCTAGGTGGGATAATGGATTTTATCATACCAATATACTCCCTTACACAAGTGGCTCAATTGTAAAGCTGTCCTTCCACCCCCCCCCTGCCCTGAAGGTATCAGGAGAGTCACATTCGTGCAGGACAATCACAGGTGGGCCTGAGGGTATTCATCCCTTCTGGTGGGTGTTACGATCTGATTATTAAAACTATTAGAGAGATGCCCAAATTAAGGCACAAACGAGACCATATGCCGAAATCAACAGTGTGTATTTTTATTTAACAGTAAATGTGAGGTGGAGAGAGATAGGAAGAAATAGGAAAAAGAGAGAGATGGGGAGAGAAGGAAAATGATGGAGAGAGATTTAGTAGAAAAATACCACCACTTAGTGGATTCTGATGGTGTCCAGTTGGTTTTCTTGTTTTGGTCTTCTCGATGGTGACGGTCCCAGTCTTGTCAAGGTGAGTGTTGCAGTCTGGATCGTGTGAGGGAAGCCCATGAAACAGAGTCCATAGAGGTTTATGTTATGCTTAGGCTAGGTGGAAACGGCCCCAGTGACTGATATTGACCACCAGGTGTTTTTCAATACTTCTCAGAATAATATTTTCTATTATTTGACCGGGTACTAAAGTGAGACTGACAGACCTGTAGTTTCCAGGGTCTTCCTTCTTGCCCTTCTTGAAAATTTGAAATGATTTAGGTTAAATGGCTGCTACCAATCCAAAAGCAGAGACAGGAGAGCCAAGTTTTGCTGTTCTGCAGCTGAACTTTTGTCCTTTCAGTTTTTGGAATCTTCTGTTTGCTGAACCCCATGTTCAGGAAAGGTAGGAAACAACTGTGATCAGGCTGGCTTTTAAATACATGTGTATTGTGTTGGTACAGTTTTGATCCAATTAAATGAAGCTTTTAATAATAAGAATAGTTTATAGCTATTGTGAGTGCTTCAGTTAAACTTGTTACAGAGGAGATTTAGACCACTTAAAGGACCACTGCCAAAGGTAGCAGGAAAAGCAGATTTATTGAAATAAGATGTAAAAGTGGGGCTTAAGAAGGTCTCATGGCAAGGTTTACTCTTGCTCTACAGATACAATAATAGTAATAATACAAAGATATCAATATGTGATCTTAATGCCTTATGATACAAGGGTATCACGATATCAGTCACTTGCCAGAGATCTGCAGTTGGTAAAGAGTCTTTCAGCCTTAAAGAGTAGCTGTGAGAGGAGTCCCAAGTCAAGGGGGGATCACTGCTGTGCAGCTGGCTGCTTAGCAGGGAGACATCAAAAAGGGCTCACTAGGGTTTTCATATCTGTGGAATAAAGTGGTTAGCTTGTAGTCAAATTACATGGGATGGAAAAGGTAGGCATGAAATTTCTTACATCCACAACTTCATTTGTTCTTTACTAATTAGTTTTGGAAGAACTGCCTGCTATCTACTTTGGCATTCTGTATGGCCTTGGCTGTGATGCCCAAAAAGGCGCAATAAAACTGTTTAGAGACAGAGTTTTAGTCCTTAAACAGCAAGGTATTTATTTTGAGCAACGTTGGGGAACCCTCGGTTCGCACCAGACAAAGAGCTCCAAAGTCTTCAGTGAAAAGTCAGGTTATTTTTACAATTTTCATGAGAGATTACAACATTTTTACATGCATATTCATATAATTGCAACATCTAGTTATAATATTCATAATAGGCGGGATCTGGGAGGAGTCTGGGGTGGAATCGTCCTTTTGGGGTGATTCTTCTTGGGAGATCCTGTTTTCTTCATCTTCAGGTGGTCGTATTTTTACTCCTCCTCATCATGAACTTTTCAACTTTCCTTGATTTTGCTGACTCCATGGTGAATTTTGCAAGATTTTCAGACTCAGGACCCTAGTTTGCCCTTTATCTCTTCGTGTTCCTACTCTCCATTTATGTAGGTGTGTAAGCATTCTTTTGGTGCACAGTACCATCTCAGCTAATCCTTAAACCCTGATTTTTGTCTCTAGCCAAGCATTTCTCAGAGCAAGGTCCTAGGATCAGTGTTCTGAGTTAACTCTTTAGGCTCTTGCTCTGTTTCAGCCATGAGACAAGAAGTTAGGAATGAATCTGGCTGACAGCCAAAGCACACGAGTGGGCTTAATCTGTTTCCTCACAAAGAAGTCAGCCCCAAGTTTTCCCAGTATGGATGTGAAAGAGTGTGCTTTCCAAGAGGGAAGCCAGTGGGTGCACCCAGCAAAAACAGCCCAGGAGTCAATGTATACCTGGTCATGAGAGGAGTGGATGACTATGGAAAGGGCTAAGAGTTCAGCCATCTGGGCACTATCATGGCAAAGGGGTGTAACAGCTTGGTTATCTCCAGGATGAACAGCAGTGGCATGTCCAAACCAGGCACTATGGTGGTGGATTGTGGAGGCTTCTGTAAACCACACATCCTTCTGGGGGGCATTGCAGGGGTAGGCTTCTGTAACTAGTGAGTATTGCCACCCTTTGCTGCCAAAAGAGATTGTCCACTGCCCACTCCAAAAGGGGAACAGTCACCACCAAGCAATTTTCACTCTGCTGGACCCTGTGCTCTAGTCCACAAGTAGGAGTGAGGGTCCCAAGTACTGATACTGTTGAATACTTTAGGAGAAGGGTTGGATGTGTTGGTGACTCATATTCCAGTCCTAGGTGGAATGTGTGCACAGCAAAGAATAGAGGGTGGCCCTCTGACTAAAACCTGGGTCGTGTCATGACAATTAAAGAGCCTAGGATACTCGATATTTGCATTTGGAGGAGAGAGTAGGTTGGGTAAAGGAAGCAGACTGCCAGACACTTTCAGAAATACCTTTGGTACAAGAAGACTCCTTTAAAAATAGCCCAAACACCTTACTTTCTGGGCTTTTACCAGGAGAAGTATCAAGTCCCTGGTATTTTTGAGGGCTGAACTTTGCGATCATATCTTCTGCAAGATTCTCATCTCTATCTGCTAGGAAAGTCATACTGGTGGCAAGAGACATCAGGAGAGGGAGAAATTTCCCCTAATGTTGCTCATGCTATCTTAGCCTCAGTAGGGGAGGACTGTAACCATAGCCTTGAGGTAAATGAGTAAAGGTGTAATGGATGCCATTCCGACTACAAGTAAAGTCAGTTTGGTAGTCTAGTGAGTGGGACACTGGAAGAATGTCTTTAATGTCCAAAACCATCTGTGCACAGGTAAGATGAAAGGTAAAAGGCATTGATTGATTACTTTGGCAGCTCTTGAGACTGCAGTATGAGGTGGAGAGGAGGCAGAATTTATGCCTTGATAGCTGTTACGGCCAGAGTGGAAGCTTTGGACAAGGTTTATCAGGTTGATCCTTCTGTTGAGTCACAGGGTGCAGAAAAGACCTGCTTGCTTTCTTCTTTACTTCTCAGGAGTCTGGGTGTGGCTTGATCTAGATCTAGCCCCAGATTTAGTCAAAACTTTCTGTCTAAAGAATTATATACTGTAATTGAATCTTATTATGCAATTTCATCCCACAGGATAGGGAAAGGCAAACCAATATGGAAAAATTCTATTTTTTTATGGTGAGGTAAAGAACTTACGAAAAGGTAAAAAAATGCCTTGTCATTGCCTCAGGCATGGAGCCAAAAAGCCTTAACTGAAAATTTGCAAAACCTGAGCTGCCTTAAAGTCTTTAAAAACTAGAAGATGCAAGCTAGAGGAGGCAAGTCACTTTAGTTGGAAACCTGCTGGAGGCAGGTTGCATTAATCAAAAAGTAGCTGTTTTAATTGCACATGTTAAAGAAGAGCTATTTTAGCAAGAAAACTAACCATTTAATAAAACAAATGTTTCAAACAATTTGCATTAAATAAAAAATGGCTATGTAATCAATTAAAGGCTACATGTCAAGGATTTACCCTCCCAAATGAGGTCTATACTGGGGAACCAGCCAATGGGCAGTCAGATCCTACCGTGCTCCTTAATTAAAACATTGTTGATTTTCTATAGGATTTAATATGAACTAGGAGGATATTTAACCAGTGCCCAATGTGTCATGAGGGGCTGCTGCTGTGGGAGCTGCTGCCACTCTGCAATTCTCTTTGCTGGGTTGCTTGCCATTGAAGACTATGGGCCCAGAAATCACTAAAGACCAGAGAAGACCAAGGACCCGAAACTGGAGCCTGATCTTCCTTACGATGAAGGACGTGACCTGCAAGCTGGTGTAGAGCCCATGGTAGAGATAACTCCTTTTCTGTGCTTCTAGCAGTTGCTCCTGGCTTTTTCCTACTTTCATATTTTCCTTCTTACCCTCTGCTCCTTTTAAAACACAAAGTTGAATTATTGTTTTGGAATCCAATATCTGGCCTTGTTTGTGCCTTACTCTCAGTTATGGAAGTGTTTAGAACTTAGTTCCACTCTGCATTTGTGGGCTAAGGCAAATCTTGCCTCTTCACGTGTAAGCAGATTGGAATAGGTGATAATACTGATGATAATACTCATTAGACTAAAGGACCTTAATCAGAATTAGTTACTACACAGTCTAGAAAGTTAATTATAATCAAGTGCATTACTTATTAAAGCAACAATATTAAAGTTAGAAAAATAATTTAGTAGAGATTGATGTTACTCATACCAGTGACTGTGGGCATATCTCTTTCGCTCAGCCTCAAGAAGTAACCTTGGAGGTGTCTCCACTTGAGGGAGGAATTGCTATATACGCTCCTCGAAAGGAGTATGTGAGAAGTGTTGGAAGCATAAAACAGTGAAGAACAGGCAATGCTCTATATGCAGTGGGCCCCATGGTGATCAGAGCAGACATGGAAACTTGGATGGAGGTCGGGTGGTTTGTGTTGCCATGGCACCAGCGAGGAATGTGAAGCAGGGTAGAAGCTGTGTGGTCTCATTATTTAGCTTGATACCAGGAAATGTTTTGTCCAACTGCTACCACGTATCCCTCTTACCAAGAAATATTCCATACAACAGCACCACCAAGAACAGAAGGTTCGGCCGCAGTCCCACCCATAGTGCTTTGCACAATAATGGTTAATAAGATATAAAAGGACCCTGATTTTGTACCTGACTGGGGGATGAGAATTCGACACAAAAATTGTAGGGAGAGATTGGTATCTTTGACTTCCTTGTCTTTTGGTAAGACTTGCATCCTTGGCTGTGCTGAGTGTTTTAAGCTTGTGATTGCAATTGTAATGTTGGTGCTATATATAGCTGTTTGCAGTTTATGCATGTATCGCTGGCAATCCAAAGAACCATTGTTGCATTTAACAAACTAGTATTTGTGAACCTGACTAGTTCTTTTGAATTCAACTGGTCCTGTAGTTGACAGACTGTTGGTGCACTTGGTGCTGGGCCTATAGTTATGTTTTTGTAACCAGAAGTCTCTGCTGTTAAAAAGTGAGGCTGGGCTTTTATAGTATAAAGTGATCCACTTTCAGTCATGTTTCTGGGCCAGCTCTGTCAGCTCAGTAGCCTTTAGCTGAGCAGCTTTTGATAAGTTATCAGTACTATCACTTGTTGATTGCTGTATCAGGAGCTTTGTCTGCTGCATTGTCAACTGTGCCAGTTTCTGTCAGGAAGCATTGTTTTTCACATTCTCAAAATGTTTAACTTTGGGATTGGTAAATCAAGTGTTCTCAGCTTTCAACACCAAAACCAGTGCGATCCCCCTTCTCCATCCATCACCGATAACTTTTACAAATAGGGTGCTGTTCAAATGCTTTTACCCCCAGTGAGGCGGGTGCCAGGACCCATTTGGTTTGTGAGCTGACTGGCTGGGGTTGTTAAAATGGAAAGTGGGTGTAAGTCAATACTACCTGTTTTTCCAGTTCTCTGAGATGTGATGAATTTTAGGGCTTACAGGTTCACAGGACATTAACAGTATGGGTCACTAGAGATAGGGGAGGTACTTCTCAGAGTACCCAAACTAGGGCAAGTTTGGTTCAGAAGTACCAGGAGACATAGAAGGTCTGGTCTATGAGTAGTTCTGTATGTGGAAGGAAAGTAGCTAATGCCTCACAGGCCTTTGTAGGCCTTTCTAGTTAGAAATTGTCTGCAGCATTGCCTGATGGCTTCACTGAATAAGAGTGACCCAGTTACTGGAGTGAAATACTTGTAAAGTGATGTACTGTCTGGAGATTATCTGAAATAATATGTGTGTTACCACTCTTTCTGGTAACTTGTGCCTTCTCCTTATCTGACATGTAGCTGTAGTTCTCTGAAAAACAAGTCATGTAACCCAGAGGTATATAAATCTCACTGCCCTAGCTGGGCAGAGTTCATACCAGCAGAGGCTGTTACTCTGCTGCTCTTTGTGGTATACAACTCTGCAGCTACATACAGTAGTAAACTGCTGCTGTTCAGACCTGACTAGAATTGGAGTTACTCCACAATGGAGGTTAGAACCTCCCGACAATTGCAGATTCTCAGGCAGGCTGGCTGGCTGTTAGGGAAGTCACACTTGACTGACCTTGGGAAGGGCTGAGGAGGCTCCTGTGAACCTGTGGTCTTCTGAAGAGGGTCCTTGGAACAGTGATCCTATCCATTGTGATCCACTGAAGGCAGAGTTTTGACTGCCTGTGATGATACATTGATGATGGCATCTGACTCTAGATGGGAAGTCTCTGTAAGCTGCACCATTCGTGCCACCTGATAAGGATCATCAGGTTTGGACTGGCTCACCTGAGGTGCTAATTGTATGTCTAATAAATCTGGGTAACCAAGGGCTGGGCTGTTTCTAGCTGAAGTGGTGGGAGGGGCACTACAGTCCTTGATAAGGCTCTGGTGGGAAAAGGTGCAGCATGGGGGGTGTGGAACAATGGGTAGGGTTAAAAATTAGAGGACACTAAGAATCAGAGGATAAAATGCAGCTGCTGCTCCTTGGGTGGAATGCAATGGACATGGCCCACAAAGGTTCCCTAAAGAATGATCAGCACCTGCTGCAGGGGATGCAGTGGAGAGGGGAGCAGAGTGAAGGCACTGGGGCCTCCCTCCATAGAAATCCCTGCAGGAAGGGGAACATGGTCATACTTTGTAGTTCAAAGACTGTACCCTGTCTGTCCACCAAGGGAGATTGATGGATGACTACCCTATAAAGTACTTGCAATTAAAGTCACTCAAACTCCACCTAAACCTAAAGAGATAGTATAAAAGTAAGTTGGGAATAGGGGTAAATTGAAGGAAGACCTCTGAAACTGCTGGGATCAGTCAACAGGCTGAACCTGTCTTCCCCTCAGTGTAGGGATGTCTGTTGGGTAAGAAACTCCTTCCATGCGCTGTAAATTCTATTACTAGACGTTGTGCTTATTTGTAGTGTTAGTAGATTGCTTTAAATAGGTTTTTGCAGTCAGACACTATCACTGATGACCTGCGATCCTTATTAGCCTGTCACAATTTGTATTAATAAAGAGTGTTATTCCATAAACTCTTAGAATGTGTCCTTTACAGGTGGTAGCAGTTGCTGGTGGCTGATAACACTTTGGGAAGCTCACTGAGGAGTCTGCACACTGTTGGCTTAGCCCTCTCCCAGTAAGGGCAGTCGAATCACCCTCCAATCCAATGAATCTGTTTGGTGAAGGGTCCATTTACAGAATGCTGACAGACTGGTCAGACATAAGGGTTTGTTTCCGTGGGGCACTGACAGACAAATAAATCACTCAGGGTCAAGAAAATCTTCCCTCTTTAAGGGTTGGGCAAACTCCCTCCCCTCTCTCGTGACAGGGTTGTTGGGAAAAGCCAGCAAAACAAGTACTTTAATATTTTGGGCTGTGCCAAACAGGCTTTCCATGCCTCAAGCCTCCTTGGATCAGGGCCTTTTTGCACAGGCTTTGGGGGATTTTTAACTACTGGTCACAAGGGCTTTTAATGGTAACTATTGCTGCCTCTTCACAGAGGAGGCAGGATGGCAGGATGAGCATGGCAGAAACTAACTTTGGAAACAGTGGGGACTGTGTGGTGGTAGGAACCGTTCCTGTTGGTGCTAATGGGCTCTGAGTAGGCCAGGACTCTTTTTAACTAGTAGGTACTGTTGGTCCTCAGATGGATGACAAACTGATAGGACTTATCTGGCACACAGGGGCTACATCTAAAGAATGACTGATAACCAGCCTACCTGTACTTAATCTTAACTTCATTGGACTGGCCTAGGAAATAGCTGAGGCCTTGGTCTTCTGAAGGCCTTTATCTGTGAGTGTATGCTAGTGATACCTGAAAGATAGTCTGTATTTTCCAATAGAGTTTGTAGTTGGATTCCAGGCCCTAAAGGAGGACCCAGGCCTCTGATTCTGAAATTCAGATGGTATCTGCCTGTCATGTGACATATTTACAATTCAGGTTAAATAGCACACAGTAACAGATTTGTGGGAGTGCTCACGTGATTTGGCTAGGCTTTATACCTGTGAAAAAGCACACAGAGGCACAGTTATGATGCCTCCATTGATGTCATACTCAGTTTTAATAGTTAATCTGATTCATAAATCCAGTCAGGCTTCAAGAAGGGAGGAATTTGACATATGGTTGTCTGAAATCAAATTGAATCAGACATTTCTATCCTGGTTGTCTTGATCAATTTTTCTTTCAGAAACTCACTTTTAGGCAGCTTGCAGCGAACTGTCAAGCTTTTTCTGGACAGGTGTTGTTATCACAGAGACCATGTGGTCCTCTGATTTCTCCACAGTCCCTTCAAGGCTTGTGGCAAGAGTCATAAAGTTGTACCTATTCCAGCTTAAGTGTCCTGCTGGGCTTGAGATGTTTCTTGCTTATAGGGAAATAACTTGGACTTAAGCTGCATTCAAATAGTGCACAGCATTGCTGAGACAAATAGGCTGGGGAACTTGCCCTTTGTGCTTTTGTCTTTCTGAAGAAGGGAACAGGTAGTTTCCTCCATAAGAACATCTGGCACTTACAAGTGGGGCAAGGCCCCGAAACAATTCAGTCACCTGCTGCGAGGCTGAGGGCAGTCAGGGTGCTATGTACTGCATCCATCTGGTGACACTGGAGTGGAGGGACTTGATGCAGCCTGGTCAAGTTAGATTTGGAATATAGTAACAGACACCAGATCAACAGCTTTAAGGATAAACAAGTTTATCTCGAAATAGCAATGCAGTCACAAATATCAATCAGTAGTATACTAATATGGATCAAAATGATAGTAAAACAAGTAATTCACTAATACTGGGCTAAGCGTAATCCATCTTAATCCAAATCTTAATACTGGGGTCTGCAAAGGCTTGCATAAACATGGCTATCAGGCAGACAGGCCATCAGGAAACAGGGTAGAGCTTCTTCAGATGAGCAGCTCCTCCAGTCAATGGGTCGTGGGGAGTTAAAATTTTTTCTGGCCTGACTGGCTTTTGTTGTTGAGTCATGACCTGCTATCTGGACTTGCTGACCAGGCATCACATCCCACCTCTGCTCCCTTCTGTGCTGCTCCTTTTCTGTGTGTGCTCAGAAATACTTTGTAATGCAATACTAAGCCCACATTTCCACCCCTTCCTTATGTGAATCAATGTGGACAAATGTGATCATAGTGACCTGGCAGTGTAAAGTCAGGACTGATGTCTGTGCTACCCCCATGCCCCCACCCAAGGGTGTCAGGTACAAAGAAGAGTTTGGTTGAGGAGTCTCTTTTTAGTTTCTCTTTGAAATGGGAATACTGTGTTCTTTTCAGAAATTGTAAAATCTCAAATGACTGACACTGAAAAAGCAGAGGCGTAGAAGGGAGAGCTTGTCAGAGTAAAACTGGATATTGCCTCAGAGAATTGATCTCTTCTGATTGTGCTACTGAGGTCTGGTGGAAAGATATGAAAGTGATGAACAAAAGGCATTGCAGGTGTTGTTAGACATGTGTATTTTGTGAGGTGGCGTGCAGAGCTCCAGTTTGCTCCTGTGCAATCTGCTGACTCCCAACCATGAGGTCAGATCCAAAGCAGCAAAGGTTAAGGAGGAAGGGTTGCCCAGCCATGCCTGAGGGTGAGTGGACAGCAGTCTTTGGCAATAAAGAAAAGGAAACAGGCTGGATGAGCACTCAG
>JAWWEW010000041.1:61633968-61645603 GCA_035583185.1 Anabacerthia variegaticeps | reverse complement strand
AGAAGGACAGGGATAAATTCTCCTCACTTTACTCAGATGAGAAAGTGAAGCTGGCTCACTCTCACTCTCTAACACTATTCTCTTTACTGAATGCTCCGAGATTTCAGTCCTTAATCACTTGTCCTTAGTTGTAAGTTTTTTTAGATTGGATTTGGGTGATCTCCCCGTTTCTGGGGGCCCCTTTGTTGTCTTCAAAATTGAATTCATTACTCAGTGTGCAACAAGCCAAATACTGAGTCTCACATTCTCCCTATGTTTTCCTTGTTTAGATGTTTTCAGGCTCCAGTGAGCAGGTGTACAGACTTTAATGTTAGGTACAATGTTCAGTGAATGGAGTATTAAATCTGTGCTGGAGTGTCTTACCTGATCCAATAGCTCAAATCCTCTAACAATTTATTCTGTGTATGAGGCTTAATTGATTTTCCTCTATGTGTATTTTCCTAGAGGATGGCCTCTCAGACAGAAGTACTAACAAACACAATGAAAATCAAGTTTTTTCAAAAAAGAATTTAAATATTTTGTTTACATTAAGGTGTTAGAAAACTGAACAAAATGTAACTTTCCACTGTTTGGGTGTTGTAAAAAACTGGGTAAAAAAGTAATACATGATTCACCACATTATTAGGAGAGACTTCCACTAAACCCAAATTAATTATTTAATTTCTTTTGTTCTATTTGAAGGTATAATTGAAATCAGGTCTTCTTGTTTGAAAACTTGGGCCTGTATTTTATTCTGTTGGTGCTTCTTATGCTCAGCTCTTAAGCATTGCTTATTGTGCCATGTTCCACAAATACCTTGGGGTTTTTTCCATTGTTTTTGGATGAGAAGGTAAATACAGCAATCTCTTGTTAAATTAAAAAGTTGAATGATAATAGAATTAGCAGAATAATGTGAGGATTTTGTTAGTCATTAGACAGTCAGCAGAATTGTTAGTTACTGCTCTTTTTGTACCTTAACTGTACTCTTGGAAAAAATTTATGGAACTTGACATTGACAGCATTGATGTTCATGGAATGTGCCTGTTGGGTTGCTCTCTTACCTAGCAATTTAAATTCAACAGTTCTGCTCATAATGTGCTCTGAATCACTTCTTAGCAAGTGAAATAGGTTTTATTCAAAAGATTAGGGTTGTAATCTTTTCAAACTTTTTTTTTTTTTTAGCATTTTGGTTTTGCCTGAAGAAAAAGAAATCAAGAGAAGATGGACTGGAATATAGGACCAGTCCAGAATGCTAATACAAATATGAACCTGCAAAGTGAAGGAGCGTATCGCAGTCAGTTGTTTCCTAATGGACATGCCTTTCCTCAGACAAATGCCAACTCCTCTAAAAATGCATGCAATTATGCTGAAGATAAACAGTTCATATATCTGCCAACTGTCAAAGTTACCTTTCCTCCTGTAAATGCTGAAGGATTAAAAACTTCAGATCAGACCTTACCAGGAGCATCTGTAACTGGTAATAATTTTTTTATGTCAAAATACTCAGTTAAACAACATCCACAGATGTATGTAACAACTCAGAAACCTCCTAGTCAGCAATCACCTTCTCAGGCAGAGGTGACTCAGACTTCCTGGCCAGTCTCCAATGCCTACAATTATTCCTGTAGAAATGTACCTCCCCTTACTCAAATGAATGCTGGAAATAATGTAAGGAGTCTACTTCAGGAACCTCAGTATGTTGTTTCAAACACATACACTGTGCAGCCACAAATACTGCAGCAGAATTCTTTGAGATTGGCAGCGTTATATCAAAATAACACTCATTCCCAGAGTAATTCTGTGTCTCTTGGTACATCTGGACAACAAGTCCAAACCCGAATATTTCAGTCCAGTACTCAGTGCAATGTTTCATGCTCACTGAATCAGAATACTGGAATAAATGTGCAGCTCCCACAATTTCAGCCAAGTCAGATGGGACCAGAAGCTCCTAGAGGATGTTCTGCACCATCTTTGTTGCCTGCCAACTGTGTTTCAAGAGCTGCAGCACAATCTTCAATAGGTGTACCACAGGAAGTACAAAACATGCCTAATGGGTACACCCTTAGCCAACAGAGGAGCCCACTGGATCAAAACAATGCTTCTGGTTTTAACAGTATTCAGCAACAGTGTCAGAAGCAGCAATCTGGAGAAGTCAGTCAATCAGTTAGAAACGTCTGTAATTCAAGTGGAAGTGTGACAGCAAATGGGTCTTTTAATGAAATGACTGTGCCATCCCCAAGCATTCCCAGTGATCCTCCTTCAGTTCAAGAAGGCCAGACCAGCAGTTTAATGAATGGGCCTGTTAATTCTCAACTTTCTTCAGCAGCAGCAGATGAAATAAAAATTACAGAAGACAGACTAGCTTGGGAAGCTGAGAGGCTGCAGAATATTAAACAAAAATGTGTCCTCCTTGAAAGGTTTCATCATTTAAAGAGAAAATTCTTAGCAGCTTCAAAGCATGACAAAGGCACTCTTCCTTCTCCTCCCAGTTATCAGTGTACTCTTGCTAATCATCTTACATGGGTGCCCAAACAAAATGTACCATCTGCCTCGACTCAAACAGTGTTGACGGAGAGTCAAACACTTAAGATTTCACATGAAGAAAGAAAGGACAAAAATCTAGCCAATGCTGATAACAGAAGATTAGAGGGGGCTCCAAATAACGCCCAGGTGCAGCAGGGAAGCCTTTCATCAAGCTTAGCTCCTGTTCCCCCTGAGAGCAAACTCCCAGCTCAATTAAATAATCCCGAGAGCACTCCCACCTTGGAACAACGGGATGTCTATGCCTTGGCCCCTTCTCGAGAAACTGTGACTTCCTTGAACAATGCTGCTTGTTTCAGTCAAGCAGGTAGCTCTGTCAAAATTGCATCAAAGAGTGTGCAGATTAGCCCCGAGAAGTCATCGTTTTTTCAGTTTGTGTTGAGCAGCACAAATGTATTGAAAGAGAAGACAGCTGGTGCTACTGCCGATAAAATACTGACTAATCTCCTGTGTAATGAAAAGCAAATGGCAGATACATCTGTCTCAGGTGGAAGCTTGAAAAAAGACACTGGTGAGAAGAAGGTAGAAAGTTTGAAAGGTCAGCAGGCACCTGTGGTTCACACAAACTCTCCTGTATCAGAAACAACTAAATCTGGTGAAGCTAAATTCCAGAATGAGGTAGCTCAGAAAAAAATGCCATTTGCTGAAAATACATCCTGTAAACCAATCAGTTGTACTTACTCTATGGAAGAGTTAACTGCATGCCTGAGCTTGTGGAGGAAGCATTTGTCAGATTCTGTAAGTATGCAAAATAAACAGTCAAATGAAAGCCCCACGGCAAATCAGATTTCACCCTCCAGCCAAAACGCAAAAAAGAGAGAACAAAATAATGTTATGGTTAGTGTGAATGAAGCAGTTTTGCCTATAACAACTACCTCTGTAGGTAGTTTACAAAAACTTGATATGCTGACTTCCAATTTGATGAAAAATTTTGAACCTCAAGTTGCAGTTGTCTCTCCTCTAGTACTTGCTGAACAGAAAACACAGAGTGAGCAAGCAGACAAAATTGCAACGTCTGAAGATAAAACCTATCCAGTGATTGACTTGGGAAGCACATGTAGCTTGCAGGAAGCACTGAAAAATGGTTTAAGTATGGCAAATACTGACAAAGGAGCAATAGAAGGTGCTTGGTCGTCACCCGGTGATTGTGTTCTGGAACAGAAAGTGGACTTATGTTTGCAGCAGATCAAATTAGGTGATGAAAACAGAAGAGTAAAAACCAGTGTGACTGGAAACAATTCATATAATGAAAAGCAAAGGAAGGTTAGTCAATCCGCACAAGATGTCAGAGAAAATCTGCAGCTTGGATTACAAAACAAGACTTCTCTTCCTGAATCGGGCACAAATTTTTCTAGTCAAGTCCTTCAAGAAGGTGTAAGAGATCATAAGCAAACTGTTCCAGAGACAGGAGATATGTCCACAGCAGTGTTGGAAGATCAGATGTTTTCTATTTCTAGTGTATGTTCTCTTGTAGAAGGTGATAAATTTTATAACCCACAAATAGCAGGCATCTTCAGGTCAGTCTATGAAAAACGTGCATCAGAAGGAAATGGATCTGATGCAAGGCAAAAGGAACAACATCGGGACTTGCATAAAAAAGGGCTGAGCAATAACACTCCCCAAAGAGAGAGCTTGCTGCTGAAAATGTTGGGAGACTCATCAAGCTGCGTAAGTAAAGCTGGTAAGATTTTGCATGGGAGCACAAGTGATTCGGAGAAAGAAAGCACCGGCAACACTCTTAAAGCATTTTCTACCTCAGAACAAAAAGTGTCATTTGAGACATCCTTCAAGCATCCTGAAAATGACTTTGAAAATCTTGCTAATATAAATCAGAAGTTAGCTCAAAATTCACTAGATTGCTCTATCAGCATAACTTCTGAAACAAATGCGTCCACTGTTCCAGGAGAGCACAGTAAACAAAATTCCACACCCGCTAAAAATAGCACAGAAGAAGAGAAGAAGTCTTTTGGAGCACAACCTAGTAAATACCTAAACAATCAGCTGTCTGAACTAGTGAAAGAGTTTCCATATGGCATTGAAAGTGTTGATATGCTAAGAAAAGAACCAGCACAAAATCATTCTGTGTCTGAAGGGGTGGAGAGTCGACCTTCAAAAAAGACTAAAGTTGGTGACAACAATTCCTGTTTGAAGGGCGCAGTAAATCAGATAAAAATTGCAGTGTTAAGCTCTGATCAGATTCAACAACTGTTTCCTGAGCACAAGCAGTGTCCCTCTAGTGACAGCAAGAGAGCAGTGAGTCAACAGTTGGAAAAGGCTTTAGCTGGGGAGAACGTTGAAGGCAGCGTTCAGCCTAGTCAGAGTCTTTGTGAGAAGGAAAAACCTCCACAAGAGGCTTCCAACCCCAGTGCAAAAAATGAAGATGGTTCTTTAATGAATTTTTTATCTGTAGGATGTAACATGCCACATTCTCCTGGTAAATTAGGAACATCTGGTTCAGAGAAAAATGACTGTCAACTTTCAAAAGCTGAAAATAGTAGCTCTGCAGAGAGACAAGAAAGTAACAGTAAATCTGATGCCCTAACAAAGGAAGACTGTGCAGCGGGAAACCCAGCAATTTCTGAAAAAATCCCAATCACTATTAGCCAAAATGAAGAAGATGTTTGCAAAAACACCTCTGCAATGAACAACACAGCTGGGCTGAAGGTGAATAATGAACACAAACTGCCTGCAACACAACAGGAAAATACTGGACCACCTAATTCCTTTGAAAACCAGGATGCTGATAAATCTAAAAGCAGCAGCCTGAAGGAAGAGCTGCAAGTTGACAAAGGAACCCCATCACCAAGCAAAGAACTTCATTCTGACAGTAAAGAACATCAGGCAGCCTCAGAAGAATTGTTGAAAAAAACCGGTCAGACACTTGTAGACAACACAACAAAGTCACCTGAAAATAAGGAGGGAGTTTTCAAAACTGAGTTCCCTTCAAAAGATAAAACCAAACCAGGTTTGACCATGAAATCCAAAACGCACATTCACAAATTTATTAAGTCAGACACTGTAGAAGTTAAGCACTCTGAAATCAATCAAGGACAAAAAATTGAAACTTGTGAAAAGAACTCAACTGAAGCACAGAACTGTAATAGAGAAAAGGAGATGCTTGGGCAAGATGTAGGAGTTAATGTGAAAGAGAAAGACAAACTACCAGCAGAAATAAAACATAAAAAGCTGAATAGTTACCAAACTGATGTTGTAAAGTTCTCAAATTTTGGCGCTGTAGACTTAAAGTCAGGAAACACAAAATATTCTCAGCATAAATCTGTGAAAGTTCATCCTTCACAGGAGCAGCCACACAAGAGGAAGATGAAGGAAAATATGATTGGGAAGAGAGAATTCAAGAAAGCAAAGTTGGAAGATGAAAGACTGAAACAATCTGATGCAAAGAATTTTAAACAGGTTGCACATAATTGCATGATAAATACTGACAAAGCTAAAAAATTGAATGGAGAAAATGTCTGGAAATCAAGGAGCTCCTTAGCAGATCACTCTGTGCTTAAATTACAGAGAAAAAGGGCTCGATCTTCTACCATGTCTAAAACCTACTTTTCTAATAAAGAAAGGCGTCTCGATGGTCAAAACAAAGACAAGTGCTCTGAGAAAATGTTTCCTGATAAAAATCTCCTATACTTAAATAGAAGAAATAACAGATTAAAGTTGCATCTTCAAAAGGAACCAAAAAAACACTACCTGAACAGAGTTGCATTTAAACGTACAGCCCAGGAACGCATATATCTGACAAAATTAGAGACATCACCTGTCAGACCTGTCTGGCATAAAAAGACCCAAGTGTCACAAAACAGCGAGTCAAAAAGAGATGCATGTGTCTCAACAGTGGAGAAACCAATCAAACAGGAAGTACTTGAATTTAAGCTGTGTCCAGAGATACTGTTCAGAAATCCAGCCACTGGTGAAGAAAGCTCAGCTGCAAAAAGTTCTCTGGAAAGAGATAAAGTCGTTGTAGCAGGTATGACACTATCTTGATTATTAAGTAAGTAAGTAAGGAGCATGTATTCCTTTTTAAATTTGTGTTGCATAAAACTATAACCAGTGGAAACCTGAGGCTCTAGAGGCTGAAGGCTAAGATAGCTTAGCTAGTTCTCTGACAGGCTATAGCTGTGTGTTAAGCTGAAAAAGAGCATGAGACTTTTCCTTCATTTTTCCCTTAAGTCTTAGAGAATGAAATTAGAGTACTTTAGAGCATGGCAGTTTCAAGTAACTGTGAGAAGGCTTTCTAACCTACTTGTAGAAGACAGCTTGGCTTGTTTGTAGAAAGTAGATTCTCGTGGCAGAGTTACAAAGGTGATCTGATCTGTATTCGGTGTTCACCTGGATGTGTACAAGTCTGGCTGGGCAGACAGGGGAGGGAGAGATCTTTTATGACATTGAGGAAGAGAGGGAGCTTGGGTCTGACATACCCTGCACACAGTCTCCATACCTTTGCTTTAATCTGCCTTTTTCCCTTCTTTTCTTCCCTGTCCCAACTCTTTCAGCATCTTACATGGTGCATTGTGAAGGATATTTATGTTAAATTCTGCACTGGATTTTTAAATAAAACTAAGTCTTAAGTTGTACAGCCCTTGCAGTAATTTTCACATCCAAAGGAAGTTTCCTTTTGCATGTGCTAGTATATGTGTTAAAACTTGATGCTGAATAGACCAAAATTTGTGATATAGGAACTGCAAAAATATATTTTTTTAAAAATTTTCTTTTTAGGTGTCAAGAGTAAAAAAGAAGATTGGTTAAAATGTGAACCACTTAAGCAAAAGAAAGTGGAAGAGATATCTACAGGTGAAATGACTTCTGAGTATCCGGTTTGAAATATAAGTTAAATACTGTTTGCTTGGTTTTAAGTGCTCCTTTACAGTAGCAAACCTTAATAAAGCATTTTAACTTATTCTTTACTAGTTCTGCTGATTAAATGGATACTGTAGAGTAGACACGGGTTTCAAAGATTTGTGGAGCTTTTTACTGCCATACACATATATTGTTGGAGATTACTGAAATTTTCCTGCATACCTGTGTGCAATTGACTTGGATGTAGCACTGGTAACAACATTCAAGTACAGTTTTAAATTGTAGGTAAAGACCAGGCTAGCTCTGTGACACTTTAAAATGTAGGAAGTGATGTTGCAAAATCCAGTGTGAGACTTTAAAACAGCGAGGGATTTTTTTAAATCTGGCTTTCATAGTAAACTAGTGCTGTCCACACATACACCTGTGCAGCCACCAGTAGTCTGGTCAAGATTACTTGTATGACACAAAGGAAAACTGGGGCCACTACTACATCTTCCTTGTATCTCTTGATTGGCAAATTGCTTTTTGGATGGTCTTTTATACTCTTTAGGAGTCAGCTGTTACAATAGCGGCCTCTTTCATCTCAGGATCTTGCTTGTTCCCTCCTTGGTAAATCTTGAATGAGGTTGCTCATTCATTCATAACTTTGCTTTAAGTTATCTTTGCAGCCATAGTCTTTGTTTTTCTGCTGATCTAAGAGGAAACAAAACGGTGCATTCAGCATGCTGCATCCTTGTTGCCATCCGCTTCTTAACTTGTCATCAGAGGACTTACATGCTCATATTTGTGTTGTGGTGTTGATGCAAGCAGCATATTTTGCAACATTTGCATTTTTAATGCTGTTGCCTGCGTCCTTGGCCATTGGTCTCTGCCATCTTTTTAGCCCTTCCTCTTGCTTTTTCTTGTAGTTTCACAAATGCATGTTCTCTGTCACACCTTTCTTAACATTCTTCAGAAATCTCTCTTGGAAAGACATCCAAATGGCCATTTTGTGCTTAAAGATGCATTGGAGATTGATTGAAATCTGAGTTACCTGGTGCTTTTGGAGGGAAGTTTGTGGCCTCTCTTTTGATACTGGAGGGCCTTGAATACCACATGCATGAAGAGTAGAGTCCTTTGAGACTCAGACTCTTGCTTTAACCTGCTTGTCTGTCTTGCAGCTGAGGACAGTATTCCCCTTGATACAGCTATACAGATCCTGGATGGAGATGGCGAGACTCTTCACATTCCAAGCAAAGACTCAAAAGAGATGTTTCAGACCTACAGGAAAATATATCTGGAAAAAAAGATGCAAAAGCCTTGATAGCACTCCTGTATCAGAGGTCTTATTCAGTATCACTGAGAAAAAAATGCCAACACTAAGATGCTTTTTTTTCCGTTTACTTCATATTTCTGAATAATTGTAAACCCACAGTTTTTTGGTAGGTGTTGAGTATTTCCCCCCCCTAGTTTCCTCGTACTTGTGAATAATTGACATCTTATTCTGTATTTATTGCACAAGTATGCTTTTGTGCTGCAAATGCTCTTGTTAAATGTGTTGTTTCTTTTGGCATGTTTGAATTTATTTTTTTTTAAGATAGAGGAGTTTTTTGAATCTTGATCAAAAAAAGATCAAACTAATTTAAATTTTCATAGCCTGTTTTCTTTTCTGATTCTCAAAAACTGTACTTGTAGTATTTTCCATTGCTGGCAGTGGAAGCATAGTTCTACTGGAAAGGGATTGCAGTGGATTCCCAAGCATTACACTTTTATTTTCCACTTATGCTGCCTGATTGTTTTGCTTCTAAAAAGGCTTTTGTTTTTGTAGAAACTTTTTTTTTTTTTTTTTTTTTTTTTTTTTTTTTTTTGTAAACTGGGAATACAACTATAAACCCCTCAAATCAAGCATACCGATCAGGGGTGTTTATGAAGTATTTATGCTGCTACCCAGTTTTGTTATATTTCTTTTTGTGGAACTTGTACAGATTGGATTCTGAGTTTTTAGTTTGAACGTAGTGCTGTAAACTGTTAGGTGACTGAAGACTTCCCTTGTTTTTCTTTCTCTTGTTTTCTTTACACTTGAAAGAAAAGTACTATTGTTGAAGTGTAGGGAGTTTGAATTCACTCTTGTCTTGGCCGTGTTGCTCCATTTAAACAGACTGTAATTAATTTCTTTGTTTAGAAAGTGTTAGATAATGTTTGATTTCACATTCACTGTGACATAAGAGTTATATTTGTTGCTGGGTATCTTTTGTTTAAGTGCCTTTTCATTACTCAAAATTTTGAATCAAATAATATTTTTTCAGAAATTTGGTACTTGATTCTTTCTATCTTGTTAAACCTTTATGATGAAAGAAAAACCTGTAGATATTTCACTGACTGAGTTTTATACTTGAAAATAAACTTTGGAGGACTATGCCTTGTCTTTTTTTTTTTGTTGTTGTTTTTTTTTTTAATTTATAAAGTTGTGTTTATTGCAGTTAGTTAAATAGGCATTGAAAATATTCCTTTAGATCAAAAGCAGCTTTAAAGTAAGTGCTGAATCTTCCTTGTTAAATGGAAGTAGTTAAAAGTGAGAGCTGGACTTAAGCCGAGGCTTTTTCTACTGAAATCTTAACAGCACATACTTCAGGAAGCATCAGAAATGTGTTCTGTTCTCTTTAGCATACGGTTTTTTCTTTCCTGCTCTGACTTGGAACTGGGAATTGGCTGGCATACATACTAAAGAAGCCTTCAATACTACTCCATTTTTGAGGACCTATGTAGTCATCTTGGATATAACTATCCAGTGAAGAGTAACATCACAATATCATAATTCTCTCTGTATGCTGAATTAAAAATAGGTTTTTTGGGGAGACAGAAGTCGTCACCTTCCATCAAGTGTGTGTTTATTCTTTCCAACTAGGGAACTATTTGGGAAGATTTTAATTCCCTGTCTGGCATAGCTGTCCTACACTTTTTAGACTTTTTTGTCTGTTTTTTCTGGCTGGATGCTGAACAATTAGTCTGTGGGGAGTGTTGCCTCTGAAGGATTTTATAATAATGTTGGCAACTCTGAGAAGGTTTTATTTTGTGCTTTCATGGGAATTTAGTTACCTGTGTTATACTGCCTGCACTAGCAAAGATTTAGTGCAACCTTAAGTGTACCCAGTACAAACAACACATAGTTCCTGTCAAGAATTTAGTCTGGGTTTTGTTCTACACAGTGATACATGAAGCTGACTTAAATGCTTGAGTGAATTCTTTTGAATAGGAAATTATAGAGTCCAGTGACCCATGATGTTTATATTCTAAATATTTGGAGAAGTTTGCTCACTGGCTTTGTGCATCCTGTGAGTGAGAATGCCAGTTTTGAGTCCCAGGGAATACAGCTACATCTTCTTCCTCTCTTTTACTAAGGAGAGAATCTTGGCTCTGTGACTCTGTTTACATGGTGACTTGTGCCTACTCTTCTGGTATGGCTAGGATCTTTGTGATAGAGTGGCCATGTGCTTTCTGCTTGGTTCTTACATTGGTTGGTTGGTGTACAGCTCAGTAGCTGTCCTGTGGCATGTGCTACACTTACTGCCTAATTGCTGCGTGCATCTGGCACTGAAGACTCTGCCAGATGCTCTTTATCAATTGCCATTTCTCCTGCTCCTTATAATGCTGACTGAAGCCATGATACTACAGCAAGCCCTTGGCCTTGTATAGGCAAGATGCTGTGTAAAAACTAGCGCAGTGTTGCTTGAATGACAAATGTGAGCATGAGGGCATCTGCAAGCACTGAAGGTGCCCATCACAGATAAGGTGTGTGCCCATTGTCAGGTTGTTGCCTGTACTTAAAAACATTTGCAATATGAATGTCTCTGGTGGGGTTGCTTTGTACAAACCATTGATCCTGTCGTGACTCTGAGAGCACTAATAGATCTTCATGGTCCTGTATGTCCTACATGTCCTCCACCCACACCCCCTGCTCATGTGATATGTATCTCTCTCAGCTTCTGGCCCCTGGCCCTTAGGAACTTGCTGGTCCCTGCTGAGCCTTGGCAGATGCAGAACTGTAGGATGTGGGTGTGCAACATCCTGTCCTGTTGGTGTGTCTTCTCTCTTCCCATTCCGTTCTGGGAAACTTTCTGTGTCAGTAGGAAGAACTACTTCTGTCATTCTTGTCTTTGTGCCCCAAGAGAGTCATGGATGAGGTTCTGGTTGAGTGTGCAAAAAAAAAAAAAAAAATTTACTACCTGTCGTGGGTTTTCCTGATTTGTTTTTTTTTTTTATAAGAGGAAGATTGGCTTCTCTCAGAAGTCTCTGGAAGTTTCCCTCCATCCTATAGAGCAGAGCC
>JAWWEW010000041.1:61583162-61633868 GCA_035583185.1 Anabacerthia variegaticeps | reverse complement strand
TCTAAGTTCTGCTTTGCCCGTGGTATTAATCAAAGCTCCTCTTTCAGTTGTTATCTCTAGCTGTAAATTCCTAGTTGTTTTTTTTCCCTTCCCTCTGGAAGGCGAAAGGGCGGGGGGAAAGGCCTTGAAGGAGTTTTGCTGGACACCAGGCGTTTATTAGGGCCAAATCACCACACTACTCATTTTCAAAGACTAGATGATCCACAGAGCTACAGGAGACGTGTCAGCCAGCCTGATCTCTTTCTTTGGGAAGATTAAAGAACAACCCTTGAAGTCATGACTACCAAGGTGTAGTAAGGAAAAAATTGGAACAGTCTGGATTTACAAAGGGTAAATCAAGATTGGATTTACAGTGAGTAAATCATACCTGCACAACATGATAGCCTTATGTTGAGATGACAGAGTCTGTGGACAAGTGGACTGTACAAAATGTTATTTAACTGGACTTTTGACATTGTTCCTCTTAGTATACTTACAGCTAAATTGGAGAGAGATAGTATGGGTAAGTGACCCATGCAGTAGGTGGAAAATTAGCTGGACTTGGAGGGATACTGTCTGTGATCAGTGGTAAAAAGCCCAGCTCGCATCTGATCACTACTGCATTCTTCAGCAATTGATACTGGAGCTGTCATTACCATCTTCATTCATTAATTGGAGAATAAGATGTAATGAACTTTGGCAGGTTTGCATGGAGAAATGCAGGTCCTCAGGAAACTCAAGAGTAACTTAGTGTGGGAGTTGAGGAGAGGCACACAATGTGTCTCCTAGGAAGATTTGCTTCCTCTTGCTCACTTCCAACAGGTAATACGAGGGATATTCACAAGAGCTAGTTTCTAATGATGTGATGAGGCCACGGCCCTGAAGGATGTCCTGTCCAGGAGATGCCTGTCTTTGGCTTCAGGCAGCAGTGCCTATGTAAAAACAACTCACATCTGCTCCAGAGCCTGACAAGGACCCCCTGCCCTAACCATGTAGTGATACGATGTTCAAGAAGGTCAGCAGAGTGGAAGTCTGTGTAACAGTGGCCGTTTACTTCACATAATTGTCATGACATGTGAATCACACCTGCTGTCTTGCCATGGGTCCAGCCAGTCATGCAGTGATCTGGTCCTTGTAAACCAAGAATAGAGGCAGTCATCAAGGAAGGAAGAAACAAACAAACCTTGCAGGGAAAGGTATTACAAACTGCTGAGCTTGGAAACATGTTACCACCACGTTTGGTATCAACAATGCTTTCCTTCCCAGGAAGGAAAGTAGGTAAGCCTTTTTCCTACTGATGAGTTAATGAGGCATTAACATGAGTGCTAGAAAGGTGTGTGCTCTGCTTTCCAATGAAGAGTCATCTTCTTGGTGGCAGAAATAGGTTGCTATCTACAATTCAGCCTTCATTCTA
This sequence comes from Anabacerthia variegaticeps, assembly GCA_035583185.1. Lineage (NCBI taxonomy): Eukaryota > Metazoa > Chordata > Aves > Passeriformes > Furnariidae > Anabacerthia > Anabacerthia variegaticeps. The sequence goes on along the minus strand of JAWWEW010000041.1, from coordinate 61,632,475 downwards.
GGTATCTGATTCTTTAAGCTAAATTTTCCTTTAAACTTGGATGTAGTGGCAACACTTACCTCTCCCTGTCTCAGTCCTTGTCTCTCTCTGCCTTACTAGACCTTGCCTTCATCCGCACTTTTTCCCGTCTTGAGGCTTCCTGTTTAATTTGCAAGATTGTGACTACCACCTTCTTTTATAAATCTTTTTCTGATCTTCCTTGGTCTCTGACCAGTCTTCTGCTGCCTTTGAGCCTCCAGCCTGTGTTCATCCCAGCAAAGCTCACAGTCTTTTCCTGAGCTCTTAGCTCCAGTGCTACCAGCTCAGCCATGCAAAGCCTACTCCAGTCTGCATTTAAGCCAGGGAACTTCTCATTTTTATTTTGTTTGCTGGCTGTTCATCAGTATTAAGACTCCAAGGGGAAAATGGTTCCTTGCTTCCAGCTCTTATGCTCATTACTGTAATATCTTGACTGGAAAAGCAAAGGCGAATGTTTGCTTCCTCCCTGCTTGGGTGGAGCATACCCATGGCAGTGGGAGCTTTGGAGCACTTAGTTCTGAGGTTCAGCAAGTCCCTTTGGGCACATGCAAACATTATCAACATGAACTATTATCATTAGTTCAGTGGCAGTTATCCTTGAGTTATGTCAGCAGTTGTTATATGCTTGTAATTTGCCAAGCTCCATAACAGATGTCCTTTAAGCATAATTTGGGTTCAATGGTTTCAATGGGTTCAGTGATGCCATATTCAGCAGTTGCTGTTATTTGAAACTGCTCTGTGCAATTCCAGTCTCCAGTGTATTAACATCATAGTGATTTTGCCAATATTGGAATTTCTTTGATAAATTGCTCTGACTCGTAAATTGGCCACTATCCATTCAGATAGCTGTTCAAAGGAAATTATCTGTAAGGAGCAGTGTTGGGGCTGCAAGGAGCAGCATTATGGCTACAAGGAGTACCTACAAGGAGCAAAAGCCTGGAGACCATCTGCTCCATAGGATAAGCAATCTGGATACATGCATAAATGTCACATATTAACATCAAACCTCTTATTTGTGGCGTGCTGGCTTGACAGACCTGCATAGCAGAGGAGCAAATACAACTGACTCCAGCACTGCCTACTTCACCTGTGGGCATCTCCAGCAACTGCAGTATAAATGAGCAGCTTGGCAGAAGAGCCAACAAGGAAAGCTTTTCATAGGGAAACCTGTTGATGTTCCCTCTGCTCTGCACCTCATGCAGCTCACTATGGTTGAATCTCTTCTGATGTACAAGTACATCCAAAGTAAATTTCTCCCCTTAAGCAGCTTCAGACAAGACTTAAACATGAGTCCCTAAACTTTAGATTTTAAAATGTTGTTATGACAAAAAGATACTCTTTACAGAAAGAGTATGGGAAATAAAGGACAAAATTATGACATGCTTAATATTTGGAGGTGACTATGTATATAAATAAGGTAAGTTCTAAAGGTTTAGTGGGTTTGTAAACTTTACTGATCTTGTGGTATTAATGTTGAAAGACATATTTATAGTCTGCTTTACCAACATAAATTCTCGGTAAGTCACTGCTGTGTCTCACAGACATTTTTTAAAAAGCTTCACCCTGATACAATGAGGAATATGAAAGAGATGCTTAGTAATGACTGTATCCTGAGGATCCTTGTGGTGGAACACTAGTCCCAGAATACTTTTGACTTGTATTCATTTACCACTAAGATAATAGGTTTCCATACACAATGGAAAGAAAGGCTCTCAGGGAAAAAAACGTGGAGAAAGATGAGAAGTCCCACTGCTGTCTGGTTGGGAGGCACTCTGTGCTGGGATAGGGCAAGCACCTTGCAGCTTTTCTGTACTCCTGGGATGTTTTGTGGCAAAGGAGATAAACTGCAGAGGCTTGCTCTGCAGTGGTGTGATGAGAATCTCACTCCATTGATCTCTGTGTTGGGAACAGAAGGGACAAATGCATAGTCAGTGAGGACGAGACATGTGGATGCTATAGCTGCAAGTGCTGTTTACTGTATATGGTTGGTCAGAGGTCTTCCTGTGATTTCAGAAGTCCCTACTCTCTTTTTGTAGCCCTGTCTGTTTTGTACCTCTTGGTTGTTGTACTCATTCACAGTTAATTCTGATGTGGATACAATATGCAGAAAGCACAAAGTGGATTGAGAAGTTGCCACTTTATTTCTTGAAACTTCTCTTTTGAAAGATCAGTAATCTCTTAGATGTCAACCACTTGATGAATAAACTCAAAATTAACAAATAGGTGTGTTTGGGGAGAGCTCCTTGGTTTAGTCAGGGGTAGATGTCCCTTTTATTCTGACTCTAGGCAATGTCTTAGTGAGATAGTCTGGGAGAGGATCTGGAATCTCAAACATAGTTGACAGCATGTTAGTAGTTTCCTATTTGATTAATAAGATGCATATGTAGGTTTTTTGTTTGGTCCCTCCCACCATAAGTATAGTAAAATGACTGTTTATTCCCCAAAAGAAAAACAATACCAGAAGCAAGGACACAAAATATGATCATGTGGTTGTCTCTTTTTAAGTGTTGTTGAAGTAATTACACACAGAGAGCTCAGAAAGTGCCCCATAACATCTACTGTAGTTCCCACACTGTGAATTTGTGTTTTCACACCCTAGAGGGATTCTTGGTCATGTAGCCATAGAAAAACCTCTGCCAAGGGAGGGGGCAGCAGCTTCTATTCCTTCAGTTGACTGTCCATTTTCCAGCAAGCAGAGAGTCCAAAAGAAATACTGGGTCCTGCTTTCTTCTCAAGGCTGTGTTTACCACTTCTCATCTTTCTCAGCCATTCCATTTTCCTATTCCTTCTGAGTAGCATGTAAGTTTCTTTAGTTAGCATGCCTAAAAGAGAGAGTTTCCTTTTTGTTTGGTTTGGTTTTTTGTGTGTTTTTGTTTGGGTTTGTTTTGTGGTATAAGCAACACCTATGAAACAATGCTTTACAGTAGAGATACTTTGAGCTCTACTATTATGGTTTTACTAACGGTAATTAGAGGTGACACTTGTACTTAGACCAAATCATACCAGTTGGAAATAGCACAGTGGGACACAGCACTGAAACAAGACATATCAGAATTGAGACATGGACCAAGACTTGACCCCAAAAATGGGCTTAATCACAAATAACAAAATATATCCACTTGCCTTACTTGGGAGACGTGGTCTATGTGTTCATGATAAGATTACAGGAGAATTCTGTTCTGAAATAATTGTTCTCCTGTCCTGCATTCTGTAAAAAGCTTGGTGGCAGGGCAGGTTAGCTGTCATCTCCAAGAGAGTGGCCACCTGCTAGCAAGATCTAACACAGACATATTTTGCAGTGGTTGTTTGTAGCTCCTAAGCTGGATCTAGTACCTACAGCAATTTCTGAATTCTTTGTCCTTTGGGTGTCATATCCTTCTTCATTTGCTTATCATCATTAAAGTTGATCTGAATTCTTGAAAATTAATTTACAAAGAAGCCAGCCCAAGTCTTTCTAGAGCAGGTTGACTGACTTCTGCATTTCCAGCTTTTACCTAAGAGTCAGCCATGAACATGGCAATAGGTGTCTTTCCCAGCTAGATCAATACTATCTGGCCCATGGAAAATACTTTTTTTTTTTTTTCCCCCCAGGAGGCTCATTAACATTACTGTTAAACCGGACATTTTTATTAGAAATAACATCAGGATGCACTCATGCAAGAGATTTTTGAGAGAGCCTCTGATGTGAATGCACAAGCACAGATACAGAGGCGAAAAGCTGGTCTGGAGTTGTGGTTTGTAAACTTGGACTAAATGTTTAAAGTTGCATTTCTCCTTTCTGCTGCATGTCAATGGCCTCATATTCCTTTTTTCCTGTCATATTACTGCTTCTGACAACTAATTTTCCCTTCTCTCTCACTTTTTGTAAGAGAAAAGCTGGAGGCAGTGGAGGGTCACAGACCCCTGCTACAGAAAAGGGACCAATGGGCCAGAATGGGCCAGTGACAAAATTGCCAAACCACCACAAATATATTTAGCATTTTTTCTGATAGGAAAGAGACTGGCCAAGTCACAGGCTTACTTTAATAGTAACTGCTACTGTAAAGCAATAACAGAATTGCTGACCTGGAAATAATATATTTAGCTAATTGCTGATTTAACATCTGGTAGACCATAGGGTTGATGTTGCAAAATCACAGTGCTTAAAACAGCTGCAGAGCGAGGGAGAAGTGATATTTCTGAGTGAGCGTGGGGAGCTGACTCCTCAGGAAGGCAGCTGTGGGATGCGGATAGAGTGATGGGTTGCCTCTGGGGCAGATTCAGAGCTGACTCCCCAGGAAGGATGAGCAATCTGCCTGCATAAATGAGGAAGTACAGAAGGTCACAGGTCACTGAAGCTGAGAGGATAAAAGGGAAAATCAAATACCAAGAGGTAGGTTCAGCAAAGAAGGATCAGCATTGAGAATCCCACTGTCTGCAAATCCACAGCTACAAAGGTAAACATCTTCTCCAGGCCACCTTGGCACATGAAGTCGGGTACCCCTCATGAGCATGGACCCTAGGGGCCAACAGCTGCATCTTGCAGGCCCTCTTGAACAGGGAGAACTTAGGATTTTGGGAGTGGTTGTCATGTTAGTAACTCCACTAATATTTATCATACCTGCATACTGCTTGTTAGGTTTAGGCAAACATAACTGGCACAATTGTGTGTTGTAATTTCCTTACATCTGTAGTACTGGAGTTTATTGGGCAGTTTCTGAGAGTAGGAGGCTGCAAGCAGTGTTGGGCTGGAGCATGGAGAGGCAGAGGCAGTGTGTAGATAAAGACAGCCAGTGTGTTCAGTCTGTAGAGCTGTCTTTGAAACCTGGAGGGGTACCAAAGAGGCACCCACATCACTTATAGTAAATCTCCAAGGGGATTTATTCTGTCTTGCTCAGACAAGAAACCTTTTTCTACCTTAAGGTAGGAAAAGATGCTCTGCAGTCCGTGGCTAGTAGTGGGGAGCTAGCCTGCCTGGGAATTACTGTAACCTCCCAATAAAAGGATTGTTGTACAAAGGGTTTAAGATTAAGAGAATAAAATTAATGTAAAAAGGACATTCAGAAAGAAGCAATTCTGAGAGAACTAGGTGAGAAAAGCTAGAATCTGCACAGGCAAAAAAGTTTTCTCTGCAGTATGTTCAGTGAAGTTACACTGTAGTATTTAACTGAGCTCTGGATATCACCACTAAATCCACTAGGTGACAGTGTGGAGACTGCTTTAGCACGACAGCAACATCTGTCTGTTCTTTATGGGCCTGTTGGTATTGCCTCACTGCTCTCTGCTATAAAGCCAAAGTGTGCAATGTGTCTCTGCTTGTACCCAGGGGCTTCATGTGTGTGGAGAGAAGGTGGTCTTAGTCGGTACTAACAATAAGGTAACATTGGCATGAAAAGTTGACTGTCATTTCTCTGGGACTGGCTACTTTTTCCTAAGCCTAGAGATGTGGGGACTTGGATTAATTTGAGGAGTGATGATGAAAAGTGAACCAAAGGATAGTGGGACACCCACCACCTCTGTGCTGTGCCTTACAACCAGTCATGGAGGGGGAGAGACTTTTTAGCAGAGCCTGCTGGGACAAGACAAGGGGTAATGGTTTTAAACTAGTTGGGTGTAAGTTCACACTAAATATAAGGAAAGAAAGAGGTGGGTGAAACACTTGCACAGTTTGCCCAAAGAGGTGGTAGGTGCCCAAAGAGGTGGTAGGTGCCCCATCCCTGGAAACATTCAAGGCTGAGTTGGATGGGGCTCTGAGCCACCTGATTGAGTTGATGTCCCTCCTCATTGCAGAGTGGTTGGGCTAGATGGCCTTTAAAGGTCCCTTACAATGATTCTATGATTCTGTTTGCACACCATGAGCTCTTCCCACCACTGCTTTGATTCATTTCCACAGCGTGTTGTGCCTGGCCCATCTGTCCCCCAGAGACCACCAACTGATACAGCAAGTGAAAGCTGGAAGGAAAAGAGCAGGAGACAGCAAGCAGACAGAGGATAAGATGCTTGGCACAGTTGTGACTTCTGTGGCTTTTCCAGTTTTGTATGAGATAATGGGCAAAACAAGAACTCCTGGGGAACACAACAGCTTTCCTTTCAAAGCACTGGTTTCTCCACACAGCCTCTTTCCACCTAGGATATGGTGTGGCCAAGTGTACAGATATTACCACTATAGCTGTACTGTGACAGACCACTAAAACTTATGACTGGATATTTGATGCCCAAGTGGGATTTATACTACAAGATAAAGAAAATTGAAGCAAAGACTGTATTTTAATAAAAATCAGTGCATATTAGATTAATGTAAGTAGAGAGTTTTGCATAAAGTGTTATACATGTTTAACTTTTATGACACCTATGTTTTGAAAATGTGCTGTTACTATTGAGGCAAGATATAAGTTAACGGGTGTGCAAACCTTGTTTGCTGTGATTAGCCTTGCTTTAAATATCTGTGATCTTTATTGCTTAGTTCTCTGAAAGAACCTTAATTTTGTGGGACACCACACATTTACACCCCAATATTTTCTACATTTCATACCAGTTGCATGGGTTGTTTTCTGTTTCTTTCTTGCAACATTAATGGCTTTTAGTCACTCTTCTGCAGTGCAGTGCAGCTCTGAGATGTTACAGTGGTGTCTTCTCATGAAGGCCTCCCTTCCCTGGGGCAGGAGTGTTGTGGGGGGCACAAACTGTCTGCTCAGAGGGCACTAAACCACCTGATTCCTGGCAGTGAGGCTAAGCTGATCATCCCTTCTCTTCTGCTCTGTCTCTCTCCTATTAAAAAAATGCCTTAGTTTGAGAGACATGAAATATTAATCTGTTGTGCCATTTATTGCAGTGCAGCTTACCATGCACTGGAATCCCAAAGTGCCCTGAATTTTGTCTTAGCCTCACACTGATGCCTTGAAATGGGCACTTGGCAGTTGTCCTGGCGATTTTATAACACTCAGGGTTTTAGGATTTTTGATTTATGTGCTACAGAAACTTGTCCTTATATGGGATAACATGAAATTCTACAAGTAAGAACAGATGGATTTTCTTTTGCTCTGCTTTTTCTTCCATCTAGGGGAAGATTTGTCAGTTTAATTTTCCTTACTGCCTTTCTGCAGCTAGAAAGAGAAAAAGAAATACTGTGAGTGATGTCATTTAGTAACTACCAGTCTTTCATGGCTTTTGGATCAGGCAGCTCTGTGGAAAAGGATTTAAAATCAGCATGTCTGTGACTCTTCCTTTTGTTCTAAATTAACCATATATTGCAATTTCATAAACAATTATTTCAGTCTCTTTACTTCTCAAACACAGTATTTATCATTAGAAGCTGCTTTGAACATAAAACTATTAGGATGCCCTTTATTAGAGTGGCTTACTGTGGCTCCCTTTCTAATGATTTTTTTGCTTTATGACTTGCTGGCTGAGTTTGGGCACTTACTTTAAGTCACACAATTGATTCAGTGTTCAAAGTCAGTTTATCAGACTGTATCTTCATGAAATTGCCTGCCAGCAGAGCAACTGAGGCAATGAAAAATTAGGATGGAAAACAAAGTAACCTTGTTGGTTTTTTAAATTGTCAAACGTTTGGGGTCTGCTTCTGCAATGTTTAAGCCCAAAAAGACAGGGAGCTTCTGACGCCAGCCCAGTGAAGCCGAAAACAATCCTCTGGAGCGGCACTGCTTTCCTCTGGAAGGGGCAATGATTGCCCGGGACTGTGGCAGCTTCTCTGATGCGTTTGTGACATGGCAGGCTCCCTCTTCTTAATTTTCGAGTGAGATGTCTGCAAATGCCTACACTGTAAATCCATTTTTTCAGTGGACCGTACAGGGAAGGTGCCAGGCCCTGGGAAAGCCATTGCTAGTGCTATGGACAGTGCGTATGAGTCGCCAAGTTAGTCTTACAAAACTGTGTAGCAGTAAAACTCATTTTACAAGTGTGGGGTGACAGCCCTCAAGCTCTTGATGGGTTAGATGTCAGCTCCTGGAAGGGTGTTCCCAGGAACTTTTGTCGGATGTTAATGGGCTACACAAGAGGGACAAAGAACCCTGGTGGCTTCCCGAGTGCACTCCCAACAACAGATTGATGGGGTTACAGAAGGATGCAGTGTTAGGGAGACAGCATGGCCCTTCTTTGCCTATCCTGCAGGAAACACAGGAAGCCAACCCTTTAGGCTATGGCATCCGTCTATCACCCCAAGAATAATTATCGACTATAGTCACTCAAAGCACCAGAGGAAAAGAAAAAGTATAAAAAGAGGTTGGATATGAGCAAAAGTCAGGGAGAAAGACCAGCATCTCTGCGGGGGTAAGCACCAAGCTGCACTGTCTCCCCCCACACAATGGACACTGAAGGGATGAGCAGTTTTTAATCTGTTTTTCTTTTTTTTTTTTTCTTTTCCTCCTATACTTTATACCTTCCTTTATATCCTTATACCTTAAGCCATGCCTGTTACTTTATATCTTGTGCCTTGTACTTTTTCACTTTTACACCATAGCTATCTTTATTTACTAATTTTACCTGGCTGACATCTTTGTTTCATAAAGGCTATATCAACTATATCTTGCCTCATACCTCGTAACCCACGAGGTATATATCTTACTTTATATGGTTATTGTGTTCCTTTAAGGTGTATAGTTCCTTTAACATGTTTGTCAGGGGGGAAGCAGCTATATTCTTTCCTTTTTCTTTGTGTTACAGACAGTGTTGTGTGCAGTTCTTTTTTCTATGTGTTACTGAGAGGGTTTAGGTTTTTGTTTTAGGTTGTTTTGCTTCTGGTTAGTAGTTTTCTGGTGTTGATTGAATAAGTGCTGAGGGGAGGTTGTTGTTTGAGTCTGTATTGAGGCTTAGGGTGATGTGCTGTCTGTACAGTGTGTTTTGTGCTGGTTTCTTTTGGGCTTTTTGTTACCCATAAAATACAATCATGCAGCTAAATGTTATTGCTGACAACGTGAGACCCACAATAAGTGTCACATCCTTGTATTAATAAAAAATAATTTCAGGAATTGCTAGAATTTATTCCAGTTTGTTTCTGGTGCTGGCAGCGATATAACTTTTAAGAGAATCTGGTGGAGAAGGGTCTCTCTTCCTATTAAGTGTAGTTCTCGTTGGAGTATCAAAATTCCTGTTCAACCAGTGAATCTGTCTCAGGAAAGGGTCTCTTTAGGTGGGACTCAGACAGACTGAGCTGGGCATTAAAAGGCCTTGATATTCTGAGGACGCTTATAGCTAATAAACATATATTAATACAAGTGGGAGTATGATAAGAATCTTTGCATTTAAGCCTTTCTCCCCTTTTAATGTGACAACAAAATATCATAGTTGAAGTGATGATGAAAGATGTTGGAGAGGATGAGGTTATGATAGATACTTAAGGGAACACATTTGTCTTCTCTTATCTAGCCTGGTCTTACCCAGCTGAAGCAGACATCCAGGGATGCCAGGAAGGGGACATTTAAACTGTGCTGGACACAGAGCTGGGGATGATTTTATATGGGTGATCTGCAGTCACATAATCACAGAATTATGTATATTGGAAAAGGCCTTTAGGATCATGGACTGCAACCATTAACCCAGCACTGCCAAGCCCATGATGAAACCAACCCATCTAAGTGCCACATCTACACACCTTTTAAATAGCTCCAGGGATGGTGACCCAGACACTTCCTTGGGCAGCCTGTTCGTAGCATTATAGGTAAAAGCTCCCTTGCCCCTGGATCAGACAATCATCTCATCACCTTGATAATCAAGTTTATCTGCTTTTATTTTTTAGCACATCAGTGACAGCAGCTCAGCTAGGCCAAGGCTTGGTTTCATGCAACCCTCAGTGGTTTGTAGGCAGGAACAGAATTTGACCCTTTAACAAAAGACAATGCCACAAAGAGTTAAATAAGCATCCAGAAAACCCCGATCTTTAGAGAAATATCTCATTTTGCATCTTCTTCTCAGAGAAAAATTATTCATATTAAATATAAATCAATCTTTATACAATTTTTAGTCACTTTTTATTGATTTTTTTTCTTTTAGAAGCAAATTGAGATTTGTTTAGTAAATTTGTGTACCTCAGTCCCTTGCTGCTGAAATAAAACCCACTGGATTGCTATTTATGAAAATTACTTCATTTGTAAGCCACAGTAGAAAGAAAAATGATGCAAACTGGGTAAGAAAAGCAGTATCATAAGGCAGAGGAGGAGTCCTATAAAAATGCTTTAGTGAAGGGGAGACTGATGGCTATCAAGGACCTCAGGAAAAGTTCTTTAGTCATCAGTGGAGGCTCCAAGGTAGATGTGCAGGTGGGAATATTGGCAGCCCCCTAGTTCAACTCACATGGCAGGCTTTGAGACTGTAAGAGGTAATTTCTAGAGCTGGGTGAAACAGAGATCAAGAAAACCTGATAACGGAGTATTAGTTTTGACCTAAATTAAAATGCAAATATGAAGTGTTTTCCCTTCAAGATTTTGTTCTAGAAATGCTAAAAATCTGCATCAAAACAAAGCAGCCTGACATTCCTGCAAGGGAAACACATTTTGCTCTAGCTTCTTATGAAACCAGAGTAACACAGACCAGATTCTGGTTTTAGATAAGGTCGTGCAGCCCCACTTAGAGCCAATTAATTGTGACTGATAACAGAACTTGGTTCTGTAACAAATGAACATTTCTGCAGTGTATAATAACCACAAGAATAAGTTCAGGGACAAGTCATATTATCTGAACATTAGTTCTTGACTTTAGAAACGCTTTAGAGTGATTTGTCATGTACAGCTTTTCCAATACTGTGCATTGCATCTAGGATGTTGCTTTTGAATAACCTGATTCTCACTATAATGCAGAATTTTCTGGTCAGGCACATTTTCCATAGCACTGTGAATGTCCTGTGGCTCCCACAATGAACCATCCATGTTGTTTAGATAAAGAATGCATTGAACTACATCAGGGAAACCAAGACATTAAGAAAGAATGGAGATTGACACTCTAATTTGTATCATACAAGGCACTGCAAATCAGCAGTTGCAGTTCATTGTAGAAGTGCTTCAGAATGAAGCATTTGGGGTAACTTGGAAGAATCTTGAAATTTACTTCAACTAAAGTATATTCTGCATTGAGTTCAATGGAGATAATATTTCAATGATTCTAATTGTAAACAAATTCTTTTTTAGTGATGAATTTTGATTCTGCAAAAGTTGGTTTTGTATCAGGAAATGAGCCAACTGTTCAATGCCCAAAAGGCTTTGTGATCGACTGTTCACTACAGGGTCCATATGGTAGAAAATATGATCTGTGGTCTTTGATCTTACTTGGGTTTCATCAGAGTGAAGGAAACACATGATTAGGACTACTCCAAATGGTAATTAAACTTTGTCCTCCTGTTGACCCAGTTATCAAAAGCTACTTCCTCATGTGAACTGGAAAAATCAAAGTAAGGTTGGTGTGACAAAGCAATACAGCTGGGTTTGGAAATTAGCTCGTAGTAACTATGCAGCTCTAATGGGCCAAAGAAAAATTAGACATACATTAATTGCCAATTTGATGCTGCTTGATGAAAAATGTACACCTACAAAGCAGAAAGAGTCATAATGAAATACTTTTAACTAGAACCTTAGATCTTTGGGTGTTGCTTTAATATTTTCTGAAGAGCAGTTAAACAAAGACCCAGTTAAAGTAATCAGAATAACTTTGGCTCCTGTCTGAGGAGCTTGTAACAAGCCTTGCATTACCTGGCAAGGCATGCAAGTCCTCGAGGAAAGCCATCTGGTACCAGAAGGCAGGAAATTTTTAAAAAGGAGTTCCTTGATGATCCATTTCTGGAGAGAGTAAGAAAATGGAGATCTGGCTTGGAACTGGGTAGAACAAAGCAGAATCTGCCTGCCTGGAGGTGAGGACCAGAGGGGTGGAAAAACCTTATAAAAGGACTTGCTTGCAGGTCTTGCTGTTAGCAAGCTTTAGCTTTGTATAATTTCTAGATCAGTCTTTAGAATGAAGCCTGTGTTTAGATATTCCTCTGAAGGCTCTGTGAGTAACTTGTTCTATCACATCTCCCATGAAGAAGAAAACCAGACATGGCCTGGGGTACTCTTGGGCTGTGCACAAGCTGTGGGTAAGATACCAATGAGCCAGGACTTGCGTTCTTGGTTAGATAAACGAACAACATCAAATTGTTGGCTACAGAGCATTTATTTGGCATAGGAACTGGGAGCCCTGGATATGAAGGACATAGTGCTGATCAACAGCCAGCCCCATTTGCACAAGATACAGGGAAATGGAAGCTTGGGCTCAGCATTGCAGCTTTTGCAGATGAAGCTTATCCAGGGCTTTAGTAGCTGAATTAAAGTTTATTAATTCTGGTAAGAAACTGTGGCAGTGGATGATAAATGGAGGAAGAGACAGGAGATGGCAAAGAACTATTAAAACCTGCAAATCATTATCTGAATGTCTGTTGTGGATTTAAATGTGTTAATATAAATTAATTATGAACTTGCAATCAAAGTGAAAAGCAGAGTATTTATGGAAGAGGTACAAAGTAGTGTAATCCAAAAATAAAGTAGTTTGGGCTGATAAGAGGGAAAATGGGGCCAAAAACTTCCAGTTATCTATCTTCAGCTTCAATGTGTTGATGATAATTCGTCTGGGTTTGTTCTCCAGTGCTGCAGAATATTATAAGATCAAAAAGGCTGACCCATATGGAAATTTTTGTTGGAAAATAAAAGCTATTCCTGCTGCTTTTCTGTCATGAGTGAGGTCTGATGAAAATGCAAGTCACAGAAGTATAGAAAAATGCAGCTGAAGAAAATTGTTTGAGGAGAACTTCTTCCTTTTCAACATATCTTTCAAATATACATACACCCCTTCCTGTGGGCACTGATACCAGGGATATAGGTCTTTGGCAGCAGAAAAATCCTATGAAAAGAAGCAAATGGATTTTATAAGGATTCCCTCTAAAAAAATTTATAAATGACCAACCCCCCCTCTCCAAGGAAATGTACTGAAACATCTCATTTGAAATATGCTGAAAGAAACCCAAATAAAATACCTACCACCTACTCCTAAGTTTTAGACTCTGAAAGGATTTAAATAAATGCAGAAATTAAAGGGAAACAAAACTTTTCTTTGTGTCTAGGCAAATTAATTGGGCACTCCATTGTATGAAGACACTGCTTACATCTTCTAATGTGGTAATGTGATTTAAGCTTCAGTAATTTGTGTAATAACAAAAATTACTAGTAATCACCATCTTTAAAGAATAACTTTCCAAAGCTGAAAGGCTCAGTGGGCATATAAAGAATCTCTAGTTTGTACCTGAATAATCTGAATTAGTTTTTAGATTGCAATAATTAATCCTAGTTGTCCTGTGAATTGAGATGAACATTGCCATCTTTCCTAGGCATCTGTTATTTGAAGAATAGTTTTCTCAAAATCTGTTATAGAGGCACTGAGATAAACCAGTTCATTATTTTAACTGAATAAACAGATTTCTCTTCTAGTAATACTAATTTCTTACAGTACCAATCTGTCAAGATGGCCCTAGTAACTATAATTCCTTATCATAATGGAAATCAGATCTCTTGTTGATTGAATTCCTAATATATCTTTGCCATTGTAAATGTACCTTTGGAAAGTAAATGAAATACTGATGCATAAGGGAGTACTTTGATTTAAGTCTGTCTTAAATTCCTTGGCGTCACCTTTGCAAACCATGTGAAGTAAATGACTGGGTGTACATGGGTGTTCCAGTCTTTATTCACCTTATAATTTCTGTGCTTTTCCTTAGTTTATATTATTTATCTGCCAAATCCTGAGTTCAGTCAGCTTTAATTAAAAAAAAAGAAAACCAAAAAACAAAACAACCAATATTTTCTTCTACCCCTGGTAAGGGAGAAAAATTACAGGAATGAGATGGTCATAATTTTGCCCTATTGACTACTCACAAAATTTCATCCTCCACATGAAATTCTAGTCTTGTTGCAAAGAATGGAAAAACTTATGATTTCACTGGAGTGCAGATTTCAGCCTTACAGGAGGTCTACTTCATTGTTTTCTTTTTTTTTTTTTGCCTCTCATTTGTACAAATTTCTATTGTTATTGTGTCTCTACTCCTCCAGCTTTAAAGTTTTGAACTTTACGATTCAAGATACGTAGATTTTCTTTAAGGGAAAAGTAGTGTTGTTTTCACATGTTTGATGGTCTTATGGAGACAATCAGCATCAATTCTCAAAATATGATTTCCTATTTCTGACTGTCTAGCATTCATAAATAATAGTTCTGATGAAATACAGACAAACAGCTATACTGTATCACAATAAAGGTCCATATACTCCATCTGATATATTCTCTTTCTACCATAGCCACTATTAGTAAAGAAGAAGCTGTAAACTCAGGGCAAACTTGGTTTTGTACTTTTTTCCAGATATTTCCCCAGTTACCAGCAATTTTTGGTTTAGAAACTTTCTCATCTCATGTTGTTTAACTGCCCTTGACAGACCTCTCTTCTAGGAACCCATCTAGTAGTTTTCAGAATTTATTTATACTTTGGGGATCCCAACAAACAGGATGTTATGTCCTGCAGTGCAATTAGGCACTACATGTGCAAGTGCTTTTTTTTCATTTGTCTTTGACCTGCTGCTTGATGATTTCATTTTGTGCCCTGTAGTTCTTGTCTCATGAAAAATAATGACTAATCATTCCCTTGCCACCTGCTCCAAATGATTTATGTTTTTCTAGACCTCTGTCATGTCCTCAGTTAATCTCTTTTCCAAACTGAGAAAACCAAATCTTTTGACTTTCTTCTACAGCAGAAATTGTTTCCTGTTTCTGACCAGTCTGACCTTCCTTACCTGTACTCTTTCTAGTTGTAAAATCTCATTTTTGAAGTAACCAGAGCCTCGCACAAGACTCGGTATACCATAGCTTTATATGGAGTACCAACTGATTGTTTATATTTCCTTCCTGGTCTTTCAGATGGTTGCAGGGTAGGAAGCTTCATCTTCCAAAGAACTATCTGTAATGATGTAGGAAAATATTTGGTGATAAAAACTGACAGGAGATCTTTCTATTTGGAACGTAGAATTAAGTTCACTCTTCACCATGTGTGCTGCTTTGCATTCATTTGTGCTGCTTTTCTCTTGCTGCTTTGTTGGCTGGGCAGTACTGGCAAATCTTTACATAACACCTGGCTAGCAAGTTCAATTCTGAATCTCTGAATCACTAGCCCTTCTGGAAAAAAAACCTAAGCCCAGAACTGAAGGAGGTTTATATACCTCATCTCAGACAAGGTTTTTGGTTTATTTTCCTCGTGTCTGATTCTGGTTGTTAAGCAGCTGAGTAAAAGAAACAAAAATAAACACAAGAATTCTTTTTTTCTCAACTTATTTTGCCTTCCAAATTGTCAGGCAAACCATTTTCTTCAGTTATAAAGTGAAGACAGATGGTACAGGTAAGTTCCCTGACTGTGAAGTCTCCATGAATAAAGTTTTCAGTAACAGGCTAGAAAGACAGCTGCAAGGAATGGCAGAAAAACTGGGGGGGTGGGAGGAGACATATGAAAGCTCTGTCTGAGAACTCTGAGTCTGCAACTAGAACAGCCTTAGACGTGGGATCGATACGTTCACAATGAGGCCTTGCTGGCTTTGGCGCATTTCATTATACTGAGTGAAAAATAATTGGTCTCATTGGTATATAGCTGTTTGATATGTGTTTTTTAAGCATGGAGATACATCACATGTCTATTTTATCAGTGTCCTGTCAGTTCATAGCAGCTGAACCCAGCAGTGATGACAATATTACTTGGGTTAGAGTTTATATATAGAAATGCTGTGAATTTTCACTTTATTAATGGCTTTGCAGGACATAGGCTTCTTGTCTTTTTTTCAGTATAAATATGAAACTAAATCATCTAAAGAAGTGTAGCTCTTGTTGGATGCCTTAGCATTGTCAATGGTAGGGTGGCAAGAGAAGCCTGAGGAAAGTGGGGAGTATAAAGGGGAATGGAGGAGAGAGGACAAAAAGAAGAGGATATGCAGAACAGAGTGTTATGCAGTGTCAAAGGGGACTTAAGATAAAAAAAGCTGCTCAAAGACTAAAGTAGAAGATTTTTTTCTCTCCAGCAAACCAAGTGAAGTTTCTTGGGAACTATTGACATATAAACCTGTGAGGAAGAACAGAGAGCAGAAATGTAAAGCATCAATACCTATGGCAAATAATTCTTGCAGTAGGAAGCCCACTGCTCTCTGTTGTTCAGAAATGTCTGCAAGTGATGCAGTGGGAAGTGCAGAAACACATCTAGAATTTACCACAGAAACCTGCCTTTGTCATTTAAAAGACCGAACATCCTGGGCATTGCAGTTCTGCTGTCCTTGGTCAGCATGGAGCTGTGTTAGTGGTTAAGGCAATGAGGTGCCCTGTGATCTATGGAGCAGGTAAATGTGATCTTTCATGGGTGTTGGCAGGTCTGTGACATTCAGCATGAAGTATTGCCTAGAGAAGTACTGATTTATTTCAGATCTCATTCCTAACTCAAGGAAAACACACCATTAATACAGAGCTGTCCAGTGAAAACACCAGATCTCTGTGATGTGGAGAAAATGAAACAAAAGACGGCATTTTTTAAGATTCACACTGACAGTCAGTACCTCACGCTCCAAAGATTGAAGTGTTTAGTTGTGTATAGGTTAGCTGCAGTCAGAGGAAGCAGTTTAGCCATGCTTAAACTAATCCTAAATTGGGATAGCCTGTCAGTTTAGGTGGGAGGGTGTCTGGGGAGCTGTGCCTCAGGCAGTGCCTGATCCCAGAGTACCACCATCCCAGCATCCCCATCCTCCCAGCTCCCCGAGCCAGCCTGGCGGCTTGGGATATTATGCACTGAACAGGGTCAGGGAAGTGATCCACCAGGAAATTTTGGTCACCTTTAATACTATTTGCTTTTCTCCTTAAACAGATCACTGATTAAAAGGAAAATCAGAAGTTTCAGAGCAGCTAATGTGACCTCTACCCACATTTATTGCATCCAATCACTACAACCACAGCTGATTAATAGCAATAGTTTAAAAGAAACTTTGCTTAATAGTGAGGTTTCTTTTCCCCTTAGGCTGCCAACAGCTTTCCCATATATAATATCATTTTTCAACATCGTTTCATCTATTGGGCTGGCTATAATAAGTCTTTTACTTAATTTTTAAGGGTTTAGTCATCCAAATAAGTTTTCTCTTGGTATTCTTGTTCAGGCTTCTCTATGAAGACAGCAGAATCTGGAGCACACACAGACCCAGACTGAAGAGAGAGCTCTGCACTGGAGCAGAGGGCTGGTTTGTCATCTCAAGCAGCTCCTTTCCTGACATCTATTTCCCATGAGCAGCAATGTACTGTTGGCCATGTTTCCTGAAGGGCCAGGAAGGGTGGACCCATTTCACACTCCGGTCATATCCCCAGACATTACTGACAAGGATCAGATGGCAGATTGCCATCCCTGAAGGTTGTGCTGGGTGGACAAATCCCTACCACCCCGGTTCTGTCCCTGTCTGCCGACGACTCCCTTTTCAGCCAGTCAGTGAAGTCTCACACATTCCCCATACATTTTACTTTTGTCTTATTGTCATATTGCCAGCCATCTTTCCATCCCTCTTTCTAATTCCTGTCTGTCATAGGTAGAAGAGAAATATCAGACAATGTGATACTGACAAGCCCTACTTAGTTCACCAGGCAGGGGACAGGCTGCATTGGGAAAAGCTGCACGTATATGCGCTCACATCCACAGAATTAACTGAGACCTTAATCACACATAGTGAGTTGGCACAGTCAAACCCAGGGGGATGTGACACTTGCTCTGCCCAACCTGTCCCCATGTCAGGCTCCGGGCAGCAGCTCAGTGTCCACATGTGATGGTTCCACTCTGAGCAATCTGCTTCCATGAGGTGTTGGACATATTCAGAGCAATGCCTCCCCCCAGTCTGTATTACTCTTTAGTCCTCAGGGACTTAGAGACTGATGTTGACACAGGCCACCAGCCAAATCTGTCTACAATAATACCACTTTCCCAGCAGTTCCAGATATGGTTCTTCACTGGCTTGTTGATCCATGGCCCATCCCAAGGCTCATCTCACTCAGCCATTTGTATTATCCTATCTACCATAGCTCATTATGCTCAGTAGCTGAACCTCTGATCAAGGCAAAGTCATCATGATCCTGTAAAATTATTTATTAACATGTCTATAAATAAATGTGTGTCTGTGGGTGTTTAAGCCTTGTTTTGTTTTTACTTGACACCACATCTCAACTGCTTGTTGTAGAGACAATGAAAAGAGATATTGTGTTTGCCCTTTTCTTTGGATAACCTCGAAGCCTACGTGTGTGTGTCTACTCCAGCATTCCATGGACTGGAGTCCAAGGATGCCAGCGAATGGCCACAGAGGTCAGTCAAGAGACTTGACTTCCCTAACCATTCCTATGTTCAAAACAGGTCCCTCATCCTGCTAATTCATTTTCAAACCACGTTTCTACTCTGCTAGATCCCTTGCACAGAGAAGATGACAAGTTTGCAAATCAACCTTCCCCTCTGCATCTAGTATCAGTAAACTGCCAAATCTCTTAAAATGTAGCAACTGCCATTTTCTGACAATATTAAGGAGAGGGAATGCTCTTAAAGAAAAGTAAGGAGGAGAGAAGGGTTAGTAATTGGTATTCTCCTTTTAGCTGGGCACTTGTATTTTCTTCTCCATGGTGGTGAATTTTGTTATTGAAGGGTGTTTCCTATTTATTCAGCTGCCTGCCAATAACAGCTTTGAGTGACCTGCAGCTGACATCAGAGCAGCTGGAAGTCAGGCAGAAAGAGGAAGATGATCAGGTGCCCACATTTGTTTTCCCATGGTTGTACTGAATGCTCCAGAGTGCCAGCTTTCTTTCAGGTAAGTTGGTATCTCTGTGCTTGCAGACATTGTTCTGTTCATATCCTATAGATAAATGTGACAGTGACAGCTGCCTGAGTTTTCAAATAGCCTGAAAAACAGAACGATTCATGAACTTATTAATTTTAAAAGGAATAATAAATGGTACTTGTCAGGAATCAGTGTTACATAATATCAAGATATATTACCTCTTTGCTCAACAAAGCAGGCAAGAACGAGGGGTGTGATCAGAGACGATGTCAGTAGCAGAAGTGGGGTGCTCTGCAGGACTGCGCAGTCTGGTACCCCAGCTGTAGTATGATCTTTGCAGGGACTTCACTCTCAAAAGGCTTGTACAGTGTATCATCATTCACGTGTTCAATGGGGCACATCAGGGAGCAGTTACTTTGCATGCTGTCCTATATAGCTGAGCTGTTTCAGCTTTTCACAAGCCTATTTTGGGACTTAGCAAGAGCTGAGCAGAAGTACAGCTCCCCTTATCATGTCCCCTTCTACAAGCACAGTTTCTCTTTTCCATCTTCTCCCATGCAACCCACATTCACATTTGCCATTCACACTCTGTTTCTGAAGCTTTTCCACATAGTATCTCCGGGAGCTCATGGGGGGAGCAGTAGCAGATGGGTTCCTTGCAATAAAGGAGTTACCATCTGTTATTTCTCTTCCCAATTTCATGCAAAGCTGGCAAGAATGTGACTGTTTCTCCTGTTCTCCCTTGATCCTTTGCTGCCCAGTTGGGCAAACAAAGGTGGGCAAATAGCAGCATCCCCCTTTGCCTTTTCCCCTGGTTGTGCCAGGAACTGCTGTGAGCAATGGTAACATTCAGCACCCAAAGGTGGTTGTACCCCCACTTCACATACTCCCCATGCCAAGCTCCATCTGCTGTGCTTTCAGAAACTCCTAATCATCCAAGAAGGAATGAAAAAAGCCTATCAAGACAGCCTCAGAGAAAATCACAATTAACTTTGTCCCCCTCCCAAATGATAGTCTATATCAGGAAAGGATTGGTTTACTCTAATCTTGCATTGTATTTTTGCTTCCCAGCTAGATACATTCAGATAGCTACTATTAAAATACAACCTGATACCCTTCTGCTTATCCTTATTGACCAGACTTTTGAAAGAAAAATATTTCACACAAAAACCTTACCATTTTTCCTGTCAGGAGACCTCTGGGAATTCAGTCATGGTTTTGGGTCTGTAAGGTCAGGGTTGGAAACTGCTCCATGCTCATTATGTTTTTCTAATTTGCAGGTTTAGTTACAGTCCATCTCTCCAGGACCTCAAAACTCCACTCAATAACCTAGGGGGGTTTTTTGTTTGTTTGTTTGGGTTTTGTGGGTTTTGTTTGGGGTTGGTTGTTTTGTTTGTTTTTGTTTGGTTTGGTTTGGTTTTTTACTTTTAAAAAAATAAAGCTCCTAATTGTAAGGAAAAGCTGGAACCACATACCAGCCAGTTTTGACCTGGCTCAGAAAGCATAAGGCAAATGAAAATAGCCCAAAATATGACAGCAAAACAAAGCCCAAAGTAAATACCCACTACGAATTTTTATGGGTTTCAATTTTTTTGAGGGTTAGATTTCACAATACAGAATTCATATTAAATAAGTTTATGCAGTACTTGTTACAGCTATTCCAATCCTTGTCTGTATGTTGAACAGTGTGATTATTATAAGAGGCATTTATATTATAAATGTAACTATTGAAAAAAGTTCTAGAGAGGTTTTTAAGTAGTTTGTGGTACTCTGCTTTATGGTAGACCAATCTTTTCACCCAAGATGTACCAATAGTGAGTGAGAAAATTCCCACTGAAGTCAATCTGCAGTTCAAGATCTTAATCTCCTACTTGTGTGTTGACTCCTTTCTTAGCTGAGGCAAATAATTGAAGCTTTGATCCAGATGCCTTTGTGATCCATTGTTTTAGTGTTTTGGATACACCCCACCCATTCTGTATCACATTTTTTGATACAAAAACTAATAAAACACAAGTTTATTGGATAGTGTCATAAATCTGGCACCTTTCCCAAATGCCAAACTCACTTAATAGAAACGTAATGTAATATTCTTTGTGTTTTGTGTTCTGCATTCATTGCAATGTGTGTTTAGAAGCTGCATTTGAGAGAAGGCAACAACCAGCCTATTTCTGAGTGCTGAAATATTAGCTTATACTGAAAAAAACCCCCACTAAATCGTATGCCTTTTTTAGTATCTGAATCAAATTTCCTTAATATTATCAACACAGCATTACAATTAGATTCCACATAAAAATTTCAGTTTCTCTCTCAGCTATCACTGTCTGTAAATGTTTTTAGTCATTGATGCACAATAAAGAATGTAAGGCAAATGCTAACTTTAACAGAAATAAGTGCTTTTTGAAGCTATATTTAATAGGTGCACTGCAGATTCCAGGCTTTCAATTTCAAGACAAGGCACATTGTGAAATAGACATTCATTCCCCTCCCACACTAATCACTTCTGAGAAGAAAAATCAGTCAAAATGGGACCATAAGCCAGTCTGGTTCTTATTTCATAGTCAGCTCACATTTCAAACACAGGATCTACCTATTATTCTGGGTTTGCCAGCTACTTTTGCCCATGCTGTGGTGGTAGGAGGAAGCCCAGGAACAGAACAGCTCTGCACATCCACTCTCTCCAAAGATGTTGGTGGGGGCTTGACATAATAAAAGGAAAGAGACTGGAGGAACAATGTATAACCTCATTTCACTTCCCAGAAACACACTAAAGATGATTGAGCAATTGATTTGTGAGAGTCTGGAGGGAAAAAAAAGAAAGAAAGAAAAGAAAGAAAAGAAAGAAAAGAAAGAAAGAAAAGAAAGGAAAGAAAGGAAAGAAAAGAAAGAAAGAAAAGAAAAGAAAGAAAAGAAAGGAAAGAAAAGAAAGAAAGAAAAGAAAGGAAAGAAAAGAAAGAAAGAAAAGAAGGAAAGAAAAGAAAGGAAAGAAAAGAAAGGAAAGAAAAGAAAGAAAGAAAGAAAGAAAAGCAAGAAAGCAAGAAAGAAAGAAAGAAAGAAAGAGAGAAAACAGAGGATTTAAAAAGTGCCAGGGCAGAATTGCCAAGAAAAGAGGGCATCATCCTGTCCTTACAGCAGCTGGCTGTGGGGACAAGCAGCAGTGGGAAGCTTGGGACACTGCTCTGGAGCAAAAGCCTCTGCTCTGGGAGGGACCAGGTGTTGCAGAGAGCTGGTCATCTCTACAGGTGTCTGGAGGGGTCATTACTGACAGCTTGATGGCAGTGTGACAGCTTTCCCCCAGGATGCAGTGGGTGGACAGGTTGGCAGCCATGGGAAACACCCCCAAGAACCCACGGCACTGCTCTGGGGAATGCCGGGGGGGCAGACCCCCAGCCTGTAGCTGGGCTAATGGGGGCTGTGAGAAACTGCAGTGGGACAGAAGGGGCCATTAGAAAGCAGGGAATGCTAGGGACTGTGGCCAGCAGGCAGCCCCTGAGGAGTATTTCAGGTATTTGCAGGTTTTGGGGTATTTCTGCTTAAAACCCCCCCAGCTGTAGTGATGGCAAAAAAATTAGCATGCTTTTATCATGCTGGATTGGAGTTAAATGTGGCAAGATTCACTGTATACAGTAAGGAAACTCCCTGATCTGATCCTGCTCTCTGGAATGAAAAAATGAACAAAATGAGCCTCAGCAGAAACAAATATAAAGATGTAAGTGGCTAGAAAAGCAACAGGGGTGGGGGGAAAGGATACTGAAGCTATGGTAGGCTGTGAAGTATGTACTAATTAACAATGTGTTGTGGCACACTGGCAATATGGGAAATGTCTGATGCATGTTATTCAGCAGTGAGGAAGCCTCCACCTGGAGGTACAATGGTCAGCTTAGAAGAGCAAGCAATAAGGCCATTCGGAACTCTGTATGGGATTAGAAAGGATGATATAAAAGGACAGACTGAAGGGTCCAAGTAAAAGTTGGAAATTTGCTTAGTGAAGAAAAGAGAAAACTGAACAGCCTTCAAACACTGAAGAAACTGATGAAAAGGGCACAGTATTTACCAAAGGATGGGAATAGATCATATTGATATGTAGTGAAAAACTTTAAATTCTGCATTAGAAAAGCTTCCATTTGTGATCAAGGTAAAATGTTGGAAAAGACTTTTTAGGCATATTGTTGTATATCAGTCACTGAGGGTTTTAAGAACATATTAGATAACCCTAACATGAATGGGTTAGATGCACTTGATCCCCACATGTGGGATTAGCTTCACCAAGCCTCTAATTGCATCTCTAATGCAGAGACAGAGAGGCTTGGGAGTTCTCAGGAGCTAGTGGCTGGCAAAGGTGGTGGTGGGGAACCATACAAAGGAGAGGGAAGCACAGGCAGAGAGCAGTGGAAACGCTGTCCTGGTGCTGAAACTCAGACTGGGAAAGTGGAGTTGAACTCGTGACTGCCGAAAGGATCCAGTCTCCCAAATACAAGGTGCCTTCCTTCTCCACATCACCTGCCTCTCAATGGGTGCAGAAGTGTGTGCCTGGCTTTCCAAGGCTCTGGCAGAAGTAAAAAGGTGTTTCAGGATAGTTATTTTGCCCTCATATCTCATAACAGTTTGCTGCCCTAGACATCTGGGTATTTTGCAGTTTGACTGAGCCCTGGTTTTAGTGGTTCTCCAGACAATGGATGCTTCTGCTGTAGATCTGAGATAAATGGTGTTCTCCCTTCTCCTCCCAGTTTTAAATCTGTCCTGTAAGAAATAGTTTGTACTATGACACTGATTTATCTAGGCTCAATTGCTGAGAATTTGTTTGGACAAAGAATTCTAAGGGGACAGGTCTTCCTTGTGTCACAGGAGGGTGCCTAGTGGTTTAAATAGGCATAATAATCCTTTCTGTGCTTCTCTCAACCATTTTTTGTTTTTACTGTATGTCACTGCATGGAGTGGAAGAGCTCTGTCCCGGGTCTTGAGCCTGGGGGCAATGCTGTCAATTAAAAGAGTCAGCTTAGATCTGTGGAGCTGAGCCAAGACCTACGTGCAACACTCGCTGAAAGCAACACCCTTTCAGGCTGCAAGGATATTATTCAGTATAACACAGTAATAATTCACATTCTTTGCTATAGTCTGTAGTTTTTCTATACTACAGGTATTGCTTTGCTGCTTAGTTATTGCTGACTATTTTCTAAATGTCCTTACACTTAGGTTTTTTGTAGTTTTCTTGTAAAACTCATTTTTGGTTCCCTAGCCCCTGCTCATTACACACAGAACATTGTGCTAACCATTTTTGTACAGCCCTTTTCTGTGATTTCCTTGTTGAAGTGTTCAGTTTTATCACACACTTCCTTTCAGATTCCATATGTTCTACATAAGTGGTTTTCAACCTTCAGGGTTTTGGAATCCAAAATTATTCTGGTGGAAATACAGGATCCTGTGCACCACACTTAAGTCCTGATAATAGACTTTAAAAAATAAGAATTTATTTACCTTTGCAGAACCTTTAAAGGCAGTTCACAGAAGACTCATATAAGGACACTACTGTTTGAAAGCCTTTCTTCTGAATGCTGACACTCATGTTAATCAGCATAACATCATTAATTTTCATTATGTGCATTATTGTTTATTAGCTCCCATGTTTAGTTTCTCTTAACATTCTCTCTAAACTAATTTTCTTAAAACCTACTACCATTTCTATTGCACTAGGATTCTGAAATACCTTTTTAAATTTCATTTTCTTCCCAGTGTCTCCCTTTTATCTCTAGGCTGGTCATTCATTACAAATGTGGTGCTTACATTCAGCGCTCGAGAAAGATGAAGCTTTGGCAGTATAACAGCCACTTGCTTATTCCCAAACCAGACACAGTACAGTTACCATACTGCCTTCTCTCAGTGCTTTTCCCTTCTTTTCGCTTTCAGGAAATCAATCCAATTTTTATTAACAATGACAGATTGCTTCTAATACCTTTCACCACCACCCCCCATCCCGGCTCTCCCCCTTTGGCCACTCTGGCATAGCCTGCCCAACACCACTAATTAGCAGGAAGTTAGATTTGAGCTCCCAATTCTGAGATGGTCCACACAAATAGCTCTCAGCGATTTCTGTGTATGCTGTAGGTGCAGGGATTCAGCCATTTGCAATACAGTATAGAGTGGCTTTTATAGCTGTATTTCCACTAAGGTGTAGAACCAATAGTTCATTTCATATAGGTCATTAAATGCTTCTTAAATGATCTGAAATTTAAATATTATATGCTCTTGAGTAAGATTTGAACTGCATAATTTTCCTTGTTCTCGAATATCTGATTGTCTCAAAAAAACCCCCAAAACAAAAACAAAACAACCAAACAAAAACCAACCAAACAAAAAAAGTGTAATCAGAACAGCATTTTTTGGTACTGGAACCTACTATCCTTAGTTTAGGAGTCCACTGGTATCACATGCCCAGAATTCAAATGGCAATTTCAGCCCATGAAATGGATGCAGTCAGAAGGAAGCTTGTTCTGTGAAGGCATGAGGAATGACATATAGACTAAATCACTTTGGAAAAGTTTGAAGGGGGTGCACAGGGCAAAACAAAGGAGAAATAATAATGCAGGGTAATATGCCAACCTTTAATAAGACCAGAGCAAGCTTTTTGAGCTGGGAAAGGGGCAGAAAATGTAAGAACATCGTAGCAGGACTTAAACCAATGTGAGGTGATCGTACCTGGACTGTGAAATTACTTAAAATGCCCATATAATTGTTTTAGGGCTATCTACACTGATAAGTGGGATACTAAAGGTACCAGAACTGTGACTGAGACCACCACTTTGCTGGCACCACTGTACAGTCACTTGAATCCACACTCCATCAAAGGAGGTCCCACCACTTCAGTTATGAGATTCTCATTAGGAATTGACCGCCTCCAGGTCATGCTGCAGCACCTCCTTCTTTAATGATGTCTTTTTCCGTAACGTAGATGCTATTTATATTATAAAATTATCCATCTGTTCTCATCTTCACAGAGTCAGGAATGAGGTGAACCAGAGCTCCTTGTATCAGGGAAAGGAGCTTGAATACTTTTCAGACCCATCAGTGATACTAGTAGTTCATTATAAATATAGATGGAGGATCTTGACAATGGAATGTAGGTGCTAGTTTTAAGGCCTAGGAAAAGATAAAGAAGAGAAACGTGGGATTCATTTGATTAAATGTATATGTCTGAATGTATAAATCTGTGTCTGTGCTGACCAACCCAAGAGCAGTCAGTGCAGAGAAACTGACAAAAGTCCCCCGACAACTGGGGACTCTTAAAAGACTTTTAAAGCAGTAGACTTGTAAAAGAAGGGTCAATATCACCAGGTTTGATACTGTTTATATTTAGGAGGCAAGATGTGGAATAAACAGGTACTAATGGTAGCAAATCATGGACATCTGCATGTTTTCAATTTAAACTAGCTTCAGGACCTCACAGTCACTGTGCACGGCTGCACAGTGCACCAAACCTGGACTTCACTTTCTTTTGAGGTATTGCAGAAAAATTGACACGTTTTAAGATACCAGATTTCTCCTCTGGGGTGCAGATGTTCAGACAGATGGTGAGGCTGCCCTTGGCTTGTGAATGAGATTTTCAACTATGTGATGTTAAGTGGAATTACACCAGGGTTTGATTAGCTAGAGAAATCCACTTGCTTCAACCAGTTTCCACACTATCCTTGACCACACCACTCATTTTCAGCAGCAGTTTTAAGCTGTTTGTTTTGTGATCCATTACTGAAAAGTGCTCACAAAACATTTGCTTGCACAGTGGCCTAGGTGCACACCTTGACAAAGACACCTAGACCAGAACTTGTAAAAGCCCTTGAGACAATATTTTGCTTCTGCTTTGGATTTTGGATGGTTTTTTTTCTTCCCTTTTCCCATAGTAGAAAGGGGATGTGGCTTGCTTAAAACAAGATTATCAGGTCAGCAAGAAAGGGAACCTATGTCTTTGATTTTCAATACATTGCTGCATCTCTGGGCAGTGATATCTATCTTCTACAGGTAACTTCTATTAAAAAAACCAAAACCAACCAAACAAAAAACACACCTTCATTTTCCTGGAAATTCTAATTCAGTTGTCAATATTTAAAGAACTACCAAAAAAAAAAAAAAAAAAGTAAAAACAAAGTCTGTAAAACATGGAAAACAGGTCCTGCTAGTCCTTAGAGCAAAACTTGATCAATATCAATTCAGGTCTGTTTACAGGCCATAGTTTGAAGATACAGTAAATTTGGGTTTAAGACTCCTAGTACCATACAAAATGGCTATGATATGGGACATTATGATATTGATCCGGGATGAACTCGCTCTTCCAGTTCAAATATGTAAAACGCCCCTAATCTGGTGTGTTAACTTTTTACTGGCGGGCTTTGTATGGGATCAGTTACTGTCTGTCTGCACCAGTCTAATTTTATGCTGGACAAGTAGCATCTGTCTTTCTGCAGCCAGCATAAAGCCCGCATCAAACTGACATAATCTATGCATCAGGTCCTCCGGTTAATTTGACAGAGAAACAATGGTGTGACCGCATCTGAGCTGAATCAGTTTTATCCCGTTGTCTAATCAGTGGCACCGAGCTCTTGTGCGAATGGTGATGGAAGAGTGGCCTTAGCCCAATGCCCCGACCCCGCTGCTGCTTCGCATCCAGGTTCCCTTGACTGTTCCCATGTGCGTTCATTCACCGGGGAAAGGGAAGGGAGCAGGTAGCTCTTCTTTCCCGGTTACCCGAAATAGCAGCGGGAATACTTGAGGCCATCCTCCCCCTCCCGCAGTTTGCTGGGCTGCATCTCCCTTTCAGTTTCTGCCCGCACCGCCGCTGCTGTGGCCATGGCTGCAGCACGCTGAGACCATCCGAGAGGCGCTGACACCGCGAGGGGCGGGGAGGGGGCACCGGGCAGGAGCGTCCCCGCAGGCGCATCCCCCGCATCCCGGCGGGATCCGCGCTCCGGGCGCCTCTGCCGCTGCCGCCGCGCTCCAGCGCCGCTTCCCGTGCGCCCCGGCGGGAATATCAGACCCGAGGACGCTGTCATCTTAAAGAGCGCAGGGGAGGGACCGCGAGGGAGGGAGGCGGCGGTGCGGGCGCCGCGGGAGGAGGCGGGCGCCCGCAGCAGCATCTCCGCGGGCGCCGCCGGGAGAAGGCGCGCTCCCGGCCGGCGGCCCCGCTCGCCGCCCCAGCCTCCCCGCCCCGGCCAGGGGGGCTCTCCCGTCGCCAGCCCAGGCGCTCCGGCCGCCGGGGCCGCCGCAGGGCCGGGGGAGGCGAGCGCGGCCTCGCCAAGTCCCGGGGGCCGCCGCGGTCAGGAGGGGCCGCGGCTGCGGCGGGGCGGACAGGCCCCCCCGCGATCGGAGGCGGCTCCGACCCCCGGTGCCGTCCCCGTCCCCGTCCCCAGCGCCATCCCCAGGCCGGCGGTGCCGCCCCTCGGCCGCGGCCGCCCCCTGGCTGCCTCCCCGGCGGCGCGGCAGAGCTGCGGGGCTATGGCTGCGGAGGAGGTGCTGCAGGGCGCGGACCACTACAAGAGCGAGATCGAGCGCCTGACCCGGGAGCTCTCCGAGACGACCCACGAGAAGATCCAGGCGGCGGAGTACGGGCTGGTGGTGCTGGAGGAGAAGCTCACCCTCAAGCAGCAGTACGATGAGCTGGAGGCAGAGTATGACGGCCTCAAGCAGGAGCTGGAGCAGCTGAAGGAGGTGAGCCGGCCGGGGCTTTTGTCTCGGGGGTGCGGGCAGGTGCGGGGGCGCCCCACGCGTGTCCCTGCGCGGGGCGCGGGCTAGCCCCTGTAGGTGCGCGGGCAGAGATGCGGTGATGTGCGGACCCCGGAGCGGCTGCGGGGTCCGTGGGGTGGGGAGGAGGGGTTTCCCGGGGCCGAGGATCAGCCGGGACCGGGGAGCTTAAGGAGGGATTACATGAGATCGCAACCCCCTTGCCCTGGGAAATGTCCCCGGGGCCGGGGCCGCGCTCCATCCCCTGCCGCCGGCAGCCACAACTTCTGCGAACAGGCGTCTGCGGCAGCGGAGCGTCCCTCCGGTCCTACCTGCATCGCATCGCCCGAGGCTTTTTTAGGAAGAGGAAATGAAACAGCCCGTAGGATGAGAGCTGGGCAAACCCACTGTATAAGGACTCGGGATCTGTGTAAACAGCTGTCTGCAGTGCGTGAGGAGAGAGACAATTCCTTTTGAAGTTATTTATAGACCCGCTTTATTCTGCCAGTGAGGGGAATCGCTGCCATTAAGGGGGGAGGAGTGAGGCGAAGTAGCCATACAACAGTCTCGAGGTCACCCCCCATCAGTGGAAATTAAACTTCTGCGTCATGCTGAAAGGGTAAAACATTTGATTGGAGAGGTGATTTGGGGTTTTCACTGAAACGTGTTTTTGTAACATTCAAAGTATAAAGTAGGTGAGTGCTACACCTTACCTTTCAGCTCTGCTAAACATGACTCTGAAAAATCATCACTATTCCTGTGTTCATCATTAAGGGAAGTAACTTGGGATTGATACGGTGCGCATACACGGGAGCTACAGAAGGGGTGTGCGTGCACACTTATGCAGCACTCACAGCTCTGCACTTCATGGTCTTTTTGTACTCTCTCAGAATGTAACTGATTACATGTTTTGTAAAGAGAAGATAAAGTATCAAACAAATATTCTCCTAAATTTAAAATGTATCTTTTTGTTCAACAACAAATATGTAATGTGTAGAAATTCTGTTAGAATTAATGAAATTTCGTTAGAAACCATGAACATATTCCATACTGAGGGAAACCACTTAAAAAATTTAGATTATATATATGAACGTATTCTTTAGAATACTAACTGATGCCTTTTTAGAGGTATTTTTAATAAAATAAAGGTATCATTTTGCTTGCAGGTAAATGAGTTATGCTACAGACTTGGTTCAGTGTCCAGAAGAGTTGAGAGCGTTATATTTTCCATATGAAGAATAAAGCTGTTTTTCAGAAAAACCTATTGATCTCCTTAAACTTGATCTCTGCCTCCCCACCACCCTGAGCCTCTTGCAGTAGGCTCAGGACTTTGAAACCAGTAATCACAGGTTGAGGGATAGAGATAGACAACTTGCACTGGCATGAAGGCAGTGCTATTTGAAATGACCTGACATTAATAGAGGAACAGAGTTAAGGGGGGAAAGTGCAATGTAATTTCTAGGGAAAAATAGAAGAAGAAGGAGAAGAAAGAGATAAGCAGATTTGCAGCTAGCGGTTAGCCCATCATAACCATGTACACAAGAAGACTGATCAGAATCCAGGATCACACATGGGTGCACATGGTCACAGATAAAAGGGATGGTGCAAGGAATTGAGTTGAAATTGTTAAACTTGGAGGGATTATTCAACACGGTTAACTGAAATCAAAGATGACCACAAACTCTGTTGCTGTATACCTCTCCTTGAAGTCAATGGGATTGCATGCTCTGCAGCCCAGCATATCTCCCATGGGACCATGCCTTCATGCTGTGCCAACCACAGCATGGACTCTGAGGGGATATCCATGGAGAGAGGAAGGGGAGAAATCCTGTAGCTTGCCTGATGCCAAGCAAGAGTGGAGCCTCTCCAGTTTCCAGTCTAGTCCCAGGGCTCTCAATTGCAGAGCTCTGTTTAGCAGCAGGTAGGGCATTTCCATCCCCTACCTAGGCTGCAAGAGATTTTTTTCCTTGCTTCTAACCTTTATAGAAGAAACCACACCGATTCCTACCTTGCATGTATCTCTTGAAGGAGAATTTGCTCTTAGCCCTTCCTGTTGCTGTAATCTGTTTTCTAGCTTCAGGGTTATCACCTCCATTGTGAATGTTCCCTCAGCACAAGTCGGAGTCGTAATGGTGAGACAGAAGCAAATGGCACCTCTGATGACACTAGTGAGGCAGAATTCAGGTGGTTCAGGGAAACTGTTGTGGAGACTTGGGGTTGTAGGTTTGGGGGCTGTAGGCTTCTGTCTGAAAGCTCTCAAAGTAGCAGCAGAAGTCCAAAGACAGCAGTTTTTTCATTAAAGCTCTGTCCAAAATGTGTGGAGAAGGGTCTTTGTGTTCCTACTCCAGCAAGCCTTGCCAATGGCAGGACATCAAATGCCATGACTGGCTAACTGGCTAGTGGGAGCTGGGAAGACTCTCCAGTGAGAATCTCTACCCCTGCTTTTACCTTGCTACATCTGCAGCCTCTCTGGAGGCATTTTGGGGTATAGAAACTAGGCCTCAGGTTTGTGCTGAAACAAGTAGTTTGTCCGTCCATGAAGAATAGTAGGTGGAAGAGGATGGATGGGATTATGTCAGGACTGTTACCTCTCCTTCTGAGACCTCTGAACAGATTCAGTTACTGAGATGAAGTTTTGTTGAGGCAAGTCTTCATTTTTTAACTGTTTTGTTACTGAATTCTGTTGTTAGGAGCTCACTGTATTTATTGCTCAGCAAGCAGAGCTGCTTATCTTTAACTACTCAGCCATGGCTT
This sequence comes from Anabacerthia variegaticeps, assembly GCA_035583185.1. Classification (NCBI taxonomy): domain Eukaryota; kingdom Metazoa; phylum Chordata; class Aves; order Passeriformes; family Furnariidae; genus Anabacerthia; species Anabacerthia variegaticeps. The sequence goes on along the minus strand of JAWWEW010000041.1, from coordinate 61,601,180 downwards.
ACCAGTCTGGGATCTGAAGTCTTCTCCCATGATCTTTGGCAATTCAAAGCTCCAGTGAATTTCAGCAGTCCTTTTTCATATAGATGGCAATACAGAACTTCAGCTATATGATAATTTCCATTGTTGGAGAATGAGATGGGAAAGTAAGGCCATTATAGGATGTTGAAGTAAAAGCACATTGCAATATATTACATTAAATATTAATACTTGTGTACAGCATATATGCTATCCACCATGCAATATGAATTGTTTTAGTAACCTCTGATGTTTCTTCTGCTGTATTCAGAGGTCTCTGCTTTAGCCCAAGCCTTTGATGTTTTGGGCCATGAGATAAACTTACGTTACAAAAACATTATTATTATTTAAAACTTTATTAATTTTCATAAAGTGTGTGGGATTTTTTCAGTCTAAAAATTATGTTTGTCCACTGCAGTTATTTACATCTCAATCTAGTAGAATTTTGGACCTTTGGTAAAACATTGCAGTTTTAGGGCCCCTGTTCAGAAAGTTACTTTAGCAGATACACCTTTTAACCTGTAGTTCATAAGAATTCAGAGACTCTAAGACTCATGGGATTAAGCTTGTTTTCATTGTCTTGCTGAGCTGGGAGTTTATTATCAGCATATTTTATGGAAAACATTTTCTAGGGGTTTTACTATCTGTGGTGTTACATGTTCACATTGCATTTGCCGTAAGAATAATGTGTGGTGTTAGTTTTACTTTTTTAAAGAAGTGTAGAATGGCTTCATGTTGATTTTCTTGCCTGAGCTGTTTGCTGTAGCTGTTACTACTTGAGCATGGGGGTCTCTTCCATCCTCAACCATTCCATGATTCCCTGATTAGCTACTGGGCACCTGTAGTCCATGAAGTTTTTGAAGTGGAGAAATATGGGTCACATTTAGTCATGATAAAATGGGGATGGAAGGCAGCTTTGGTGTCTAACTCTGCAAGACAGTTAGGCCCAGGAAATCCTTGCAGAGATTTCTCTTTGGGAATCAAATAATAAACACAGCAGCTGAGTAGATCCTCAAGTTCCTCTCCTTGGCGCCCTCTCTAACTGACTAATTTGGCAAGATCTCACTTGGCTTTTTGACTTTTATGTATTTCATTCTATGGAGATAAACTCTTCTACTGGATTGCACATGGCTCTGCCTATTTGATTTCCAGGTTGAAGATGCAGTTTGATGTTTGCTTTACTTTAAACCCAATTATCCTTGGTAAGTTGTTGGAAACCAGGCTGTTGATGAGTAACCCTATCCTTGGCAGATCCTTGTTTTCCTTACCTCACAGAAATGTTGTATCAATGATTGTGAAGTGCTTTCTCAGGTTACTAATAGGGCTTCTAGAAGCAATTCTTGGTTTGTGACAGAAAACGGTTTTTGAGGAATAGAGTTGAAGGTCTCTCTGACAGTTTCTTTTCCATGCTGCTCTTCCCTTCACAACTTTGACGTGGATGATTCAAGCTCCATCTCCTCTCTTCTGAAGTGATGCTGCCCCACCAGCTCCTCCATGGTTCTCCAAAACCTCTCACACTCCTACTGCTTGAGTCTCCTCTGCCTCTTTTGTCTTTGGAGTATACACTTGGTGGGACTTCTCTGGATCCAGAAAGGGCAGTAGAGAGGGAGACTCCCTATCCCAAATACAGTCCTGTTTAATGGAGATTGCACTACACTCCTGTATATATCACAGGATACTTAGGAAAGTGTGAAATGGCTCATAAATCCCACTGAGATGTTTTGAATTCTCCCTAAAGCTGAGTGTCTTCCAAATATGGAGCTTGGGAGCTGTGAACTGATGCCATCTCAATATATCTTTACACGTCCTTCTAGTGACAGTGTCTGTGGGCTTGTGCTGGATGAGGCTGAACATTTTCAGCATGTCATCCTGATCTCACCACTTTGTCTTCGGAGTCTGTTCATGTTGTGTCACTCAGAATGGCCATGAGGACAGGGGAAGAGTGAGCAAGCTGCAGACCTGGAGGGACTGTATTGAGACCCTCTCTGGCACTGTTGTCTCCTCCAGAGTCCAGCCAACACTACCTCTGTCTCTAAGGCATACCCTGCCACTGGAAGAGCAGTTCATTTTGGGAGGTATGCTTAGCAATGCCTTAGCAAAATCAAGTAGCAGTTTGCAAAGCTTTCATTCAGTTATTACAGGCTGGGGACTGACTGACTGTGGGTGAAGTCTGTGGCAAAGGATTTGGGGATCCTTGAGGACAGCAACCTGAATGTAGGACAGCGGTGTGCCCTGACATTGCAAAGGGTAACAGCATCCTAGACTGTTAGTAGCCAAAGCATAGCTGGTAGACTGAGAGAAGTGCTTATCACTTTTAAATTGGCAGTTGTTAAGCCACATCTAGAAAACAGCATCCAGTTTTGGGTCCCTCATTACAAGAAAGACTCAAATAAACCAGACTGAGTTCAGCAGAGGGCCACCAGAGATGGTCAAGAGCTGAGAAGAAGCTGAGGGGTCTGAGCTTGTTCAGCCTGGAAAAGAGAAGGCTGTGGGGGACTCAGCAGCAGCCTGTCCATACCTACCTAGGAGATTATTGAGATGACAGAGCCAGGCTCTTCCCAGGGATGGTAGAGAGTCTAGCTGGACGTCTGTAACCAGTGGTGTCCCACAAGGGTCAACACTGGGTCCAGTATTGTGTAACTTACTCATCAATTACTTGGATGAAGGGTCAGATCCCTCCTCAGCAAGTTTGCTGATGACACAAAGCTGGGTGGAGTGGCTGATACCCCAGAGGGCTGTACAGCCCTTCAGAAGGACCTTGACAGGTTGGAGAGATGGGCAGAGAAGTGTCTGAAATTTAGCAAAGGCAAGTTCAGGGTTCCCATTCATCAGTATAGGCTGGAGACTGACCTGCTGGAAAGAAGCTCTACAAAGAAGGACCTGGGGGTCCTGGTGGACAACCAGCTGTGCATGAACCATGGCCAAGAAGGCCAAGGGTGTCCTGGGGTGCATTAGGAAGAGCATTGCCAGCAGGTTGAGGGAGGTGATCTGCTCAGCCCTGGTGAAGCCATGTCTGGAATGTCCAGTTCTGGGCTCCTCAGGACAAGGACCTACTGAAGCGGGTCCAGTGGAAGGCAGCCAAATGATCTCCCCCTGTCATTCCTGCCTCTGTTCTGGCTCTCAGCTGTGCAATTGTTCATACTGTTACACCAGGGTAGAAAACTACCCCCAGCTAAAAATAACTGAGGAGGGGACATATGCTGTCTGTAACCCCGATGGGTTACATGATCTGGTTCACTGTTTTACCTGTATTGCCTAAAAATCAACATGAGGATAGGAATGAACGCAGAAGAAAGAGAGGGACAGGATGAACTGCTTAAGTGGGTACTGATGTTAAGGCAGATGCTCATCAAATTATGTCAGCATTGCTTCCTCTAAGAGGAAATGAATCCTGTGCATTAGCCTACAGAAAACATAAGCAGCTGAAATCATCTTGAGGGAAATTAGGACTATTGTTGGACCTTTGGCAGCATGCAAAGAAAAATTCAGATAAACATTTATTTTCCAGGGACCCAGGGACCTGTATTGCCAGTTGCTCTCAGTAATTGCATTGTATCATTATGAGCCAGTACAGATGAACATGCAATATTCGTCCTCCTGTAATAGCCAGCCCTTAAACAGTGATGGTCAGCTTTAAACAGTGGAGGCTCACATACTCACAAAATAAATTTAAACAGACTTCAATTTGTTTTCTCCCACTAGTTAAATTATTTTCTTTTACTCTTCTATCAAAGAAATTCTTTTCTATCTGAGGGATTCTGATTGAATCAGTCATATGGGTTGAACTCCTCAGAGATAAATGGAAGTTGCAACTGGATTTTATGTCATGGAAAAGTAAATTTTCCATAGATTTTCTAGAAAATATTGGATTGGTACCAAATCTAATATGACTGACTGAGGTGTTCCTGGGTGAGCCAGGCATTATTATTGTGAACTACTTTCTCTCTAAAGCTTAAGAATGTAATACTAGGGCTCACTGAAGAGATTTTAATCTGAAGGTCCACATCTGTTTGGAATTAGGCCTTTTGTAATGGATTTAAAAAAACCAATTTGCTATCATCTTGTCACATTCCTTTAGGTGAAATAATAGGCTTTTCCTCCCTTCTGTATTGCAGTGTGGATTTTCTTTCTCAGGGTGTGTGTGCAGTCTGTGTGCACAACAGCAGTGAGGTCGAACACCTGGCTTTACTGAAAGTGCAAGTAGGAGCAAAACAATGGTGGAGAAAGTAACATATAGCATAAAACAGTAATTTGTGAACATTCCTCATGATAAAATATGGAGCATTCTCGAAGTCAGATGGATAGAGTAAATTTGCACCTGGGCAACTTTTACATACCTTATGCAGTTGGGAGTTGGAGGAAAATACATGCAAGATCAGGTGTTTTTTCTGGCTGAATTGAGGGCTTTTAGAAAAAGAGGTTTCTTCTTGGGCAGGCTCTGACTTTTACAAGTGAGCTTGAGTGTGTTCATTCTTCAGCACCTCATTTTCTCTCATGTTTTTGCATTGGTATTTTCTGCATATGGACAAAGGAAATGAAATACGAATCACTGTTTGTTCCTCGTGTCTCTGCTACACTGTAGGGCTTTGCTGGCCAGTTGCCTTTGCTATGGATTTCCCTTCCATATTTGTCTGATACCTGAGGGGATAATGTTTAATTCAATAGAGTTTTGTACCGTACTTTTTTGGAGGGAGGGATGATTTTAATTTATAATGGCAGAGACTGAAAACCATACATTCATTTCTGCTGAACTGTCTTACATTTGTGGCATTACTTTCATAGCCCTCTTCTTGCCTCATTTCCTTGTGAACTCAACACCACTCTTGTTTTGTGTGGGAGGGGAGAGGGTATTTTCTTAATTTAGAGGAATTGATACGGCATGCAGAGACATGAATCTGCCCTTTGTCCCTTTACCACTTACATCAGTAGCAGCAGATTACTATGAGGAGAAACCAGCAATTTTTGATGCTGCACTGTGAATGCAGTCCAAGAGTACAGAGTAGCTACAGATGGAAGTAGTTAGAACTAGTCAGAAGGTAAACAAATGTGTCTGAGCAAGGGCAGGTGCCTAAAGCTGAAGCAGGCAGGTAGAAATTAAGGCAGGTTGCAGATTGGGGTTTTATTTGGGACTCTACTTGTCTGCAGAGAGTAATATTGATAAAAAGATTGAGATTATAATACTTATGTTTCTGAATTTCTTTCACTATCAAAGTTTAATTAACTTAATAGTTAAAAGTAGAAGCAGGTCACTGTCCTAAATATATGGTTTTGGGACAGACATATGAGAGCTATTAACACCGAAAGGCTTTCACTAAGACTACATCCAATTCCGTTTTCTTCATCTCTCTGGGGGATCCTCCCTCTCTGTCTACAGCACATAATTTTCTGCTTCATTCTTGTACAGTGTTTGTCTTCTGTCCATGATGGTTTATGCACTTTGAAATTTTTTTTTTTCAGTCTTTGTCATCCGAGTTAATGTTCATTTGCTGCTGATTTTTTATATTAAAGACCCTTTTTGTCATTGTGGCTATGTAAGAAATCTGGCCATTTTGGCAGACTAGACCTTCCATGCTATGCTCAGATATTGTAAGGACATGAGGGATTCCTAGAAAAATTTAAAAATGTTTTAGCATGGACTGAACATGAAAGAAGCAAGGATTTGTCTGCTCTGTTTTGTAGCATTAAAATCATCCTTGGAAAGATCACTTTTAGAGCAGCTTTAAAATTGGATTATCTGTGTATATGCATAGGAAGAAGGCACCTTTTAATAAGGCTTTACAAAACTCAACCATTTTTATTTCTTTTTTAACTTATTGTATGGTTTCTGGAACTGTTTATTTATTTAACCCCAGACAAGAAAACTGATGCCCAGTGAGGTTAGATAATGCACTCAGTCCTTGGGATTAGCACTGGAAATGGGGCCCGTTAGCCACGTGGTCCTGCCATACCCTCTCCATCACCCTTTCTCCCTTGAATCAGACCTAATTTACCTCTGCACTGTGTTCAATCCATCTACACTGTAGTTTCCCATTGTTAGCAGTAATGTATACAACACTGCTTAACCAAGAATTATAAACAACATCCTCTGTCACTAGAGCTGATCGGTCACCAGAGTTAGTCACCTTTCACTTCAGTCAGTCACCTCTGGGGACATTTCAGCTGAGTTATATGAACTTAATGTGGTTTTGTGTATGTTTGTTTATTTTTAAATCTGTTTAATTCTGTTCTCTTAGAACTCACAGGTGACACAGAGTTAGCAGGGGCAATGCCCAGCATTCGATATGCACTAAGAAGTTTGTCAGCACCAAAGAGCCTTTCCTTGGTTCCCCTCATCGCTCTGGATGGATTTAAATTTCAGTGTACTGGGAATGAACTGCGAAGTGCTGATTGTCATCACTGACTAATGGCTAATTCCCACGGAGGGAAGCTGGAAGTTGTTAACAGCTGCAGTTTTAACTTCTGTTTTGGATACTTAGAGTAGGAAAGCTCCCAGTAGTTGTAAAGCTCAGATAGGAAGACAGAAAAAGATCAGCAAACTTAAGTATAAAGACAGGAATTTGGGTCAGGCAAAGGGAACAGGTGGCTTGGTTGAAATAATTCATTTATAAAAGCTTGGCTGTTGTCCAAACAGGAACACAGCATGATTTGGATTTTGTTTTCTCAGGACTGGAGTATTGTGTACTCACATGCCCAAGGCTAGATGCAGGATGCCAAAGTGCACTGAAATTGTATCCTCATCCAGAAAGATAGAGCTTTCAACCTTTTGGCATTTGAGTTTTAAGAGAACTGGAGCATTTGGTATAGAGGCACATGGGGAGTTCACAGTTGGGTAAAGTGTCTGTGTAGACATAACCTCTGGTTCTCAATTTGTTGTCCAATCCAAGATACTTAACAACTACTGTCCAGTTTGAATCTATGATTCCTCTTATTAAAACTCTGCTCCCAATAGCTTGTAGTTGATGTAATTCATAGTAGTAATAAAGACAAGTTTGTGGGGTTTTTTTTAGGTGAGTAGGAAAAGTTTTTCTCATACCCTGAATATATCACAGGGTTTTTAAGAAGCACTAAAAGGCTGCACGGTTCGGGATAATTCCAGGTGTCTGCACAGCAATGACAAACATGCATAACTCATCTGAGTTTAGTTGAGAGGAACACTTGCATTCAGTCTTTTTTTTTATTTCTTTGAAAACTGATTATAATTCCCACATAGAAACGGTTAGAAAAGGTTTGATTTAAGCATCTCACCTGGAGAATGTTTTCTCTTAACAATATACCCCGTATGCAGGATGGCACCTCAGGGTCATTTTGAAGGCCAGTGCTGAAGTCCTGGCTACATGGGTAAGTCAGAGATAAAAGGGGGCAATGATTTCTTTGTTGAATCTCTACCCACCACCCTCTAGCAAACAGCACTGTCATCAAGATGCAAGTGATAAAATGTGTTACAAACTGAGAATTCGGATTTCTTCCCACCAAAGAAGGGAGAACTGGCACAACTATAGTTACTGGGTCTCCAATATGTGATTTTACTCTTTGATCTGCAGTTTAATGAATTGTCATAACTCAGTTCTGAGTTTCAGTGACTGATCATGTGTTTGCACTTGGCTAGCTCCAGATATGGAAGAACAAGGTAGAAAAACCACCACAACCAAACACAAAACCCAGCAGAAATATGAAGGAAAGGGTTTTAAGCCAACATGTATCTTTCATCTGCAGTAAGCTAAAAATGTGCACTAGATCAATTGCTACTCCATAAATCTCAATCATAAATCTGGGCCCTTGGTGACAAATTTTTAGGTAAATTGTAAGGATACGGTAACAAGGACTCTTCTGTGAAGTACAGGATATGAAATCATATATATATATATAGTATATATACATATATAGTGTATATATACATATGTAGTGTGTATATATATATATGGATAAGAGAAACAGTATTTAGATGGAATATAATTGCCTGTGTATAAGGGAGATGGAGTCACATGGCATCTGTTAGGAGTGCATTACTTTGAGCATTAGGTAATTCCATTTCTTGGGCATTAGGTAAGCTTTTATTTTTTCTGCCAGTTAAGGGCTGGCGGGTGCCATCTGATAATAACAAAGTTTCACTTAAGATGCTGTAAGCTCAGCTGTGTAAAAATAGTAGCAAATCTGGAACAACACAGTTAAGCGAGAGCATTTTTTTCTGAATTTGAAGTTACAGTGATGGTATAGATTCTTAGATGCTTACTATTCCCAAAATGAAATCCACATTAAAGTAATAGAACTGAATTATCACATTTAGATACCTGGAATTTTGTCCCTGAAGTCTGTATTTTAGTTATCATGGAAAACACTGGGTTTGCTTTATTAAGCAGACTGAGCAACCTTGTGTTGAAACCTACGTGACTTCTTTTTGCCCACATAGTTTGAAATTACAGATCACAATTGTCTGAGTGACTGTATGTAGTTCGTGGCATACACATTTAGGCTCCTGGCTTTGAACATTTTTGCTGTAATCTGTTATAACACTGCATTATGATTTGTGATTTTAAGTATTTTCTGTCTTCTTGCTTGTGGATAGATATTTATTCGAGAACAGAAAATGCAGTGATTATAATTTTAGCACTTGGTGTTTGAAAAGTAGTTTACTAACTGTTCCCTGGGCTGACATTAGACACATTCAGAGTTGTGCCTATATTTTTATGACTGTTGAATTTGCTTTTTTAGTAGATTAGACTGATGAGAACACACTTAAACCTAAAATGAGCATATAAGCTTTGTTTGGGTATAAATAACCCTTTCCCTGGCTATAACAGGAAGAGTTGTGGGTGAGGACTATGCTGTGTATCCTTTTAATTCTGTGAAGGTCTCTTGTTCGCAAGACACTTCTTGAAATGTGGCCCCTGGTTTCTTAATGAGTGAGAACTTAAGTTAGGCACCCCCAACTGATGCTGAGTTGGGTACTGACAGCTGGTACTTTGTTGGTGTCACTCAAGGATGTGCTTGTTAAATATTTTACTCTGAAGAAGTGGGTTTGGGAAAGGGGATCCTGAACTCTTCCCCAAAACCCTGTGGCAGAGATTCTTCTCCTGCCATCACTTACTTTTGTAGCAGAAAATAATCTACCACTTGAAAAGGAGTCCAAAATCTGATAAGCAACATTTTTAGGAGCTTGCAGTCCAATGCTTTGTGCTGTCTGTGGAGACAGGAATTGCAGCTTTGCAAGTGACAGTGTAATGAATAGTCAAGCACTTACCAGAGCACTGGCACTGGATGGATGCAGGGAAAAAAAGCCAGGAGTGAGTCAGCATGACCTTGGCTGCTGCCAGAGGGATGGGTATCACATCCAGCCTCAGTGGTCATTGACATTGCTTGGGGTCTTTAGAGGAGAGACTGGTGAAATAAAATTCACTGGAGTAAGCACTGCTATGTGTCTGACAGGTGTCACACACAGGGGGCAATGAAAGCATTAACATAAGCCAGTTGCAGTTATTAAAAGGTAATTTTGTTAGTAAACAGGCCTAGTTTTTGTTACCGTGTGACAGAACAGACCACACTCCGGGAAAGCAGAAACATTCTGAAAAATCTTGTTCATGAGCTGCAGTTTGGCACACGAAGTCTCAGCAGGGTGGGATAAATTGTTGTTTATTGCGTGACAGTAACACCTGGGGATTCTGCGATTCCTGGCACAAAGAATTTCAGGCATATACATAGAAGATTAGGGATTTTACAGTGGAAATAGACAACTTTGTCAGGGATTTACTATTAAGGAATAATAAGGGGAATTTAGAGATGAGTAATAGAGGTTCAGAAGCTGTTAAGGGCTAGGCTGTTCAGCCATAATTTCATAGGAAATCTGTGGCTAAATGACAAGGAAAACACATATTTTTCTCAGATCTAGTCCAATCATTTATCTTCCCAAATCCTTCCATTTTAAAAAGCCGGTCAACCAGAAAGCCAAAGCAATCAACTGCCCTGCGTTCACTGACCACAGTGTGCACTGGCAGTATCTCCCACTGGTGCCAGTGTGACCAGTAAGGCCATTTAGGAATGGTGTTGCTGGTAGTTTTGCTGCTGTAACACAAACAGAATTAAAGGAAAACTGAGATAAAACTCTTTGCTTTCTTAATTCATTATTTGGCAGCATTTCAGCAGCAAAGCCCTTGTCATTAGAGACCAGCAGTTTTTCTGCATCCTGCCCCCTGTGGACTATATCGTCCTGTTGTGGTCCCCCTCCCACATACCCTGGTGATCCCAGAGGCAGTGGAAAGTACCTGGGATCCCAGACTACATCTCCATCCTCACTCGAACTTGCCCTTTCTGCTTTGCTCTCTCCCCCTTTGGAAGCTGACTGCTCCTGGCTGCCATCCCACTGTTTGTAACTGTCTTCCTACTCCTTTCCACTTATCGCTTTGAACCACAACTATTCTCTGTTGGGATCGAGAGTTTCACATCAGCATTTACTAATCCCTACAGCTGGTTGAAATGCTTAATTTTTTCTTTGCTCTTTCCCCGCACCTAGTTGTTCAGTGGCAGGGGGAGGGGAGGGGGTGGAAACTAAATTCCAGCCGCCTCTCCCTGCAAGGAATGCATCTCGCTTTTCCTTGCCTGCCATCTCCGGGCAGACTCATCCCACAAAGTACCACTTGTTTCTATTGCTGCATGGGGAAAAGTTAAATGCCGGGCTTTACTGTATTGAGACCCAGCATGTGGGATGTCCTTTATAATAAGAATAGGAGGGCAGTCGTCATTTAAACCTGTGATGCATGACTTTTGCAGTTCTTTGGGAGCTTGGGCCAGCTAAAATCTCATGGAGTGTTTTGAGCACTAGATCAGGCTTCTTGCAGAGCTGGCAATGGTTAATGTGGAGCTTGGACTGGGAGTTTGTGGAGAGTGATCTCCGTGGGGCAGGGCCTGCCCTTGCCCGCCTGTTTGTATTGAATGAACACAGTGAGCCTCTATTCTTGGCTGGGACAATTAGGTCCTGTGGTAATATGAGTAATTAATAATAAAATCGGGCCTCTTCTGTGGATGGGCTGTTAGAAATAATTTCCTTCTGCCAGTTGCTTCTCTAGAATGTGGTTTTGAACTTTGAGATCCTGAAAGAGATAATCAAAACACAAGCGGCTGTCACAAACCTTTAGCTTTGTTTGTGTAGGCAGTGGTGGAAAATCCCAAAACTAAGTCCTCAGATGGTTCACTGGATTGTGCATCTTTTGTTGTAACATCAAGCTCTTATGCAATTGGACCCTTCTTTGCTTAAAGATTCTTCTCACTAAAAATGGGTTTCAACTGACAATATTTTTAATAAGGGGAAAAGAAGCAAAATCATGCAAAGCAAACTACTGATCCCCTGTTGCTCTTCACCCGATTCATGTATGGTACACGCAGAGTCACCTGTGCTGTGCCATCAGGGTGATCCAGCTGCTGCAGCTGCAAGAGACAGGCTCTTGTTTCCAGATGTGGTGTGTGAGATGGTGGTGACTCTGAATCCTACCTTCACCCACGTGGCTGCTGGGGCCTAGAGGCAAGATAAAGCATTTGGTTGCTTTGGCACATCACAGTCCTTCAACAGCTGTTCTTCACCTCCTTTGCAGGAGGGGCGGCATCTGTCCCACATCATCCTTTTAGATGAGCCCAGTGAGTGGTGGTAGTACAATGGAAGGAACAATGAATGTACCATGAGTCCTCCTGTCCACAGGGTTCACCGAGATCTAAAGGCTTGTTCTCTCCATCTTCTTCCCCATATGTAAAGAAAGCTGAACTGTAGAGGCCTCCAGAGGCCTCTTTCATAACCTTCTTCTCTCCTTTGTCAGAGCTCTGCCAAAAAAAGGCGTTAATGACACTGAAATTCAAAGTTAGGCATGCAAGAGATACTTTATGCCTCCAATTATTTTTTACTACTAATAAAACCCTCATTCCTTCAATGAACACAAACCTGACTTTTTCAGGAAGCTGACAGCTGGTGACATGATGGTGAAGATGAGTATGACTGAGAATGTCAGGGGTTTAGAGTACTGGGCTCCCAGTAGGCAATGCAAGCATGCAAATGTCTTCAGTAGGCTGTAGCTAATGAGGAGGATAGTAATTTCTAAATTTTTTTTTTAAGTCCATGTTTTGGTAACCATAGTAATTACACTACAATTTTGTGGGTTTAACATATCCACAACCAAAACCTCTTCTGGTGGCCAGTTTATTTTGGTAAAGATCATGTTGTGGCCTGCAGCCAAAGGCAGTGGTGCTAATACAGAATATGATTTTTATCTGGTCTCATAAGATATGCAGAGCAGGTACAGAGAGTATTTTTTAGATCTATTTTTTTTTAATAAAAAATATTGGGCTCCATGACAACAATCTGAATTCTCTGCTGCAGAACCTCTCCTGGAATCAACAGAATTATGCTGGCAAAGAACTTGGCTCTTCATAGTGTTAAGTTACACAAATCTAACAGTGACTGTCATGGTGTTCCCAGAACTATAAGGTGTTTTGATGGGAGGACTTGGCCGCAGACTGGGAGCACTGGTGACTCAGTCTGCAGTGCTCTGCCTTTTGAGTCAAAAATGACCTGGCACCCTGGGAGTGCCCTTTGTAGTTTGGTTTTCTTGTTGTTCTTGTGAGATATAAATCCATCTGTTTTCATAAAATTATTGCATATTACTTTTTGAAGAGGAAAAATAATATTCTTACTGCTTTTTTGATAAATTTAATATCAAGATAGCTGCCCATGGCTGTCTGTTCTTACAGAGCAGGTAGGAGAGATTAATCACCTTTACAATCTATGTCCTTCAGTCAAATTTGGTCATAATTTGCCAACAAGGGATTCCAAGTTACTCCATAAGAAACAGGTTAAGAGTTGCTCCCTGTTTGCCCTGTATAGTTAGGCCCAAATTTGTGCTACTGAACTCAGGTCACCTTCCATGCTGAAATGCATCCTAATGAGGTTTAAAGCCAAATTCCTTTCTCATTTTCAGGTTTGAGATCTGTTTGCAGGGAGATTTCCTTCTGTGATGGTTGTGAGAAGGCTTGTGCCTTGGTGCAGTGTGGCATGAAAAGGGCAGCAGTGCAGGTTTTACAAACCAGGCAGCTCCTCACAGCTGAGAGCAGAGTCTGGTCCTGAAACCCACTGATTGTAGAAGCAAACAGGGATAATGTGCTCTTCAGAGATCCACTGTACCCAAAGACATAATATTCCTTTAAAAGTCTTACTGAAGCAAGGCATTTTAGAACATTATTAAAGGAGTGAAAAAGTGGATGGCCTTGGACAAAGAGTGCCAGGAGGCCTGACTTGAGCAGGGATTTGGACCAGGCGACCTCCACAAGTCACTTCCCCCTCAGCTGTGAGTCTAAGGAAATGAGATCTTAAAACTGGCTTCAAAACTCACGCTTTACTTGTGAAATCCATGGAGTATCTTTGCTTCCCCATTTTAATTCCCTTATCTCTTCCCTAAAGATGAAATAAAGGGATGTAGAACAGAAGGTCAGATTTATAAAAGGAGCATCTCGGCAGAGAAGGCTGCACACTGGATTGTCCCCAGCACAATTAGCTTTAAACACGTGTGGAAGACCTCCTGAGCTAGCTGGAACTGGGATACAGGTGTTAGATGAGCACAGCACATTCCTTTGGTTTTGTTTGTGTGATCTCATTGCTAAAGATTTTTTTAATGATATCTTTGATGGAGTATTGTGGGCTTGTTGTTTTTCCTCTTTATCCAGTACTAAGTGTAATCTAAACTTGAAACTTCAACATATGCAGACCTTTTATCCCACAAACAACATTAAGAGGATAGATGGATACTCATGGAACAACAAGACCCCTACAATGTACATCCTCTCCACTGAACTGCACGGGGTTGTATCTGCCATGTGTGTAAATCAAGATAAGATGTTCTGTGGGGTCTATAAACCATGGCTATCAGGAGAGAAAATGGAGAATGTTGGTTCTGTTTCCCTCAACAAACAACAATAAATAAACAGCAACTCCCCTGTGGTCTTTGTCTCTATGTACAGTGATTTATAGGAGTATATAAATGTCAGCAGGAACTGGAATGAGATCGCGTCTCAATCGAATGTAAAAATCTTACTGTTTGCAGCAGTCACTGTTATATTTGTGCTCACAATGACTTTGTAATGTAGAAGTTGAACTTGCATTTGTTACTTACTGAAATGAAATGGTTTCTAAATGAAGCTTAAAAACAATTTAAAATAAATGGCATTATTTCTTTTCAATTCTAATGGGAGCCTTCCCAGGCTGTATCAATTTTTTCTGCATATCTATGTTATTCAGAGTAGGTAGGGTTTTACTTGTTTTGTAATAGCAGTACAAAATATTTTGAGAAAACATAGTGGGAAATACCAATATTATTTGTATTTTCTGCAGCAGGCTTTTTGTTTGTTTGGTTCGTTTGTTTTGGCCATAATTTCCTGATTTTGGTCAGCATAATGTAAAATATTTATAAAATATTTATCCAATCTATAAATATTTTTAGTGACTTGTGAATGAAAGTGAATGGAATTGCAAGATTTTATTTTCTATGGTCCTCATAAGATGTGCAGTAATCATGCTCTGTAATTAATGCAACAGAGGACAGGAAAGCAGCAGAAAAATAGTTGTAATTTACAGTTGGTAAATTAGGCTGCCTCTGTCAGTGTCAAAAAAAGCTGTTTTGTTTCATATCTGCTAAAGTTCTCATCCAAAATAATCTAATCAGTTATTATAGGCTTTATAATATTGACATTTTAGTGAGGCATTTCTGTGTAAATATTACATGTCTGCACAGTGCTGCATACCTGTAGTAATTAGCATGGCTTAAAGAAGTCTGGTTCATAATTTATGAATGACACAGACATTCCTGCAAGTTCTGAATGTTGATGTCTTTTATTGTAGTTACACACAGTCACAAAGAAGTTTATTTTAAATTCAGATGGATTCAGTACTGCGTGAGGTGACAGGTTTTTGTGCTAAACCTGCAGTGAGATGATCAGGGGAATATGGGTATGTGTGTGCCTTGAATCTGGTGGTGGCCACTGCTGCCTTGCTTGAGTTGGAGCCGTTCGTGTGCTGTTTGGGCTGAGTCCCTCATCTTCTGGATGTAAGAAAATCTAAGGAGATGTCAAATTTTGACAGGAATTTTTCTAGAGAGTGCCTCAGGATAAGGAGCTGGTGTGGAGTGTTTGAAGAAAACCAGGCTGACCCAGTTTTTCTGCACATTTGGCATTTACAGGAATGAATTTACAGAAGTTCAAAGAAACCAGGTATTCTCACTCTCCCTGAAGTTCCACCATGACAGCACAGGAATAATTAAGCCTGCAGTCATCCACATTGTTCCTGCTGTTGTTTTACCAAAATAAGGGATTACTACCTTTACCTATTGAGGTCATCCTCATTCCTCACAGCCCACTGCTGTCTGCTCCTTAATGCAATTCTGGAAAAAGCATGTGAAAGGGAAAGTTTCCAGTCCTTAACCACAAATTTTTTAGTAATATTGTGTAGAAAAGACATATGTAGGGGATTCCTTTTTTTTTTTTTTTTTTTTTTTTGATTGGGGACATAGCTTAGCAACAGGATCAGGTGAAATATGAAAGAGGCTATAAAGAAGAAGGGAAAGGAGGTAGGTCTTGAGGAATAGAGATCTCCTGTGGTTGCAACAGAGAAGTCATGGGGATTGTGATTAAAAAGCTACAGACTCACCCTAAGTAATATTCAAGGAGCCTTGGTTTTTACACCAGAGTTAGTAACTACTGCTTTTATCTGTATGTTTCCAGTGCTATGCAAAGTAAAGAGCAGCTGGTTTGGAAAGCCTTAGGCAGTTGTCTGCTTCAGCTGTATGTCCCTGAAGGCTGGTCCAGCTCAATAAGGGCCAGCTGACGGCACAGGAGCTGTGATTAAAGATGTGCTTTGGCTCAGGGTCCGTTATGTTTGTTCTGGAGGGTTTGGATGCTTCAGGGAGGTTGAAACAAATAAATAAGCAATCCTGCCATGTTTGCAATAAAGAAATGAGATAGACTATCCCCAGCTGCATGTTCTGCTCTGACTTTAACCTCCCCATGCTGAAGTGATGCTGCAATGGCAGGGAGCAGCACTCCTGAGCATTGGCTCTTACTGCAGGTGGAAATGGGTTCACACTAACGCAGTGGGTTGTAAATTTTGCTGTTTCTTAAGAGAAAGGTTGTTGGGGCTGCCTGCTTTTTACTGCTGGGCTCTGGGGACTTTTGAGAAGGTTGTGCTGCTTTACTATCTTTGTAGTATAAAGACCCATTTCCCTCTAGGAGAAGAAGGGTGAGTACCCAAGGAAAAGAGTGGGCCTGGATTTTTGTTTGTTGCTGGATCAGTGGCAGAGCAGTAGGGGTAAGTTGTGTGGGATACCTGGGGAGTGTTTTTAGGGCTACTTACCTCGGGAGCAATTTTTGCATTTTTATCAGTATGCATTTCTTTGGCTTTGTGTCATTTCCCATGTGGTCAGAAATACTCCTTGTGCAGGACTGTGGGAGCTGCCTAGTCATGAATAACCTTTTTTTTTTTCCCGCTATGCTGTGTGTCTTTGTCTTGACTGTATGAAATGTGCTGCTCCTGCTGGTGTGTCCTGAAAGGCATCAGAATATTCTTGGCCCTTTCTGCTTAAGTAAGGTCTTAAAAAATGCTATTCTTCTGTTCTACAGTTTTAGTTGTTCAGTTATGGAAATGTAACTGAGGTCTGGAATCCCTTTTTTCTGAGACTGTGTGGGAAGTGATGAACTCTATGACTTTCATATCTGTTGGCAAGTAGTTGGGAATGGCATTTAGAAAAGTCTTATTTTTTCTTGTTAGCTCTACCATAAAATTCTATTCACAGAATCCTAGAATGTCAGTTTTTCTTTCCTCTTTTATGAGGTAAAGAGAGGTGGCAGTGGAAGAAAAGAACTTGATAATTTCAGCACAAAACTGTGCCTTTAATTTGGCTGCAGTCTGGGTTGGATCCCATGGGCTGTCAGAGTCACAAGAGTGTATGAAACTAAATATTCTGATGGCATTTCCCTTTCATTTTCCCTACTACATTCTCATGCCTTATTCTGATAAGTGAGACTTTTGTGTTCTTTCAGGTGCTGGATGGGTTGGTCAAAGGACTTCAGTGTTCCTTGTTAAGGGTTTAGTGTTGTGTGCCTCTCCTTGGCTGAACTAGTTGCTGGATGCTGGATTTCAGTTTATCATGGATGGTCTTCAAAGATATTTCAACTGATACTTGAGGATGAAAAGTCTGTTGCAGCCACAAAGTGTCCTGGTTTCTAGGCTTCAACTTTTTGTCTTCTGTTCCATTTGTTTCTGTTTACCTGTATATATTAAATATTTAAGGTTTGCCTTAAGGGCAGCATAGGCTGTTAAGTTGTGATGATTTCTGTAGAAGAAAATGGGTGAATGCTTACAAATATTTAGAGTTACTGCCCAGCAGCAAATGTATGTACTAGTGGCTCTGATTAAATGGAAAATATGGTGAAAAAAGAATTGTTTTCTGCAGTCACATTAACACATACTTTTGCTTAAATAATTAATTATTGGTAAGACAGGGCATTCTTCATAGAAATTATTCTGCCAGTTGATGAGTTTGTCTTGTTTTCCATTAATTAGACATGTATTTTAGACTAGTCTGTAGTGAAGCTTGAAATTTTAGTCTTGTCCTTACTACTTGTTTGCATGAATCAAACTGCTAATAGAAATCTAAAATGCAATTCTTCTTCCAAATTACTAGTTACATTAAAATGTCAAGGAGCCCTATGAAGACTAGCAGTACTGGTGGTATGAATTAAATGTGAATTCATACTGGTTTTGTTCCTATTGTAGCAGGTTTTTCTACACACCAGTTAGAAGGTAATTTTTGAAATCTCTGGCTTTATTGTCATTCAGCATTGTTTACTGCATTGTCTTTTTTTTTTTCTGCATGTGGTAAATATTTAAATCTGTCATTGACAAAGAAGTTGTCCTAGTTCAGCAGGTGGGACCGGTTATCACTGTGTGTGGGGTGATCAAAGCTATGTATTCTACCCCCTCTA
>JAWWEW010000041.1:61564352-61580309 GCA_035583185.1 Anabacerthia variegaticeps | reverse complement strand
CCGCCAGCACAGCTCGCAACCTCATAAGGGCACGCAAGCTTCTCCCCCATGACAAGGGGGTGTCCATGGAGAAGTGACAATACAGTACTCTAAGTTGATTAATTAAGCTAAGAAGGAAACAGCTTTTTGGGTACTAATGTTCTTCTTAACCAAATCTGCTTTAAGATGGGGGTGGTGGTGTGCTTCTCTAAGTCTGTCTTTGTATAATGTGTTTGGATGTCAATCCAAAACATGGAATAGGAGTTAAGTAGGGGTGTTTGGACAGAAGAACTCCATTTTGTGAATGTTGGAGTTTAAATCAGAGCAAATCTGAGCTTTCTGAGCAATTAAGTTTATTTGGTGGGGGAGGGAGGAGAAAAAAAAAAGATATAAATGTCAAATGAGCTAATATTGTAGTGGTTGCATCACTCCCACATGATCAGAAAAGTCTGAAGTCAAGTGCTTCAAAATTAAGTCAAGTGCCATGTCTTTTTTTTTTTTTTTTGTGGGAATAATTGTTTACTGACGAGGAGATGGGGTGAGGGTTGAAAAAGGTTCTGACAGCTCTTTAATGAGCAAGTTTGCGAACAGAAATCCATCCATGCTCATCAGATGGAAAGTAACTTTTCATTGTAACTGTTCTGTTTCAGATCAAGTCTGCCAAAGTTCAAAATTGTGGTAATTGAATGCACAATTTCTTCAGCAGCCATTTTCTGTTGTTCTGAGAAGAAATGAATAGGAGCAAGAGTCTCATTGTATTTGCAGTGAACTCTTCAGCATGGGGCCTTAGGACTTGGCTGGTGGTGTCATAGGGAGGCACTGTGCAGCCTTTCCTCTTCCTTAAGATTCCTCAATCTGACCAACCTGGAGTACTTCAATTAATGGTTATGGTAACTAAGGTGATGGACAGGATGCTGCCAGAGTCTGAGTGGAGGGCACTTGTCACTGGTAGGTAATAATCTGCCATTTTACTTCTGGGTCTTCTCTACTGTTAGGGATCATTCAGTGAAACCAAAGAAGGTGGTAGTGAACAAGTGGTGGAAACACACCCTTTTGCTAGTGAAGGTGATGGCCTGGCTGCTTTGCATGGCAGCTGATGTTTCTGAAGCTCCTCTCTCCAGCTGATGGTGTCCAATATGGCATTGGCTCACAGTGGTATGAGCCGGCTGCTGAGCCCACTGCCAAGTGTGTTTGAGGTCCTGCTTGGAGAGGGTGATGTAGCTGCTCAGCTCACTGCATCAGCTTGTGAGCTCAGTGTGACCAGCTGCATTGGTTTTCTGAGGCTGCACACATTGCTGCTCTAACTTTGGCTCAGAACCTCATGAGGAGGAGGTGCTGTTGCTGTTCTGTGCTTTGCTGGTGGTGTATGAGATGAGCAGAATGTCAGCACCATGATGAAGTTATTTGACTGCTTTCTGTGAAGAAATCATCTAATGGAGTTACGAGCTGTTTAAGTTAGCACAGCCCCTTGTCTCATGCCTACCATTCCTGCATGGGAAGGTGTATGTTACCATCATTGTCTATTGTTTGTGTTGTTATGGCCAATGTGATTCTTAGCATTGGAGTAGCACCTCAGTGATCTAAACACTGTGCAGGCACAGAACCACGAGATGTCTCTTGTCCTTGAAATCATAGAATGGTTTGGGTTGGGACTTTAAAGATCATCTTATTTCAGCTCCCCTTCCAAAAGACCAGGTTGCTCAAAGCCCCTTCCAACCTGGCCTTGAACGAACAGGCCATTTACAGATTCTCTGGATAACCTGTTCCAGTTCCTCACTATCCTTAAAGAATTTCTTCCTAACATCTCATCTAAACCTCCTGTCAGTTTAAAGCCATCAATCCCTTGTCCCATCACTACATGCCCTTGTAAGACATCCCTCACCAGCTCTCTTGTAGTCCCTTTAGGTACTAGAAAGGTCTCTCCAGAGCCTTCCCTTCTCCAGACTTAGTAAGGCCAGCTCTCTCAGCCCGTCTCCTCCATAGGAGAGGTGCTCCAGCCCTCTGACCATCTTTGTGGCTTCCTCTGGACCCGTTTCAACAGGTCCATGACTTTATGTTGGGCACCCTGGAGCTGGATGTAGTACCCCAGGTGGGATCTTGCAATGCTCTTCAGGGTATGAAATAACAGGGTGTGAAACTGTTGATGGAACTAGACTCATGGGGGTTTTTTTGTGAAAATGCATTTTGTTTAAATAGTTTTCCTAACATTGGACAAACTGCAAGCTGAGAAGAATCTCATTTAAAAAGAAAAATGCTTTTTATTTGGAAACAAATTCAAGTGTGAATTTGACTTTAGCAACAAAATAAATATGCTTTTACAGGCAAGTACACAGGTGTTAGGGTTGGAATTTTGTTGAAAAAGCTTGTCACTACTTACCCCTCACCAACTTCATTTAGCTCCCAAGTAGTGAATGCAGGGCTGTAGAGAATCACCTTTCCTTACAAATGATCAGTAAGTTTCTTCTTATAATGGGAATTTCATCAAAGCATCTGCCCTATTTGAACCAAGTTTGTGTGGAGAGGGGTGTGGTGAGTTTGTGGTGTTTACTTTGATTCTTACAGAGAGAAGAAAACTTTTACAAATAAAGGTGCTGTGCAATCTGATGCAGGAGGAAGAAAGAGAGGAAAAATATTTCATAAGTTTAGCAGACAATTGTTCTAGGGCAAAAAGCTTGTGTCCATCATTAGCAAAGGTGTAAGTGTACTTGGATAAGTACAGTCTTCAGGAAATTCCCATTTCGATATAATAAAGGTGTAACAACTCCATTATGCTTTTTGTCAGGGGACTGCATAGGAGGAAAAGAGTAGTAGTGCAGATGACATCCACCATTTGGCTCAGATTTCAGGGAAATTTTCCTGCAAGGGGCTTGGGATGGAAAAAAATAATTGGAAAGTGCCAATAGTCCTTTGGGAAGATCTTTTCTAAGTGACTGTTTGCACAGGAGCAATTGCTTTCCTGCCTGAGTTGCAGAATGAGGTAGAAGCAGAAATAAATTTATATAGTGTATGAACCCCTGATGATTATTTACCCCTTTGAACGCTAGTAGTTCTATCTGGGATAGCTCAGGGTAGGATTCTGGCTGGCAGCTGGCTAACTGTTGCCACACTGAATGTTTTTATTTGCAAGAGAATGCCAAATGTAATGGACTGTGATGTCCTACCAATCCAGTGAGAATTATAACCCGCTGAATGCAAGTGCTGTTGGTCTGGCTGGGTATTGCTACCAGTGTGCATCACTCAGTGAAAGGTAAGATGTGCACTCTGCCTGAAACCCTGCCTTTATTGAGCGTGTTTGATTAGATTCTGGAGGTGCTAACCTTGCTGTTAGAAGAGCATATTCAGTTTGAGTGTCACCTTTTTGGTTTTTGTATGTTTTGGGGTTTTTTTTGACTCAAACTCATTGCAGGTAATGTAACCCACTGAATTTATATACAGGTGCAATTTAGTCTGTGAGTCTAAAGATAACTGCTTAATTTGTTAACGTACAGTGTGGAAACCCTGGTATGTTTTGACCTCTGTAGCTAATGAGTTTTGCAATCAGATCATAATTTAAATCGCATAAATATGATGCCTTGTGGGTGTTTTGGTGGGGTTTTTGTTTGTGTGTTTAAATCTAGCATTGAAATCTGTCATTGAATTAAGCATGGCATGCTAACTACAGTGCTGCTTTGTATAACCTGTAAATGGTTATTTCTGCTAATGTAAGATAAAACATTGCAGTTCTTTCAGAAAGGATGTAAACAGTTTAATTGGAATCTAATTAGTTACTGGTTTCTGGCATTATGTGTTATCAGTTGGAAAATGGAAGTGCTGCTGTTTCTCTGCATTTTTGGTCCCTTATTGACATCCTGGAGGTTAGGTAGGTGACCCAGCGTGCACCTTTTCCCATCAGTAATTCTGCCTATCTCAACTGTTTTTGAAAGATCTTTTTCACGTGACTGCTGCATGTATGTATTATTAAAAAAATACATTAATGTTGAATGGAAAAATACTCTTTCTCTGCGTGGGTTTTGGTGAAGCAGTTTAATCTATAATGAAGATTTTGAGGATTTCACTGGCCACACAAACAGGAGGCATTATTGATAGGTATGTAACTCTTTTGTTGTGATATAGAAGAGGTGCATTATAAATTGAAATTATCTCAATTGGAAGTAGCACGTTTCCTATTCTAGTTTGATTCAGCTGCAGCAAACGGGTTTTTCACCCTGGCTGGTTCAGAACTTCAGAATATTTTTATTTAGTTTTGACTTTGGGAGATGTAGTGGTTTGATAGTGCTAACAAGAAGCTTTCTGTAGTGCTCTTAAAATAACATGGTTATTTCAGTGATTAATGGCATTGCACAGTATATTAATGATAACATTGGACCACGTGGTTGTAGTTTGTATTTTTTCTATTGTTTCAATGTTTTTTGTTCAAAACTTTTTTATTTATTTTCTCATATGGAGACATATTTTGCTTATTAAACAACCCACTATGACATTTAAGTACAGAACTTGATTACTTGTGAGTCTGTGTCAGCGTGGCTGATGTTACTAACACTTGTCAAGCAAAGCTACTGTGAGCTTATTCTTGCTCCCCTGCTGTGACAAAATGCTTTCAGTAGCATTGTCAAAACATCCACATAGAACTGCAAGCTGTTGTAGCAAGTTCTGATGGGACTATTTATCTGCTTAAAAGTAGGCTTTTATTTAAATCTGTGATGAATGTACTCAAGGCAGAACTTAAAACAGGTATGAAAATAAAGTATTGAAGCAACTGCATGCAAAACTGTATACAATAAGTTAATAAAAAGAGTCTGCAGAGCAAATGGAGGCTTTCCTACTATGAAATGAAAGAATCACAAAAGGGATTGTGTACAGGTGTAGTGGTGGTGACAGAATCTAAATTATCAGGTTTGTACATAGCTCCAGTTCTTCCTTCTTCAGGCTTTGGCCAGACCCAAGCAACCCAAGGCTTTTAGCCCATGAGGACCATGTCATCATCGTTTAGGTGGGAGTTTTTGTCAGGTCGGTGAGGCTGGGCAGGGACTCTGCTTTGAATGGTGGTGTGAAGCAAGTTAAGGAGGAGATAACAGGACTGAATGATGACTGCTTTAACTAGTTTATAGTTTGGTTTTTTTTTCTTTCATTAAGGCAGATTATAAAGATGTTCTTTTTTGTGTGTGATATTATATAATTTCTGTGCTGTAAGTCCTCATGCATATGTGCAGAGGAAATGGCTTATAATGAATATATCTCCAGTCGGACACTGGCTGAATGGATCATAATAGGAATCAAGTGCTTCAGATTTCTTGTGGAAAAGGCAGAATCTGTAACAGCTGAAATATAACTTTTTATTCCACCAAGATGTGAAAGACGAGGAAAACAGTATGTGGAACTTAACCCCTGCCAGTTAAATCCCGTCTTTTATTGTAGTTTATTTTGCATTGAACACATTTGTGAATGTGGGTGCTCTATTTCTCCAGTTAAGGTCAATAGGGCAATTTCTCTTCTATTGGACTGTGCAGTTTTAGTTAATCAGTAAGGTGATAATTGCTTTGCTTGCAGAAATCCCTGTCCTGAGGGGTGGAACATGACACTCTCAGTGGTCCTGGCCTTGGCTGAGGGCAAGAGGGATTTGATCTCCCTTTCAGAAGAATGGTTTGCTATGCCTCTAGCACAGGAGCTAGGTAAACTCTGGTTCTGCAAAGCTTTCTGTTTGCCTTTGCAAACCCCAATAACTCTGCTTATGCATTGGAGAGGAGGTGGTTCCTCTCCCTGGAAGTGGGGATGCACGTCTTGTAGTGCTTGCTCCAAAGCCACACCTAAGTATGGTGTGTTATTTGCCAGACTCCAAGGCTCTGCATTGCTTTTATGCTGGTGATACCTCTCAATTCAGAGGTTCAGCTTCCCCTGTGATCCTCTAAGAGCTTCTCTGTGCTCCTCCCCAGTGCTTCTCCCAACCAGTTAGGTCAGCTGTTCCTGTGGCTGTGCTTTCAGGGAGGGTCTGCACAAAGGTCTGTTTTCACGGGTGCTGCTCAGGAAGGCATTTTCTCTGAGCTGGGTTGAGACTTAGCTCTGAACAGCCACAGCAGTGCTGGTAGTGGTAAAGAGATGGGCGAGAGGGGCACAGCTGCAGGCTCTTCTCCACTCTTCCATTTGCTCCACAGAATTGTTGCCCGCTCCCATCTCCTCTGTGGAACCATACCCATTTTTTTTATGTGCAAGTGATACTGGAGGGGTAAATCAGGAGGAATGCCTGAATGCATGAGAGATGGGAACAAGACTGCTTATAACTCTTTTAATAAATCTGCAGGTGGTTGTGCTGATACCTGAGCCAGTGGGTTTAGTATATCTGGATGGTGCTACAGAAATGGAAGAAGGGAAAAGAAATCATGGCAGCCTACCCTGTCTGTAGGTTTTCTATTTCTGTATTTCCTGTATCATTAAGTAGCCCTGCCTGGATCTCTTTGCTCATCATCCAAACAGCTGATTTCCTGAAAATGCTTCCTGTTTGGTTCCAGCCACCTCCATCTCTCTTGCTTGAATGTTTCTGGAGAGGAGCCCTACCCTCAGCAAGCACTTAAGGATTAACCAAAGTGGTGGTGGCTCCTGTTGGCACTGGAGTCCCAAGTGATAAGTCTGCTTCCCGCACTTTCAGCAAGACTTTACTTATTTCTGCCAGACAAAGGGACGACTCCATAACATTGCAAACCATATCCAAGTTTTTAGTCTGGGATAGCGCAATTACTCTAGTCCTGTGATGCCAGTTGAGCCAGTCACAGGATTACAGGGAGAAATAAGGAAGCTTCTGTCTCATGGTAACAGCTTGTTCCTTAAAGCATGTGCCTCCTATTTCGTTTACAGAGTGGCTTATGGAAAGAAGGAGAATTGGCAATAACCTCCTTGCTTCTAGTGTTAACACAAAGTGTTCGTGTATCCAACTTGAACAAGCCATTTAGAATCTGGTGACAGAATTGTTTAAAGCAAGATGATTAATGTATGCAAACCACATTGTCCAGCTGAAACTTGTTTACCACACCAAAATGTCAACATTATTATCTGTTGTTATCTTGAAGCATTAGTATTTCCCTCTTCAGACAATGCAGCATTGCTAGAATACCAATAAGGCAGATGCAGTGAGGAATCAGAGGACTTCTGAAGCTCGTAAGTCCTTACATAAATCCATGCATAAGATTTGCTTCATACCTGTCATTTTGGGAATTAATAAATGAGATTTTTTGATGCATGTTTCTCAAAATACGTGATTTTCTCTTCACTATTTAAGTGTCCTTATCCATGTAAGTAGGAACAACAAAACCTTATGGAACTTGAAATTAGTCATTATATAATAGATACTAGGATTTGGCACATGATCCACAGGTGGGAAAAGAATCTGTTTGTTTAAAATTATGGATAGTATGGAAAGTATGTAGTCTTAAGTGGTGTGAAGGGCTTTTTTATTTACTACTTTTAAATTTCGTCCTTACCTTGGTTTGAGTGACAAAATGCTACTCTGCTTCTTAGGCCTGAGCCATGAAGATACAGCCAGGAAATCTGCTGGCCAAATACTTGTTTGCAGCAACAGAGTGGGTACTTGAAGGTATCTTAAGGGCTCAGTTATTTAAAGGTCAGGCACTGTTTGACCTGTCAACACTTTAAATCTTGGCCAGAAAGTTATGCTAGTGAGTGTTTGGTCACGAGGGATAGCAGTAAAATCCCAGTATGCAGCAAAGCAGTTGCTGTAGTTGTAACAAACTTGTCTATCTTTGTGGCAGCAGAGAGAGACATGATGGTGTGTCTGTTGAATTTGGTTGATTCCCAGATCCCAGGAGAGGCAAAGGCAGGGACCAGATTCCTCCCCCCATTAGCCTGGAGGAGGATTGCTGTGAGCGAAGGCTGTGTGCTGCTTCCTAGGCTGGGTCTCTGCACTAGTATGCTTAGCAAGAAATCCACCTGAAGAGGCAGAGCTTCTTGCTTTCTTTTTTTTTGATGCAGAAAAAGAAATATTTGTGCAGTGTGGATGGCATGTGTGCCTGCTGCTCCTTACCAGATAAGAGAGGTTAAGAGAGAAATATGCCAGGACCTAGTGAGACAGACCCATGGAGGGACAAAAGGATGAGCATTTTGAATTGATTTGAAATAATATTTCTGGAAATGCAAGTCTTTGCAAGGGTTGAATGGGAAGGGGACGGTAGAGGGGAAGCATCTGAATTAGCCTGCGTCTTCTGTTGCTTGATGTTCAGTAGCTTTGGCTCTTCCACAGTGTTGGGTCATTTTCCAACATTATCCATTCTGATAAGGGATTCCTTACTGTGTGGTGCTTTTAGGAGACTTTTAAACAATAGAAATTGTCTCATCATGACTTCGAATTTACATTCTTTACAAAAGCCTCTGATACTAGATATTTTGAATCCTAGTCACCCTGCATATCTGATCTGGGGGATAGATAATGGTTTCTGTCTGCAGTTGTTATTATGTGTATATCTCCCAGTCTGATCTGGAGGTGAGAATCAGTTATTTGGATGTAACACCTGGCTGCTGCAGGAACTTTGTCATAAGAATTTTGGAAAAAAGAAAACCAAATCTTAATTTCTGAAGGTTGAACTGAAAAACTGAGCCCAGTCGTATCTAACAGTGTAATTTTAAATCTGCTTGACATTATTTACAAGAATTGCTAGCTCCAGTGCAAAAGGCTGTGAGAAATTTTTGGTCCTCTGCTTCCAAGTCCTGCCATAGGGCTGCAGTGCGAACCCTCTGCCTGCTGGTAATAGCAAACCTGCAAAGAAAGAAAACACAGATAAAACCAACCCTTAAAGTCCCCCAGGCAGCATGGCACCTGCATTTTCTGGAGACTTCCATGTATTTCCATTGCCTGAACTCATCCTGAACTGAGGTTTCTTTGTGTATGTGATACATGAGATGAGCCTGGTGCTGCAGAGGAGATGCTGGAGTGTGGTTTGAATTGCACAGCCACTCCTGTAGCCCTCTTCAGTTCAGTCTGCTCCTTAGCAATCTCTGAGGTGTCAAAATATGTTCTGCTGAACCACTTTGAGCTAAATTTGGCAGTTTTAAAGGTTCTGAAGGTCTCTTGTAATGCTGGCTGTACAGGGGTTTCTTGATTGCTTTTAGTGCCTTTGTGCTCTTAGTCCCCAAACCTCACTGAAAGGACAGAGCTAAGGGATGATATAGCTCAGTCTGTGAATGAATTTTAGAAAATGCAACTTTCAGCATGCTGGTTGTCAGGGAAACCTTTGCATTTTGGAAATATTTCTTAGCAATCCCACTGAATTGTCACTTCAAAATGTTTCCACTGTTCCCACTCTAATTTTCTTGTATCCATAGTCAAACATCAGCTCTTGCAAGACAGCAGTTTGCTCTTAGCTGCTCCTGTGGTCACTTTGGATGAAAATCAGCATGTTTCAAATATGATATTGCAATATGCAATAAGAAAAATTGTGGGCATAAGTGGTCAGAAAACATTGTTTGGTTTAAACATGAAGATTTAATGATCCTTCTTGGATGAAGAATTGTTGCTTTTTTCTCCCTGCCTGTCAATTTAGATCTATCTTTTGATAATTTATAATGAAACATGCGATGCTTTGTAGTTTAATATTTTTAAATAGCATCTACCATAGTGAGAGCTTTTGTGTTATAGTGGTCCAGCTAGCAACAATTAATAAAACTCATCAAGCTTGCTCCCAGCTCTCCTCTCGAAATGCCTTTAGATGCTGAGCCTTTGAAAAAATATTAGTTATGCCTCCTTCTTCCATTATTATTATTATTATAATATGCCTTTGCAACCAGTGATTTGTTGTTATTGTGGCTATAAAATATTGAAACAGGTTTTGGATTGGCTGTTCTGTCTGATCTGCATTGGCTCCTCTTGGATAAGTGAGATTGTTTTGCTGAACTGGAACGTGTGATACCTGCCCATTGGAAAACAGAAAGGCAGAAGCCTTAGGGAATGGTAGCACACTGGGATTTATTTTGCTGTCTAAATAGTAGTATCTGCAATATTTGGGAGTTTGGATTTTAAGATTTGATATACATTGATGTTTATACTAAAAGACAGAAAACATCATACGGAACTAAGAGGGAGAATCTAATTACGTGTTAAATCTGAAGCATACTGGTATGACTAATCCATGCAAGATGTGCATGCTTGGATTATTGCAAACTGACCTTTACAGCATGCTAAGGGCAATAAATATTTGGAGACAATAATTAAAGCTTTATATTGTGATTTGGCATATCTAATATACTTTTAGTTGTGCAACAACTTTTCCAAATTAGCTGCCTTCTGGGTTCTAAGCTGAACAAACCCTTCCATGGTGAGATTTTTCCTGCTTCATCTTCACTGTTGTGTTGCAAATATCTTTTTGAGTTAAACTAGCATCATGCAGTTTTGTGTCAGTGGTGAACGGCTTGATCCAAGCTGCTCAAGGTCTAACGGTTTACATTCAATGCAACTGTGTATGGTAAACATTAATGCTTGTTTCATGGATGTACGTGTCACAGGCAGAATGGAAGCTTCAGACAGAGTTTATCAGGGAGACCCTTCTGTTGAGTCATGAGGTGCAGAAAGGACCCCCTTGCTTTCTAAATGCCTTCTTGCAGAGGAGTCTGGGTGCATCTGGATCCACTCCTAGCCCCAGACTTAGTCAATGGTTTATGTCTGAGGTTATAGGTATAATTGAACATTTATACAACCTTCATACAACTTTGTCCTGCAGGACTAAGGATGGGAACCCAAATATATTCCTATAAATAAATAATTTTGATTGATGTGATAATGATTAGACTAAAATCTATTAATCTGATTTATTTACTACAAACTGTAGCTAGCTGTAACTACTAGTATTACAGTGCACTATTTTTGAAGCAATATTGAAGCCATTACATTAAAGCTAGCAAGAGCAATTAAGTAGAGATTGATGTTACTCACCCATGGAGTTATCTGTAGTATCACTTGTTGGTTCCTTTGTCAGGTACTTTGTTCTTTGTCAGAATGTTTAACTTTGGAGAAGAGGCTGTCATGCTGCTTTTGGTGTTGAAAAATGCTGAGACCAGCCCGACTCATCAACCCCCTTCACCACTGGATAGCTTGGCAAATAGGACATTTTTGGAGTTGTTTTACCCCTGCTCCAGGCAGAGCACCTTGCTACAGAGTGCTGGTTCACAGCAGGTCAGGCAGTCTATTTGTGCATGGTTTGATTATTTATTGAAGAATTGCCATAAGCTGAATGCAGCTTTATAGAATTCCTTTAATTTTCACAAAGTGTTACAAAGAAATGGCTACTGTGAAATTAAAATTTATTTTTTAAGACTGCTTATGAATAATTCCCCAAAGAGTAATGTTTAGACTTCCAGCTTTAGCTATGCATGCACTCTACATCTTAACCACAGCAGTAGTATTGGATTTGAAAGAAAAAACAGTATTATTTGGACTTCTACAGAAAAGAAGTTATAACTTTCAGTAGGGTTTTCAAAGTATCAGTAACGTTAGGAAGGCTATAAGAAGTGAGGCAAGAAAGGAAATGTGATAGCCCTTGTTAGAGCAAAAGAGCAAGTGGTGAAAAGTAAAGGAGCTTTTCAAGACCCAACCCTTATGTAAATCGTAAACCAAAGCATTAACTCCAAGCAAGCTATGGTCAGTCTTGTGTTTAATTTAATTTACATCTCTGATCATGTAGTCACGGTGCAGTAAGAGTATTGTGAGATGTGCTACCCATGAACAAGGGAAATATTTGTGTTATCTGGCAATGTTTTCTACTGGTCTGGCAAAGCCAGGAGCTGTGCTGTGCTCTGTATTATAGAGGGCCTTCATGTGGCACTGAATTTGTTCATGCTGGCTGAACACCCGTGTAACTCTTTTTCTAAAGGATATGTAAATTTATTCAAGTGTATTCATTTAATAAGAAAACTGTGCCCGTTTACCTAGGAAATTTTCAGTAGATTTTATTTTCACTTCTCTTACACTTCTTATGATGTCTGTCAGTGAAATGGATAATATACATTATGCTTAGACATGTAGTTAATTGGGGCACCCTAGGATGGGTCTCAATAGGGACTTTTCAAATTGCTTTCTCCTAGATCCTAAAAATCGTTCTTGCTTACAACCGTGTAATAAAGTTTGGGCAGAGAAAGTAAATTGTAGTACTTTTTCTGGGGTTTTTGTTTGTTTATTTCGGGTGGTTTGTGGTTTGTTTTTGTTTGGGTTTTTGGTTTTTTTTTGTACATGACAAGAAGAAATGTCTTTAAATATCAGAGGTTTGCATCTCTGCCACAAATAAACGTCGTTTATGAAGCTCAAAATTTGTCAGTAGATCCGTTCCTATGCTTTCCAAGGTGTATCACAGAAGTCTGCAAAAACCCCATATACCTTAGAAAAAAAAATGGTTTTAGGTCAACATTGGAAGCACCCTACCAAGACACTGTGACCCATTTGGTTTAAAAAATAAGTAATTAATTTCTGGTTCTGTGTCTGCAACTTCTTTCTGTATAAAAGCCAAGGTACAACTGTAGTATGATTGTTTCACAGGTGTAGCTCACACTCCCACATTTTAATAGGTTGAGCAGAGGCCCCTTGGAAAATGAGGTTCAATTCTTTTATAGCCTTTGTGTTTAATACGTCATGTTAAATTTAGTTGTTGCTGTCTGTATGGCAGTGATAAATGGCTTATTGGATCAGAGGTCTGGGATAAATCAATAAGGAAACTTCTTCTTTAGCATGCATCTATCTGCTGATACCTGGAGGGCTCTTATTGAATATAGAGATGAACTAAAGGACTCTCTAACAACTGGCAAGCTGCTGTTTTTATCAGGACAAGAGTCTTGGAGGAGTTAAAAAATTAATTTAAAGCAACTTAGATGTAAAGTAGATAAGTAATCACTTCTGTAACATCTATTAAAGGGTAAGACCTGCATATATCTAAAAGTTCAGTGTAGCTAGTGGAGACTGGAAAGCTGCTTATCCAAGCAATTACCTGTGTCAGCACCTCTTTCTGCACACAGTAATATGAATAATTTAGTTCTTTGTTAATGTCAGTAAGAACTGTTTTCCAAGCATTAACTTTCTAATCTTAATGTATGGGCTTTCCTCCTGCACCCCAAAATTACTTATGTATTACTTATATAATGATGGAGAAAGAACTGCATTGGTGGTTAAGTGAAGTCTGTTCTCATGCTTATTCTTCTGAATTCTGATGCCAATGGAGGGGCTGTGGCTTCTCTCATAGCACCTTAACCTTCTCTGTACATTGCTACTCTGGATCACGAGGGGAAGATACGTTGCTATATACTTTTAGGGTGGCTTTATGTTGTTCATAGTGATGGAATGCCACTATCATTTTTATGAAAGATTCAGTGTGGGGTGTCACTGGGGATTAAGGAATATCTGCTGCCAGGCAGAAGTAGGAATGTTTAATCGCTTTCATGTTTGTGCTTCTCAATTTTCTGCTCTGACTTTCCAAAACATGGCTTATCTTTAGCTCTGAGAACAGCTCAGGGCTCTCAGAGCCAAAGCTCTTCCAAGTCTAGGGTGGCTGATCTGCAGGAAAGCAGGGGTGCAGAGGCCCTCCCTGATGCTGCTGTTCCTGGGGGGGTTTGCTTTTAGATGAGGGATGTTGATGTTGCTGAGGAAAGGGGAAAAAAGGCAGAGAAGCTCATTGAGGAGTATGTCAGGGCCGAGGGATGACATTCTTATCCCTAATCTAATAGCAGGAGGGTGGTGACTTGGTAGTGAGGAAATTCAGTGTAATAAAGAGTTCTTCTCCTTGTAACATGTCCCACTGCACTGAAAATACCTTTCCATGCTTTTTGAAGTAAGAGGAAATATTAAATTATGAGGAATATATTAAAACCAGGTTCTGTTATTCAAGTATGGACTACCTGGTGACCTGCTTGTTGGGCATTGGAGAGACAGTGGGCAACACAAGGTGTTTGGACACGTCCCTAAGAAGGGAAGAAGAGGACTCAGTGGTCCGGGTATCTTGCTTGTGTCCTTGGCACGGTGAATCCAGAAGTTCTGGGAATGAAACTTAGGCAGTAACTCCTCTGCTGTGCTCTCTGTAGGTCCTCTTTTGTCCCTTATTAGTAATTAGGCAGGAAACAGATGGGAAGAGTGGAACCCAATGGAGTGCTACTTAAACATGCACGGGGGAAAATAAAATCAAAATATTGTATACGTATTTCTGCACTAATACCAGAAACCAAAGTAGCAAAATGCAGAAGTAAATGCTTTTCTTTAAAGGGGGATATTGACATAATATGCATCTTAAATGTGGCAGGAGGATGACAAATGCTGGGATAATGCAGTATCAAAGTATAGAGAAAGCTGGACTAGGCTGAGCTGTCAGAGAAACTGTCCTGTATTCTAAAGCTTAAAATCAAGTCAGATCAGCAGCCTGCCATAAGTAATGCAAAATCCTAGTGAGTTTAGGCATAGAAAAGAAAAACATGGCAATGTTTTGTTGCCATCAGTGTCATTGTGCTATCGGGGAATATGGGAAATATCCCCATAAAGGGATGGAGTGCAACAGCTGTGTCATATTGGGATGGGATATTGCAAATAATCTTTAAACTCTGTCAGTGGCAGCTGCATAGACAAACTTGAGATTCAGAAGGGGAGAGGCAACATCTGGTTCCTGAGCATGCAGAGCAGTTTCAAAATGTCACAGTAAAGCTGCCCTGTGGTGGCAGCTACAGCGTACATCAACTGGGGATCTCTGCAGGGGTGGCAAAAGTGAGAAGACTCCCTCCCAAAAGCTAAGGACAGCTCTGCTGAGAGCAGAAAAGGAGGTTGCTTGCTGTTGGGGTTGGTTTGAGTTTGTGGTGTTTGATTTTTGTTTGGTTGGCTGTGGATTTCATTTATTTATTTAGAAAATGCTGAAAGGTATAGTGAAGGGTCAAATCACTGTGGTGATTTAAAGGCAGTGTTGGAGACTCCCAGAAAAGGAGTATATCCTTTTAGGAAATAAAATAAAGGAAAAGTGAAAATAGTGTGGTTATATAGTAAGGAAAAAGAGACTATTTTAACAAAAAAAACCACCAAAACAAACAACCAAACAAAACCAAAAAATCCTCCAGCAAAACAGAAATAATCCCAAAGACTCCTTTGAAAAGTGCAAGGTGTACTCAAATGGGGAACATAAGAACTAACAGAAAGAAACTTGGCAGGTCAGGTTGTAAACTTAGAAAAATTATAAATACAGTTTGTTTGATATGTTGGGTTTTTCTTGTTTGGTTTGGTTTCTTTTGCAAATACATCAATACATTGGAATTAGGAATACTGTTTACTGATCCCTGCCTCCCCCACCCATCCCTGACCTCCCACCGAGGCTAATAAGCCACTGAGGATGGTGGGGTGTGATGTGTGTATTTGTTCTTTTTTCAAAAGCATTCAGAGAAGTCAGTCTCGTTAGTAAAACCACATTATTTTTCACTTTTGCCATCCCAGTGGAGAATGTTGCAGGTTTAAATATCTCTTATCTTTGCTATGAGGGAGGCAGATACCAGAGGATTTGTCTTGGTGCCTGTAGAAGAGGTGACTGGAAGAACAACGTAACTAAAAAAGATGATGTCATCACTAGGGCATGGTGTGCCTTGAAGAACAGAAAAACTTGATATGTAACTGCTCACTTTAATATGATTTTGCACAAGAAAACTGAAAGGGTGGTAAAAGGCAAAGGGGAGGCAGTTTCCAGGGAAGCCCAAAAAGCCCATTGCCTGTAACAGGGATATTGAGTTTACTTTTAATAGTAGAATTCACCTTTGGATGAACATGATGCATAGCAGTCAGTGTGGCTTTTGCAAAAACAAGGTTTGCCCCATTTATTTATTGGAGTTGTTTGAAGCACATGGTGAGCACGTGAGCAAACATGACTCTCAGGGGAGGTGATCTGGTGGGATTTTCCATAGGTATTTGGCAAAGTCCCTAAACACACTTTGTTAAAAAAAAACCCCAAAAACTAAAAACCAAACAAAAAAAGCCCCACA
>JAWWEW010000041.1:61540337-61559496 GCA_035583185.1 Anabacerthia variegaticeps | reverse complement strand
CCTTCCACACCCCCTGCCCCCCTTCCCCCCCACACAGAAACCCCGCGCCCCCCCCCAACATCCCTGTGGTAACACAAAATCCATGTCTTAGGTGTGAATCCATGGTAAAACCTGACTGCACTTGACTATTAAACTTCAAAATTACTTTTCTGCATGAATATTTCAGAAGAAAATAAAGCAGTTTATGAATTACCGTAGTTTTTTATGTACATATAATTACTAGTAGAAGAACATTTGCACAGTTAACTTCCCTCAGTGGTGAAATGTGTTTAACCCACTGCATCCCTCATTTTGGCATCTGGCAGAGCTCCCTTTACTGGTAACTAATGATTACTTCCCCCCCTCCCTTCAGGCTTTTACCTGTTTGCAGCTGGATAAAATGCAAACAAAGTAATCTTTAATTGTAGTGAGGTGTCATCCAGAAATAGTGTTCTGAGCCACAGGTCAAGGCCGTTTACTGTTTTAGAAAAGATACACATTTGGCAGGAGGATTTTATCTGAAGGAAAGTTGTATGATTTGTGTATAAAGTTTCCTGGCTTTATGAATCTGACAGATGGAGGTATCATTTGTTAGGATTATGAGTCATCTTGTATATTCTAACTATAGTTATAACATCTTTTTGAGAGGCATTTCATAATTTATTCACTGATAGGTGTTATCACAGCTGTCTGCCAGATGAAGATTTTCTCAGCACTTAAAGAAGTAGTTGCCCCACTTTAAGTGGGATCCTGCCCAAGGGCCAGCTCTGGATTTCAAAAAGAAAAGGGGTGGAGCTGCATTGTTACAGCTCTTATCATTATGTTGGCTTTCCAAACCTGTTGTGGTCTCTGCCATTTGCAGAGGAAGTCACTGAGAGGGGTAACATGTATGAGATGTGGGGGAGGAAGAAGGGAATAGCTCCACATACATCATAATGAGGTGTAGGAGATTAAGCAGAAAACTTGGTGAATAATGAGTTTGTCTGCCTGCAGTTACAGCATAAAAGGCAAAGATGATGAATAACTATGGATCTTCCAACGTTTAAGACCTAGACAAAAGGCAGTTCTTTAGACACGTGGTAGGGGTGAACGCAAAAAAATATTTGTTAACCTCTCTTTTCCTTATTGGAAACGTGGTTCTCTTTAATCATGGTGATGCAAGAAGGTGCTGAGATGGGAAATGAGAGCTGGCTGTGATTTGAGGGAGGGAAGGGATGGGACAAGAGTCTGTCCTTGTCCTACAGAGGATTGGGGAGAAAAGGGTAGGAAGGGGTTTGGGGTTTGGTGAAAGAATCTAGTAGCAAAACTTATTTCCACCAGAACTTTGCTAATCTCCCCAGTTAGTTCTGAGTTTCCTGTGTCCACAGCACGATAGCAGAAATAATACAGCTCTCCCAAAGTCAGTGGCAAATGGTCAATGTTGAGCATACTTAAAGCAGGCAATCTTGAAACTGAAATACAGTGGACATACAGTTTTAGCGATTTGGTGGAAAAAATAGTATTTGACTTGTATAGTGAGAAGTAGGTGACTAATAAGAACAAATTGAGATCACATGAACCTGGGCACTGAAATGTTTATTTAGTGCTGCAGCACTTTGTTCTGTAACTCCTGCAGCTCTGCTAGTCTTCCTCGCCCCCTTTCTTAGGACATGCCTGCTGTGTTGATGTGTCTTCTTAGAGGATGTAAGACAAAATGACTGGAATTAGGTATGGCCAGTTTTCCTCTTAGTGTAAATAATGTTAGCAACTGTCTTTGAGTGTGGAATTTTAAATATCTCTTGCTCCTTAAAAAAAAAAAAAAAATCCAATTAAAAACTCCAGTAACAAAACAACCCACCCCCTTCATAATGATATTGGCTGTTGTACTGCATGACCCTGAGTGTAGTTTACTGTATAACAAAGAGGTATTTTGCTTCCAGATAGCAGCAAGGAGGTACATTAGCGAAATCAATATCACATTAAAGATTCAGGCTGCATTATGTTGATATGACAGATTATTTTCTCAGAGTGCTGACATCAGTGCGCCCATTCCTGGACCTTCCTGAGGTAGTGACAGAGCTGACTCAGCCCTCCTGAGAACTTCAGGCTCCCAGGAGATCCTCCCTGGTGCCTCCTCCCATGGTGCTGTACATACCAGTGTGTTTGCCCAGTTACCTTTGTGGAGGCTGCGGCCATCGGGATGTCCCACCATTGCTGACTGTCCTGGGCATGGGGCTGGAAGGGAGGCTCAAGGCAGTCCTTGCAGGCCTTGCCAGAGGGCTGAGTTGTCCAAAAGGGTGAGGTAGATTGGAAATGATGTGTAGAAAACCAACAAAGAAAGGGTGACGTTGGGGAGGTCAACAGGACAGTGGATTTCATTGTTATTTTTTCTATAATTATTTGCTTGTTAAGGTGTGGTGCAATAACAGGCTACAGGAGCAGGACTAAAAGCCTCAACTTTGCTCCTTAGTTACATCTCTGGCTCACTCTGTGGCCTTGAGCAATTTCCACTCAACTTTCCCCATAGCATTATATTTTTGATTTACCTAACTTATCTTTTCATAGTACTTTGAGATGCCCAGCGGAAAGGTGATAAGTATTATTATTCATAGACTCCTGTCTTTTTCCCACTTCTTGTATTAATTTTTGTACCTTAGGATTAAATATTTACATCTCTTACTCTGGGAAGATTAATTTCCCACTTGAGGATGTTTCATGCTTGCTGAATTATTGCTTTAATGATAATTATGCAAGTGTGCTGCTGGAGAGGGTATATCAAGAGAAAATGCCAAAATAGTTTGGCTTTTAAAGGCACAATGTTTTTACTGCATCGTGTGCAGTGCCTGGTAGGAAGGGACTTCCCTGACTGAGTACCCAGCTGTGTTTTTAGGAAACTGTTGGTCTCAATCAACACAGTTCCTTCAAAGCCCAGGAGGGAAAACTTGCAATGTAATTTATGCCATTAAAGAGTTTTTGTAATTACATTAGCAGGTCTTATAAAACTTTGTCAAGTAGGGGAGGTAAGGCAAGAGTTGGTAAAAGCAGCTGCATAACTCATTTGTCTACAGATCAGATCTGTGATTTGAGTTTCTAACTATAGATGTAGATTGTTTAACTCTGTTAATTTTGGGTGCGTCATTAGAAAACTTCACTACAAAATGTGATTTTAAAATGGCTAATCAGCTATTCCATCTTCAATTTGATTCTCCATCAGCGCAGAATTACATCTTCCCCTCAGTAATGAAGTAAATAAATCAATACAGATGACTTGCAGTCATAAAGTCTACTGAGTTGTAAGCTTATGCAGCATCATGAAGTCCACAAATGCACCGTTTTAGTGCATTTATAAAGCAGCAAGTTGAAAAGGGGAGGTAATAAGGCTGCTGGGAATGTTAACAAGGCAAAATTTCCTTTTTGGAACAGTTCATTTTGGACTCTTTCCTGCTGTTCTGTTTGGAACGTGCTCCATGGACTTCCCAGCCACTTCCTCCATGAGGAAGTGTGTGAGCTGAGGCTCCCAGGTCTGTGGTGGTACCCACAGAGGCTTCCCAGCTGTCCGTGCTTTGGGCCTTTGCTCCTGCTGGGAAGTGGCAGCAGTGACATTGTTTGTCTTCTCATCTCTTGGACCTTTCTATCACTTTCTGCTTTTGGTACCCTCAGGGTTTTTTCTTTTGAAAAAGGGTTGCTTCTCTACAGAGAAATGGATTTAACGGTCTGGAGGAAGCAGGTGACCAGTCACCATTATATACTATAAAATTTATATGAAGTATTTGTATATATGTAAAGTTTCTAAGTTGTAATATACAATATTTATACAATTATAGATTATAAATGTGTAAAATATGTGTGGTGTATATGTACAAGTGTGTTTAATATACATACATGTGTAGGTATGCAAATATGTGTATGCACATGCTGTATATATGTATGTAAATAAATGGGTTTAATCCTTCACATGAGAGGTTTAAAAATTGCTTAGATGAAGACTTGTTTGGAATCTGATATAGCTTATAATTTTACTACTGATGTGTTTGTTTTTTGTTGGAGCCTGGAGTCTTTGTGCAAGATTATGGCACTGTATAAAATCTGTAGTAATCTCTTCCAGACAGAAGTGGAATAAACAAGGTGAACTGAAGGCAGGGAACAAGCAGACAGAAGAGATACGGGCTCTGCTACTCTTTGCTTTCACCTACTTACTTGCATAGATAAAAACATTATATTTCCAAAATCAGGGTATAACATAATTATGTTGTTCTGAGGTAACAATTGTTTATTAACATTTTTCTGTCATAGTAAAAGCAAGTTCTGTGTTGTTTTGGTTTGCTGGTATATTTTTGTTTTATTTTTGTTTGGTTTGGTTTGGTTTTTTTAATTGCCTGTCAGTAAAGAAAAAACTAATATTCACACCTGCATAAGGAGGTGGTGCAGTGCCAGAGGTGGAGCCCAGCAGAGTTGCTGTGGTAGTGCACACTCGGTCTGGTAGTTGGTCACAGTCTGATGGATTGCAATTTGTATCTAGATTGGATCAGCAGCAGAGCTGGGAAGGAAACTGAATTTTCAGTCTCATTCACTTAGAAAGCTTCAGCTTGGTGAAGACTAGAAATAGTTGGGAGCTTGTGTTGACCCACGATCTGAGTCAAAAGAATTGATAGACTTGTCTGAAGGCAGTTTCTCATTGCATTGAGCATGATGTGTGTCTAGCAGAGCTTGTACTGTGACTGCTGAGCTGCAGCAGCCCTACTCGGTCTGTCTGCCGATTAGTGGCTGGCTCCTCTAATTTAAATTACAGATTTTGTTTTCTAAAATGGATGTTCCCTGACTTCCTTGGGCACAGCTCTATTTTTGACAGTTATTGAGAGACGCTTGTGTTTGGCTGCCCTTCGAGTTTCTTCCACAGTGCAGCCCAGTTCACAATATAGTCAGTCATTTCCATAGCACTTTGTACCCTGCCACAAAAAACAAACCAAACCCAAACAAATCAAAATGAAACACTTATTTTCCAAACACTGATTAGGAGGAGGTCCCACCATCAGACTGATGACAAGTGATGGCTGCCTGGGACAGACTGTCCTTCAATTTATTGACAGAGCTTGGCATTATGTGGTCTGGGATGCCCCTTTGGGCAGTTGGGGTCAGCTGTCCCACCTGCATTCCCTCCCACCCTCTTTCCTACCCCATTCACTGCAGGGACAAACTGGGAGACAAAGGTGGTGTTAATGCTCTGCAAGCACTGCGCGGTAATTGCCAAGACACTGGTGAGTTACCAACAATGTTTTAGCCGCAAATGTAAAAGCCAGCACCACATGGGCTGCTGTGAAGAAAGCTAACTGCATTCCAGCTGCACCCAGTATGCCAGGATACAGTTAATTTGAAGATACAATTTGTATTAGCATCTATAAGCTAATATTTAATTGAGGGCAACTTTTACCATTAACAAGCTTTCATTTTACTGTAACTGTGGATAGAAAGAAAATACTTGGCTTCCTTTTTATTGCTCTCTGAAATACAGACTTGGACCAGATGGAATGTAAGGAATAGAAAGGAAAAAATGGTTCATTTTAATCAAGACAAACTTTATGCTTTTGCCAAGTGTGCAACTTTCATTGCTGGAATATTTTTTCATATATTTTCTGTGTTTTCTTAGGTACACATTGCCACAACTGAAATGTCCATATGCAGCATATCTAACAGACAAATTTGGTTCAGATGGCTTTGTAAAAGAATTTCATGTGGAAAGGTTCAGATGAAAGAGCACTGTAACACCTTCTTTAACACCATATTAATTCACTGGAATGCGAGTTTGTCATGTCATATAAAATGAAACTCTCTCTCTTGATGTATACTCCATTCATGATAACACCTAATCTATTGTGTTTCAGTGACAGCTTTAGTAGGAGTCTGTTTCCACTCTTCAGTTCTCTGTTGATTGTGGGTATTACAGCTCTCTGTATGCTTTAACCAAGTACTTAGACTGCTGTGATCTTGCTCTGCTTCCTTAGTTAGATGCTGAATAAAGATTAAATGGGAGTTCCTTGATGCAGATGATGTGGTGCTGTGTTTAGCAGCTGAATGAACTTAAAAAATTGAAAATAATGTTTTCTGGAAGATACCAGTATCCTTTTCTCCCTTTTGCTTCTGCTGCAGTAGAAAAGGGAATTTGCATATGAGTTAAGAATTTATAAGGTGGGATTACAGGGTAAAGTTAAGGACATTTGCAGAATTAACCTTGCTTTTGATCTTTCTAAAGATGGTCTTGAATGCAGCAAGTGCTGTGTCAAAGGAAACACCACATTACCTGCTCCTCCTGTTATTTATTTTTGCACTCTTTTGTTTCTCTTCAGCCACATATTTTAGGGCCTCACTAAGATGAATGGATTGTTTTATTTGAGGGTTGGGAAAGCTGTGTATTTTATTTAAATTCTGTAAAAGAAGGCTGTTACCTGAGGAAAAAGAAGGAAATAAGTTGAAAGGGAGGAGAAGGTGTATTTGACTTCCCCTTTGTTGAATCACTGTGAGAACCTGTTTCCCCACATTTGTCCCTCCGTTGTCCTTCCTGTGTTATTCCCCTTAAGTGAATTCCTTTCCAGGCTTTGTGGTACTCCTTCTCTTCTTGGAAAAACCAAGGAGGATATAGAGTGTGTCCTCAAGAACAGTTCCATGGTGGGGTGATAATTGATGTCAGTTTGGGGATAACTCTGCCTTAGTGGCCAGTCCTACAGGTTGACCAAGGCAAGAAGTCTGTTGAATAATCTGCTCTTTATCAGACTTTCTAACACTTCCTCTCTTGAAATAGCACAGACCAGAAATTATGTAGGAAATACAATGTTGATCTAATAATTCTGTCATTGATTTTCTTCTATCAGCAAAAATGTGACATGCTGTAAGATGAGGAGAAACAGATTCAGTGCTGCTGGAGGTCTGGGTTTAGCATTCTAGTATGTCTTTGGAATGTGTGCTTTGAGTGTTTACGTTCTTCTAGATGGTACTAAAAATTGTTTAGCTTATTTTCAGTACTATCTTTGTAACCAGTTCAATGTAATGATGTAAGAAATTCCTTGAAACAGGGGTTGGTCCTACGTCTACTAAAGCAAATGGAAAATGAATCTCATAAGCAAAATGTTCCTGTATTAGGACCTTCTTGTGTTTTTGCATATTTTTGATTTTTATTGATGATTGATTTTGTCAAGCATATGCAAGAATCAGGACATGATGAAATCAATGCCTTGCATAGTGTCAGGAACAGGTTTCTTAAACTAGTACTTATGGCCCTGTAGAAAGATGGGAAGGTATAGTAACACAATTTGTGGGAGAGGTAGAATGAGAAATTTAGTCTGTTTTAAGTATATTTGAATCTCACTGGTGAGATGCAACTTCTTGGTTCTCAGCCATCTATGATATAATTACTGTGCTTTACTGTGTGGTTGGAGGAGGTCTGTTTTTTATTTCAGTTTCATGAAAATGATCCTTGCTGCTTCTAGTATCCTCAGTTAAACATGAGAATTTGTACTTCCTGCAATTATAAGGTTTAAAAATTTTGATATTTTCCACTTCTTTCCACTGTAGTCAAGTTCATTACCATCATTCTTGGCAGTTAACTGTTCTATTAGTAAGCTCAATGCAAGCCCTTAATTCCTTTAAACAGAAACAGAATGTTTCAGTTGGGACAGAGGATTTTTTTTTTTCTCCTCACAGTAGTTGGTGTGGGGCTGTTTTGGTCGTTGCTGAGCAGTGCTAGAACAGTCTCAAGGCCTTTTCTGCCTCTCACACCACCCCACCAGTGAGTGGGCTGGAAGTGCACAAGAAGTTGGGAAGGGACACAGCCAGGACAGCTGATTGTAACTGGCCAAAGGGATATTTCATTCCATATGGCATCATGCTCAGCATATAAACTAGGGGGAAGACGACCTTTTTCTGCTCTGTTTTTGTGTGTGAATGTTGCTTTACTTGTTAAATTGTCTTTATCTCAGCCCATTTTTTTTTTTTTCTCCTTTTACCCTTTCAATTCTTTCCCCCATTCCATTGGAGGGGAGTGAGAAAGCAGCTGTTTGGGACAGAGTTGCTGTCTGGGGTTAAACCACGATACAGTCCTTGATTTAAAACTGTCATAACAAATAATAAAATCAACAGAAAGTAATTTCTTCTGTCAAGGGGAGAATGATTTATCTTTTAGGACAGCCAATAACAATGCTAATCCCATGCCTTCAAATAAGTTTGAGATGGTCAAGTAGGGAAACAAAGCAAGACCCTGCCTGCCTTCCTCTCTACTGTAAATCTGTGGAAGTGCTAGGCTGAACTTCACCCCCCTACCACCCTCCTTGGCTGTACTTCTGAGCACTGCCTCAGATGACATGACTGAGGCAAAGTGTGTCTTTCTGTATTTTGTGGTTTGATGGCTATTTTGAGTTTAAAGTGCAAATTTGACTTTTGGACTCTTTTTCTTATGTATGTGACAATGTTCTCATGCTGAAAAGATGTCACTAAGCCAGTCTTTGGTCTCATGCATTGGTAAAAAACATGGAAATTGTTCTTTCAGGGGAAGGTGGAAGTTACAGGAGGCTAACTGTAGATGAATGTCCATTTTGCAGGTGTATGCTCTTTAAGCGTACTAAGTTCTGGGAGGTTTTGAATTATTTTTATTTTATTTATTTATTTAAAAAAAAAAAATCTGTCATTTGATATCCAGAACTCTCTAATTCATGCTCACCTGCTGGCTGGGGCCAGCAAGTGAGGACACCACAGAGGCCTGAGTCAAGATCCTTCAAAGTAAATCAAGGGACTCCTGCTGGCACAATCTCGTCATTGGGGAATATGCAAGTGGTGTTGACATACAATGTGCTTGAGATTTAAGTAAAATCAGTGATTTCAATGGCATTTTGGAGTGTGCCTTATTCTGTATGGGTGAAATTTGGGTTTTGGTGTATATACAATTACCTGTACCCAGATATTGTTGCATATCTCAATACTACCTAAACTGAAGAATCTTTGATTGAAAGTATTTCTAAGTTGAACAGGCAAGTTTCACAGTTCAGCCCCTGTTTCAAATTTTAGTCATGTTTTTCAGATGGTTAAGAGAAAGAAAACATTTTCATTACTATGACCTGGAAGGCAAAACGTAAATCTCTTGATCTAAAGAGAAGCAAACAGATTATCATCAAAATCCTAGTATCAGGCTGAAACAGAAATTAGTCTGGCACAAAGAGCTGATTTTCATCTCTTCTGCCTTTTTTAATCAAAATTACTTTTGCCTGAGTTCTGTCACAGACTCTTCTACAAAAGGAAGGACAGAAGGGTTAGGCTGAGGACAAAAGGCTGAACTACTGTGGAGAGCAATAGCTGGAAGAGCAGATGCACTTGATGAGAGAATTCCTGAGAACCGGTAAATGTGCAGGGCAGGGTTCAAACCCAGACACGAGCTAACTACAGGTTTGCAAACAGTGCAAACAAGAAATATTGGCAGCTCTGGGAAGGGTAAAGGCAAGGAGAGCTGCGAGTGGCATATGACTAGAAGCACCCAAGGGATGCTTGTGTCCTTCTCTCCAGGGGTGCTTGAAGCAGCAGATCTAACATTACCCAGGGCTGCCAGCTCAGATCTAATGTCTTGAAATCATACCATGCCTGGATTACCTTGTCACAAGCCATCACTGCTGAGCCTCAGGAGCTAAAATTGAATTGGCATTTTGTCTTTAGTGATATTGCAGTGTTGCATTCCTTGTGAATGTGAAGATGTCTGGCATTTTGGATGTAGAGAATGGTGCACAGGACTGTTACTCAAGAGATAAAAATACTCCCTAAATAACGAAATGGCTGGATTTTAGGCTGGACTTCAAAATGGTTTTCCATGATGGTGTTTGTAACTAATTAATGCTGTTAGCTGAGGGATCAGTGAAGAGCCAGGTGGAAGCCTGCCCATGTCATTGAACAGTCCTTGGCAAAGGGTTTTG
Source organism: Anabacerthia variegaticeps (assembly GCA_035583185.1). Classification (NCBI taxonomy): domain Eukaryota; kingdom Metazoa; phylum Chordata; class Aves; order Passeriformes; family Furnariidae; genus Anabacerthia; species Anabacerthia variegaticeps. Next base: position 61,549,597 of record JAWWEW010000041.1, on the reverse strand, counting down.
TCTTTCCTTAGTCTGATATCTATATGCTGTAGAGGACGGGATTGACAGTATAGTAAGAAGGGAAGAAGCAACTTAAAAAAACAAAAAAAAGGGCAAAGAAAAAAACCACCCCTCTGAGTGCCAAATCTATCATCTGCTTTATTAGTATGTCATTTGCTGTGTTTACTGAAAACTCCAGTCATGCTGGGAGTTATCCATCCGATATGGTGCATGTGCTGTGACTCTCCGAATAAATGTGATTTTTATCAGCTCTGTTTGCAGTATGGAGTAATCATGCAACTTTTGCTAAAGGCTTTTCTTTGGAAGAATATCTTAATTAAGATATACACTAGAAATAGCAGTATTGAGAGGATTTTAATGATAAAAAGGAAACATGAATTTTGTCTTTTGAATGAGAGGAAAACAAAGTTACCAGAGCTGCAGCTAGTACAATTTCTGTATTTTTTTCAGATAAATTAAATAAGAGAGAAAAGGCAACAGAGGACAACAGTAAGGAAGAGGGCTTCGTCTTCAACAAACAGATTGAAAACACAATCATATTGCAATAGAAAGGATCAGTTTAAGAAGGTGACTGGCTTTGAGTCGATTCAGGTGCATTCCATTGCCATGACCCCCCTGAAGCATGTAGCAGAAGAGGGAAGAATGAAACACCAAACTCCTCATTCACAAACTATAGCTGAAATAAGGGTGACTCAGGAAGGATTTTTGTGCAAGAAAGTCCTAGCATTATGTTTTATTTTTTTATCTACGTTACTCCAAGCTTAAGTATTCAAGGATAATCTTTGAGCTTCCAGACAGATTGGGCTGCAACCTACTTAAGGCAGAATCTTATTCAAGACTGTATGTGTGAGATGAGGCCATCAGTGCTGTCATTATAGAAGTGAATCCCAATTATAGAAGGGAATATTGATCAGCCATGGCAGATCTGTCCCCTGGACAGAGACTGCAAGGCTTCTTCCTTGCATGCTCACTTTTGTGCTAGTTCAGGCTAATCCAAGGGTCCTCACATCTACTAGGTAACCCTTACTGCACTGCTTCCCTCTTGTTCCATATCTGAGGGTTTGGAGATGGTTAAGTTTTTAAATATCTCAGCAGGCGATAACCATGGTAATCTAACCATCAAAACCTAAGTAGCAGAAAAACTGATTATTCTATGTCTTAGCTCCTTTTCCAGACAGAAGCATTGCCTGTGAGTTCCTCACTTTTATGTCTGTGTACTTATCATGACAGCTTCTTAAATCTCCACTTCTGCCAATTAAATCAAGGTTTATGCATGCAGCTGGTACAGGGCTTTGGATGCTGTAATCAAATCCTTTTTCTTCATGAGAATTAATTGTATTTTCATTCTTATTTTTGTCTAGTGCTTAGACTTGTTGCAGAAAGAAGCTGACAGGCAGAGGGCACTTTGCTGCTGTTCTTTATCGCTGTAATTGAATTCTGTCATTACAAAGTAACTAATGGAAGACAATCTCTGTGCCTTGGGATCAACAGGTGCCATTCTGAGTATATCCCATGGGGTTGATATTTCCACAAACAGGTTCCAGGTTCAGTTGTTTTATGGTGGTTTATATATAATCTCACATTACTAGCATCTTACTGAGAAGATTACCATTATATAATTTGCTTTTGTTCCTTAAACTGGATCTTACTTCAGATGTGTATCATTTCAAGTACGGAATATTTTAGTTCCCTATAGATGCATAACACATTTGAGTTAATAAAAAACTTGTCTTCTTTGCTTTGAAGTTAATTTCTGCCCCCTAAAAACTCCAAGCTTCTATTCTGTTTACAAACAAACTACAGGATCTCAGTTGCTCACATGTTGTCTCAAGAATGTCACCCTACAGTTGTTAGTTGTGGCCAGTCTTAGGAGCCAATGTAGTCCCTTTGCTGGCTGGCTGTAACCTTGGGTCAGAATTCAATAATGGACTAAAAATAATATCAATATAGATTTTTATTCCCTGCCATGAACCATAGCAGCAATACTACATGAATATTAGTTATGTTAATAAGTTAACATTTGAAACAGATTATTCTGATTTCTGTGAATTGGAGTGGTGAAGTATACAAGAATATTTGAAATCTAGTAGATGCTCTTGGAGAGCATGTTACTTCTGAAAGGGTGGAATAGACACACAGGCAGCACCTGCAACTCTCCTGTTACTTGCTCTGCAGTCCTGAATTAAAGATGCAAAGTAATCTGCACATAATTCCTTGAAAATATTAAGGAATGGTAATTCATTAAGTGGTTTCTGAAGGGAAAGCTTTTCAGATTGGGCCACTGTCAAATGCATTAATTCTCTCCTGAAGGAAGTTGCAAGAAATTTGCTTTCATTTGTGTATTTTGTTGCATTTTTAATAAAGGAGGGAGAAGGGGGATTGTAGATGTGTGCCAGAAGTATGCAAGTTGAGTGAAGTATTCTGCTGGCTGACCAGAGGCTTTCTCTGGTCCTGCTGAATGTGTATTAGTAAAGTCAATGCAAATATATTTCTCATGCAATTCTATCTCATAGCCTCAAGTTCTGTAATTTAGCTGATTCGAACACCAGAGACGCTATGGAAGAATAAATTGACTCAGGAAAAAGCTCTCATCACAGGTAGGTGTTAGATAAATGAGAGGTGCAGTAGAAAGAATCCTTGGACCGTGATCTCCAGGCAGTGGCTGTCCTTTATACTGTGCTCTGCACATTTAATACCCTTATTGATTCATAGAGCTATTCCATTTTCCACATTGCTCACTTTTACTCTGCTGTAGTTTGGCCTGTATGCTGTATGAGAGGTAAATAGATGATTGTACCAAAATGGGGAACTTGATGCTGTTCTGTATCTTATTAGAGGAGAAGTGATTTCAGGATATATGCAGAAAACAGGAAGTTTCACTGAGATAAACAAGCTTGGATTACATTAGAAATATAAAATATTCATCAGCTATATTGATATGGCTTTTATTCTAGGGATTTATTCTGGATCCCCTCAGTAAAGACACAATACACGTATTAAGTGCTTTTCTTGTTAAAGATAATGTTTGGAATTGTTTCTGTCAAATACATTGCTGCAAAATACTTTACTTTGTTTGTTAACATCACTGTAAGAAGCCAACAGAGAACTCTTAAGCTGTTTTCTCAACTATTGAGAGCAAAGTATAGAGGTTACAGTAACCTTTGCACACATGAAGAGACAAACTGTTTTAGATTTTGGCTAAAAGACAACTTTCTTCAGGGGAAAAAAAAAAGGTGCTCTGTGAGTTTATTTGCTTGGACCAACAGTTAAAGGTAGGAGGCTGCTGACAGCCTGGAATTGTGTATTTCAGACCCAAGTGATGCACAGGTATGAGTTATGCTGTGGAGGAAGGTGTGGGGACCCACCAAGTTCTGCCAGCCCTGCCTCCTGATTCAAGATGCTTTTGCCATCAGGGCTGTAACCAGCCTGCCCCGATGCATATGAATGTGACGTGTGCGGTAAGAGAAATGCCCTGTGTGGGTGGGCATTTTATTTCCATCTTGCTCTTGGGTACTCTGGAAAACTGAGGACCCTGAAACAGCACTTGGCTTTGGATGTGGTGGCACAGTAGGACAAATTGAGTAGAAACTTGATTGTGTGTTTTGCTCAGGATGTTTCCTGCATTTGTTGCTGAGGGAAAACAAGTTAGCTTGTTTTGAATTTTTACATTTACCTGATTTCAGCTTTTTCTTTCAGTTGAGCTGCACTGACTTACACTTTTGTTACTACTGCAGATGGCGAATAAAACTCAATTAGTTAAAAAATGCTGTAGTCTTATGAGATCATCTGGTATTGCAATGAAGTGAGGCTATTAAGCTGGACTCTAATGAGCTGTGCAGTAGCAGAATGAAAACTAGCTGGGGTTGTGTAAACAATGTTGGGAAGTTTAAACTTTGGAATAGGTTACTAGAGTATGCCAACAATTCAGCACATCTTTAGAGAGGTGTGTAACTTGTAGGAAAGTGGAAAAATTAGCTTTGGCAATAGATATGTAATTGACTGGGTTAGGTTCCAGTGTTCATGAGAAATAAATTTGTGGGGCAGGGATAGATTGTGATTTGGATTCCTGTCTCAACAGCCAGGGCTGCTTACTTGGAAGGGTGTTTACTTCCCCTGGTTTACTAATGGCATAGAGTTTTGTTAAAAAGCAGGCATGCATTTATCTTTCTGTGCTAAACTGAACATTAAGCTTCACTGGAGGAAACAGATCAAGAACCCTTTTCTTCTGTGAAATGTTCATTGTTGTATATTACTGTCTCTAACGATAGTTTGAAGATTGGCTGTTTTGAAAGAAGTTAAACAATTATCTGATCCTTTCAAAAAATTCTCAAGGGGAGACTAAATATAATTAAGATACCCAGAGTTGTGTCACATCACCTTTTATTTAACAACTTTAAAAAAAAAGTTTGTTTATAGATGATAATGTATTACCCACAATGCATATTTAGAGTTTATGTAAGTTTCCGTGCAAATGGAATAACAGAAATTTTCAGGTTTAGGATAATGAAATACATCCAAGGATAATATATTGTTCAGTGTATCTGACTGGTCTTTTTTTGCAGATGATAGTGAATCTGTGTGTGAATATGCCAGACCTTATTCAGCATGAAATAATTATTTGAGCAGTTGCAAGGAGAAAATAAGTAGTTCTTTCCTAATCCAATGAAACATCTGCTTTGTTATTAATGCCATGGAAACCTGGAGGCCTATTTACATGTTAAGGTTATCATGTGCTGAAGTGCTTTCCTGCACTGAGAGTGCTTTTGCATCTTTATTGAAAATCCACTTAAACAACTGGGTCGATCTTGTTGATGTTTTGGCTCCTAAAACAGGGTTTGCAGTGCTGCTGTCTTTGTTCTACTAGTGCTGAGTCTCTCTTGCACTGCTTTTATACTTCTTCAGGACTTGAAGTGAACCTGTTTCCTTTTTTCAATGCTTTTAGGGTGAAATGCTTCTCTTATGCCCAAAGCACAATGATATTGCTGACACTGTCAGTGCAGGGAGCTTGGCTACTTATGTTTTCATTCATTTTGTATGCTGGGTAAAATCACCAGCATTTCATGTGTTCTTTAAGTTTGTATATTTTATCAGGCAGAAAATTTGCATCCTAAAACATCAGCTGAGATGTCTTGAGCTTCCACTTGAGTGTGATATGGCTGAAATTTCTGAAGTCCACTTTTAGTCCTGAGATGCTTCAGAGTAGTTGTCATTCTCTAGGTCCAGATTAAGATTAAAAATCATGTTTGACAGAAGCATTAGCTATATTGGGGCGGGGGGGGGGGAGGGAAGTGGGAGGGCAGATGAAATGGAAGAATGTTTGGGTCTTCTAACATGCATATCTGTGTCCTGAAGAAGCAATATTAATGTGTGTATATTTATTCTTACATCTTGAGCTACTAGGGACTTGAGCTGCTGTTTCACTGTGGAAATTCAAAGCGCAAGTAGAGTTACTGGTCAAGATTTCTGAAAGTATATGTGACCTCACCTGTGATTAATGCTGGGCCCAAGCCAGTGGGATGAATCCAGCTCCCTCTAAAGGCTTTGTTCAATGTATTTATTTGAGTATAGTAATTGCTACATCTGACTTGCTTTGGAGTGAGATCTCTGTATCCACAAAAAATTTTATCTACATATCATGTCTATAGAGTAGAGCGTGTTAGCTGTTTCTGTAGTAGAAAAGGAATATCTTTAATGGAATGTTGTCTGATGGGAGGGTGTATTTGTTTGTCTTTGGGGATTTTTTTGGAGTGGGTGAAGTAGGGGTGGTGTTCCCCTCACTGGAAGACCATACCTCTGAAAAACAATTACTCATACCTTAAATTGTGTCACCTGATCCTAGTAATTATTCATAGTCAAACTTTATTTCATGACCTAAAGGTAAACATAGCAAGATAAAATTTGTGGCGCCAGTAACTTTTTAAAATCTGTGTAATAATGTTTCATGTAATTCAGCTGCCTAAATTAGAGCTTGTGAGTGGCTCTGTGTTACAGCCTGCCCCAGAAGGGGAGGGTAACCCAGGTTCTTGGTAATAAATCCCTTAGGGTGGATTGGAGTGCAATGACACTGGATAATCAGTGTTTGTAAACATATAGTATATAAGGTTTATTTTAGAACAATTTTGTTTCAAAGGTAAACAGGTATGTTGCCGGTTTGGGTGTTATCATCTATAGTAATATAGCAATACTAAAACATAAGAATAATGCTTAAGAAAATGTATAAGGGAGAGAAAGAGGCAGAAAGGATAAGGTTTCTAAGATTTACATAATCACTACCCACTGGTTCCAGCAGTGAAACTTGGTAGCTGCAGTTTCCATGTCTGTTGGTTGAATTGGTGGTTGCAGTCCTGCCAAAGTGATGGTCTTGATCTGTTTGGACTGGGGGAAGCCTCACTCCCCCTAAAATTCAGACTTCATGAGTTATTACACACTTCAAGCTCAGGTGGGAATGCCTTGTACCTCCCCTGGGGCAGGGGATTTTACAATGGATAGTGTCATGGGACATGTCACAGGTCTGACACCTCCTAGGACTCAGCACTGATCATGGTCCAACATTTGAGATGAGTAGCCCAGGCCAGATGCAAATTGTATTTGAGGTTTTACGGCAGAGTCATCAGGTAAGGGAGGGCATTGGCATCATAAGAAGGATTATCCCACCTCACGGGATTTGCCTCTTATTAGCCTCTTCCCTTATCTGGAAATCCAGTTTGTAGCTTCAGGTATGTGCACCCTTCTGCCCCTGGGATAGCTGGACAGTGGCACCCACTTGTCTGACCTGCAGCTCTTTTCACTATAGGCGTATTCAGGGATGGGTGGGCTTTGCTGGTTGAGCAGCTGCTTCTTTTGACTCTGTCATAGTGGAAAAAAGTCTTTTGGTGATCTTAGAATATTTAAGCCATTAGCTATTTCAGTCTCTGACACTCTGAATGCATGATCTAGTGATGCCTAGCAGCTCTGAAATTACTTCTCTTAAGTGGTAAATGAATAACTAACCTAAATCTAGTCTTGATTGACTTAAATTCACTTTGCAGCAAAGTTCTTATAGGTATCTGGAAGAACATAAATGCAGGAAATTGATTATCTAAATTGATTCTTGGGGATTGCAGTACCATATGGATAAAACTCTATTCCCCGATAGCAATATATAAGGGATGGTAAAAATAGTCTTGTTTAAGCAGTGAAATTATAACATGGACAGATGTTCTAGCTTCTTGTGTTAGATAAAGTTCATATTACTACAAAATCCATTTTTTTGACAGGGGTATTTTCTCATATAGGAACAAAGTTGCCTTGCTTAATTCTTGCCTTCTGTCTTGCCTTTCTGTGACTAGATGGAAAAGATATGTTTGAGACATTATTAGAAATTCCCTTTTTCTTTCCTTGCCACTACCTTCAGCTGCTCTGTAGCATCAGTTATTTCAGATGGGCAGATATATTTCTTTTTCTAAGATTAGGTATCTCACAGTCTGTATATCCCTTACCCTAGACCCTGTAAGAATGTGGGCTGCAGGTAGCAAAAACTGCAGTTGATCAGTTACTTGAAAACCACTTTACCCAAGAACCTGGAAACATCTGGGAACATTAAGGGGAACAATATACCAAGCAAAACTGAAAGTAGGTTATACTCCTATTTTCTTGAGCAGGACAAATGAAGAAGGTTTCAGGTGTGCCCGTATTCAGTGACTGTTGTACCTTGCCAGAACTGACTTGTTACCTGACTTTGTCAGGGCAACTTCTTCTACTTAATAAGGTGCAGATGACTGGAACAAAAGCTTTCATGAGATCCCTGGAGACTGAGCAAAGGTCTGGATTTTGTTCTTATGGCTCTCCTTGAGACTGTCCATGGCTAAAAAAATCTGAAGCATTTGTATGTTAGCCTTTCCAAATCCGCGTCATGTCTCTGGGAGACTTTTCCGTGATTTGTGCTCATGTAATGATTTAAGATAGCAACTGCCACAGCATGGGGAAAATGGTTGTCTTCATAATCTTCTCTCTTTTGGCATGTGCTTTGTGCCTTCAGTTTTTAAGTACACAGATGCTGGGCATGCTTTTGAACACCCCTGGAAGTTAACTCCTTTCCCACATCAGTTGGAAGAGGTTATCCATAGTGAAATGGTAGATACGTCTGCACAATGAGATGGCATGTAGAGAAATCCTCATAGACTGAACCTGTCATGGCTCATGGAAGCAGCGTAGTGTGCTATTGTGGCATTCCACCAGGCAGCCAATTCGTAGTGAGCTGTTCATGGCCCAAGCTGTGCACAATGCCACCTCACGCTCATTTTAGTGCCTCAACTAGCTTATTCACAGGTAATTAGGTGCATCTCTATGGCACTGGACGGTGTTTTATTTCTCATTTTGGAGTGTGCTATCAAAGTGATGTTCCCAGGGAACCCATCCTGTTGGTGGAGGCTGGTGCAAGTATAGCCTGTCTCTTTGAGCTATAAGAAAGGCTTTTGTGTCAGTCACAATGTAGCTTTTATCTTTGGCATAATGTGAAAAATAAGAACTTGGAACCTACAAGCAAACAAAAACCCTAAACCTAAACAGAAAAAGCAAGTCGCCCTTGCCCAGACTTAGCAGAGAACTGTACTTTGAGCATATTCATGTTGTGCCAGATTTTTATCTGTGGTACTTCACACTCTCTCTTTCCTTGGAGCCCGAAGGATGTTCTTGGTGGCTGTAGCTTTTCCCAGTGCAAGAGATCAGTCACTTCCTGGGACCATGGGTCTCCTGCGGCCACCTGAGGAGGTACGTTACTAAGCTGCTTTAGGTTCAGTGATGTGTTCTTCCTATAAACACTTCTTTTCTTTGTTGGGATCTAGACAGTTGGGCACATCTATCCATGTGTTCCTCAGTTCATCTACAGCCCAGGCCCCAGCTGGGAAGCACGGGGAGCTGACAGATAGCCCAGGCTGGCCTTCCTCCCCTGGCAGAGCTAAGGTGTGCCCTGCCTTCCTTTAGCAGGGCCAAGTGCACAAGGGCACGTACAGCAGTTATGTGTAGTCTTTTAGATTCAGAACAATTGGTTTGATTTCTTAAGCCATACAGAGCTGCTTTTTATTGAACTGCCTCATTCACTGAAGTTTGATTGTCTTTGTTATTTCTTTAGCATTTATCAATAAATAAAATAATTTTCTTTCTCTCTTACATTCTTTTCTGCAATTTATCAGGAAGGTAATTCAGTTAGAATTGGTGCTGATGGCAGCCACGATTCACAGGTGCTTCTTCCTTCTTCCTTTTTCTTTTTTTTTTTTTTTTTA
>JAWWEW010000041.1:61469799-61540237 GCA_035583185.1 Anabacerthia variegaticeps | reverse complement strand
CCCCCCCCCCCCCCCCCCCCCGCTTGTGTCCCTGGAGCTGATCTGCAACTGAACAGAAGGCTGATAATTCCCTGCTGAATTTCTAGGACTGCTGAATGAATAGATTGTGTAGGGGAGTGAGTGGGAGGGAAAATACTGCTTCTCTGTGGTGTCCTTTTTTTTTTCCTTAGTGAAAAATATATTCTTTGAAATAGTAAAGCAAATAACTATAGAAGTGAGCAGTACAAACTATAAATTTAACCTAAAATGTGCAGGGTATAATATCAGAGTGTGGTTGTTCTGTAGATAAGCCATATGATTTTTTTTTTAAAAGGAAGATAAAAGCAATCCATGCTTAATATATGCATGGAAAATAATCTTTAGTGTTTCATTAGGCTGTTTTGTATTTCAAAGTCAGCTTGGACAAAATCCAAGCAGGGAGGGGAGTTCTTACAAACAGTCCTTCCCCTGTCGCCCTCCCCCAGCTCAATTAAGTACAAGATCTAACTACTTGAATGGGTTTGCATTATCTCAGTGCAGTAAATATCCCTGTTTATAATTACTACATATGCATACCTATCCACACATATTAGTATTTATAAATATTGAAAAGTGTTCCTTACTATTGGCATAAAGCAACTATTTCTGGCACTTGGTTTTTCTACGATGCTGCTGATATGTACAAGAAAAATAAAAAATAATCCCCAAACTCTGCAGAATTTGATGCTGTCGATTTGATGCTGTGAAAATACAGGCTGTGCAGGCATGAAACCTCCATGGAATAATATGACAGATGTTCTGAAGTAATGCATAGAAAAGGATAGGTGATTCAAAACAGCCTGTTTAGTCAGGAAAGATGAATTCTGTCCCAGACCTTTATAGAAGATCTTGTGAATAAACCCAGAGAGTACCTGCAAAAGGAAATTAGATGCTTTCTGGCTGATAGAGTGAGCAGAGTAATTAGGTGTGAAAGAACACTTATCACAAAGCAGCTTGAAAATATAATTGACAGGTCTCTAATTGGCTCCTAGAAGCGAAAGGAGGGACAGTAAACGGAATGCAAAATACCTGAATTTTATTTCATCAAAGATTTTTTTTTTTATTTTTAGTGTTAAAAAGATAGATCGCAGGCTGACTCGCCTACTATGTTAACATTGTGGGCATATGATTATTTTCCAGCTGACCCAGATACCAGGTGCAGTTTTAATCTAGGAGAATGGTCATCTTTGTAGGAGCTTTTCATTTTAGTTAGTGCACTGTGAGATTTCAGATGTTTCAGCTTCATATAAAGTCCTCGACATGCAGGGAGTGAGTGGCATTTCTTAACTGAAGGCAGAAAATTGGTCTGCAATTGTTAGAAATGCACTTAGAATAACTGAGTGTTTTTATGTTGTTTTTTTTCTTCTCATACATTTTAAGAAATGTGATTCTTCAGTTCTTTTCAACAGGAGAAAACAGAAGTTGAAACTGAAGAAGCCTTGAAACTGAATGTCCTTTAGCTGTCTGTCAGCATTTTATGTGCTGTAAGAAGCTGCCTCGCTCCCCATCTTTCTGAAGAGCTGAGGATGCTTTTGTGCATGAGGAAATGTGACTTTAAATGTTTGAGCTTCATCTGTTATTTCACTTCAGAAATAATGAGAAATCTATGCTGAAGAAGGATCTAGAGTACTCAGCAGTGGTTGAACTCTTTTAAAAGAAACAGTTCAGGGTGTTTCCTACAAATACAGTTTTAGAATGGACAGCAGCTTAGTTCAATAAAATTGATCAGGGTGTTAGGATGCACAATTACACTGCTGTCTCTGTCATGTCAGCAGGTGAATTGCTGTTGGCATGTAAGAGTCTGTGGATTCTGGGTAAGCAGTTCACTCTTCTCACAAAATGGATGTTAGGTACACTATTAGTGAGAAAATGGGGAAAGCAAATATGTGGCTAGAAACTAACAGTCAAAACATATATATTCAGACAAGCGTCTTTTTTAAAAGAAATCATTTGTCTACACTAGTCCTAGTGAAGAATGTGAGGGAAGTGTATAGCTGGCACACCTGGAACTCTCTCCTGTTAATGGGTTCAGGCTTTTGACATTAACTTCCTTAGTTTCTGCATCTATAAATGTGTGCGTGTATATATTTGATATATCTATGTTGTAATAGAATTATCAAGTTTTTAAACTAATAGTTTTTTAGGCTCTAATTTTGTGACTACTGAAAATACGGCAAAGACTTGTGATAAAACATTCAAGTATAAAATACAGTTTATTTTTCCCTATTCTGCTTTCTTCATGACTATTACCCATCACCTTCTTGGTGAATCACTTGAAATGAAAATAAAGCAAGTTAATGCAAAAGAAACTTAGTGGAAAAAAGACTGTTTGTTACTTTACAGAATAATGCCCAAAGATCAGTGATGGGAGCTCCACTGGCTGGAGAACTAATAATTGGAGAACTACTCTAACAATCCATAGCAAAAGTACCCTACATGGAGCATGTAGCCCCTTGTACATGTGTTACACTCTGTTTTAGGGAAACTGGGCTGTGTCCTTCTTATAACTTCTGCTTATTATACCTGTGAATAATAGTTGAGTAAAAGTGGGTGGGGTCTCAGTGTGAAAATAAATATATCAGGGGGTTATTTTTGGCCATTGCAAGTTCATGTTTGGTTTGGATTTCTCTTTTTGCACCAGTTACTGATTGTGTTTGAACATATTTTTATGTGTGTTTTACTGTAAGAGTTTTTGGGAACTTGTAACTTCAACACTGTCCTTCACAACAAACCCCAGCTTGAATGTCACCAGTGCTGGCTTTTAATAGTGTCACCTCTGATCCTTTAGGGGCCATTTTAAAGTGCCTTGAGACTGTGCTAATGGAAGCTCCTTACTGCAGGTAGTGTCTTTCCTTAAAACACTTCTAGTAATGTACTGTTTTTAACATAAGGGTTTCTTTCTGGTTCAGCAGAAATAATAGGGCAAGCAGCCAGGCCATCACTCACTGTCAGTGTTTTAACAGCTTAAAATCTAACTAGTTTATCTCAAAACTGCTCTCTATAATAGGGATTTGCCAATTTAAATTCTGTGTACAGAAATGCACTAACCCTTATGGTTTCAGTAATAGTCACAGTTGACATCCACGGTGCTTTGGGGAAAAAACGTGGATATTTTCTGCAAATTGTGAGGCTATTTCAGCAGCATTAAAGTTGGCTGCGTGATTTTACTGTTATGATTTTTGCCTACTTGGGCCACAATCGTGTCAACGGAGAATTGTGGTAGCATTTCTGTCCTTCCTGCAATTTGATTTACCTTCAAATATTTATGTGGATTTTCTGAAGCATTCTGGAAAGTCAGTAAAAATACACAATTGCACCATCAACTGACGATTTGTGCACACACAAGCTACTGACACAGTAAAAATTTTCTGTAATCAGATAGAGAGAATGTAAAGTTTCTGGCTTCTTTTTAAGTGAAAAGTTTTCTACCATCTTGTTTGTAAAGAGCTGTTCCTTTGGAGTGTAGACATTTGTAATTTACTGTCACTGCCATTAATAATCCTTATATTATGTGTATATGTAAAAACAGACTGGAAACTTCTGGTTTGGGACTGCTCTTAACAGGAGTTCCATAGAAAATGAAGCAACCAGGTTGAAAACATTAATACTGCCAAATCCTATTTGATAATTTAAATAACAAAATCTGAAATACGATAAATAGTATCCCCTTTTTTGAGAAATAAGGACATGTTTACGCAGCCATGGATTGTTAAGAGGAGTTCGGGGAGGGTTTTGGGTTCTTTCACTTTACCAGATCCCAGACTTCATGCTCTTCAAATTGAAAAGTTAGTATGGTTTTTGCATTTAAAAATATGAAATGTCCTAGATCCAGAGAAGGCTCTATGCTCCATTTTTTGAGGGGAAATACTAACTACCATTAATCTTTCCAGGAAGCTTCCGAAATATCCATACATTACTTATGAGTGCCCAGTTTGAAACTAGCTTACAAGGGAGTTGATATTTAGAAAGCACCGATGGCCTGGTTTTTAAGATTCAAAGGCTTTTGAGGCACGTAAATATAGATACCCAAATTTTTTCAAAGAGTAATAAGTATTGTCTTCACTTTGGTATCGAAAAGCATTATCAAAATTATGTGGTGATGTGTAAAGCCATGATGGTTTGTTGTATCTACTTAGTGTCTACAATGAGCACTGATCTATTTCCACCATCCTCCTGACCATGTGAACACCACATTCCTGGCAGTATGCTATTATTTATTCATATTGAAGTGATATCTCTAAGTTTCAGCTATCTAGGAGGAAAAATAATTTTGGTTAGTTAATGAATTATTAACTTAAGTAGTGGAGAGGTGGGCTGATGCACACAGAGAGGTAATGCAAAATGAGTGAGGTTACACAGGAGCTTTTCCTGAGTTTACAATAGAGTTTCTCATTTCTTTTATTCCCAAACTTGTAACTTCTCTTTAACTTTTAACTCTTTTCTGGGAAACCCATTGGTGATAACCTATAAACACAGAATGCTTCCTGTGTAGAAATCAGTTATCTTAATACTTTACCTAAAAGATAGACTTTTGAAAATAATGACAGTGTCAGTATAATCATATTAAGCTGCTACTTTCATTTCACTGGAATCAACTCAATAGTTACCAGTGTAGAGTCTTCAGTGTTAAGTTCATGAAAAGATAAAGGATAATGAGCTTTTTTTCAGATACAGGTCTTTAAAGGCCAGGACTGGTCAGAGAAGAATAAATCTGAAAACTAGAAGATACTATTATCTTAATTATCTTAATTTCCCATTAAAGACAGGCTATAAAATTTCATAGTAATTTTTCCGTTGAGCCTTTTGACTATTGTTGAGCCTATTTTGACTATTTGTCATTTCATCCAACCTTTCCCACCACTCTTCAAAGGCCAGGTGAGCAGAGTGACCAGGCTAACGTAGCCCCAGTGCTAGAAATGCATCTATCCCTTAACAATGGCAATAGCACAGGACATACGTATGTAGCAATGAAGACCAGGATATCAGTGCTGATCACATATCCAGCTCTGATGAAAAGAGGACATTGAATGGTGTTTTTGCATTATTGACAGTCTGGAGGCCATTCTGCTATTTCTGTCAAAGGTGGCCAAGATGGAATGTCTTGTTTGTTGTGGATTTGTGGTTTGTGTTTTGTTTTTTTTTCCTCTATTTGCATCCACCTCCAAATATTGGTAACTGAGTGGCTATTGCTTAATTATCTTTGTGACTGCAATTGTAGCATGGTAGGTGGATAAAGAGCAGGTGCACTTAAAATAGTCTGTGGCATGTTAAGATAGCGCAGTTGCCCTTGGAGCACCAAAACAAATTAATAGCAGCATTATTTTGCTAAGCCTGCTAAATGTACTGCTAAATGCCATTTTGCCCCTCTGCTGTTTGTGGTTCTTTTGCTGCAACTGGAGCTGTTTGTGAAGTGGAAAGGTTTAGGGCTTCTTATGTCTGGTTGGGCAATGATCACCTTTAAAAGGTGACTGCATCCTTCATATACTGTTAGTTTGAAGCTGTCTTCATTTTGATTGTGTTCCCTCTTGTTCTTGAGCACAAGTTCCAAGTAGTTGCATTTTCTTACTGCTCTTCACAAAGAAGCAAGATCTGAGGGATGTATAACATTAAGGCAATAATGATAATATAGCAAAGCCTTTAAAACACTGCAGAACCTTTCAAGTCCATCTTATTAAGTCATTTTTAGTTATTGGATTAGCTTGCATTTCTGAATTGAGCCCAACCCTGTCATCTATTATTCTGGTTCCTTGAGCAATTTGATTTTGATCTATATTTTACCCTTCCACTGCAAATCACGTGTACCTCCCTGTTTAAATGCCTAATGAAATTTGGTACAGTTCCAACTTGATTGGCATCTAATTTCATTTTAGTAATAATTTGCTCATTTCTGCTTCGCTCATGATCCCTGGGCTCTCTGTATTTCATAATGTGCTCTGTCACAAAGTTTTTGCATTTGGGTTATTTCTGTTCTAGTGGTGTGCATGGAGAGCATGTACTGTATTCTGTAAGACCAAATCCTACAAGGTGCACACAAGATGTTTCTGTTCTAGCTGTTTGAAATTCCTCCAACTTCTATGGCTGCTACTGCACTTGTTTTCCCTGCTTACTTCCTGAAGTTGGTATTTGTTTATTACCCAAAATGTGATTAGCAGTCTCCTCCTGATTCTTCTTAACCTCCAGCATGACATGAATGGCAGTCTGTGCTTCACTTGATCTTTTAATTTTTTTTTCCCCTATTCCATTCTTATGTTCCCTCTTTAAAAAAGGTGACTGCCCCTTTTTCTGCTGAAGCCTTCTTTTCCTGGACATGTCTTAAAACAGTTGCTCTTCACAATCCTTCTGCTATTGCATTCTATTCCTTGGCTTCGCATTCTTCTACCTACTGTTGGAACTTCTACTTCTCTAGGGCTTCAGGATTTTTGATTTTAATACTATTTTGAGCCATCTTAGTCTTATTTTCCAGCTCCTATGTTTGGCTCCTTTTCTTATGCACTACAGCGTCTGAAGGCATGCTGTTCAGATATTGCTAACTTAATTTTCCACTTCCTCTTTATTTTAATGCTCTCAAAAAATCATTCTGCATTTCCTAACTGCCATTAAAAAATGTCCTCTGTCCATGTATTGAAACCCCAGTGAGAGGTCTGTGCTTCTAACTGATGATTTATTTTACCCTTTTTCTGAGATGGAGATCCTTTGTATCCCTGTTTCCTGGGTATTGCTGGTCAGGTCACCACCCCCTGGGTAATTCCCTAGCACTCTATCATGTGGATTACTGGAATGTTTCAAACTACCTAACAGTGAAGCAGTGAAAGCAAAGCAATTTCATTTCCATTAATGGCTTAGGCTGTTTGATACTGCTGCAGACTGAGGTGTTTTTCTCCTCATGACAGACTTTCAGCAGTCCTTAGTTGCTTAGACTGTTCACACTCTCTGAGTTGTTTCATCCAAGCTTTACAAGTAGTCTTCAGAGGCAGGTAAACAGACTGACCAGGTGTAAACAGCAAACTGAAGATCACATACTCAAAATGCATTTGCCTATTGACAATAGTAGGACAGCACCTCATAGAATCATTGAATACCAGGTTGGAAGAGAGCTCAGGGATCATCTGGGCCCACAGTTCTTGGCAAAAGCACAGTCTGGACAAGATGGTCCAGCTGAATCTTAAAATTGTCCAGTGTTAGGGAATCCACCCCTTCCCTGGGGACGTGATTCCAATGGCTCTTTACTCTCATGGTGAAAAGCTTTCCTCTTGTGTCCTGTTAGAATGTCACCAGGAGTAACTTGTACCCATTGTCCCTTTCTTTTTCAAGTGACTCCTTGTAAAAAAAGAGTTTCCATCTGCATTGTAGCCAACTCTTTAAATACTAAAATATGGTCTCCCCTTAAGCCTTCTTTTCTCCAGGCTGAACAAACCCAGTTTGTTCACTGTATGTTTACTGATACACACCAGGAACAATTCTGTGAATCCAGTTCTGAAAGAAAAGGAAAACTAAATGGTATATTTTGCAGTCTTATGGGCAGCCTAAATGTGTCATCAAACTGGCTGTTTTGGATTTTTTTTCTCTTCTTATGGAGCTGCCTGTCTTCATTCAGCTTGTTTATCTATAGACCACCCATCACAGTGCAGGAACTTAGTGTAGTAAAACCCAGTGACAAACTTGATTGGAAGAGGAAGGCGATATTTATTTCACAAAATTAGCTTAATTGATTGAATGATTAATGTAATTGGTTAATTAATTCACTTGCACTCACTTTTTCATAATTGTAACTCACTTATGTTCTCATAGCCATGTTGATGTTTACACTCAGACACGTGTGCTAAGTGGTCTGGCCACAACTGCTCATGTACAGCAGAGAAGGCAAAGGACTCCAGCTACTGCGTCCTCATCATGTGTGTTGGGTTCTTCATGACTGATATCAGCAAATAGGTTTTTACTCAGGTCATTTATTCGTTTATTAATGGTATTGTATTCCTTTGTTCTTTGTGGTTCTCAGATTGCTCAGGTTCCCATGGAAATGTGTGCTACATAGCAATATGAAAAGAATATGTATGTATAGATATAGGTGTATGTATGGACAGATTCTTCCTAATAACTTGTTAACTTCTCTCTAAATACTGCTTTGATACTGGTATTTCCATTCTTTTCAGGCTGTCAGTACAGTGACTCTATAATTTTAACATGGAAGAAGCTGTGGTTCTTATTTGTTCCATTGCTATCACTTCTTAAAGGACCCATTTCTCATTTTGATTTGTCTAACTTCTTTCTCTTTTGGTTAAATAGCTCTTTTTTGTGGTGTTTTTCTACTCTTGTAATAGGTTTGCTTCTTTAGGGAAGCACCATCTTTTTTGATAAACAAAGTAGATGAGTGCCCTTTCAATTGAAATTAATTGGGAGTAGTTTATATCTAGTTACTTCTATCAAAGCAGAAATGAAAGGGCATAAATGTATTTTCCTTTGTTTGGTTATTTCTTTTTTCTTTCATCCACTCTTTCACATAGTGGTAGTCACAATGTAGTTGAAAAGAGGCCACAGGGAGAAAGGATGGGTTTCTTTCAGAGGTGTGATGGCCAAAGAATGTGGCCAGTCAGAGGAGCTGAGTGACCACCTCAGTCCCTTGGAAGGGACTTGGCCAGCTCCCCGCTGGAGGCTGGTAGTTCGTGATAAGTGTTGCTTCTGCTTAGACATATCAAGTGAGTAATGTGTTCCCAGATATTTAACTCACTATTTTCCGTAGCAAGCAGTCAGTGTTGCTCATCAGAGTGACTGTCATTAGTGACCCCTCTAAAAGGGGGCTAATAAATTACTTTTTCTTTAGAGTTGCACTTCTCTGTGCCACCATTTAAAACTTGTATGCAGGAAATGCTTCCAGTAATGCAAGTTACAAGGGAGAATCATTCCATTTTTAATAATTGTTACAAAGGTTTGGTTTAATCTTCTGCATAGTGCAGGACATACAATACCTCTCTTTATGTTGAGCACATAATCTCAGTCTGAATAGTTGCAAATTTTATGATGGTATCACAAGATGAAATCTTGCCACTTGTTCCATGCTTATTTTCAGTGGTTTTGTCCTGAGAAACCTAGCCCATCAGAGCTTTCAACAAATAGCATTATTCTGTTTCTATAGATAATATGTTGTTTTCTTACTCTGACCTTGCCAAAAGCTCAGAGCTTCCTCTCTGATTTTTCACTGAAATTAAAAGCTGAAGTCTGTGGTGTTTTTTTTCCAATATACCTATTCTTTGTCACTGAGGATTGCTGTGTGCTGTCATTCTAATATTTGTATTCTGTGCTGTATTGTCAGGGTCAGCAATGAAACATGATTATCTTGGGATCTAATGAAATAGTTTCCTGCCTCCTCTAATTCTCACAGTGGCTCAGACATTTAACCTTTTGACCCATTGGGACTAGTCTCATCATAAATGTACTGCTATGACAGCAAGGCTGTCTCAATTGTTTGCTGTTTTTTCAAGAAGTCGAATATTTTAACCACTTTTAACATTTTGCATTTTTTTTTTTTTTTTACTTCTCCCACATGGTAGAGCTTTCTGAGCACAGCTCAGTAAAGCTGGTTATTTGTTCATTTTGAGTTCTTGCACAGTATCTACATGAATTTTATAGTTATAAGTTACAGTATGCCAGGTATTATCTGGAAGAATTTTTAAAAACAGTAATTCAAATATCCTCTGTTATGCTACATGATTATTCCTTTTTTTCCCCTCAGTTTTTCTTTATCATCTCTCTGTCATTAGCACATGTATTTAATCAGGACAGCACAAGTGGTGCATTTTACCCTATACAAGCCTATGATGAGGTTCCTGATACTTGATTCCTCTCACCTTTTATTACTGTTCTTCTGATCTCTCTGGCACAGTTTCAGCATGTGTCTGTGTTTCTCAGCTGTGACATGACCTGCCACACGTGGCTGGCCCAGCTGAGCTGTAAAATGCTCCTACCAAACAGACCATCGTAAGTTTGCAAGGAGCATGTTAGTATAAATGGATTGAGTAACCCTGAAAAAACTCCTGTGAGTTGCTATTTTCAAAGCAGCTTTAGGGTTTTGGACAGTCTTCTAAATCAGAACTCTCCATTTCCTGGAATCATCATCCACTGGTATGTGATTAGGTATATTTGCATGTAAACACACAACACAGTGTCTTGGTGTTCTTTGTATTACAAACAGCAGAGTCACTGTCCTCTTCTGATGTAAAATACTTCAATTAACCGATATACCTTCCCTTCCAAAGGGTCTTTATCTGTAAAGTAAAGAATGGAAAACGACCATCCCTATAGCAACCTTTATTCATCTCTGTCAGGTGTCATGTTGTGATAGCGTTTTTTCATCTAACGAATCATCAAATATGATAAAGTGTAAATTACAAATATAGATGAGAAATGCTTTTCCAGTAATGGAATTGTTTTATAACACAGAGTACAAGATGCTAATAATAACTGGAAAGTGCTGATAACTTGTTTTGCTCTGAGGAGGCATTGCTTCTTCTGGGATCTGAGTAAGAAAGATAGTTAATGCTTTAATCTGATTAACTGAGTTATATCCAGGAAATTATAGGGAGAGCGGTAGCAATCATGTATCCCTCCTGATGCTGGGACCCTGCCTGCTGTGGCATGGGATGGGCCATGTTGAGTGTCACCAGCATTTCTGTTCACGTGGAACTCTTACAGGGTCTTGATTGTAACACATGTTCATCAGTCACTGATAGTGGTCGCGTTTGGAAGATGGGCTTAGCTTTGAGAAGTCCACTGGATAATTGGTTTGCAGTACTATCTTATATCAATAAAATTATAGTTCTTGTACAGGTGCACATAATACTTCAAGGACAAGACAATATTCTATTCCTATACTTACAATTAAGTATATGGTGTACGTACACACTTGGATTTTGTGCACACGGATGAATTATTCTGTTGTGTAAAGCAGTCGTGCAGTATCTGAGGCATACACTGGGGTAGTAGTGGTGGTTAGTCTGCCATGGCAGGCTGATAATGATGCTACTTGGAACATATATGCATATGTGAGATGGAAACACGGGTGTGGGTCACTGGCTCCAGACCAGTCTTTCAGCTTCACCACTCACTACAACATTGAAGGGTGAAATGTGAATTGTGAGATACACCTTTCAACAAAGTACTCACTGTGTTACATGTAGCTGAGGTAACATGAAGAGGTCTTACAATAAGTCTTTAATGTTAGAGAGGTTTCCTTTTTCTTTTTGTTTTTTTTTAAATGCCATATGTCATGTGACGCAAACTATTAGTGCTTCTAGAGACCTTCCTTACAGAGTGGGTCGGTGATACTAATTTTACAGAATGGCTAAGATGTCTGACTTCTACCTACTTGCACTCCTTTTGTTACAGATTGCATTTCTCACACTCTCATATGTGCCTACTTTCAAGAACTAAGATGTTTATGTGTGCACGAGGGATCACATTAGGACCTTTTGTGTGACATGGGACAGGGGACAGTGGGTACTTATGTTTTTTATTGACTGGTAATAACAAACTGCTTTTTGGTTTTGTGTATTAGAAGTGGATGGTGGGTTTAATATTGTGCATCATATTTTGTTTCATTATTCTACAATACTCCTGAATTTCACAGTTGTCTTTTTCGGTGTTTGGATATTTTATTGCTCCAGTCCTGCTCTTCATTATCTTAACACCTTATATTTGTGTCTCTGTTTTTTCCTTTTCTTTTGTGAAAGGATTATTATTATTATGAAAGTGCATGTATGACACTGTAGTGCATAACTTCTAACCTTCCTTTTAACCCCTGTTCTGCTGTTCCTTATGATGTGTGTGAGAGCACATGTGCAGACATGCACTAATTTTTTGATTTTTTTTTTTTGTAGTTCATTGCCATAGATACTAATAGTTTTGTCTTAAATCTCTTCCAAAAATCAGAAATCTTTCACCATAATTTGTGGAAAGCATTGATATTTGCCTTCTGTTGCTGCCATTGTGCAAATGGCCATCAACTCATGCTGGGATACATTCCATTACAGTTTGCTAAGTATCAAGTTCAGAGATGTGTGAAAGCTTCCTTTCTGGAAGAGAAAAGGAAAGCTGTTGCATCCGGTGCCGCGACAGATTTAGCTGGCTAGCTAAGCAGTCAGTCCCCTGCTGGCTGCTGACTGAGATGTTCTCCTGTCTGTGCTGCTGATCCTCTGCTCTGTGCGAGCATGGGCATTGCTCCTGTGGATGGGTGGCAGGGGAGGAAAGAAGACTCTGTTCCACGAAAACTGCTGTTATGAAAAAAAAATACTCAAAAGGGAAAATTCTGACAATGCTGGTGAAGTAGTTCAAAAGCTTCTGTGAAAATAGAAGGGCCACTGAAAGAGCTGAGATTGACAGGTTTTGCTGATTTTCACAAGTTAGTTGTTTAAACTGTGTAATTTGCTGGCAACTTCCATATGAGTAAATATAGTGAATCAGGAACCAGAATACAGCATATCATCTAGAAACAGACACCCAAGGCTAAAAACTGGGCTTCACTGAAGTTAATGAAATCTTTGGTTACTTAGTAGAAGTAGATAAGCCGTGGATGCTCAATTTGCATATCCTTATGCAGTTTTTTTGCAGTCTGGAAGATAGGTCACCCTGAGACAAAGCTGCTGACAAAGCAAAAGCGTATTATCCCCCTAAACTTGTTATCCTTTGCAAATTGCTTACTGGGAGGCAACTTATTTCACAAGTGGGGCTTTACTTCATCAGGCAGTATTATGCATTTAACACTGTCAGAGAGCAAGGCTGGGTAATACTTAAAATTTTGGTTGGGGTAAGATGAGCCCATCATATAAATATGTCTGCAGCTCTGGATTTTGCCAGCTGATTCCTGATCTCACTGTTTTGCATGTGATTTTCAAATCCTGTCCTTGCTCCACTGACTTCCTCTGTGTTCATGCAGTAAAAAGCAAGTAATGCGTGGGACAGCTGTGCCCTTTGGCAAAAGCGCTGGGAAAGCTACGGGTGGACACATGGCTTAGAGGGCAGATTTCTTGCTTATAAAGCTAAATCTTTGTTGGGCTATTGTCTTTTGCTTGTGTTGGGGTGACGCATGGGATCAGTCTGGAGACCTGCTGCACTTAGACAAGCAGGTATACAAATGCACAGCATGGGGCATGGGCTGCCTTCTTCAATTTATCATCAGGTTGACTTTAGACAGACACGTTTGGTGTGGATGCAGAGGTACTTGGAGCAGGGCCAGGCCGTCTTCCTTCTCGTGCAACCTCAAGTGTCAGACAAGTCTCTCTCCTCATTAACAGATCTTCTGTTCAGCAGTGTACACCAAACTCCTTTCACCTACTTTGGTTGAATAAATGGGCAAGTTTTTTTAGTTGGGTATTTTGGATTTGTTGGCTTTTTTTCTTCTTACCCTATGCAAAATGAATTAAAGCTCTCTAAGGATTACAGTGGGACAATCCATAGCAATCCCATTCTCTGAGTCTCACTTTTTTTGGGGTATTAAGTAAGCAAGCTGTTGTTGCTGAAAAATGATTATCAGTACCACCATATGCATTAAAATCTTGCTTGCTCTGGAGGCGTGAGATTATCCAGCACGCAGCTGCAATAGCATTGTGTGAAACAGTTGTGTGCATTGCATTGATCAATGCTAATGGAAGCAAAAAGTTCCCCATGGTAAATCAGTGGCTGGCAGCACTCTAATTAAACCTTCCTTTGAAAATAAATGAGAGGTCTGTAATTTTGGCCTCTTGTTCTGAAGGGCATGCTTTTATTTAGAGATTTTTTCCAACTTAAATTTTTAGGAGGTTCTAAAAATGCCTGAAGCAGCAGAAACCTCTGAATAGTTTTTCTTTCTCCTTTTAAACCTTTAGTTTAGAAATTATTTTTCTAAAAGTTAACGTGTGCCCCCTCCCTGCCCAATTTAAATACTCCAGCTCCAGGAACTAGAATGTAAAGCTCTTTCCTTGCATTCCATTGTCCAAGATACTTGTGCTAAGTGCAACTCTGGTTACCACATGCTGACATTAAGCAAATAATGTGTGATCACAAGGAGAGGGTTTATTCTTATTAATCACTTATGGAGTTGGTGCTGCAAATTCACATGAAGAACTGCAGAGAATGGGAATATTAGTGATGCCAGACAAATTGAGACTATAAATTTAATAAGCAGGAGTGCTTTTGTGGGATATACAAGAAACATGTATTCTGTAAGTATAGTTGTTCAAGAGATTTGATCAGTTTGGAAGATCTTTTACTGCCCTGACTGCTATAGACATGAGCCTTGTCTTGCCTTGTTACTATGACTTTGGCTTAGACTGACCCCTGCTCTCAGGGTCTGATTTTTATGACTGCTACAATAAAACTTGTTGAGAGTGCTGGTGTCACAAATAGGTAAAACTTAAGGTCTGTTTATGCTCATAATTGAGGTTTTCTGTCTCTGTGTGTTCCATTTAAATGATCAGATTTGTTTATTGCAGTGAAACCACAATGACCTTGCTTTTGCTCATCTTCAGTTTTACAAGGGTGTTGAAGATAGCTAAGAAAACAGCCAGCCATGAGTCATAGCTCTTTCAACTGTGTGGTCCACAAGAAGTGTAGTGTGTACCAGTCCTTCCAGCATATAGAGTTGCTGCCTTAATCACAGTCGAATTTAGTTTGAAGTAGGCTCGTGAAGATTATCTTGTCTGTGCCCTGACTGAATTTCAAGGTTAAATGTTGCTGAGGGTCTTGTTCAAGCCAAGTTTTGAAAGTCTCTAAGGAAGAAGGTTACGCAGACACTATAGGAACTGATGTGGGTGTCATGCCACTCTCAGGCTGGGTTTCCCTTTGTCTTGCGCAAATTTCCATGGTTTCAGATTGTGACCATTGCCTCCTGCCCTTTTCCTGTGCACCTCTGAGAAGGGTATGACTGTCTAGTCCATCCCCCTTCAGGCAAGAGAAGAATGCAAGTGGGTCTCCCTTTCCTTAACCTTTTTCCTGCTTGTGCTGAACAGACCCAGTTCCTCCTCCTCTTCTCTAGGAAGCGTTTCAGGCACTCTCAGCAATGAAACTCACATTGCCTTCCTGACTGATGCTCCTCCAGGGCTGCTTGTTTCATAGGGCTGTTGACAAGGAGTCCTAAACAGGGATACTGTTGTGCCCGTAGAGTCAGATTTGCTCCTTCTAATCCTGTGTGTTTGACAACATATTTGGTCTCTTGGGGCTGCCAGAGCCTTCTGCAAGTCTTGGGTCAGCCTTGGCTCCTACTTCCCTCAATAGCATAGTACTGGATGGCTCTGTAGTGTGAACCTTTGGACATGCTGGGGGTGGATCTCCTGAGAAGCCCATATGAGTGCAGTTAGCTCTGTGGGTCTGTGCTTGGGCCATATTACAAGCAGAAATTTATTAAAGAACTAGTTACAGCGAGTTTGATATTTTCCAAATGGAGCTGCTATGCTCAGCCTGTTGGGGAGAGGAGAAAGGCATCAAAAGAGATGCTTCTTTTTGAGACACAAGTAACGCCCCTCTATTCTCCCACTTAATTTACAAAAACTATAGAAACCAGTCTCTTAAGAAGTTCATGAAAAGGTTCAAATTGGATTGCAAATTGTTGGGGAAAATAGTATTTATGAGGATTAGCATGTCAGTGTTTACATTTGCCCATGTTGATTGTAGTCAGTTCTCTTCCCATCTACTTGGTGACTCACTGAGATAGACAAGCTATAAGGGCATGTTTTGAAAAATATTGAGAAACAAAAAAAGAGCAGAGCAGGTCTTTGTGCTTGTCTCTAAATGTGACTTGAAGGGTAATATACTGCTGTTTTGATTATCTGAGACCTTTCATGGGGATCCTAAAAATACCTTAAAGGAGGTAGGGTTTTTTTCCCTCCTTGTTGCCCCTTGTGGCTTCTAATTTCTTTTGTGTGACAAAGAAGTATTCTGAGCATAACTTCTGCCTGACGGTGACACTTTACAGTGTTTTGAAGACAAGATAGTAACTATATTGCTTATTTTCTTATTCAAGAGAGGGGGTTGTCCTGTTCTTTGAGAAGTAAATCCTTAATTTTGCTGCTTAACAAAAATATCACCACTTACCCTATACTCCAGATCTGTAGTTTTAGATCCCTTGTCGGGGGATTATAGACACAGAATGGTTTGGTTTGGAAGGGACCTTACAGCTTTTTAATTGAAACAAAACAGTGTAATATGTTGAAAGAAGAGAATCTAAATAAAATAGATGCTCTATTGCTTATGGCATATGTGTAAATACATCTAAGTGTTTTGCAGCAGAACATAATTTCCTTCTGAATTTGAGACCAAATCTCAGAAATCCTCATAAAGTGAGGCTCTGCTTGTTGAAAGTTTTCAGGTGATTTAACAAGCAGGTGTGTAAGTAGTTCTTTTCTTCAGGGATGGCATGGGAAAATAACAGAAAATAACAATTAGCGGTTTGTATTTTTTTTTTTAAAATTGCATGAATCTACTTGAAAGGTAGCACAAACCTAATATTATGACAACAAAGTAAGTTTCCTGCTCCTCTCTTTTTATATGTATGCTGAGACCTGCTCCTTACATCTGCAGCAGGTACTGATACAGGATTTCGCCATGGTTTTTTTTACTCTGTGGTGCAGAGAGCATTATCTTCTAAGCAGCAGCTTTCTCTTTCCTTGCACCATGCAACTTGATGTGAGTCTGTCTCAGATGGAGCTGTGTTCCTACTCCTTATCTCCTCTCTCCTTTCATAGAAGAGGCATTCTGAGCATGCAGCTTTTGCCTCTGTATTCTGCTCTGGGATAGCCCTGGTTTGTTGTGATGAGAGTCCTTCCTTCCTTTCCTTTGTTAAGCCTTTGCATCTGGAAATAATCTTTCTCAACACAGTACCAGCACTGAAACTTCTCTCTGGAAACTATGCCAGAAGTAGTAGCAGCAATGTAGAATGCAGTTAGTATCCTTCCTAGGTTGTTTTTATTGTTCACTACCAGTAACACGACTTTGCATAGACCACTCCTAAAATGCTCTTACTATGGAGCCTGAGTTTACATATGGGGAGCTAATGTAAAATAGCTAGAATGTCCCTGGGGGCTGACAACTCTTAAAGAATTGGATTTTAGCATGCATTCTCTGCAGCTTTATTCAAGCAAGCACAGGAGACAGAATTGCAATTATGTTAGCCATTTCGTAGTTAGAAAAACATAGTAAAGCAAAGTAGTTAGAGAAGCAAAAAAAACCATCAAGTTTTAGTAAAAAGGGATTTTGCAGATTACTGCAAAGGTAATGGAAGGCCTCCATGGAAGGGATGTTTCATCTCCCACCTTCAGATGCATTTTGTTTAAAAAAAGAAAGAAAAAAAAAAACAACCCAAACCAGTATCTTTGACAGTCTTACATGCTTGTTCTGGTAATGCTTCTATTGGTTTTAATTGGAATTTTGTAATAGCTGGAGTTTGATCTGATAACAGTGCAAACTCATAAGCATCAATATAGTAAATAGTGCAAATTTTTGAGGCACCTTATGTTTCATTAATAAGGTGCTAAATTATTTTTTTTATAGAAATGATTTAATTATTGGCCAGTTTCATTTCGAACAGAGCTGCCTTAAAATTACCAGCATGAAACTAATTAGTTGTGTTGTAGATAAGTGGTGCTCTTTGTTACAAGCTTCCCTTTTCTTGTGTTTGCTGTGCCTGGAGGGAATGCTCAGGGTTGGGGAATTGAAATCCTCATCTAGAGTGCTGTTAAAGGCAATTAAATGGAAATTCTTATTCACTTCCCCTTTTACTGAATTGCTGATGAACAGTGGAGATTTAGCACTGACTGTTCATTTTCATTGTAGTGCTTTCTTCTTGGCTATAAATATTTTCTACCCATCACATTCAGACATATTTTTGTTCCTTATTTATAAAAGGCAGCATGGTTGCCTAAGGCCTCACACCATGGCATATTGATTGAAATCAGCACACTGTGTACTGGGACTCTGGAAGCGTGGCCGTGCCTGTAGCTGAGTTGAATGTAAATGCTCATTTCTCTCTGTTTTCTGAGGGCTTTGTTGATTAGCATCTGATATATGAATTTCAAGAGGACTGTAGACACCGAAGGGATGCACTGAGAACAAACAGAAGCGTCCACATTGTTCACACTTTTATCCAAAGCTTCCTTGGGGAAAAGCCTATGAATTGTTGACATTTGTCCCACTGCTCTACATTGATAAACAGACTCAGTATTACTTACGTTTGCTGTGCATCTGATCTCCTCAGTGTTTCTGGCATAGGTAAAACCTCCATAATGTTGGCTTACAAGTCCCTTTTGCAAGTGAAATCTCCCATGCAGGTATTAACTTACATTACTTTATCATTACACCAGCACTTGCTTTATTATTATTGAATTGAGTTGATTAAGGTGGTGTTTGGAAATAAAAGTTAAATGCTTTTTGCCTTTAGGTGGTTAAAAAATAGCTTCTTCAAGTAACATTTATAGATTTATCAGTTACCTGTACTATGCTCATAGAATCATTAAGGTTGGAAAAGATCTCTAAGATTGAGTCCAACCTTTGACTAAACACCACCATGCCAAATAAAGCATAGCACTAAGTGCCACCTTCAGTCATGTCTTGAATACTTCAAGGGATGGTGATTCACCCTCTCCCTGGGCAGCCCATTCTATTGCCTGTCTAATCTGATCCTTCCCAGTTTGAGGCCATTTTCTCTCATCCTGTCATAACTATGGTATGTTTTATTTCAAATCATGGACGGATCTATCATACCATCCATTCTGCCGCATAGCAGATACTGTCCTTTACATTTTTTGAGTTGAGGAACAGTTTCCTGAAGTGTCTGTAGCAAAGCATAAATTGAAAAAAACCTGTCTTTTGAAGTTTTTCACAATTTTCAAAAGTCAGACTGATTGCATGAGAACAAATAAGGAAACCCTGGTTTGTTAGCTTGCTTCAAATGGAATATAAAACATTTAGCTTTTTTTTTCCCCCAAGATGGGGCATATCAAGTAAAAGGTATGTTGCTACGTTAAAGAAAATAAATCCCAAATAAACACACAAAAATCCTATTCATGTTGTGTGCCATAGATCATAAAACTGATCATTTTGAGTCTGGAAATTTTGAAATGACCAGTGCTTAGCCAGTTGCTTGGGTACGGTGGAATTTTTATCAATTATGTCATATTCCTTTGGACTGGGGGCATGTTTAAGTCTAGGAACCTTGTTTATTGTGCTGAGCTGAAAAATAAACTAGTGATGGGATTGAGTATCTTTCTGTCTTCTGTCTCTCTGCAGGAGAGTTCAGCATCCTGCTTTCTCAAACACAGGTGGAATCAGACAAATGGAGCAGTTCTGTAGCTGTAAAACATCAAGCTATTTTCAGCTAGCCTGTCAACCCAAAAGTTCATGATCTAGTTTTCTTGCGTATATGCCCATGCTGATTCAGGCTGTGTTCTCAATCTGGTTTTGAGTTTTCAATCTGCTTCCCTGCATGGGCTGTCAGTCTCACATGCACTATCCACACAATACCTATTAATGTTTTCCTTCTGTCGTCATTAAGCATTCATCTGCCTGTGTTTTGGTTGCAACATGCCTGGTGTTTGCATTTGAGGGCTTTAGTCACTTCAGTATTGGGTTCCAAAAGGAAACCTATTGACTTCTCCCCGCCACCTTAAATGACTTGTCAGGAGGTCATGTCAACTGCATAAAGATTTAGTCTAAATTATGAAAAAATTTTAGAGGCCTAAAACTTTCCCATATTTTGAGAAAGCAGATATAATATGACTGGAGCCCATCAGTCACCTCTGCAAAGGTGTAGTTTGCTGTTGCACTACCAAAAAACACATTTGGCTTAGACTTGGTGCCTCCTCCTGTGTTCTTCAAGAGTAAAATACAGTCCTTGTCCAAGACATTGGACAACCTGTGAGTCAGGGAGCAGGGAATGACAAACAGCCAAGTGTAAACTGGTACACACAGGTTGATTTCATCAGCCTTCAGGTGAGCAGGGTATGAAATACTGGAGATAAGGAAAGAATGTGTCCGAATGGAGCTGCATCACGTCTTATGGAGGGAGCAGTTTTATCCTGGCTGATTTGGAGGGAAGGGCTAGAGCCTGCTCAGCCAGTCACTGCCTTGCTTGGCCTTGTCTAGAGGGGATTTCCTAGCAGACCTGTGTCTGCCCTGATTGCACCTTAGCAGAAAAATTTCAAAGAACCCTGAGCTTTGGTTAATGAATAGTGAAAAAAAAAAATAAAAAATTTAAACTCTTTAATAAGATTAAAAAAGCCATCTTATCTGAGAGACATGGAATTGCAAATGACTAAGGCAATATTCAGTGGTAAGTGGGCATTCCAGTTGTACCATAAAATAAGACCTGTCCCTGACATTAACCCCTAACATCACTAGCGAAGATTTCCATCTGCGGTGTCATACTGACATTTGACTGGGAAATATGGTGCCCTCTTGGATAATCCCAAACTGTTTTTTCCCTGCTTTTGTGTTAGTAATGTGGTGGTAACTAATACATAATACATTCTGCTTTGCAGCAAGTTAGCAGCTGAAATATGCAATCATTTGCCCAATTCAATGCTGTTGCATTATGCATCAGAAAAACTATATTAAGTGTCAAAGCCATAAAGGCAGGCTGCTTCATTCTGATAGCAGTCAGGTCATGTTTTATTTCTTATTAATCATCACAGACTGGAAGAACGAATTTCTATGCAAACACTTCAGAATTCCTGTCCCAGGAGGTGGCTAGTAAAAATTAAAGTGAAACTCAGAAATAACATTCTTCATTACCTACTTAGGTTTTTAACTCCTCTTTTGCATATGTACTGCTTTCTACACCTAAATTAGAAATCTTCATTATTTTTCTTTTTTTTTAAGTGTTAAATATAATTTTTGTTTTACAGGCATCATTTCATGTCACTCACTGCACAATAGCTTTCTACTGTTATTTATATTTGTCATATAAATATAACATGTTGTCTGGAACAGTCATTTTTCTATTGTTCTTTCACAAATCTGTACCCATTTTGTTCACAGCATTATTTCTGTCCTGCCAGTTTGCGCTCTGACACTGGAATTTCCATCTGGGGTTATTTAGAGTTGAATGGTAAATGGCTTTTTCCTCAAAGGTTGCACTTTTCTCCATGGCCAGACTGACCTTTTCCTTGTGTGTTCCCACTGCTGCCATTCTTTATCATGACCTCAAATACTGATTATTATTTTATCGTTCTCAAAGTTCAAATTTTAAGACAACTCTAAAAAGTCAGGATGCTGCTATGTAATTCTCAGGTCTCAGGATATATATATACAATGTTTAATGGCATCTTGTTACTTAGCTTTTATGACCAGCTTACAAAAAGTATCACCTAACTCAATTAAGAGCATCCTTTCAAGCAGAGTCTTGAAAGAAGTGATGAGACCAGTGTAGGGTGAAATTCAGACTGGGCTCTGTTAGTACTGTCTTTGTCAAAACAGTAAACGTGCCTCAGTCTTTGTGGCTGATTTAAGCTATTGTGCCTCTGCTGGGAGGGGGTTTCTCAAGGAAATAGGAACAATACAGGGCTACACAGCCCTTTCTGAGTCCAAACTTGAACGTGGAAAATGATGTACTTTGCCAGAAGAGTTCCACACTGTGATTACTGAAACTCAGAGCTACCAAGGGACCAGTAGTGATTTTTAAGTGTTTCTAATGAGGAGTCATCCCAAGTATGGCAGCACCATACTGAAAAGAATGGTGGTAAATAGGTAATACAGCTCCATGATATAGTACAGCCCCTACTGGGAATACTTCGTAAAACGCACGCAAGCAAGTGATTTGGGCACTGCTCCTGCGTGTACATCCACAGTTCTTTGCTTTTGTGGTTACTTCCTTGTGGGTAGGTCAGAGAACTCCATAGCATATATTGACATACTTGTCCTAATCCCTTTGAAAAGATGAAATAGTGTGGAGGAGCATGGCCCTGGTTTTGTTGTCCTGGCATCACCTGAAATTTGATTGAGGGAGAAGCTGCTGTGGTACTAATTTTAAATAATGAAGTACTTTTAGGCAGGAATAGCATCTCTTCAGAGCCAAACTATTTAGCTTGACTGTAAATATATGAACAAAATGAGCAACCTGGTCTAGTGGCAGAGGGGTTGGAACTAGATGATCTTTAAGGTCCTTTCTAACCCAAACCATTCTATGAAAATACCACTATCTTATACAATGGTCTATGCAGGGAACATGTGCCTCTGCAAATATCTGCAATCGTACTAGTTTGTATCCAATACTTCACCCAAATGCAAGTGAACCTTCTTTATCTTGCAGTCCAGGTTGTCACCTTCTCATATTTTCAGCTTCATCTGCTGTTTCTTTCTTCCACTGATGCCAATGCCAGTTGCATCTGCTCCTCACAAATGAATGCCCCTGTTCCAAATGTTCCTGCAGTTCCCATCTTGTCCATTACTGGCCTTCACTAATATGGATTTCCCCTCTCCTGGGAATATTTTGACTCTCTAATGTCCAACATATTCAGGAGGTAATTGTGAAGGCTGAAGGGGGATGCTCCAGCTCTCCCCGTGCTCTTGGCTGAGCATGAGCTGTTTGGTCCCATCCAGATCTAGAAACCATTTGTTGTTGGAAGACAACCATTGTGCCTGTTATAAAGTTAGATGGTCTGTAAAGTTTTTCAGATGACTTCAGTGACTGATGGCCTCAGGGAAATAAGTGAGCACAGTTAGTTGGAATATTTATATCATAGTGAGGTTATAAGGTTTTAGAAATAAACAAATGTATCAGACAAATTGTTAAAACATAAAATCAAAATAGAACAAATATTTGGCTACCAGCAGAAAAATATTGATATATGGTTTAATTTAAAAGCGACTGATCTTATGCAAGGGTTGTCTGGAAAGTTTACTCTTTTTGTTGTTCTATACAGACTGTGAAATACAGAAGCAGAAATTTTTGCTTGCTTTTAATTAAAAGGCATCTCATGCTTCTCTCCTTGTTGCATGGATCTGCATAATTTCCATCAATATGGAAAGCTAACTTGCTCTCTTTCCCCTGATTTTTAACACATTGATAGAAGATTAAGAAAGAAATTAAGTAATATGATAAACAGTAATGTTCAAATTTAGTTTCATAGGAAAAAAAAGATAACATTTTCTGTAGTCATCGGTACAGTGAGATGTGAGCAGTAATTTTCTGTTATGCTGTGCACCCTCTCCAAAATCTGTATTCACAGCTATTCTCAAACATCACATGTGCTTAAAATGCACCTTCAAAGGACATTTGAGGAAAATATAGTATGCACCTGGAAGGCCTTCATCACTGTGGATTGGTATTTAACTATAGTTCTCTGGTAGGAAGGACTTCAGGTCCCATTTATTCATGAGCTTCTCCATCCCTCTTAGTCATACCTGCTCTTCTGCTGTATTTTGATTTTACCCCAGGGTAAGTGGCCTTTCCATTTGTCTTGTAGGGTCTTTATTGGGCTGGTCCTTTTTTTCTCCATTTCAAATTAGGAGTAGTGAGCCATTGAGTAGAAGTATGTAGAGTAAGACATAATTTATTAACAGTGTTCCTGAAACAGGCATCTTTGATTCACAGATAGAGTGACTGAATCAGTGCTTAACGGTTTCATTAAATTGAATTTCTTGTTATTTGGAAAATCCTATTTGGCAAGTTGCTGACGCTTGCTATTTCAGTAACTTACTGTCTTTTGAGAAGACAGCTGGGTTAATACATTATTGAGTATTTTTAGAATCCTTTAATGCTGAGTTCACAGGATTCTCTAAGCGAAGGAGACTTAAAAGCTAAGAAGTTTTTGAAGAGGGTTTTACTTTGAAGTTTTTAAGGGGCTGCTTCAGTTCTAGTCCCAGTAAAACTTAGAATGTGTTCTGAAAGGCTATAAATAGCGGCAGGGAAACAATGGATTTCATTTGGCAAGTAGTTCTTATCAATAGGGAGGCAAAGGAGGCCACAGCTTACAGTGGGCACAAATGTGTTCTCTTCTTTGTGATTTCATAGAACGGAGTAGAAATTAGGCTTTTAAGGATAATTTTTCACTGAAATAACATATTATCATGACTTAAATCTTTCTCTCATGTATTAGGGAAAAAAAATTAAAAATCATGGTTTTTCAAATGTGTTCGCTTTGAATAAAGATAGATGAGAGAACTTCTGCCTATGTTAGACTAAACATTGTTAACAGTAGGGGTCTTCTTTTGCATTTTTTTGGGAATTAGGTCATGTAATTTTCAGCCAAATATCTGTTTTCAAAGGTAATACAATCAAATGAACTTTTGCTTTTATTTTACTTCATATATTATTTTATTGCTATTTTTATTTTCTTTTTGTGTGCATATGATTGTTTCATTACATTATTATTATAATATTATTGCTGAGTTTTCTCCTCTGTTTTTCATACCTAAATGATATCTTCATCACGTCTACTATCATGGCTTGTACTTTGCTTCCTTTCAGGTTGCTCCAGAGCTGACAAAAGTAACATTAGAAATTGTCACTGAGAAATACTGCCTTATTAAATTGATCAGTCTAAGCCAGCAACAAGAAGAGAATCACTGAAAATTATCTATATATTTAGGCACTTCTTGAACATTTAAATACTATTTCTTTTCAGCAGAAGCCACTGAATATAAATGAAATGAAGGGGCTGACAAACTCTGTGTTTAACATACCAGAGATGTAGATGGCCACTGCTTGGTACTCAGCTCATTTATCTTTCTTTCAGATTATGAGAGCTCTTTTCCATACCGTGGATCAGCTCCTGTAATAAAAGTTTGTTGGAAATGAAAAGGAATTACAAAAGACTTGACAGCTATTTATGCTCTTTAAAACAAAACAAACCACACATTTATTTTGCAGAACTAGAGAAGAAAGTTGTTGATGAATTATCCACTGGCCTCATGCAGGAGAATTAAACACTGACACTAATTAATGGCTAGTTAGCAGAGCCCCATCTTGATCTCAGTGGAGGTCGCCTGGATGGGGGCCATAAATCCATACTGCACATGAGAACAGCTTCAAGATGCTTCATTTCAGCTAAATGAGATGGTGGCCCTCAGCTGCTAAGGCAGGATTTATTAGGTCAGAGTTTGAGACTCACAGATCTATTTCATTCCCTCTGGCTATTTAGCTGCTTGTTATTGTTGATAATTTTTTCCGGGGCTTCAGTAGTTTTTCACTGTGCACTGTTTTCCTCTTGCAGGCGTTTGGACAGTCCTTCTCAGTTCACCGCAAAGTGGCTGAAGATGGAGAAACACGTGAAGAGACTCTCCTCCAGGAATCTGCCTCAAAAGAAGCTTATTACCTTGGGAAGATTCTGGAGATGCAGAACGAGCTCAAGCAGAGCAGGGCGGTGGTCACCAACGTTCAGGCAGAGAATGAGAGGCTCACTGCCATTGTCCAAGACTTGAAAGAGGTAAATGGGGGGTGTGCAGGGAGCAAGGGGCTGAATTTTCTTGGAGTATCATGGATAACATGGCTATGAGTAAGGAAAACATTGCAAGATATAAAAATACTCACCTACCAGTCTGCGATCATCTCAGAAACCACATGGCCCGAGAAGGCTACAATTTGGAAAGGAAAGAACATAACTTATTTTAAAACAAAACTAACAAAATTCTGCAAATATAATAAACTCCAATTCAGGAAGCTATCATTTCCTAAGCACCCTTAGCATTTTGCATTCTGTTTCATAGCACCGATGTACACAAATCAGGTTTCAATAAGAAGTAGATACATGCCATTTATTCAGAAGTTCCAGATAAAATAGTGATTGTAATTGCTGTTCCAGTGGTTAATACTAAAAAAAGGTAAAGTCAAATTTTTATCTATTTATCCTAAAATCCTATTCTGAAGTCTTCTTGGTGGCAGACAACCAGCTGCTGACAGACCTGCCTAACCATTTGGTTAAGCTCACAGGTCCTGATGATATGGGGTTTAGTTACAAAGGAACAGTTAGAGAAAATACCCTTTTGTCTTTCTACTTGATTCCTCTGGGATCTCCTTGGGTTTCCTTCATGTGCAAATCTCCTTTCCACTTCCTATCGTGATTATTGATCTCTAGGTTGTTCAGAAGGCAGTTTCTCTACCTGTCCTCCCTAGAATATTGATTGTCCTCATTTCCTTGGAGGTAATAGTAACCCCTAGTGTAAAGCCAGCTGCAATTATTTTCTGCTCTAATGGTAAATAGAACCAAGCCATAGTAGTCAATTAAAATGCAATAAAGGGTTTTACTTGAATAAAAATAAAGCTGATAAACTGATTTTATTATTAAGATGGTGTTGTAGTCTGAGTATAAAGTCCTTGACTGTGTTGAACTTTCATTTTGTGCTACTATAACCGATGTATTTAAACATAAATGGGATTAGTGCAGTCAGTTCATTATCCAGATTACACCACACACTATTATGATTAATTACTTGAATAATAATAACAGATACAGGGTGACTGACACCTGCTTCAGGCTCTTTGGGATCTTGTCACATTAAATTACACTGGTATTTCACTTTGTGCTCAGAGGAGTCTCACCCATGTCCACAGCCTGGTATACCTTGGTCCAACCCCACAAACCCTATAGCTGTAACGTCTGAGTGCCTGCAGAAATGAGATGCCCTTCTTCTGTTAGTGATTATGAACTTTGTCTGCTTAATTCTGGGTACTGCAGGTAGGAAAAAGCAGACTTAAGTTGCACCAAATCTTGACAACCACAAAGGTGTGGAAAAAATTTATTAAATTCCTGGTACATTTTTGAGTAAAGTCAGCTGCCATAGATGCTGCCATAGGTGGATTGCTACAATGAGGAAGCAATTTGTCTCTTTAGTCGGTATATTTGAAAATTTAGTTTAAGAAAAAATTAAAGAGAAAAAAAGACGATCTTCATGTGAACAACTGTACTGAGTGATGTAAAGATAGATTCTAGACATAAGTTACCTGGTTGTATCCTGTCTTTTTCCCTCCCTGCCCACACCCTTCAACATAATATGCTTTATAGCTGTTTTTTAAACCTTACTAAGACATCTTATAAACAACAACAACAAAAAAATCATTCCTTTCACCTTCAGTCTTAATTAAAAGGTTTGAATAACTGCTGTGTTGTTCTGGAAATAGTGTTCTTGCATGGATGATAGAAATTTATGGTAGTTTATCCATACACTCAACTACTTATGATACTGAAGACTGATAGCTAGGTTTCCAAAAAATGACCCCTGTTATTGGTATCGTGTCCCCAAATAATGCAGTAGGTGCTTCTCCATTCTCTAGGCTGTCATGGGGATTATGTTATGAATATGCTCTGCTCTCTGAATTTGCACAGAAATCCATAGTCATGTGAATGTGTATGAGCATTTAGTGAACCATCAGAATGCACTCGTATGAATGCTGTTGACTTTTAGGAACCTTCGGAATTCTATAGCCCCAGAGTTTAAAAATTCATGCATTTTAGAAAGTATCTGCCATACAGTCACAGCTGATGTCTGCAGGGCAGCTTGACCTGGATCCTTCTTGCTATAAAATGCAATGTATCAGGCTCTGGTCTCTGGAGATTATGCATCTCAGCCTGGGAAAGCAAATAAACTGATTTCAATACTCATATCTAGAAAAAGGCATATTTTTTGAGTACTTGAGCATTTGTTTCACCCTAGTGGTGAATGATGAACCAGGAATCTTTGTACACAGTTTTCTAACTTCATGTTAGAATGATTAAAAGAATAAAACACCAGCAGCATTATTTTCAATGTAATAAAAATCACAGGGTCACAGAATGTGGTGAGTTGGAAGGGGCCCACAAGGATAGGAATATTATTAACTATCATCTAATTAAATAAAATATGCATTTTGGAAAGCTGGTAGTCCATTTCATTCTTTTCTCCCACCAAGACCTCAGACAGGGAACACAGAAAGTTATTTGGAGATTTTTAAAACTGCTTTAACTTGAACCAAAAATATACAGATTTTAAAGCTGAGGCCAGAGATACCATTTTTTTTAGCAGTCAGAGACCAGATTTACAAAATGTGTTTGTTAGGCATCATGTAGTTTATGGTAGAAGACCTCCCTGTATGGAGAGATGATTATGCTTATTAGCTCATGTAACTTCTTCTAGCAGCATATGAATTGTGTACAGTTATTATAGATGTTAAATAATTCTTTAGAAACATCTTTTAAAGATACAATATTCTACAATTTTCTAATTCTCTGGAGTCTGTTTTTTCCTCTTTAAAAACACTTATGGCTGGGAGATGAGTGACTGTTTTTTTCCATTTTTGCCACTGAAAAATCTTGTGATAACCAGAAGCACTTTACAGATGCATAAAGAAGATGAAATCACTACTTTGAGAAACTGGTAACTTGCAGAGGTGGTTATACAAGCACAGAGGACCCAACTCAGAGGTTGGAGCAGAAAGCTCTCCATATATAGGTTGTACTTGATGATCTCGATGGTCTTCTCCAACCTAGTTGGTTCTGTGGTATCCATAGATAGGAAATCTTCATATATAGGTGATGTCAGTATATAGGAAATCATACTCCCCTATCATGAGAAGGCTGAATGCCTTGGAGCTGGGCATCTGCCCCAAAACAGGTGGCAACTGGAGGGGAAAGAGCATGAAGCAAAGAGGAAGCAGGTGAAACTGTAGAAAATGGAGATGAAAGGTGATAGTACAGTTGAAGTTTTGTAGGTATTATGAGATTCAGATTAGAAGTTGTGTGAGGTGGGTGGATGAAAGTTTTTGTGTGTGTCGAGCCTGGCAGGTATAGGACAGCTCTTTTCTTCCCTCTGAGGCTAGTGAAAAGAAGAAAGTCAGGAAGAAAAGGGTTAACATTCATAGGCTCTCTACTAAATGTTACTGCAGCAGCTGCAGGGATTGCAGAAAGAAATGGGCACCTGGGTACCTGCAGTCGGTGAGATAACAGATGAACAGGGAGGTTTATGTGATGGCAATGTTAATGGGCCGTGGAAACAGCACACACCTGGGCTTCTGGGGGGCAAAAACAGGAATGAGGGCAGTGGAAAAATAGGTATATTATGTGCTGAAACAGGTGAAAAAATACCTAAGATGAAGTTGTGCAGCCCTGCTGAAATCAATAGCTAAACATTTATTCACTTCAGCAGTACAAAAATCTTGTGCTGCATGCTAATCAGAAAATGTTTGGATGTGATAGCCTGGACTTTTTTTGAGGGCAACCTGTATTTGAGAAGGGGAAAGAATTTAGAGTCATCCTCTTCAATTTTCATCTAAAAGCTAATTATTAAGAACTGGACTTTCTGTATTAAGTATACCTTAATTTCTAATTGGCTCTTTCCTATTTAGAAATTATAGTTTTTCACTCTGAAGATTTAGGGGGGTTTCTCTCATTTTTGACAATTTTGAGTAAAGTCTAAAGCCTTTATATGTGAACACATATGTAGTCAATAGCCTGTCATGGTTTAATCGGGATAAACACACCAGTTTCAAGTTCTTGTTTGGTTGCTCTGGGTTAGACAGTAACAGGATTTGGTTACATAGTGCTTCCTATATAACATAGGATTAGTTAAGTCCAGAAATGGTTTTCTTATACATTCAGTTGTCATCTACTACTGGAAACTTCTGCAGTCATTATGTGCCTAAGTTTCTACCTGTAAAATTTTCAATGCATCTAAAGGTCTGTTTCCCCATGCATTCAGGGACACCTCTGGATTGGACTGAGGTCTGTCACAACACTGTTGCTGCATGTTGAGCACTGCTGTTGGTGCTACTGGGATCTTCCAGGGAGACGTTTCCCAGCTCATCACCTAGTGATGTCCTTCCACTCTCTTGTTCTGTGATTGTGGCAAGGTTTGGGGTTCCAATTTCTTCTCTGCCTTAGGATATATGAATCCACTCCTTTCTCTGAAGAAAGTGCCATAGCAGTGAGTTGGCAGGCTCTTCATTCCTTCAGATGAAGCTGCTCCACATTGTTGGGGATAGGTAGTGTTTTGTGGGTCAGGGAGAGTGGGAGTGAGCAAGCTGATAAGAATGACTGTAGCCTAAAGGCTAAGCCACTCAGCTGGGAATAGGGAACTAATTCTAGTCCCTATTTCAATTAATGTTTGATAAGAAATACTTAAATATTAATTGGGGCAGAGACCAGAACCCCAGTCTCTCCTCTGAGGTAGCACCCTCAGCAAAAGCTGTCTCTGTCCTCCAGGGAGAGCATGATCTTCAGCCTGGCTTTCCCATGGCTGGTGGTTTGACTGATGAGCTCTTGGAGGGAGGTAGCCCCAGATTACCAAGTGAGGCAATTTTTACATGCTCTGTGTTGAAAAAAGACAGAAAAGCTAAGTTTGGGAGAGAAATCACTGCTAGAAACCATGTATTGCAGGAAGCATCTTTTAGCTGCTTGGCTGTAGTGGCAAAGCTAGTGAACTCTTTCTGATGTTATTAGCTTGCTTTTCCTTGTAGTTTAATTTTCTTCATGCACAGAATAGGGAACCTGTGAGTGTGCTCTGATAATTACCCTTGACAGTGAAGTGATTTGTGACTGCAGTGTTGAGACTGCCAGTGCATGCTGCATTCTTACATGATCTCTTCTCCCTTGTGGTGTTGTCCTGTGCTTCCCAGTGTCTGCATCAATGGCCTTATCCCGCTCAGTCTCCTGAAGAATGGAAGTTTACTGTGGCATCTACACCAGTTAAATAAAGCCTGCATTATGAATATTTATCTTCTTGCTAATATTATACTGGCACTTGCAGCAATGACTTCATGTGGTGACCTGGACCAAGGGATTGAGGGTACCCTCAACCAGTTCATAGGTGATACCAAGTTGGGCAGGAGTTGCTCTGCTGGAGGGTAGGAAGGCCCTACAGAGGGATGTGGACAGGCTGGATCAACAGGCTGAGGACAGTGGTAAGAGATTCAACAAGGCAAAGTACCAGGTCCTGCACTTGGGTCACAACAACCCCATTCAGCACTACAGGTTTAAGCAAGAGTGGCTGGAAAGCTGCCTGGCAGAAAAGGATCTCATGTGCTGGTCAACAGTGGCTGAACGTGAGCCAGCAGTGTGCCCAGGGGGCCAAGAAAGCCAATGGCATCCTGGCCTGTATCAGGAATAGCGTGGCCAGCGGGACCAGGGCAGTGATTGTCCCCTTCGTCCTGGCACTGGTGAGGCCAAACCTCAAATCCTGTGTCCAGTTTTGGGCCCCTCACGACAAGAAAGACTTTGAGGTGCTGGAGCATGTCCAGAGAAGGGCAGTGGAGGTGGTGAAGGGTGTGGAGCACAAGTCTGTTGAGGAGTGGCTGAGGGAATGGGGTTTCTTTTAACTAGAGAAAAGGAGGCTCAGGAGGCCCTTATGACTCTTTACAACTTCCTCAAAGGAAGGTGTAGTGAGGTGGGGGTAGGTCTCTTCTCCCATGTAACAGTGGTAGGACAAGAGGAAATGGCCTCTTGTTGTTGCCAGGGGAGTTTAGTTTGAATATTAAGAAAATATTTCTTCACTAAGAGAGTGGTCAATTACTGGAAAAGGCTGTCCATGGAGATGGTGGAGTCACCAACCCTGATAGTATTTAAAAGACATGTACATGTGTCATTTGGGGACACGATTTAATGGTGGATTGGCAACTCTGGCTTAACAGTTGGACTCCTTGATCTTAGAGGTATTTTCTAACCTGAATGATTATCTGATTTTTAAAGAGAGAATGATTAAGAAAATATGGTAAAGTATTAAATGTGGCCATTGTTAATGGTGTTCTCATCTTAAAAGTACTTTCATGCAAGCCTTTCTTGAAAAGAAGCTGTAGGAATGAGATGCTAGAGCAGCCCACGGAGATGACTGTGGGGGTCAGAGCTGTCTGAGAAACAGAGTGGAGCTGGGCATGATAGAGAGACAGCAGAACTGTTCCCACTGTCAGGAAAGTGCTCTCATCACAATTTAGGGCATTATTAGTGTAGTATAATTGACAATATTTACCTTCCTTTGTTTTGGAAGTTACTGTCAACTGGTTAAAACCAGCACTAAATTAGGCTTATAATATAATTTTGTTACTTTGCCCACTGAGAAGTATTTTTTATTTTCTCCCTCCTGTTCTTTTGTAAAGCCCGCTGAAGGGAGAGTCTTGGCCTGCTGGTGCCAGGCCACCCTCATAAAATGTTCTCCCTCCTTTGCTGGCAGTGTTAATGGGTCGTGTTTTTGCCTTAAGAGACTGCAAAATCTCCTGAAAGTGTATTTTTTTCTTCTGCTTTCAGGAAAAGTTTTCTGATTGAGCTTAGTCCAAAATGTCATAGAATAGCATAATGTTTTGTAACGTGGGATACTTTATTAGATATTGCTGACCTGCTTCAAATCAAACCCCACTATATAGTTATGCTTTATCTGGACCTCTTAACAAACTGTTAACAGTTCAGGTGTTGATGCTCTTCCTCTGAAGGCACTTGTCTGTGCTCCATCTAGACTGGACAGAGCTGCAGAACCTCTGGGGACTTTAGGCTTAACAGGGTGAAGAGTGACCCTCTCCTTGTTCTGAATTCCTGTCCTCTTGACACAGTATCTGGAAAATCCTCAGTGCATGTTTGTAAGGGCACTGCTGGGCTGCAAGTAGATTGACTGCAAGTGGTGCTCTTCACTGTCACTGCAGGCAGTTCTTTTAACCCTTATTCTGTTTTATCTTTTTGACCTTTACATGCACATTTCCTTCATGCTGTGTTCGTATTAGTCTTGCTATCTCTACGTAGCTCCTGCATCTGCCCTCTTCAGACATATGGACCAAGATGTAACCCCCGGGAAAGAGGTCCACTGCAGAGTTTCTCCCAACAGGCCACAAAGGTCATGTGCAGGTGGGTTTGGTGACTGTTGTCACCATGGGCTGTGATGGGTCAAAAATAGCAGCAGGCCACACTGAAGTGTAAAGCTTTGTTTTGCAGCACAAGGCAAGCTGGAAGATGCAAAACTGTGTGGAGGTTGTCATTGATGGGAGTTTGCTGACAAAACCTTTTTACTCATTTTCATGTAGTTTTTACAGTGGCTGTAAAAACATGTTGTTTTGTACAGTTAGATGCTGGTGCTTTTTAAGCAGTTTCCTCTACCCTGTGCATTTACTTTCCCTGTTCACAGGACTTTACTTCTGAAAAGAAACAAAATTACTTTCTTTGTCTCTGTAGACAGAAAAATAAAGCAAGCTGTGACTTGTAATAGACCAAATCTCTTCTCAGGCTGTGAAATTGATAGGTATACTAATAGACTGATGCTGTCTATCTGTCAAAGAAAGAGTTTTGAGTGTAGGCAGCAAGTCCTGTCCAGTGTCAAATGCTTCTGAGTGTCCTTATTAAAAGACAAAGGTTTAATTACAAATCTGCCATTGAACTCCATCTTCTCCTTAGTTACCATCAAACACTTTCTTCTGGTTCTTGCTT
The DNA here is from genome assembly GCA_035583185.1 of Anabacerthia variegaticeps. Classification (NCBI taxonomy): domain Eukaryota; kingdom Metazoa; phylum Chordata; class Aves; order Passeriformes; family Furnariidae; genus Anabacerthia; species Anabacerthia variegaticeps. The sequence goes on along the minus strand of JAWWEW010000041.1, from coordinate 61,506,893 downwards.
CACAGTTTGGCCGACAAACCACTCGGGTGAAATCAAAGGTGGCCCTGGTAAAGACTCACCTTTTTGTTTCCTGAATTGTGGTTTATAATCCTAAATTGTTATTAATAAAATGACTGTGTTTCCAAGTTCATACCCCTCATAAGCACCAACTGTAATAGAATAGGAAGGTCAATAGTGTGGGATAAATACATATTTGTTGTGGCACTGTTTTCTCGGGGTCATCTTCAGGTCAGCTGCTTGTTTTTCTGTTCTCATTCTTGAGTATACCTGTAAGCCATATCTTTGAGTGTTTGTGTTTCGTGTTAATGAGCCCAAAACAATGACTTCGGTTACAAACTTGTTATCTGACACATTCATGGCACTGTTTTCTTTGGCAAGGTTCAGGCATTTCGCTCTGCTGTGAACAGTCAAACAGTGGACAGTAGGGAGGTCAAAAAAAGGCCAAGTGGGATAATGGAGCATAACCAAGGGACTGTTGCATAAATAACACAGTGCCTTATTATAAATACTCAAATTCTCAGCTCCTTCTTTCAGAAAGGGTCCTTTGCAGGGCCTCAAACGGCAAATGAAAGAGGGTGCACTTTCAGCTGAACTTGGTAATCTCTGAGTAGTAATTAATCAAATCGGGATCTGGCAGTGCTTTTTCTTACATAAGTCCTTTGAAATAATGGCCCCTTATTTGTGCCAGGGTGCTGTTTCAAAGCCCCTTATGTACCCCCTTGTGCAAAGTGTTGAGTGAGAACGTGCTGAGACACAGCTCTGGAAGCCAGAGGTATTACCTGAGCTTAAACAAGAATGAGGCCAATTTCCTGGAGGATGGGGCCATCGGTGCTGCTTGTGCCTGCAGATCTAGTCCCAGCGCCCAGGGCTGGTAGGGAATGCAGGAAAGGCATCATCATGTAACATTCCTGTTTCTCAGGCATTACACAGCAGTGAGTGCCCCTTGGATGTTGGGATAGCTGCTCTCTGAACTTGTCAAAACATTATTTTTTTCCTTTGTGGCCTTTATTTTTTAAAAATGCGTAACTTTACTGCCTTGCTTTTTTTCTAGATGAGGAAGCCTCTTAAGAACTGCTTGTGCTGACTCGTTCTTTTCAGTATTAATTTGCTGGTTAAAAATAACTTGGGCTTTTGTCTATTCAAGTAGTGTGCAGTAAGATGGTTTTTGGCAGTGCTATGATTAGCTGCGTTGCCAGTTTTTACAGAATCCTTGCAATGTGATCTGGACTCTCAGGAGCAAGAGCTGTGTTGACTTGTGCCTTGTGACTTCATTCATTTGCCTGAGATTAAGTGGGAAAGGAAGAATACCCTGGGTGCCAGACTTTCTGACACTTGAGTCCAAAAGCTTAAGCATTCTTCTAGATAAAGGCATAAGGAGAAATTTTTGCTGAAAGTCCTCACTGCCTGAGTGCATAAGCAAATAGAGCATAAATTTTGGTGACACGTCTCACTGATAAAGAACATTAAATACAGAACGAAGGTAGATTTGTTGTCCCTGTTCCAATTAATTTCCTTCAATTTTTTTTTTTTTTAAATATGAGTAGCTTCCAATTGAAAAAAGAATAGTCAAAGCTTCTCTCAAAGAGTAATGTTGTTCTTCCTAGTCATGCTGTATTAGAATGTGTCTCACAATTGTTGAATATTTTATGCCTCCAGTACTTGTTGGGATTACAGAACAGTAATCTTGATGTATTCCCAGTCATCAGTACATAAGCACTGCAGTTGTATTTCTCTTCTCCTGGGTGTCTCCACGTGCATTTTGTCTCTTCCTGATTTTATCTGCTGTTGTTTTCTCCTGTTCCCTGCACAGAAATGCATTGCTGCCTGTTTTCTGAACCTGCTTCCTCCTAACATTTTGCTCCTGATTAAGCAGTGCAGAACTGATGGCACTGACTAGTCACTGGCAGAGATGAGATCCACCAAACAAAACTGAAAAATCTGATCATCTCTTCTGGTGCTGTGATTAGTTCTTGGACCTTGTTAGAAACTCATGCACGCTAATCACACGTGCACAATAATTCCCATTCAAGTTACTTGACCATCCACATCTGCTCTTATTTGTTCAAAAACTACATTCATTTTCAGTGTATTTCTTCTTCTCTTTTAATCAATACTGATTTATTTGTAAGAGTTTCTCCTGGGATTTACTAGGTAGTTTGGGGAAATTGAACTTACCTTCGTGTAGGGATATGTCTTGGATACCAGAACATGGAGTATTGCCCATGACCAGAAGTGAATGATTTGTGAGGTGCAATCACAGTGAGATGGAATATAACACATCTAATATATGCCTTTGGATAGCTGGCAAAAAATTCCACTGAACAAATAATAAAAAAGAAGCAAAACTTAGGAAACCCTGAAAAATATGAGAAAAGTTAGTGTCTCTGGGATTTATATTTTTGTGATCTGTGTATTGGCATTTTCTCATTTGGATTCATTCAGCCTACAGTTTAGAAAACTGAAGGCTGTTCTGTGATGTGATGCTATCTGTAAATACGGTCCTCTGTGGAGTAGATTTTCCAGTTTTCTTCTTTTACCTCAAAGCCTCAAACTCATTACCAGTTTGTCATTGGTATGAAATCATTAATAAGTGCTTGGCTCCCACCATCTGTGCTAATTGTGCTTTCCGCAACAAACTCTGTTCTCAAAGGGAAAAATAAAAGAGGAACGTGACAGAAGGGTGAACAGCAAGAACTTCAAATATGCCACCTCTTTTTCTCCTTTTGCCCTTATTACAATATGTGAGAAAAGCTGGTTATTTTTAGTTATTCTCAACAGTCAGTGCCAGTCAGCATCCAGGAGGTGGGCAGCAAGTCAGGCAGAGGTCAGACAGTGTTATCACCCTTTCATTGTGATGTTCAAATCCACTTTTAAGCTTCAGGATTGAGAGAAATGCACTTTTGCTGGCAAATGTTTTAGATGTGTACGTGCAGATGCTCATTCATAATCAGAACTTTTCTGCTTCTATGATGTTGTTGTTTAAAAAACCCCACCAAATAGGTACGACTAGATATGAGTGCAGTTGTTGTCTTCAATGCTTATTCGTTCTGCCTATATGGCCTTTCCTGAAGCACAGTGTGTTGGCTTTTCAGTTAAATGTGCCTTGAAGGCATCATCGTAGATCTGTGATTTTTCACTTCAGTGAAACAGTCAGGATGTCTGCTCTGATACTGGCAGTGAACTGTAGGTGAGGAATGGCTGTGGCATCACAGTGTCAGCTTCAGAGTGAGGTGGGTTAAAAACAGGGCATTTCCCATCAGTCCTGCATTCCTAGTCACGAAACTGGGATGCAGAGGTTATAACAGTTTACAGATGCAATACTGTGGTATTTTGCTAATGATACAGGATATTTCACATTTGTTGCTCATGTTCTCCCATGTTGCATTTTCGTAAGGAAAATGGCAGCACAACAGCAGCCAGAAGATTCCAAGTTCTGGTTCTTTGCTTAGTAGCTAGATGCGGTTGAAATGGCAAGGGCAAAACTCTGGTCAGTGTTGAAAAAGGAAAGTGTTTCTCTCAAGGCATGTGCAGTGTCTGTCTGCCCCTCTCAGATGAGACACATAAGAAAAGCAGTGAAGAAAAAGTAAAAAAGTCTGAAGAACAGGTATGGATATGAAGAAATCAAATTCAACAGCATAGCCTTAGTAAGCCAGCATTCATTTCTATTCGAGCCGGGGCATGCAGGGGATAGTCCTGCATATACACGTCCATCCAAACAAAGATTTCACAGAGTTTTATATACTTTAACATCCCAAGCCCCTCCTCAGCTCGTTAATCAACAGGTAAGTCTTTCTCTGGGTGAACCTCCACCTTGGCAGTCTCAGTTCAGAAGTGCTAACCTGATGCTTTCTTATCTTATTGTTACAAGACTTGAACATTAGTCTTTAAAGATACCCTAAACTTCTTCTACCTAAACAATCCATGATTGATTTAGTTCTCTCTACCTAAACATTTTTCTATTGATTTAGTTCTCTAGGGCATATAGGTCACTGAAACTAATTCAAACCACAGCTGCATGCTTTGCTGAGCTCCTTAATTTGTCTTCAAGCAATGTTTAAGTAAGAGTTACAAAGTTAGAAGGTTTAGGCAACTGGCAAACAGCAAAATTCTTAGGATTCTTGGGTTATAATTGGAACTGTCATTGTATGTCTGCCTTGCAGTATGCAGAGGGGTCTGTTGTCAAAAAAAAGGGAAAAATGCAATATTTTGGCCTATGTAGTGTCAGCAACAAGGTTTGCTAAACTTACTACCTTGTCTTTCTTCAAAAATCTGAGAGGAAAAGGGTGGCCTTGTTTTGTTGTCCAAGACATAGATACAATTCAGAAGTAGGACAGAATCTGCAGACCCCTTTGTAAAATGCTGGGAAAGAAGTTCAAATTCACCAAGACATGTAAGCATGTTTGGAAACAAAAGCATAAAAGGAATCTAAAGAGCCTATGGTTGAGCTTACTAATGATGCATTCAGAAATGTTCATGGATTTGTAGAGCTGGAACTCACCTTATTTTGGCAGCAATTCTTAAACATTTTACTGCATAGTACATTGTTAAGCAACTAAGATGTAGCTATAGATATAGATTTATGTGATTAGTGTGTTTTTGATATTAATTTTATTGAAGATCTTTGAGTCATCTAATATTTTTGTTTTGTAGGTTAAGACATACAGCTGTTTTCCATGCAACTTGGTTTGCCAATGCTCTGTAAATGACAGTGGTGATTTGAAGTCAGTCTCTATACACCTTTCATGTTTTTGGATTTTTTTTTTGTCATTGTTTCACATTTTTATCCATTGTGAATCTTTTAAAAAGCCAATTACGAGTATTCCATTATCATTACTTTTCTTACTCTCTAGAAGTTATGACTTACTCTTCCTCCTAACCTGACAACATAGTTTCTTTTCACCAAATTTGTTGTGAGATGGAGTTTTATGCCAGAGTTATAGCTGCCATAACTGTGTTTTAAACTAAGTCACTTTATGGCCTGTAAGTGAAATTGAACCTTAAATTGCTAATAGAATTTAAAAATACTTCTATATTGTGAGTCCACTTAAAATTGCATTAACATCTTCAGGGAAAAGAAGTGATGGTGGTGCACATTCTGAAGTTTAAGAGGTGAAGAAGTTTTAGAGCACTGGGAAGGAAAAAGGAAATTAGGTGGGTCTGTAAACTTAAAATGAGAAACATACAACCTTGCTGGTGTTTCTCTTTAAGAAAACCTCCTCCTTTTAGCAAGTTATCAATAGCAATAAACTCTTTTTTTTTGTGGTCATCCCTAACTGGGCAGCTGTACCACCTGCCTCCTGTGGAGTTCAGGCTGTGGATTGCCTGAATGAGCTAAGGATCAGTTTGCAGGAATTCAATGAATACTAATACGTAGCTTCTCACTGCAGCAATCAGAAATGCAAGGCAAATCAACTACCAGCTCAGCTTCAGGAACATTTATGTAAATTAATCATTCTTTTACTATTTACTTTGGGGAATCATATTTCCTTTTCAGACCCAATAAATGCATGTTACAAATTGAAACTCTGAAGTTCCCCTACCACAGTCTAGTTTTGCTCTTAGCTGCACTCAGAGATCCTAGAGGTTTGTATATTCAGAATAACCAGTGCTGCAGCCTCTGTAACTCCGTGCCTGAAGGCAGAAAGAGCCATGATTATCTATATAAAGGCAGGATAGTTAGCCAAATTTGTTGGGTTTTGACAACAGCTGGAAAGCGCCTTGCTTCCAAAGGTTGCAAACATGTTGGAGATTATTTTCCTCCTTGTTGTCATTTCATTAAAAATCATGACAATAACTCAGAGTAAACTGGAGAGAGAATCTTTCTTTCCATCAAGAAGCAAATGCAAAGACTGGATTATCATTCTGTTTTTCATATCATATTGCACTGACCTGTTCCTCAGGGGTTGTAAGCATGCCCAAGACCTTAAAAACAAAATAGGCTGGTTTCTTCTTTATTACATGCCTGTGCTTAAGAAAATTTAGCCATGACTATTTCTTTTCTGTCCAACACTGCAGCAAAATTCTGGTATGTGCTACTCTATCTTGCAATGCTTGTCTTATTACTGAAATCTAAAAAAATCACAATCAGGTTTTGTTACATGTATTTAAGCATTTTTGTTTAACGGGATTTTTTTAATGCTGTGTTTTATAAAAACACTCTGTCTTAGTTGTGCCTTGTAATAGTGGAGAAAGCTCTAAACATCATTCCCATCTGAGATCTGGAGGGTCAAGTTATTTTTATATCTAGTGCTGCAGCTGAAAAGTGGTTCAGGCCCTGTAAAGGTGTCATTCAGTGGTGCAGTAAAATGGATTGTGAAAACAACAGTAAAGTAAAATAAACGTGTCACTTCCTCCACTGAAGCACGTAACTCAGGGCTGTTGGGGTGCACAGCCAGGTGCCCTCTCCTCTTCTGGCTTTTTGCTTTCCATCTCTCTGTAAGCCATTAGAAACCGTCATTATTTCAGCATGATCAGGGTTAACTTCTCAACATGATTTATTGCTGCTGTCTCTGATGAGTACAGAGACAGGACCTGTGTTTTTAGCTAGGCTGTTCCCCAATTAGATTCTGGGGTGTTTTTTTCTTGCTGTAATTTTCCCTTTATAGTTAGGATTTTACTGCACAGCCTTGATAGCCTATTATGCAACCAAGGGTGGGAAAAAATAATTTGGTCTGAGAAAGATTGTATATGAAGTAGACATTTTGATTTTGGTCGTTTTGGGAAGCACTTTCAGAAGCACTTCAGAAGATACATTTATTTTTATTTTAAATTTCTTTAGTATTTTCCTAGAGTTTTCACTACTTTTCTTTTAGAAAATAACAATAAGCGCTGAAGCACTAGTTAGACCCTTCAGCAAAGTGCACCTGGTACCCTGTTCACACAGTTGACCAGCTGAGCATCAAGGCCATTGCAGCACCAGTATCTAGAATCCTCACATACCTTGGAGTGAAAGGATTTGCTGAAAAATAAAAATGTCATTTATTTAAAGAAGTTATGCTATGCAGATAGATAAAGAATAAACAAATTCTTTTAAAATAGCAGAGATAGTTTTCCTGAGGTGAACATTTTTTTTTATTTATGTACTTAGTGTTTCTCAGAAGAGGCTTCAGATTTCTTTTAAAACAAGTTAATCATCACATATTATTATCACAGAGTCCAAGTCACGTCCCACCCCTTCTCTTAAATTGAGCCAGATTTAAGATTTAATTGTACTGGAAGGTATAACTGTGGTGATGGAGATGTGTCTGGCTGTGCTGAGCTCCCTTGCGCATGGCTGGGCTTTCAGAGGGCACTGACTGCAAGAAACGTGGTCCTAGCAGAGCTCTCCTGTGCTGTCTGGTAGCTGCTGGCAGCTCGTGATAGTACTTGGGGCTTATTCGAAGAGGATTTTTCTCCCAGAGGAGACAGATGAATTTCCTATGGCTCCAGCATGGCTTTTCTGGGAGTGGATAAGCACGACAGTTGTCAAGTTCTGAGGGGATGTGGATATGAAAGAACAACCAAAGCATTAATAGAGCATCTTTCCCGATTAAGATAATGAACATTAAGAGGTTGAATCTGGGCATTTTCTCTGGATTGATGGCATGGTAGGCTTTTGTTTGTTGGCCAAGATCACTGCTATGTAAGGTAAGTAGGACTGGTTGTTTTGTGTTTTAAGAGGAGCTAACAAGATTAAAAAAACATTCAAAGCTGATACCACCAGATCTTTTTTTCAGCCAGGAAATGGCTTTTGCAGATCCCACTCGCTGTTGTTTCTGAGTAAAGGGAGAACTAGAGATATGCCTTCTCTTCTGCACTCAAACATCTTTCCTGTGCATCCCCTCCCAGGAGGACTGTATTCCTTTCTTTACCAATGCGTTATTGACTTTCAGCATATTTTGTAGCCTTATACTTTTAATAATTTTGTGCCTTACTCAGTCCAGACAGATGCATTTCAACTATCCTCGGTGTAAAAATATCCTGAAGGCAAACTCAGGGATGTATTGCAACTTCAACGAAGTCAAGAAATTCTTTATTCAGGGAATGCAGTGGTTATACCCTCCAGCACTGTGCCTTTATAGAAAAATCACCAACCCTCAGTCTTGTGCCCTGATTCAAGGACATTAAACCTCACAATTACTGCGGAAAAAATGAATGCAGGATTTGCATTGGAATAAAGTTCTGCAACACAGAAAACATTTCCAACCTTCTTACACTGCAAGTTACCCCGGAAGGCTCTTTTTTTTTTTTTTTTTTTCTGTAAGGTACAGAGAGTTGGCTACAAGAAGCATTTTACTTGGTGCCAGATAAGACTTGAGAAGCTCTGTTCCAGTCTGTGGCCTTACTTGACTTGTTCTTTTCAAATGTTTGTGAGGGACAAGTTTCTGAGACCTTAAGTGCCATGTTTCCCCCCACCCTTTTTTCTTGTTTCCTTTTTTTTTTTTCCCTTTTCCACCTCCCCAGAGCTGGTCTCATCTAGATATCAAGAGGCATCAAAGACCTGTTTGACTGCATAGTATTTTGTTGATCTTGGCCAAAGTTAAGCCCTAAGGCATCACTGTTGACTTCAGCTGGACTAGATTTAAAATATGTTTACCTCGTTGTTTGAAAATTGCTACTAAAAATTGTTGCGTGTTGCTTTTTAACTATTTGCATACTAGCATGCTAAGTTGAAGGAAAAAACAGGGAGACAAACCCCCAACACCTCTCTTTCATGAACTGATTTTCTCGTCCACTGTGTGCAACACTGCACTTAGAGCTCACAAATGAGGTTTTAGCTATTGATGATAATAGTGATAAAACCAGTTCTTTTTCTGAAAAGGCTTTGCTGTGCTCTGTAGGCAGGGAAGTCCTGCAGTAACTGCTGTAATTAAGACCTTTTTCGTTTGGAACATATGGCAGGATGGGATAAATAGGCAGGAAGAAGAAAGCTTTGTTTCTCTGACCAAGGCATTTTTTTTTTCCCCTGTGTGTTTCATACGGTTGTATAAATTCAAAAAGTGCCACAAACAAGCCATGTTTTTGCCTTCTGTGACTGAGGATTTGGCTCCCTGTAAATGCTGTCACACATGTTTTTGTCTGGGCATACTAATCGTGCTCTGAACTAGTCTTCTTTATTGGCAAGATAAAGGTGTATGTGCTGTTCAAGATAATCTTCTCCAAAAGTAAACCCTGCCTACAAAGAACCAAAACCCAAGTTAGCTACCAGCAGACTGCACATAGTTCAGGTTCATTCTGAATAGTGGTCTTTTAAAATAGAAAGCCCCCAGATTAGCAGAAATGGGGTATCTCTGTATGTGATTTCCTTTTACAACTACTAACATAATGCTGGACAGTCCATTAGCTTTGATTCTGGGCAGGAGTAGGGGGGAAGTGACATTTTCTGCCCTCCCCTCAGAACATTGTATTTCATAGGTGAATCATTTTCTAATATTATGGAAATTATAAAGATCATCTGGATAAGTGAGGACTAGCAATTCCTGATGCTGCCATCTGTTCAGCTCCCTGCTGACTTGGTGAGATAATTTAACCAGTCTGTTCTTATAGCACACATTTATCTTAGTCATATGAGGAATAAAATACTATGGAAATAAATTCTGTTTGCAGTAAGACTTTTTAAAAAAAATTCATTACATGTTTTGCAAACTTCCTACCCCTCTATATAAATGCATGCATTGTTTTGACTGCTAATCAAAACTTTGCACGGAGTTTTAAATGTGCTTTCAGGTCTTAAGATGTATAATTTGTACAAACTTGTTATAATTAGGTGAACTTTTCCCCCTAATGGGGATGTTGAGGTACTGAGGCTGAGATCCTCATTTTGAGTAACTAGCTGCCCTCTTGAATTTGTTGATTCCCTTGGCACTTGATGATCTGTGTGAAATGATAGAGGAAGTTTGTGTTACATCCTAAAGCTTGGAAACTCCTGGGTTTCTTGTATCCACAACACTGACTCAAGAGTATTGCTTTCCCTACCCAAGTTTCAAATATTGTATTCTTTTTTCCAGTGTTCCTGATATCGAAGACCTTTTAATAGAGCTAGTATGCATCTGTTTGGTTCTTCTTTATATCTTGTGAAAGAAAACCCAGACTCTGTCGTGTACTTTTTGTGTGCTTAAACACAGAAATTACTAGCAACATTTTCCCTGATGGAATATTTAAACAACCTTAAATCCTTTTGTTTTGTTATTCAATGACAGGGTATTAAAACTGTCTTTCTCCTTAAAGAAAAGTTTTTTCTTTCACTTTAAGAAATCCCTTCTGTATCAACTCTTTTTCTTCTTTTTTCCAGTTACTCTCAAAGCTGTGTACCAATGCTAAATCCAAGTTTCTAATTGAGATTCTAAGCAGGAAAAATTGCATCATTAGCTTTTGTTCTCCTATGAAAGCCCATATAAAACAGTCCCCTTTCACCTTTGAAAACAAAGAAGAGTTCCTGTCTGAAACAAGTACTGTGGCATTTCAGTGTTTTTAGAGACCTGTACCAAGCTTTATCAAGAGCCTTGACTGTCCTAATCAGTGCAATGCACAATCAGCACCGGTGTTGGTGTGATGAAATACGTGGTACTGTCAGAAGGAGCACCGTCTCCAGCCCATTTCCCAGGGCTGGGAGAAGGGAAGCCTTTGGACTTAGTGCAGAACCTGGCAGAGAGATGGTGCATGACCTCAAGGCTAGTGCAAGAAAATAGCTGTGCCACAGGCTGGTGTGGGCTTTGTGATCTGCTGCTGCCTTGCCCATCCCTTCCAGTCTTGCCCTTGTCAGAAATGTGGGATCCTGTTCAAGTTCACTAAACCCAACAGTGTTTTGAAGTTTCGTATCTGTATTCTTCTCCTGAATATCCTGGATTTGGATCGGACTTGGGATTTCTGTAGAAGAGAAAGGGGCTGATGCTAGAGCTTGTGGCATGGGGTATCTCTGATCACAGTCAGTTCCAGCTTAGCAAAATGTGTGAAGGTAGTTCTGTAGTAGGAGAAAAAATAAGATTTGGGTGTGATTAGTCAAGCTCTGACTAACCTTGATTTACTGCCCTTCATTTCAAGCAAGCATTCAGGGCCTTGTCAAACATAAAAAGAATGAAAAGCCATATTATGATATATATGACAGGATATATACATGACAGGATATTATGACTGACTATTTCTGTTCTATGCTTTTAATGTAGGCTAATTAACACACACTAGCTGGTATATGTTAAAATGTGCATTCTCACCTCGGCAGGTCTGCACTGTGGAGGCAAAAATTTGTGTCCACAGGGATTCCCCAGCCTCTCCTGCTAAGCTGAGAGCCAAGAACATGACAACTTTTACTGATTGTTGGGGTTTCTTTTCAAAATGACGAGTTGGTTTTATTTTGTTTTTTCTTAATTTGATTTTTCCCATGAGAATGTGGTCTTAAAATTGAGGTAATTTGGGAGAAAATTTCAGGGTTTTTTTTTAAAAGAAAGGACTTTGATTGCCAGAGGATATCCTAAGGTTCATAAAGAGTAGAGACTGGTTTGTCTCCCTGTCCACAAGACAGAGAGCACAGTGACATAGACTGCTGCTTTTGGTCTCTGTTTCTGATTTTTGTTATTGAGGTGTGATAATTTCTTTGGGTTGTTTTTTTTTTTTTTTGCAAATAAATAAACAACTTGAAACTAAAATTTTTGTGAAGACTGGGATACTAATGCATTTTATTGATGAGGTTTGACAAAAGAACAGCCTGCAAGGTTAGCAATCTTTTTTAAAATTTTCCTGAAACTTTGAATTTAGCTATTTTACATTATTGGTAAGTTTTTCGTTAATGCTTGTTTAACCCAAATGGCAGATATTGGGGAGAAATTAGTATTTGATGCAGGTTCAGCACACTTGTGCCTCTGTTGCAAAAGTGGTGAACAAGAAGAAAAGGTTGGAGGGACAGAAGAACAAAACATTTTGGCAGGCTTTAGTGGGAAGAAAAAGGACCTGAAATGGTAGAGGAGAGAAAAAACTGAATTGGTGGTGGTGTTAGGGTGGGGTGTTTTTATTGCTGAGTTCAGAACAAGTCAGGGCAGGAAAAGCTTTCAGTACCATGTTTAGATTTGAGAACAATTGTTGACAAACATTTACTGGAATTTCTCTGGGTCACCCAAACACCTCCCCAAGAGAACGAGAAAAAAGAAAATGAAAATCTTTGTGGAACAGAGGTGTTCAATTTTGCTTGCAATTTCTCTTCTCTGCTAGGAAACTAGCAGACCTACTCTCAAATATGTAGTTTACTGAATAAAAGCAGCTGACCACCAGCGTGGTCAGGGTCGAACAGCAGTCCGTCAGAACAGTGCTACAGCAGCTCCATCCCCTTAATGGGGAAAATGTTTAGGCTTTATGCTACATTTATTTACAGAAAAAGGGCCTGGTAGAAGCGGTTGTGATACTGTACTGTGCTAGGCTAATAAACAAGAGTACATCTGCATTCTGTCTGGTGCTCCTGAAACTCCACTCACATCATCTCTGAGGGACTCAAGAGTGTGGGGGCAAATTACTTAGGATTCAAAGGCTGTTGCCTTATCCTTTTGTTGTTATGTGAGAGCTGACTCCAGAAGCTTCCTATGTGGTGGTGATAGCTGGGAAGGTCCACAGGGAAACAGACGGTTCCTGCTTTCTGAGGACCAAGGCCAGAAATGGATTTTTAGCTTAAACTTGAGGCTTTGAAGTGCACATAGAAAGAAATCCATACTTTATGGAAACCCAGGGATTTTGACTTAGTACCTCCCACACAATTAATGTCTCTGATTTGTGGTGGGGATTTTCTTTTCCTAAAGCAGCTCTGCTCTCTTCCCTGTGCTTGCTGCAGCCATGCCACTACTGCAGCAGACACCAAACTGCTGCAAAGGAATGGCCACCATCCTTTGGAGCTTTAAAATGGGTAGCAGTTGAATTTCATATACTGGGGCAGTTTGGCCACTTGGTCTTAAGGAGCCTCCACCAATCAAGGGAGGATGAGGGCAAAGAACAGCAGATATGGCTGCAGGGTTAATTTTTTTCTTCTCATTGTTTCTGGCTTTCACAAGAGGTATTTGCACACTGTACAGGCTGAACAAAAATTACCTGTCCTATGGAAACTTTGATGTGGCCAAAGACAGAGACTATTAAACAAGAGGTAATGCAGTGCCAAAAGTTGTGATTAGAAGTTCTGTTTGGGAGGGGGGTATTTTTCCCATTCTGCCCTACTATTAAGTAATGTCCTACATTACACTGCACAGAGAGCATTGGTGTGAGTGTGTAGGTGTGCTGTGTATCCCATGACCCATATATATATTTTATATGTAGGCACACAAGATCAGGAAGATGCCAAGTCAATTCTCTGGTTGAGATGCTGGGTAAACTCAACCTTAGTATAATAATTAAGAGCCCAAGGAATTGTTAACAGCCAGGATTGTCTTCCCTGTAGACACAGGTAGCAGTATTTCAGCGATGAAAAACCTGAAAATAGTCCACAGATGTGTAGGTGTGGCATAGAATATATTGATCAGTTAACAAAGGGGAGTTCATAAATCTCATTCCTGTTGCTTGTCTGAATTCTGACCCAGTTCAAGTGTATTTTTCCTCCCTGAGGATGGCTGTTGTCTTACTAGATTGATTATTCTCCTGCACTTTTATGCAGTGTATAACTGAATTCAGTTGTGCTGTATCAAGCCATTGGACATAGAACAAGAAGTTTAAAACTTGCATTTAAATAGTTCTTTGCTGAAACTGATACTGAATTTCAGGAGTAATGGTGTTACATCAAGGTCTTAGTTGAGTACTTTAAAAACTGTGAGGAGATTTAAGAACACTGTATTGAACTTGGAGCCATCCTGTAATAATGTTTTGTTGTATTTTATAGTAAAAATCAGAAGAAAACAAAGCATGAGCTATCAATCAGTAGTGGTCTGCTGGGATGGTAGGAAGCAGAGGGAGCAATTAAGATTTTGGATTACTATCCTTCACTGCCATGGAAGTTTCTTTAGCGGTGTCTGGAGATTTACAGTCCAGCACTCCAGTGTCATACATGGTTGCCCTTGCACCTCGGGGGCATTGCTGCTGAGGGCTGGATGGGGAAGCTGTCATGCTGCCCTCCTCTCCCCCAGGGAACCAAGGCTGCCAGGGCTGGGCCCTGGGGCCACTCTGGCCCCCCCATCTTGCCTGGCTGCCACTGGCAGGATTGAATGAAGACTGAGTTCAGAATTTGGAAACACTGATATTGAAATGGATAAGACTTAGGTGAACATGTCTTTGAAATTCAGTGTTTTCCCCTCTGTTTCTCATATGGACACGTTTTTCTAGATTTCAATAAATCTGGAAAGAGAGCAGTTCTTCATTTACCAAAGTCCTTGAGCACAACTTGAGCAAGGACAAGAAAAATGCTTCCCTTTATTGCTGACCTTGGGACTTCACAGCAGCTCAGCTCCAAGAGCTTCTCAGTCACTTTGCTCACATGTGCTGTAACAATCATCAAGACCACTCAATATTTGCCACAAGACACTGTCCTCCTCATGCTACACGGTGTTTATAGAAAGTTATCAGTGCTTTAGTGAATATTCTCTTTAGGTTACTGAGGGGCTGGTTGAAGGGGTTTTTTGTGAGTGTTCCCCATAGCTGAACAAACCCATAACTTGCTTGGTATTTTACTCTTGGAGTAAATAGAGAATTTTATGGCAATTTTTTCCCCATTTTGATGCATTGAAGGCAGTTATATAGTATTCAGTGTTTATTCAATTCCCAAAGGAATAATTTAATTCTAAGTCTGTGCAGCCATAGGCAACGTGTTTCAATTATCTCTGTGAGAGTTATGGTATTAATAGTCAGCCTTTGCAACGTGTTCTTATGGCATACATCTGTATTTTTGTTCTGCATGCTAAGCAGCAAGAATCTTGTTTGCTCAGCCTTTTAAGAAGATAGAAAACCATCAATGTAAAAATTACTACTGTTGACTGTAATATATATATAAATAAGTAAATAAGTGAGATTAACAGTCTGTTTTAAAATAAAAAAAATGCAGATTATAAAAGCTAAGATCAGGTTTCAAACCAATTTATTCTGAACTGTCAAGAGTAATACAGTTTTACAGACACACTTCTTGAGTGCAGGTGTTTTCACTGTCTAGATCAATAAATTCAAGTAACCTTCAGTGCAATTTACTTTATCAAATCTTCTATGCAGGCATTTGTATTCATGAATTACCATGTGTGCTGTAAAGAGTAAAAATTATGTGTAAAATTCGGTCCTAAAGGATGTGGTTTATAGATGAGGTACTTATCTTTCACTATATTTGCCACCTAAGTCACTCAAATATATGCTCTAAAATAAAAATCATAAGTCTTTGAGGAAAAAAGTCATTTTCATCAAGCCATTTTCATATATTTAATATTAATCAACTGCTGTTTCTGAACTGATGCTTCTGTTCATGCCACAGAAGAATGAGTGGGGGTGGGTGGGTGCTCTGCACACAAGGTCAAATAAACTGCAGAATGCTCTGCTGCTTTTTGCAGCAGATGGGTAATGTTACATGGATTTTAATTACTGCAATTGCTCCTGACTTTGAGGAAATACTGACCCTTAATAATGACAAAATTGGCCATGTAATTATTTTTAAATTTTGTGGCACAGATGTGTTTGTTTAAAGATGCCATGCCTCTGCCCTTCTGGAAAAGGAGGAGAATTACTGAAGTTTAACTTTCTTGTTGTTCTCCTTTCATAGCAAGCCTTTATGCTGTATTGATATTTTTCAAGGGGAACTTGAAAGAGCCTGTTGTCATTGGGAGAGTAGTGGGTGCAGATTCACAAAGAGCTTTTAAAACACCTTTGCAGCTGACAATCTGCAGGAATAATTTTGTTGAGGAAAGCTCTGCTATGAGCAGGGGCTTATGGAGCTCCTTTGATGCTGAGCTCTCGCAGTTCCTTGGCAGCACAATATAGAATGTGCCAGCAGATGAATACTTGAATCGGATTTGTACCTGTGATTAGTTTCTGTGTATCCTTTGGCCACTTATTCACACTACTTTCTAGCAAGTATTGAAGGTTTCGTCTTAGTTTCTTTCAATAGATTTTTCCTCTCTCAATCCACTGTGAGGAGCCATGAAGGAATAGAGGGTGTTAATTGGGGTCTCCTATTTTTTCCCCTCTCCCTCCCACCCCGCCCCTGACATCTAGTTTTTGTTGTCCTTAATTGCCTGTCTCCTTGTATGTCCTGCAAGGGATTGGCTCTGTGGTGGGAGCTTTCTGGAATCCTTATTTCTTATGTGCCCTTCTGGTTGAAGAGGGTAGAGAGAAGTGGCTGAAGATGGATAAGGTGAACAAATGGAAGAAGTCTCCTGCAGAGAGAAACAGATGCATTTATGTGCAATTTTGTGGGTAGGAGAAGAATTACTGTTTTCCTCTGGCAGTGTGAAAGACTGGTTCAGATTAGACATTCCAAAGAGATCTCTGAGAAAAGGGAAAGTAAAGCCAGGAAACAGGTTTCTGGGAAAGGTGATGCTATCTGTCATTGGAAGTGTTTAAGAAGAGATGAGACAGATACCAGGGATGACGTAGATGTAGTTGCTCCTATCCTGGGAAAGGCAAATGGACTAGATGCTGCCCAGGGGCCCCTTTGAGATCCATTTTTTGTGATTCTTATGATCTTTTGTGAACTGAGGATCAGGATTAATTACACGTCTGATTAATTTGAGCTCAGCCCCCTACTAATTTAGCTGCACTGTCCCAGGGACCACATTCATTAGTGCTGCTGCCCAGCCCTGTGTGTCACACGCTCTCAGCTTCCTGAGCTCTCTCACAGCGCTGCAGCACAGCTCTGCCACAGCAGGGGAAGGCAGAGGCACTGGCTCACAGACATCAACATTGCAATGTCTAGCTGGTGTTTACTAGCCCAAAGATTGGCTCGGTGTGCAAATGGAAAAAAGCAGAGCTTGAGCAGCATTGTAATACAGTGCAGGATGGGCATGCTGAGCTGAGAGCCTTGGCCTGGCACATGCATCCCTCAGCAGCACAGCTTGATTGCTGGTATAAGGAGTAAAAGGAAGGTAGGATTGAGCTAGCAGAGAGCTGTAATTAAAATAGTTCCAAGTCCTAAGGAGGGGAGACAGTTGCCATGGGGAATGGAAAACGTATGAGGAGGGCAGCTCTGTGCCTGAAACATGGGAGAATGGAGTCACTGCCCAGCATGCTTGGAGATGGGTTGCCACAGGGAGCACCGAAACCATCCTGACATCAAAAGTTAGAAGAAAGCAATGTGAAAGCAAGCAGTCAATAAACAGAGACATATTTTTCCATACCAACCAAGCATAACGAGGCAGTGAATAGTAAAACTCACCTTAATTCAAAGGAATTGGCTACACAGTATAGTAAAAGCATTGTGTAGTAAAAGCACACCTTTGTTGGTGCCGGGCGCACGTAGGGGTTAGACTTCCATGTATGTGTCCAGCAAGAGACAATTTTCATGGGGGTTTGAACAAACAGCTTACAAAGTTTAATCTTAAAAGTGCCTTCATACACAGTCGGTGCACAGTACAGTTTGTGGTTTCCTTATCTAACTATGCATTTGGTTACCTATTTCTAAACTTACCATTGTGTAGTTATAATCACGCATATCTTTTAAGGCCAGTACCTGGCCACTCTTCTATGATTACTGTTTGTTACCTGCCAAAGCTCTTCTCTGGAGCTCATATCTTACCCTGTCAGCAGGGCAGGTCCCTATTTTGCAAGTGGTTACAAGTTCCTCTCTTGAGCTTATAAATTTACATTGATGGGAATGGGTTTCCACCTTTGAAACTTGGAACAGATCAGACAGTTGTTGCTGAGCAGTAAGCATAGCTAAATAAGAAATGGCATGTTTTCCTATTCCCTACCTCCTGCCAGCACCAGTGGCTGCGTGTCCACCCCTGTCATCAGTGTTAGGGAGCATAAATACCATTAAAACTAACTTTCTTGCTTGGTTTTTTTTTTTGGGGGGGAGAGGGGGAGGATGGCTTGCTGCCCCCTATCTGGTTCATGATGTGAAAGCTCGTGCTGGCCCAAGGGAGCATCAGGACCTGGGAGCAGCAGTTGTGGGACTGCTGAGCTTTAACTGATCACAGACCTCCACCCTGTTAGCACATCTTGTCTTTTGTTGGTTAGCCAGTCCCCCTTTGGGTCTGGAAGGAAATTTGGCATTTTGGACCTGACAGATGGCCTCTCAAAGAGATACAAGTAACTGGCAGATGCCTCTCCTAAATGATCAGTTAGGCTTTAAAACCAGATCTTGGCCTCTTGATGAGCTTGAAAAGGCCTGTGCAGCTTCTCCACGAAAAAGCTTGCCTTGAGGCACTGTCATGTAGAATCACTGCTGTTGGCTTCTTAAATTGCAGATAGAAATGACAACATTATAGGAAAGGTTGTAATTGGGGGTAAAAAATACAAATTGCCATTCAGTCCCAAATGCTCCATATCCACTCCCTCTTTCCCCCCCTTTTTTTTTTTGTTTTTCTTCTCCTGGGCAAATCTGGCAAGAGCAATTTGGGTTTGGTATCTTTATAACAGTACTTGTCGAGCCACGAGGTAATGGGTGATGTAGAGTGAGCAACAAGCCCTACTTCAGAGAGTGCAGACTCAAGTATTTGTTGTTCAGGCACTATTCGGTGCAGTGGGAACAATGAGGTGTGGGTCAGACTCTTCTCCCATGTAACAAGTGATAGGACAAGACGAAATGGCCTCAGGTTGCACCAGGGGAGGTTTAGATTGGATATTATGAAAAACTCCTTCAGTGAAAGGATTGTCAAGCATTGGAACAGGCTGCCCAGGGAAGTGGTTGAGTCACAAATAATGGAGGTAATTAAAAGACATGTGGGTGTTGCCCTCAGGGACATAGTTTAGTGGTGGACTTGGCTGTGCTTGGTGTGATGGTGATGAAGGTAGCCAGTTGTTTGGTCTTCTCTTCCATCCTCGACCCGACAAAACCCCCTCTCTTTTTCTGTCTCTAATGGACAATGTGGTTTGTCCTAAGATAAGAACACCATGTGGGTATTGCAGGAGGAACTGTCTTGCATAAGTAATGCGTTCCAGAGATGAGGGAGCTGTGATGATTGTGATTCACTTTGGTGCTCATCATCCTTTCTGCTGCACTTGAGTAACAGCTGAACTTTAAGATCTCAGAGATCTTTTCCAACCTAAACGACTCTCTGTTTCTATAAGCGGGAGTGGGACTTGCCTTTGGACTGTGGGTGAGCATGGTTTTGTCCACTGGTGCCTGGTGAAATCTGAAAGCCATTCTAGGCCTGAACAGACTGTGAAGAGTGCTGTGTTTGCAGGATGATGTTATCAGCCTACTCCAAGGCATGGATGTGTCATCATCTTTCTTTTATCAAGCATGGAATTTAGAAATAAATCCTCTCACTTCTTAGAGATGTTTAATGTCACTAGAGCTGCAGGAGACAGATGAGTAGCAGACTTCTAAATTTAAACAAAATGACATCCACAATGTCCTCCTCATGGCAAAACTTTTCCCACCCACTTGATATTTTGCTATTTGCAGTGATTGATCATATGTTCATTTGTGATGTCACTCTGTAGTTATGGAGAAGGGCAATATAAACTGAACTGTGCTGTAACCTTGGAGTCTGAATTTTCTCTCACACTGTTTTAATAAAGTTTAGTTTGGTGAAGTTTCTCTTCCTTTGAAGGAATTAAGAATATTACAGCAGTGTTTGTTACAGAGTGCTAGTATTAATTATAACTAATTGTAATTAATACATTAACATGATTTATCTATAATTAATGCACTAATTTGAATGCATTAATTGCTATAAATGCAGTCAAATCAAACCATTATTTTTTAGATAATATGCATCATTAGACAGCTGTGGTTCATATTGGCTTATAAAGATGTTATTATAATATTATGCGACCATGATACTCAACAGAAAAATTTAATACCTAAACTACCAGGACGTTTCTTAGTTCGATCTTTTTATATATACTTGTATGTGAAAGTCAATAAAATAGCTACTTTGTAGGGATTTATATGCAGCAGGATTTACAGCGTTAAATATTATGTGTTTCAAACTCTGTGATAAGTACATAAATGGGCCATTTAATTGCCCTTGATAGAACTTCACCCTATTCTTTAGATTTAGCTATTCCAATTAGATACGTTGAGCATTTCAGATGATTAAATTATTCGATGTATTGTTTAAGATCCATTACTGGTGAAGGAACTTGAAACATACATTATTATGATCTGGCTTCTCTTCAGTATGCTATAGCCAACAAATATATGGCTTTTTTTCATCCTCATCTTTGATAGTGCTTTCAGTCTGTAAGTAAATCCATGGAAGGGAAAGGTTAAAGGTTCCTATGTTATGCTACAGATATATTTTCAAAAATATCTTGTGCACAGTAGTATGTCTGCTTTTTTTCATTTTCCTGGTTTTGAGACAATGAGTGATATATCTAAAGCTAAGAAATGTCAGTTGTATATAATTTCAGAAGTTAGTGGTTTCTGATTTTGGATAATAGGAGCTGAATTGTATTTGTGTTCTTATGTCAATACAACTGCTTAGAGCAGATACAGTATAATGAACTCTAGTAAAGCCACCTGAATGAAACCGTTTGAAGTGTGAGATCAGATAAATTCAGGTTAAAAAGGAGGATGCAACTTCTAACAGCGACGAAAAAGAATCTTTGAAATAATTTATTTTGGTATATAGAGATATCTGTGTATTGTAAGGGAAGCAAAAGTAGTTCTCTAAGAGCTACTTCAGCCCTGCTTAGCTGGGCATCTACATGTATGCATCAGGAGGACTGGGTTGCAAACTCTACAAAAGGGTCAGACCAGGTCACAGTAGGTCATCCACAAAATCCCTTTATGTTTTTAAATATATCTGGAAGCATGGAAAATGTCATTCTTTTAGTTCAAGTTCAGTATTTCTCTATATGAGGGAGGGAAACTTTAAGGCTAGTCTAGAGGACTCTAGGGACTTACTACACTTGACAGCAAATAAAGGTTTTTTGCTTTTCTATTGCTGTTGGAATTAAGGGTGAGAGATCAATAGCCAATAAATATAGAATACTAATTAATGAAGGGAACTGGGTAACTTGGAACCAATGAACATTAATGTCTTTGTTTGCTAAAACGTATAAATACGTGAAAAGTCTTGAAAGGATATATGTAGCTGGAATGATTTGCTTCATATCTCTGGCGAGAATAAGGTACTGTCTGGCTCACTAACACCTAAAAGGTAGTGTTGGAGGGTTTCATTTCTTCCTGATGATTTTTGGTGACATTGTCACTTTCATCCTCTCTTCTCTCAACCCCTGTTAAATTGTATTTTCTATGATATCACTATTACTATACTTCATAAAAAATTCATCTTTTATTTTCCTCTGCAGAATAAAGTAAACATGGCATGCAGATTTACAGTGAGACTTGTCAACAAACACATGAGATCATGGATATTAAGCTGAGCATAAACTTTCTATTATATTCAATTCACTGCTAGTGCAATAAAATTGTCATCAGATCAAATGGGGATTTTATACCGCATCAGCTATAATACAATGCCATTAATTTGGAAGTACACAATTTTACTGTTGTTCTCATAACTCTTGTGAGTTATGAAAATTAAAAACTTACACACACCATCATGCTATGGCTTGCATAGTCTAATAAATAAGAAGGGGTATAGTCTGGGTAGTTTAGGGTTTATAATTGATTGATGATTATAAGGCTGTTTTTCAGTGTGAAAACCAGTATGTTTTGGTGTAATAAGGACTTGAGATCTCTTAGTGAAAATTTGATTGCACAGAATGTATGGAAAAAACCTAAACACTGGTTCTCCAATTTTGTTTGGGATTTTTATTTTGTTAGTAAACACTAGTAGAAAAAAAAGCAAAAATTAAAAAACAGTCCTTTAAATATTCCACCATAGGCGGAACCAAAATAATTAATGGAACTGTATCCACTTTCAGAAGAAGACTTCAAAACACTGCCACTTTCCAAGAAGTTCAGTTTATTTGTTCACAGTTCAGGAAACCAAAAGCCACTGCTCACCTTGGAGATGAGAGTATCCAGCTTCGAGTCTCTCTTCCTTGCCCAGTTTGCTTTCACTAGGTGTATTGATAGGACAGAAGACCATAACAAGTGGCTTTCTAGGGCAGCTCTGGGAAGGGGTGTTCTGACATGAAAATTACCCTGAGGGCATTTTTTTCATAGTTCTTTCTCATAGTTTTCAATATAAGCAATTTGCATTATTTAAAGTGCCTTCTTGCTTGCAATTATTTGAACACACAATGTATTACAGTGTATCCACACACAGTTATTACAATGTGCTCTGCATGCAGCATATAAAATCCAGCATTTTAAAAGTCTGTGCTGAATCAAAAAAAAATAATATATTCATATATATTGCATGTAATTTGCTAAGAAGTACAAACTTTTTATATTCTGCTAGTGCTCAGAGACCTGTCAGGATTGAAGTGATGGTTGGTACTATACAGACATGGTCCTTGCTGCTGCAAAACCTAGAGATGTCTTTCACTTTTCATATATGGTAATTTTGAAAATATATCCAAGTACTAGTAGATAGGTGACCTGAACAGACTTCGTCTCAACTGAGCCTTCTGTTTTTCATTTCTCTTGGTCTGTTCCATTATGTGTATGTTCATTAGACATGCTATGTGACTGACATCTTTCACAATTAGCGCTCACATATAATGAGATGCAATGCTGACAAGGACTCTGTTGTTTTCTATAGCTTCACTGAAAGGCCTTTTCCTTCTTCTTTGGCACTGATCCATTAAAACCGTTGCACCATGTTCAGCTCATGGCTAGGATTGAAAATAATTTTCAGCCATTAAAACGTTGCTCGTGTATCATCAGCTCCACCTCTTGGATTAATTTGGTTTTTACAGATCCACTAAGTTCACAGGGGAATTTGCTCTAGGAATGTAAAAAGTGCTGACAAACTGGTTTTGCCTTGTGGTTTTAAATCCTCTCATATTCTTTTCATAGAAATTCAAGTCACCTCAGAACAGGCCAAATAAAAAGTTTGCCTCTTACTGTATCAGCACAGCAAGCTCTCACCTGTATGACTGCAGATGTTCTGCTAAAGAACTGCATGTTTTAAATAGTTCAAAATAACAATAGAGTTGTGAGAAGATAATGTATTTAATCAGAGTATTTGATGGAAAAAATATATCCTTCTTCCTGATAACAGATAATAAATTAAACATTAATTTCTTTTCAATATGTTCAGGACTAGTTCACTTCCAGAAAATCCATAGAGGCCTTAGGTAAAGGAAATCAGAATAGCCCTCCAGCATGTCCCATGGCTACTCACTTGTAAAACTCAATAATGCCAGGCTTTTGCTGTGTAACTTGGAATCACTGCCCATTGTGGGAAGCAGTGAGAACGCTAGAGTACTTTGCAGCATAATGCAGATGTTTGCAAATAAGAGGACGGATCAGGAGCATGGGGAATAACTCCAAGGTGTTTGCAGTGACAAAAACCCACACATTTTACATTACTTATGAAAAGGTGATATCATATTCTTTTATGTGCTGTGTTTGTTTTGCCCCTGTGGAGAGCAGTGGGATTGCTTCCAGCAAAGGCCTTGGCCCTGGCCATGGGAATTGTGGCAGGCAGAGCTTGGGCAGGCAAATAAATGCTCCACCTGGCAAACCTTCCTTTTTCCTACTGTTTCTTTCTTGATGAAATGGCTTAAGTAATGACAAATAGAGGTTGCACTGCAGAGATAGTTTCTCTCCGTGTAAGAATAGGAAAAGAACTGCAAATGGTTCTTTTTATACCTCCAAGATTATGTAGGAAGCAGCAGTTACAAGTGGTAAAGAAACATGGTTGCTGTCTTAAGGAAATGGTGGTGCACTCCAGCAAGGTCATAGCTCATGTTTTCTGTTGCTGTTTGTAATAACAGAAGAGACAAAGGAGTATTTGGAGCTTACAGAGTTAATTTTCAAGGCTTTTTCAGAGTAGTATGCCTTGTACTCTACCATGGAAGTACTCTATCAGGATTCTGTAAAAATTCTTTGTTCACATCCTCCATTTCTGGCCATGTTTTTTATTCCTCTCTTTTAGAATCATAGAGTGGTTTGAGTTGAAAAGGACCTTAAAGATCATCCAGTTCCAACCTCCTGCCATGGACAGGGACACCTTCCACTGGACCAGGTTGCTCAAAGCCGCATCCAGCCTGGCCTTTTGGAGAGGCCTTCCTTTGACTCAGCAGTGTCAATGGCAGAGGCAGTTTGGATCGTGTGCAGATCTGTCCTGGCTGGTGGTGGTGAACTCACCCCTCAGTGAGATGCTGGGAATGGCTTGCTGAGCAGAGCCCCTCTGGGCTCCTGTCAGGAGGCTTCTTCTCCCAGAGCTCCTGTCAGCATTGGAGAGATGTCAGCCAGTTCATTCCCTGGGCTGATCATCCTCCAAACACCAGGAGAGTTGCAGGGGAGCTTAATTATACTTGCTGTGGTGGAGTCATGCATTTGTGTTGTCCACATACTGCCTCGGACTTGCACACATACCCACACCTAGCAAGAGTAAGGACTGCCACAGCTGGGAACGTACTGGTAGAAACTGGATGTATAAAGGCAGCCTGAGGGTATAAAATGCCTTCACCTTATGAAATCATCTGTGGTACCCCTCTTACAGTTCACTTGGAGGTTTATTAGGCAGTGATGGATACAAATACACAGTTATAGTGTTCTGTGACTCTTTTGCCAGTGGGGATCTTTTCAGTTGCCTTCAGTTAAGAAATTAGGTAGTTTCTTTATTTCTTTTTAATTAGCTGCCAGAAAGAGGGTGATGGTTTTTAGTTTTCTCTCACAGAAAGGCTTACTTTTTAAAAGCACTGTTGTTAAGTCTTGCATCAACATTTTTTCTTATGCTTTGCAAAGTTCTTCTCCAGGGGTTTGTAATTATTTATTTAATCTAGATGCTAAGCAAAGTTCTGGTTATCCTCCATTCAGAATGTGGAATTTTATCCTTCGTGTACCAGAGGGTGAGTTGTGCAGATCAATCGATTTAGAGCTCCCTGACTACAGTTTCTGTTGGAATGACTTCTTAAACATTTGACCTTTTTTTCCCAGGTAGCTATCAGGCCAGTGGTTCCCCTTCCTCCACACTGGAATCTTTTACAGGAACTCATTACTGCTTCCCAGGTGTGCTTTTTCTGACATCCCAGCAGCGAGGGAGCTCTTCCCCATCAATAAGGTCTCTCCACCAGCTGCTGTGGCCATGCTGAGGATCCCCCTGCAGGCAGGGAGATGTGACTTAAAACACCTGTTCCTATTAATCAGACAAATGCAGGCTTCTCTTCAAAGCAGGGCGGGAGGCTGTTCCTGCCAACCGACCATATCAGTCACTGTTCTCTTCCAGCTGTGTGTTAACTCCATCTTCCTGTAGTTACATCATGGTTATGCCAGCAGAGCCTGTCCAGCATGACCCAACCCTTGTGTCAAACTCAGTAAGAGCTGGAATCTGATGGAAGGAATTTTTGGTGAAACGGATCCCTTACTCCCCTCACTCATAAAGCTGTATGGGCTAATGGGAGAAATAAAATGGTGACCTTGTGAGTTCTGGGAGTGCTGGGTGTAATCCTGCTCAGCATAGCCATGTGTCTGTCACGTTTTTGACAAGTGCTTTCCAGCTGTGTGCCTGTCAAGTGCCTGCAGATACAAATGTGTGAATGCACCTTGCTCCACAGCAGATGTCTTTACAGAATGGATGGCAGCACTCGCTGCTTTTCTGTATGAACGTAGAAAGCATCCTCGGGTGGAAAACAGGTGGTAATTTTATTTAAATCCCTCTGTATTGTAGAGCAACGAACCTAATGAGATTCTAAAGCTTTGCCAGGAGGTCCACTTCAATAAGCATCTAGTCTTGAAACTGTTTTACTCAGGCTTCTTTATCAGATGTTCTTGTTTCTGCATTGCCACCACCCACCTGAAATGATTGCTTGGCCTCAGATTAATAGGTGA
Organism: Anabacerthia variegaticeps; assembly: GCA_035583185.1. NCBI lineage: Eukaryota > Metazoa > Chordata > Aves > Passeriformes > Furnariidae > Anabacerthia > Anabacerthia variegaticeps. The sequence goes on along the minus strand of JAWWEW010000041.1, from coordinate 61,480,951 downwards.
TGCCACTTTGATATGCATTTCTATTTGAGGATTAGTCTTTTCTTTGGTCTTTTCTAGAGGCAGTGTTCATCATTAAAGTGTTTGTGCATGAATGGTGATGTACTTGTGTTTTCTCTCATCAGAATAATGAAATGGTGGAACTGCAGAGGATACGAATGAAAGATGAAATTCGAGAGTACAAGTTTCGAGAGGCGAGACTCCTGCAGGACTACACGGAGCTTGAAGAAGAAAACATCACTTTACAGAAACTGGTGTCCACACTGAAACAGAATCAAGTAAGCATCAAAAGATTCAAGGCACTATACTGTAAAATGACACCATTTTCTCAAATTTCTATAATGTGATCCTGTAGAGCACGTTGACAGAAGTTTCTTTGTATGGGTTTTTTCAGTTGGGTTCTTGCCAATCACTTACTCTAAGACAGAGTTACTGGCCTTTTTTGAAATACGGGGAGGCCCTTACCTCAGTTTTGAAAAATTCTGGTGGAATGTTTCTTTGCAGAACTATGTAATCGCATATGTATCTATGTATCTTTAAAATAGATAAATTGCATCTTTTTGCTTCTTGCTTTTCCTGTCCTCCTTCCCTGCACACTGAACTCCAGTGCCCAGCGGCAAAGTTCAGTCCTCCGTTTCCTCTTGGTTGGTTTCCTGCACATTGTTTCCTCTTCTGAACTGTAGAAGAGTGAAAATAATCCTCTTCTCATTCTCCTTTTATTTTCTTTTTTTCCGTGCTCCTTGGGTTTCCTATACTGGCATTGCTCTCTTGTCAGCCATGCTAACCCCCAAGAGTAGCAAGCTTCAAAGATAGGCAAAGGGATGTCAGGTGTTCCTAGTTTGTCTTTTGTTTTCATCATTTGCAGCTACCAAACCAACACACTGTAGTTCTCACTGCAGTGCAGTTATGAAACCACCACAAGCAACAGCCCCACTGCATATCCACACATAAGAAGCTGTGGGGTCTGTTCTCCCCCTTACATAAGCACAGCTGTGTGTACTGTGGAGGAAGCAATCAAGAACACAGCAGTCCTTTAAACTGAACAAAAGAGATTTAGTCTCATGTCAGAAGAGTTAACTTTCTGTCATCAATGTTTAATTATCCAAGTTGGATGCTGTAACACTTTTGTGGTTTAGACGCTGTCCAGACCATCATAACATTGCCTTTCATAGCACCATTACCCTACCTGCTCCCAGTGGGTCACTGCACTGCAGCCCCTGGCTTATGTCCTAACCTGCTGCCTGGTGCAGCCAGGGCTTTTATGGAAGAGCCAGCCACGTCACAGTTTCTAGTGGCAGCCTGGGAACAAAGCTGCCTTATTCCTGCAGGAATGAGCAGTGCCATTTCAGCTCTCTTTTACTGCTGCTTTACTGCTCCAGCACAAATGCAAGTGAAACATTTAAAACAATGGTGCTGTGCCGCAGGGAATACACAGGTAATAGAAAACGGGCACATAATTTCCTTATTTATGAAGATGCCTAGACTTTCACACTCCTGTAGCTGAATTTATAGCACATCATCTTTGTGTCAGAGTTATTTACCTAGCCAGCAAATTCCCCCTTTGAGGCATGGGGTTTTTTCCACACCAGCCTCATAGGAGACTTTTTCACATTATCAGGAAACAAAAGACTCCTTTATGGACTGTTCTAGTTTCCCCCACAATAAAATCTGTTTGCAAGTGTTTATATTTGTCATAATATTTCATTCTTACTGAAACTGAATGCCAACAGTCTGTGGAGAGAAAAAGCATTGCAACATTTTGGATGGCTTTAAAAATCAGTCATTTTGCATCACATATCCCTGCAGTTGTGATTCCTAAAATAACTTTGATCTACAAGACAAAATTTTAAGAGCATTTCATAGTTCAATGCTTAATTTACAAAACCATATGTTATAAGTCTTGGTGCTAAAATGTTATTATCTATGTTGGGGGATTTTTGTACCTTTTTTAAGCAAGAGTCTATGAGAAGGTAACCGTATAGATAAACTGGATTTCTGGTTTGTATATGGATTTAAAATTGAAAAGGTGTTGGTTGTTTTGTTGGGTTTGGCTTTTTTTTCATGTTCTTAAGTTATAAATATAGCTACTAAATTGTAACTTTTCAGATGTACCTGTCCCCCCAGTCAGAAAAGATACCAGGTTGCTAAACAGAGATTTGAAACTCTTACTGATTTTCCTTTTGTCTTTAATAACCCCCAGTACGACTTCGAAATTTTCTTTGTTGTTTATGTTTCCATTTTCTGGGTTTGAAGATTAGTGCTTTGGGGTTTGAGTTTGTCTTTCCAAAGGTTTGGGAACACAAAACCTTTCAGTTTTTTTCAGTTTTCAGTCATTCCAGTAAGAATGGTGGATATTTTTGTTTTTCCAGAACCTTATTTTAGTTTGTTTAAATATATAGGTATGTCAAATAAAATAATATTCTAGGCAATGTCTTAAGATTGTAGATAGTAATGCATACTGCTGCATTTGAACTATAAAAGCCTCAATTGTAAAAAGGTTTTTTAATGCAAGCATGAAAATTCAGCATTTCTTTTTTCCTTGCCTCAAGCTATATCAGGAATGTTGATCAAGCATGGGCATGGACATGGACCTTTACAAACAAAAGCCTTCCTTTTCATTGCTGTGGGATTTTCCAACAGGGAAAAAGAAGATGAGGAAGGAAATCAAAGGGAAAGCATTCTGCAATGGGGATCCGCTGCACTGTCTATATAGTGCTCATCAGCTGGTTTCAAGCTAGGCTGGGTTTTTCCAGGCTTTGTTTCTTTTGAGGCGAAATAGAGAGGGAGCATAAACGTGGGAAGTGCTTTAAAGAAGAGAGAAGAAGCTGTTGTTTTCCTCAGCCGACAGTGCCCATAAATACCTTGTTAAAATAACTTGTCTCACTGTGGGGCAGGAAGCCTGCCCTTTGAGAGGAAGAAAGACAAGCCAGTCCCTCCAGTGCTGGCAAGGCTGCACCAGCTCACTGGGACACACTTCAGGCAGTGTGGATGAAGCAACAGATTGCCACGTGCTCCAGAATGGCATCCATATACAAGGGTCAATCACTGTGGGGCCTGAGTGAGCTGTTTACTCTATTTTTCTGGTAGTTTAAACATCTCTAAGAATTTTGAAGCATCTGAGAGTTTTAACTGATTGTACGAACAGTTTGCTGTTTAATTTTTAAAATCTAATGCTTCTGGAATAATGGAGAGTCTTGTAAAATGCAGAGAAGAGAGTTGAGGCTCTTCTACTAGTTTTGTGCTTTCCATCCATATTTTTGGAAACTACTAAGACACCAAGATACTTGAGAGTGTCTGTGCCTGAGTGACTTTACGTCTAGTAAGAACTTAGATATGGAGTCATCTTCAGAATACTTGCAAATCATAAATCAGGCTGTATTAACCTGAGATCTATACACACCATGATATATTAACATTGCTTAGGGCAGTTCATGGTAAATTTGTGACTACCAGGACATCTGTTACTAAACAGCCTTCTTTCCACGTAATTCATTGTTTATCATAAGTTACTCAGAAAGAGGTGTTATATTTCTTGATTCTCATGCTGAAAAAGTGAGCACTGGAGTATTTAACAGAGTGAGACTCACTTGTGTTTTTCTGTTCAGGCAGTTCTTTGCAGCTGCAGGCAATGTCTGGTATTTCAAACTGTAGTTTGAAATATTTCAGTAGGGCTGATAAATGGCAGGTTTTCTTGACTCAAGTTTTAGTATTATAAATGTTCTTTGTCTTGTCTAATTCAGGTTGAATATGAAGGCTTAAAGCATGAGATTAAACGATTTGAGGAGGAGACAGTGTTGCTTAATAGCCAGCTAGAAGATGCCATCCGGCTGAAGGAGATTGCTGAGCATCAGCTGGAGGAAGCTCTGGAAACCTTAAAAAATGAAAGAGAGCAAAAGAACAATCTGAGGAAGGAACTATCCCAATATATCAACCTCAATGATAGTATGTATAATAACCATATTAATATATCAGTAGATGGATTGAAGTTTTCAGAGGATGGGGGAGAGCCCAACAATGACGACAAAATGAACGGACACATCCATGGGCCTCTCATGAAACTGAACGGTGACTACCGAACTCCCACGAGTAGGAAAGGAGAATCTCTGCACCCCGTCTCTGACCTCTTCAGTGAGCTCAACATATCGGAAATACAGAAACTGAAGCAGCAACTCATGCAGGTAAGAGCTGAATTTAATGTCCTGAAGTGTTTAGACACATATCCTATGAACCCTAGTGCCAGTTTTGGAGTGATTAATCCCAGTGATGTTCTTGAGCACATGTCCTTTTTTCAGACTTCTGCTTTGGTATACATTTTTCTCCATATCCAGGTTTTGCTAGAAATATCCCTAGTAAACAGAGTTATCTGTCTGCAAAAACCTCACTGTGATCTGAGTAGATATTTAGTGCAAACAGGAGAAAGGGACACAGTTGCTGGGGTTGCAGAAGGTTAGATTCTTCTTTTTCCTGCTTTGATAATGGCAGATGTCCCTGAAATTGCAAGTGGAATAAAGTATTCTCCAAATAGACGAAAGCCATCTGAAAAAACCCCACTGAAATGCAGGCAGACTTGATTATGCTCCCTTGCCAGTCAGAGGGAGTTTCTGCCATTAAATTCGGCTTGAACAAGATTTGGCATCCTGTCAGGAGAGAACAAAAGGAGAGGAGCGCTCCTCTTAACAGCCGTGCTCTCGGAGAGCATGTGGCGTGTGAGATGTCACAGAGCGCCCTTGTCCGCGCTGGCAGCCCCGGCGGATGCTCAGGCTGCAGGGGGTGCCTTGGGGACCGTACAGCGAGCGCTTGTGCTCTGTTCATCCAAGCCCAGCCCAGGCACAACCAGAATAGGAGCCTGGGATGCAAGCCAGATAAAAACTCAAGCTGCCAGCCCCGATGTTGACATCATCTCAGAAGGGGTACAGTGCCACACAGAGAAAGGGTCCTGCTGCCTGAGCTGTTGAGCATCTTGTCTGCCACAAGAGCTTGAAAGGTTTTGGCACCGCCAAGGAAACATCCAGCATTTTGCAGCTTCAGGCTTCTAAAAAGTGCTTCTTTTAAAGAGAGTAATTGTGAACCCCTGAGTGCTTAAAATGAAAAAGGTGATTTGGAAGTAAAGCAGAGCAAACAGAGTTTTCAGTGGGTGCAGGAGAACAATAAATCCCTATGTCATCTGTCCTATTTGCTGAAGAGTTAATTGTTTTATTTACTTCATTGCCAAACTCACTGTGGGAAGTTTTGATCTGAGCTGTGACATGGTGAACACTGATGACATCTAGTGCTTTGCACAAATAATTCTGATGCAAAACATACATAATTTAAGGAGGAAAACTTGAAATTTTTAATTTTATGTAAGTGAAAGGTTCTGTCAAACTTTTCCAGTACTAAAATGTACAGTGTGTATATTTTGTATATGTATGCATATATACAAATATGCATGTGTAAGTACATATAAGTGTATATCTATAACGTATGTACATATGCATTATATGCAGCTTCTAATTCGATCTAGAAATACAGTGTTAAAAATTTTCAAAACACAGTTTCAAAGGAAATAATTTTCTTATTTTTTTTAAATATGAACATTCTTTGAAATGTTCCTGTTTTAAAATACAGTGTAAGCATTTTAAACCATAATTTACAATGATGTTTATGCAATATAAATTTGGAGTGAAAGCTACTTAGAAATGAAAACAGAGAAAGAATTGTTTTGGTTATGCTTTGTCTTGATTGTATTAAATTAAATATTGAGCTTGATCAGTCAGCAAACTTCTACTTGAAAGATACCATAATTGGTGTTATCTTCTCTGACTTAAAAGCTCATTTATTTTATGTCTCTCAAACAAAGAGGCAGCCTTCTGACAGTCACTAGCTACAAATTTAGGACCCTGGAAAAGAAATACAGCCATTTTTTTTCCATAACATTTTTTGGTGCTGGGCCTCAGTACCACCATGCCAATAGTCACCACCGTTGTTTGGCATTGTTAAAATGTTTATTGTTTAAAAAGAAAGATTAGACTGAGGTGAAAATATGATTTCTTTGGATACTGGAAAGACTCACTGCAAACTGCTGATGCTTACTGTATAAAGATGATCCTCTTCACTGTTGAGTTGCATCAGCTCACCTTGGGTCATACAAATTAAATGTGAAAAATTCCTCCAAAAGTTTTCCTTGTGGTAGATGAGAGACTTAATTAGGTTCAAGCTGACAAAAATTGTATTTTTTTTTCCTCCTCTACATGTCTTTGCCATGTGGTGTTCATTCAGCCATATCTCAGTATTTGCTACATGTTCCTTTTGTTTTCTCTGAAGAGACTACACTATGACAGAGTTCCTGAAGGAACTGACCCTTTCTTGGGAAGTATTTTTAAGTCTATAGGACAGAAAGTTCCCTTTTTTGAGAGAAATAACCTTCAGATTTGCCATTTTTTAAGTGTGTGTGTCAAATTTTTTTAACTCCCCAGTCTCATAAAGAAGCCTTCACTAAAACGCTTAGTATGACAGATACAATTCCTTCTGTAGATTTAGGTTGCTGCTGCTTCATGAGCTGTGCTGGTTAAAAGAGAGATTTAAGTGTAACTATTCCCTTCCTGTATTTTATATCCTCTTTGTAACAAAGATCTTGCTGAAAATTCTCATATTTTAAGATTTTCTCAGAAAAGGTCAAGGCTTTCTGCTCTCCCGTCATGTTTGTTGTCCAGTGCCTAGGACTGCTCTCTTCTTTCTTTGGTCATGCTTTCCCTATTCCTGAGGCCAGCGTCATATTTTGGAAAACTTATATTAAGTTCTGTTAAGAAAGGAAATAAAGAAAACCAAATTCATTCAACAAACAAAAACAAAACAAAAAAAATAAAACAAAAAAAAACAACCAAACATGGGGGGATAAATAGCAATGGTAAAATTGTTTCCATAATTGCAAACTATAGAGAAAATTGGGAAGGAAATCTCCTCAAACTGAAATCTTTGCAAGAAAGTATACATTGCAAAATAGGTGCGGACACTTTTGAATTGTGTTTATTTTCATTTTAAGATGATAAAAATCCTTACTGCAGCTACCAATTTCAATGCCAAAAAAACCCTCCCACCAACTGGACTGAAAAATAACTGCAATTCCTATAAGTTTGCTGTGGTGGAAATAGGACTATAGCATTGTCTAGAGCAAGAAATACCATTACCATACGTGGGAACACCAGAGTCATTAATATGCAAAAGGTGTGCTCAGGACTGAGCTGGAGCTTTGAGGTTTTTTCCCTTAAAAGTGGGAGCATGCATTTAAAATTTTAAATAGGAGTGGGTTAACTTCTATTACTGGGCCAGAATCAATAAAATTTAGTAGATCTATGTATTTCCTTTTGCCTAATGTCCAGGTTGATATATGGGTTTTAAAAGCCACATGTTTTCTCTGGGAAGAATCCTTTCTGTTTGAAAGTAGTATGTTTCCAGAACACATTTATGTTCAGTGGAGAAATTATCATCAGGATCCAAATTAGCTCAGTTACAGTTTTTCTTCATGATAGAGTATGATGGCTGAGCTTGTTAGTCCTGCAGGATCAATTCTCTCTGATTAATTTAAGCAGGCACTGAAGCTCTGTGCTGCTTTAACACCCAGTGATTACCTCAAAAGAAAGGCTCCTTGGCTCTGTAAGCTCTGTATTTATTTTTATACTGGTGAATTTTACGCAGTGTATTACCTACTTTGGCATGAACATACCCACAGTGGATCCATACACTTTATTAAGGCAACTGCCTTTGGTGTGTAAACATGTGGTTCTTTATTATCCGTACAATTTCTCGCTATAAAATGAGATGATCCTTTAAATTAGCCAAAAGACTCTTTTTTTTTGGTGCATATTCATAGCTCACCTTAGCAGCTTGCAGGAGTAAATACCTACATTGTCTGATGAGGGTAATGTAAGTAACACTGTTAGCCTACAGGGAGATCAGGTGGGGAAAAAAACCAACCAAAACAAAACAGGAAAATCAGTGAAGAGATTTCTGCTGAGTTGATCTCTGAGGCTTCCCAGGACAGATCCAACCAAAGAGGTCTGTAGGAAGTGGTCACCTATAAGAAGATGCACTTGGCAAAAGGGAAGTTTTCCCTATTTTGGAGTTTCTCAACAAGAGTGGACTGACATGGGGGATGAGCAACAAGGAGGGTGGGAGGCACACTGGGACAGTGACAGGGGAACAACAAATGGAGAAGGATACAAAAATACTTGTGGTTCTTGGGTGTCTTCTTCTGAACAGACTAGGCAGTGCCAAAAGTGGAACACCTTATATCTAAGGAGATAGACTCTTCCTGATACATAAAATATTAATGAGGTTTGGCCCTTGTTTTTTAATTCTTAAGTCATCAGTCCCCTGTTCACAAAAAAACTAGGCTGATTTTTTTTAGATATTTTTAACATGGCTTCTATTTTTATTCCTACAGTTTCTGTCTGCAATTGATTGCAGATTCTATTGGAGGCCATGTTTTGAAAGCCTGTCTGTAAAACCAGGAGATCACCATATGCTTTAATGTCTTGGTATGTCTGAGCAGCAGCAGCCACTTCTCAAAAGCCTAGTTATGAGAAAAGAGGAGTCTGAGTCACAGTTTGGACCATTTTTTTGGATGGCATTAATACCCTCTCAGTTTCTAAAAGGCTTTTTTTCCTCTTTACTAAGATTCACGGTGGCTACTTTGACTCTCTTCCACATACTACTGGTAAGAAGGAGAAGTTTGGGGTTTTTTTAAAAAGGTTTTTTCAGAAGTAAAAGCTTTGAATTCTCAGTAATTCCACCGCTCATAAAGGGAATCTGGAGAATGCCATTTTCACTCCATGTGTAAATGCAGAGCTGAGATACTGCAGCCAGAGGAGAGAAAGAACAGTAAACCTGGTAGGCTCAGGGTGCTATCCCAAAAGCCATGAAAGCAGGATTCTATCTCCATATGCCTTCCTCTGCTTCCCAATTCACAACTCAGAATAGGATAAAGGCACAGGAAAAAAGTTGGAGCATTACACTTAAAACCTGAGAGTCTTTCAGGGGTGTTTCCTGAATAGCAGATCAAACTTGTAAATTTGTCTTGTTCACTTTCTTTAGGATGCTCTGCATTAAAACTCCTAGAGGTATCCTCCATGACCTTTCTGTTGTTCAGCATCCACATCTCTCTGTGGATATTCAGAAAGGAACTTACTGGGTCAGAACCAGTGGGTTGTTAGTTATGCCACAAGTCTTGCTTTTCCTAGTTTGACCTTAAACAGGTGGATTTCACTTACAGTTTAGTGGCTGGGGATGGGGAGTCTTGGGAGTTGCACGTGCGCAGCCTTCTGATCTGTGTTCCATTTCCGCAAGTAGGTTGTTTAATCTGTGGAAATGTACACAGCTATTTGTTTACTGTATTTGCCATAATGAAAGTTTGCAGCTGTTCAAAGATATAAATGAATATTGTGAAAGATTGGTAGAACTATTATTGGGAAATGGAAATTCAGACTCCATTGAGAAATGTGTATGTACCAGTGGAATGGTGTTTGCAGTTGACAGTGATGCAGTTCCTGCGTTCAGGGAACATACATCCTAATAAATCACTCAGTGCTTAGTAATCCTTCAGCGGGCAACATGTAAAATTGTGACTTAGTGATATTGCAAATTGTAACAGAGGATGGGACTTCCCAAACCTCAGAATGTTACACGGATCTATCACTTAATTTTATGGGTTAGGTATATATGGCTAAATCGCCTGGAAAGCACTCAAGTTGTGTACACCTTGTGGGAATGGAAGATATTAATGTGATTTCAGAGGTCAGTGTTCAGCATGGGTAGGACAAGATCCTGGGTTTCTTACTTTGACTCTGTTACAGGTGGAGCGAGAGAAGGCCATTCTCCTGGCCAACCTTCAGGAGTCTCAGACGCAGCTGGAGCACACCAAGGGAGCCCTGACAGAGCAACACGAGCGGGTTCACAGGCTCACGGAGCATGTCAATGCCATGAGGGGACTGCAGAGCAACAAGGAGCTGAAAGCTGAGCTCGACTGTGAGAAGGGCCGAGACCCTGGCGAGGAAGCACACGACTATGAAGTGGACATCAATGGCTTGGAGATCCTAGAATGTAAATACAAAGTAGCTGTTACTGAGGTGATAGACCTTAAAGCAGAAATCAAAGCCTTAAAGGAGAAATATAATAAGTATGTGGAAAACTACACTGAAGAGAAGGCCAAGTATGAGAGCAGAATCCAGACGTATGATGAGCAGGTGACAAGCCTGGAGAAGTCGACCAAGGAAAGCCAGGAAAAAATGGTCCACATGGAAAAAGAGTTACAAAGGATGACAAGCATAGCAAATGAAAACCATAATACCCTCAACACTGCCCAGGATGAGTTGGTGACATTTAGTGAGGAGCTGGCTCAGCTCTACCATCATGTCTGCCTGTGCAACAATGAGACACCGAACAGGGTCATGTTGGACTATTACAGGCAAAGCAGAGTCACCCGCAGCGGGAGCCTGAAAGGACCAGACGACCCTCGAGGTCTCCTTTCCCCACGACTTGCCAGACGGGGGGTGGCATCACCCGTGGAAGCCAGGACCCCGACCGAGCAGGTGACTAAAGAGACCACAGAGCCCGGCAAGGACCAGAGCCCAACAAAAACACCTAGCATTTCTCCTGTCATCACAGCCCCTCCTTCCTCCCCCGTCTCTGACACCAGTGACATCCGCAAAGAGCCTATGAACATCTACAACCTCAATGCCATAATAAGGGACCAAATCAAGCACTTGCAGAAGGCTGTCGATCGGTCGCTGCAGCTGTCGCGCCAGCGGGCAGCGGCTCGGGAGCTGGCACCCATGATCGATAAAGACAAGGAGGCCTTAATGGAAGAGATACTGAAACTGAAATCGCTCCTGAGTACAAAGCGAGAGCAGATCGCAACCCTGAGAGCTGTGCTGAAAGCCAACAAGCAGGTAAGGTGCTAATAAAGCAGCCAGAAAGGTCTGTTATTTACACGGGTCACTTACAAGCTCTCCCAGGAGTGTTTTGGAGGAGAAGTTTTATTCACCGGTTATTTAGCCGCTCACTCAATCACGGCAAGGGCAGACCTTTGTTCCTTCCCTCCCCACCTCGTCTTTAAGCACTTTACTTCTGCTTTTCTCATCTGAATTCGAGAGGCTGCAGCGTCACTGTTCCAGGTTGC
>JAWWEW010000041.1:61407895-61469489 GCA_035583185.1 Anabacerthia variegaticeps | reverse complement strand
TACTTTACTCAGCTGCACCTCATCACCAGATACATGGCCACGATCATGTAGCCAGCCTTTAGCAAGACTCTCTACACACCTCGTCTTTAAGCACTTTACTTCTGCTTTTCTCATCTGAATTCGAGAGGCTGCAGCGTCACTGTTCCAGGTTGCTTGTGGTTTTTCTCATCTAAAAACAGTGCAGTGATCACCACATGGGGGCATGAATCCTGGTTAACAGCTTGGCATACTCTTAGCTGGTGACAGTGATGGGATGTTGAAATTCCCAATAGTCAAGTATTCTGAAGTTACCATTTCAAGTTTAATTGATTGTCGGATATGTAACTGCATTTCTAGAATACTGGGGATTTTTAAATTGCAGTAATATTTCAACATACACCGAGTCTTTTATAGTTTTCCCCCCTCTGATGCAACACATGTTAAATATTAACTCAAGTAATTAAATACCATCTCTAGCTAAGCAATAATAGCTCTGAGCAGTGATATGTGGGGTTTCCATGTAATTAAAATGTAATTAAGGTGGAATTGATGTATATGGGTTTAGATTATGTGATTCCAAATTAAAGATTTTTCCCATTAGCATAGTGCTATCATTTATTTTTTGCTACTACCAGAAAATCTAGCTCAATCTCACTCTTTTATTGCTGTCAGAAATAATGCATTATCCTAAGGCGTGCTTGCTGAAATGGGAAAGATAGATTTTGCTGACAAAGGAGCTGCTATTTAACTAAATTTTTATTTATTGGATAGCAGCATAGATATTGGTAACTGTACAACTGGGTACAGAAACTTGCAATACTGTTCATGCAAACCTAATATCAGCTTCCTCAAACTTTTGAGTTAAAAGACACAACAATATAAAGGGAGGGAGAAATTAAAAGTTAGAGTGGGGAGAGTGGTTTATTATGTGCCAGCCTCAAGTGATGGGTGTATCCCAGGACCCAGAGTATCTCTCATGTTCAAAAAACCAGAAGTTAAGGTTCATCCTCTTGAGCTCTTCCTCTTCAAAAGAATACGTTTCTAAGCATCAGTAGGCTGGGAATATTTTTCTCTTGTGGGTTTCAGCTTAGATGAGCTTACAGAGGACATTGGGTTCAGTTTTTCTCTTTTCTCCATAATCACAAGAGTTATTTTTTGTTTGTTTGTTGGGTTAGTTTTTTTAAATGGTGGGGTTTTTTTGTTGTTGGGGTGGGGTTTTTTTGGTTTTTATTTGTTTGGTTTTTTCTTTATTTTGAATTAAAGTCTTCCCTCATCCCCAATGAAGCTGACATTAATATGAAATGATGTCTTTTCATCCCTTACGCAGCATGGTAAGACACTGCTGGTGCCAAAGGTAGCAAAGGGATGACCAGGACCATTCTCAGCCTCCAGAGGGGCCACGTCACATCTGGTTTTGCTCTGTAGCAATGCTATTACAAAACACCGATATTTGTTAACACTCCAGACAGAGACACTATAAGTGAAGCTTTTTTAGTTGAAGTAATATGGGAAAGGAGGATCAGCACAACCAAATGTACTGTTAAAATGGCAAGACCTGCCCTTCCAGGTCCAGAGGGGGAAGACCAGCAGCAGACCCTGGGTTTGATATTTTGGACTGTATGTAAGTAGTGAAAAAACACCCTTATCTAGGGAAGCACAGGTGTTATCTAGTGACCACCAGTAATATTATCAAATAAGCATTTTAGTGTTAGGCTGGATTTTAAAAAGACTACACAAAACCCTGTAACACGAAAAAGAGTGAGATTTGCTCTAAGACATTGCAAACCTAAGAATGGGGAAAAGGAATTATTAAATCAATCACTTAAGAAAGCAAGGCACATATATCTTGCTAGGTTGCTTGCTTTCCTTGTCTTGATTTATGTGTCTATTTGTTCATAGCCGTAATTACCATGTCAGCAGCAGTTTGGTGGAGCAAACATTAACAAGCAGCATAAATGAGGAAGTAATATAAAATTAATGATGCAATAACTTTTAGGACCAGTTCAATAATGGGTTTGATTTCTATTTTTATTAGCAATCAGAAAGCAAAGCTGTCTATGAGGGGAATTTAATATCCTGAAGTTCTGATGGAGAACTGATCTATTGTTTTCATAGGTAAATAATTTGATGAGAAGGAGTTGAGTCAGCAGGATTTTCACAGCTGCATTAACAGTAACTATGGTGTCTTCAGCTCCCATAACTGAGATGCCCATAAAAGTCCTTCAGAAAAAGTAACTTGATAAGCCCAGGCATACAGAAGCTTATCTACAAACAAAGGCCCTTATGTTATGTAGACAGAATACAACAGGATTGCCTCTGGGAAAGTGAGACTCAGGGAAAAGACCCACATACAATTTCTGCACTAAAATAACAGGCTAGTTGTCTGTTTTCTTGTGTGAAAAGCAAACAAAAACCCCCAAAAAAGCACTTACCACTGTAAGATTTAATATTCAGTCAACAGCAGTTCTTTTAGTTGGCCTGCTGCTCACACTGCTGATGTAAGGTAAATGGGATACCAAGCCATCTTAGAAAATGAGATTTGTTATGGATTTCAGGATGAAGGTAGTAACCTTTAGGCGGCAGAGTTTGGGCAAATATCTCTTCTGTAAGGATAAGGAGTGGGATGAAAAGGATGCTGTTAGTTCTGGCAGTGCTTGGGGTCCTGGGGCTTGGGTGTGTGCTCACCTCAGCCTATGCAGCTCCATGGCTGTGTTTTTGGGGACAGGGAGTGGGGTTGAACTCTGCATGACCCAGTTCTCTTTTCCTTGCTGGTGTTTCTCACCCTGCTGGAGTCCAGGCATTGGAGTGTTCTGCTCCCTCCCAGCCTTGCTCTCAATTCTAGGTGACTTCTGCACAGCAAACACTATATGCTCTGTGAGGCATTAATTCTGCAGGCGGCTTGCTGAGAGGCTCAGTAGTTGTTTGCCCAGTTCTTGACATGACTGGTCTGACGTGAGTGTCATTAGCACCTATGCTGTCTTATTGCATTATTTCCTTCACCGAAGAGTATTCATGCATATCTTTTTTATTGCTTTCATCTTTTTTCTTGTGCTTCCCATTTCTTTGTGTGTTGATTGCACACAAGGTTGCATTTTTATGTGGAACAAAGTTCTCTAATCTTTCTGATACAATTTTGTCCTTAACCACAGCTTAAAAACATGCTTCAGAAAATGCTGTTAAAAATAAAGCCAGATCCTGGGCATCTGCTTCCTTCTGGCACCCACTACTTGGAGATGCAGGCTGTTGTTTGCCCCATCCTTCCTTTCAGAGCACTCTGAATGCACTGTTCTAGATTATCTAAATCTAGATTATCCCACAGAACTTGTTTCAGGCACAACCATACATATGTAGCTCAATGGGTACAATTTTGGAGATTGGCTGAGATGGGGAACAAGCAGAAATAATTCTGACAATAGCTGGTGCTGGAGGAAGAGTAACATGCAACTATGGCTTCAGTTCATTTTGTCCCTGTTAGTCTGGCACAGTCTAACAGGACAGCTGAGGTGACCAGACACAGGTGAAAGATGAAGTTGCACTGAAGCAACTGCCCGTCTGTCCCTGGCAGAAGGTTTCCAACAGAAGCTTGTGTTCCTCATCTTATGTCCTCCTTCCTTCTCTTGCTATAAACCCATTTTTTTTTCATTAGTTTTATCTGCTTCTCTAACAGAGCACTTGTGCCCATTTGTTCTACACTTAGGAGACTTAGGAGAAGGGAGACCCTTGACAGCCTGCGCAGGGCTGTGTTCAAAAGCTTGGCTGGTGCATGGAGAGCCATGAGACACCTCCCATAGGATTTGAAATTTATGCTTTCTGTATGTTGTTTTATGGGAAAATTTAATAGGAAGGAAAAACAGTTTGAAGATTTGATGCAGTCCTTCCTCTGTTATTTTTATTCACCAAGTAGATCATATTTCTAAGTTATTTTTCGTCCCATAGTGTTACATGTCCATTTCACTTACCCTGACTCCCAGACTAAATGTAGGGATCACAGTCTGTCTAATCATTGTGCACAGTTTCAGTGATGTGTAAATTACTGGCTTTACATGAAATTTGTAATCCCACTGCTGAAATAATGGAACAGTTTTAAAAAATAATAATAAAAATAAGGCTAGCATTAGGTGGCGCATATCTTCAACTCATTTCAAAAAAATCTTTACATGGATCCTGTGTTTGAGTATGAGGTATGATAGGTTAAGGGATATGGGGCTGTATTTCTCTTACAAAGCAAAGACATCTGAATTCCTGCCTTAGGGGCAAAGCAGAACTCATTTTGAGCTAGAGTCCACCTGTGCTCTCATAAATCACTTCTGCCTCATTAGTGACCTGAAAATTCAAACCAATCAGATTTAATCATATCTGTTAAGTAGGAATTTTTCCTCTGATGCACTATTTCCTAGATTTCCTTTCAAAAAAGTGGATTTATTAAACATAGTTAAACCCTCTTTTCTACGTAATTTATGGGTGTACATTTTTGGTGATGACTGAAAACAGAAAGAAAGGTGATGATTTTTGCTTTATCCTGCCAAGGCATAGGATGGTGTTAACCATCCTACATTGTACCAAAGCATATATCAGGAAGGCTGAAAAAAGCTGAATTGATTTGAATATATCCATAAGTGGTTGATATTTTTAATATGTATTTCTGGTGATTTCAAATTTGGATTGGAGATATGCATCTATTTAAAATGACAGGTGGTTACTACTAGTGAGTTTCAAAAATCTATTCTCTTAATGAAAAGTAAGAGAAAGTAGAGAAGATATTGTTCAATATACTATTAAATAAATAATTATTTTAATGCTGCTGTGCTATTTCTGCAGATGCAAATGAATGAAATTGTATTTTAGTAGAAGATTCTAATATGTTTGTTAACAGGCATTGTTAGTGGGAAATGTATTGAGTTTCAGAAAACTGAGTTTAAAATAGGTTTCCAACTGTTTGGCCATTACCATCTTTTGTCCTGTCCCCTTGCTGATTGCTTTAAACTAATGTTCTCCTACACTTCTCTCCCCTGGTGATGCCCCAAGAATCAACATGATCAACAGGGGAAATTGATTGCCTGTATGAAATGCTGCAACTTATTATGCACTAAACAAAGTGAAAAAACAACCATAACTCCCTCTGAGTAAATGTAAAAGGAAGTAAATTTTTCTTCCTCTCATTTAAAGGAAATAACTGTCTCAAAGCAGCAGTAGGTATAAATCCTCTATAAAACTATGTGTTTTGAATAGCTTCAAAACAACGCTAAATTCATAGGTAAAGCAGAAAGTTCAGCTCTTGCAAAGATAAGACAAATGGAACTATTAAAAACAGTATGGTAGTAAATTAAAGAGATGTGATGGATGAAATTGAAAAAAAAAGAAAGAAAGGAGCAGCAAAAACCTAGCAATAGGACAAATACAAAGCCTTTGCTTTCCTGTTAAATGAAAATTGTAATTTGCACTCTTTTCTTCATTTTTTTCAGTTGGTAGTGGCTAAAGCTGCCAAACTAATGCAGTAGGCACTGCCAGTTCCCAGACATAAAAGCAAGCTGTCAGGTCCTGGCTGTCCCCATGCCCAAGGAAAGGCTCATCTGGCAAGAGGCATGAGGCCAAACACTTCGGTTCATAACTTGAGTGCAGAGGCTGAGCCTCATGTGCTCTGCATCCTGTCTGCAACGTGGGCAAGGGATACACCCAGTTGGTTGTTGCAGCTCAAACAACATGGTAGCAGCTCCTTAGGGTGTGGTAACTCACTCCCTTGCCTGAGCCTTCAACATACAGCTGCACAGAGACACTTCAAGTGCTGAGTTGTTGCCCGTGGATTGACAACAAAATGGGCTTTGTCCTTTCAACTGCTTTCTCCCTTTCCTGGTTTCATGGAGTGCAACTTAAAAGATGACGCTAAAGGGTGCAATACAATGAAGATCAGATCTAACTTCTTTTCCTGTGTGAATGAAGGACAGCAAAACCAAAATCAGGCATGGCATCTTGGCTGTTATCAGATGCCTATCTCATAAGCATATATCCTTGTTTGTGTTTTCAGACAGCTGAAGTGGCACTAGCCAATTTGAAGAATAAATATGAAAATGAAAAAGCAATGGTGACTGAGACCATGACAAAACTGCGGAATGAATTAAAGGCCTTGAAGGAAGATGCAGCAACCTTCTCATCCTTGAGAGCAATGTTTGCAACCAGGTAAGGGAAATGTGTCACCATCTGGCTCAGCAGTGTAAAAATAAATATGTGTGTACTAAGTGAGAACAGACTTAGCTGTGTATGTTGGGTGCTTAGGTGGAGAGACAAATTATTTTCTGCAAGGTCAGAGATTTGCTGGATGAAGGTGAATGAGTCCTAGAATGCACACTGTGCAAAACTTGCAAGTTTTCAAGTGATACTAAGAAGCGTACCTTGGAAAATAAAGCTGGAGAATAGCAATGTCAATACAACCTTGAATGAAGTGTTACAAATGCCAATATATGCCTCCAATATATTTGCATTTATAGGGCTTTTTAAAGTGAAAATCAAATAGATTTATGTGGCTGATTTTCCCATTCAGAAGTACGCAGTGATTCTATCATGTAAAGCTATTGTATGGTTAATGATGATCTTCAGAATCCCATATTTTCGTTACAATGAGATTTATTACTTACCACTAGTAAAATCTATTTCATCAACCAGCCTATGCTGTAATCCAGCACTAATAATTGTAAGGCCACTGTAATTTCCCACTCCAGCATGAATTCGTATTTTCTCCCACTGTGATGTTCAATTTATTATTACTTACTTGACGGAATAAGTTTCACTTATCTTCTGTAACATACTTCCTCCTGGCAGGACAGTAATTAATCATCTTTCATCTTTCCTTCTCCCACACCTTCTTCAGAAGAGCTTTTTGTTTTTCACAGAATCACTTTGGTTGGAAAAGACCTCTGAGATCATTGAGTCCAACCTGTGACTGAACAGCACTGTCTCAACTAAACCATGGCACCCAGT
Organism: Anabacerthia variegaticeps; assembly: GCA_035583185.1. Taxonomy (NCBI): domain Eukaryota; kingdom Metazoa; phylum Chordata; class Aves; order Passeriformes; family Furnariidae; genus Anabacerthia; species Anabacerthia variegaticeps. The sequence continues at coordinate 61,462,538 of JAWWEW010000041.1, read as the reverse complement.
GCCATGTCCAGTCTTTCCTTAAACACTGCCAGGGATGGTGGCTCCACCACTTCCCCGGACAGTCCATTCCAATGTCTTATCACCGTTTCTGTGAAGAAATTCTTCCTAATGTACAACCTAAAACTCCCCTGGTGCAGGTTAAGACTGTTCTCTCACTTTCTCAGCTTTTTAAAAGGTTACCCCAAAATAATTTTTTTTAAAGATCCAATATTTTCATTAATAAATTCTTAATTCACAAATACACAAGCAAATAAGTATCCTAAGGAAATTATTCTATTATAGTAAGACTTTTTTTCCTTGTGGTCAAACAAAATGCAGATTTCTTGTTTGTGCTTTAGTGCATAAATGATAAGACATCTTCATGCCTCATGTCAGCATCTCTCCAGTGGTCTCTGTGGTATATAGGTGCCGTCTCACCACTTCCAGCCTTCTAAGGTCCTTTGTTGCCTCGTGACAGTGGCAGCAGCAGCTGGGAGAGGTGTGGGAAGGAAGGAGAAGGCACATTTATATGTTATGACGTTGGTGCTGTGTATAAATTCATCATAGGTTCATCGTCGGAAGAGTGCATGTAGTGACATAATGGAAATGAAGACCCAACTCAGCAGGTGGTGTGAATCAAGGTAGCCTGATTGATTTCATTGGCATCTAAAGATTTCCTTCAAGAAAGAAAAGCGCTGTGTGTGTATTAGAAATTACTTGCAAGCTCATTGCTCTAGGAGATACATGAATGTACTAACTCTGTAAGACTACCTGGAAGGCAGCTAACTCTGGAGGAGTGCCATCATGAATATAAAGTAAACAAGTGTCTTACATGAAGCATAGATCATCAACCTATGAGGTAAAAGTAGTTTGCAAAGATTCAGAAGTTAATTAAAGGGAATGTTAGATTGTTGTTGTACTGAATGCTCCTTACCTTCTTTGGGCATCCTGAGTGCAGACTTATGTGGGTTTAAGTGATATCCTAAAGCTTGTGGGAGACAGCAGCATCTCTTCTGAGAATTAGACTTAAATGATGCCATTGATCCAAGTACCTTTGCTATATGTCTTGGTGTAGGATGCAATTAAGCTTCTATTTCTCTTGTATGAACTATAAAGGGAGTTTAGGTGAGTTGCTGAGTTACAGATTTTCACTTTATAAACATCTAAAGTTAATAAACTCCACCCAAAGCATCTACTGCTGTTAGTAAACTCCATGCAGTAGTGATTAAACACTCTGTGTATGGCCTGTGGAACGTATCTTTGCCCTTGAGGTCGTAAGCTTTGGCCAGTATTTTCTGAGCACAGTTATAAAAAATTATTCACTGCAAGGTCTTGCACATCAGTGTGCTTCTATAGATTTTTTTGTTGTAAAATATTCATTTTCCTTCCTTAGTGTGGAGTTTAATGGCCTTTATAATTAAATCAATCTTCCTAAATGTTCAAATCATTGACTCATTCTGAATAGTCCATTTGGAAGAGCATTTGTTTAAACGACAGAGAGCTGATATATTCTAGCAGTCTGTTGAAGAAGGGAAATCTTTTTGAAAATACAAGACTGTAAGATTCTTGTGCAGTAGCATTGGACGCAGTAGCAAGCTCTAGCATAAAAAAGCAATTGTTTAGTCTTTAGTTGAATAAAACAGTGGTTTCCATGGTTACAGTGCATCACATGGTACTTACTCCAGAATTTGTACCATAGGGAGATCATCCTTCTGATAGCAGAGTTGTATTAAAAATCAGAAAATGATAGCCTATACTGTTTCCTTTCACTTCCATAAACTATCCTTTTCTGTTCATTTGATCCCCAAATGGATGTTCATTCTGGTGCTGAACTGTATGGTTTCTTCCTTAAATGCACAGGATAAAGGTCATAGCATGTTATGAGGAGAGTACAGCACATCTGTTTCTGGTCTGAACAGCAAAGATGGCACTTATATTCTCCTTTTTCTTTGTTTTTGTTGACACTTGTTCATCCTTCCACTCCTTAAGTTCTTTCTTCAGTTCTTCCTCTCAGAAGTCCTTCTGTCCTGCTTGTACCTCTGCTCTAGCTCTTTTTTCCTTCTGAGATCTCTTTTTTTCCTGCAATCAAAAAATCTCTGAGGTTTGGATCTCTACAGCTTCCTCCTTCCCTCTTCATTACCCTTGTGAGCCCTTTCTGGGATTTGTTCACTTCAGACCTGTCAAGAATATATCCTCCATACAGCTCAAACTATCTTTTCCCCAAACACCTCTCTTAGAAAAAGAAACCAGCAACATATCTCTTCTCTGGGATGCAAGGGGTTGCAAAGCAGAGTTGAACTTTCTGTTTGATGCCAGTTTCTTTGTGTTGCCCATCAGATTTGCAGCTTCTGCCTTTTGCCTGCTTATTTTGTCCTGTGTTGCTTCTGGTATTGCCAGACCAGAGAAAATGGTGAGAGCCTTTCCTGTGTCTCTTGTTGTTTCCCCTCACTCTAACTCTGAGTTGCTGATCCAGGGTGGGAGCTTTGGGAGTGTGAAGCAGTGAGCTGCACTCATCCAGAGAAAAAAATGAAAAATAAATAATAAATTCTTTAAAACACTCATTTTCCAGTTTAGAGGGGGCGTTTCCCTGTGAGAGGAAGTCCAGTGCTGAAGGAGAGAAGGAACTACTTTTAAAGCAGGAACCTAAAGGGATTCAGGAAGCTAATTTTCCTCAGCCCCTGCACATGCTTGCTTTCCCAGGCTAAACAGAGATACTTAAAAGGAGTGAGCATGAAATATTACTTGTGATATTGCCATAGTCCTGACACTGCAGGCATGGATTTTATTCCTCATCTGTCAAGATGTTTTCTTATGATTAATATTTAAATAAAAAGGTGTGCTGAAGAGATGGACTAGGAAGATTGGACAGGTCCTGGAGATCAGAAAACATTTATGAGCAGAAAAGATTACAGTTACATGGCTAGAGCAGGGACCTGTCACAGGGTTTTAGTCAAGCTCTGCTGCGATTTATGTTACCTACATTACACATAAGCCTGATTTGGTATTTGGTTTACATTCCTAGACGAGAGAGGGGGAGATGGAACTAGAAATCCCTTGAAATCCTATATAAGCTTCTTGGATCAGTTCATACAAAATAAGTGGGCTTATGTGTCTGTCTGCTTCCTCTCTGAGACAAGAGAAATGAGAAATAGGTGAAATCTTGACTTTTGCTCTGGCAAGAAATAGACCAGCAGACAGCAAGATAACAGTGATGTTTATTTAATAGTCACTTGCAGCTTATACCTATCCTGGGGCAAGGGAGAAATTGGGGACTCACTCAGGAGGACATAACTTTTGTTATTTACTATTATTTCAGTCCTCCTGAAAGACCCATTCAAAGCCTTGGAGCATCCTGTAGCCCTGCTCAGTCTGCAGTGGTCTGTATCATGCCAGAAGTTGCTCTCTTAGGAGCTCTTAACCTTTTTCTTTCTTGGTATCCTGTGAGACTTCACAATATGTGGATGAAAGGCAATAGGGGTGTGTGTAATGCTTTTTTGTTGTTCAATTGGAAACACTTCTCTTTTTATCCCACACTTGCACATAGCTGAGCATATTTCAGTGAAGGGAAATGCTGTGGCTGGAGGCAGTAGTTACCTCCCACTACATGGAATAACCTTCACTGCTGCAAACTCCAAGGAGATCTGAGACTGTTAATTCAGCAGTTTCTAAAGTTAATTATGGCCTTTACTTGACTGATTTAGGTTTAACCTTTCTGAACACTGTTTCTCAAAAAAGAAAAAAGGGCTCGAGCAACAAAACCCGGAGACAATGGAACATGTGTTGGTGGAAAATAATAGGAAACTTCAAGTCCTGGTGGAGGTCAGATGACTGGAACCACCCAAGCACTGCAGTGAACTTCCAGAAATGTGAGATGGCTGTTATGGGAAGACTTCTAGAAAGGGCAAATAATCAATTATATTGGCTGGAAAATGTGTTAATGAAACTGGTTTTGTCTCAAGTACAGGACCAACTTCCAGCATCTAGTATATCCAGTTTTCTCGAGCCACCTTGATACAGTTCATAGCAGGCAAGGAAAAGCATGTTTGTCTGTCCGCTTTAGTAATATCCACCTTCATGGCACTTCTGTTTCCTAACTGTTCAGTTGTGCTGTTTTACAAATCAGCTGTGCAAATGCCAAGAACACTTTCTAAGGCCTGAGGGAAACCAATCTTTTTCCAAAACCAAAATTGACTTATTGGCATATTAAAGCAAGGTGATTCATTCCTCTGGTGGCAGTGTGCTACAGGTGTTGCTGCAGGTGTTACTTTTAAAATTTTCAATGGAAAACATATTTGGAAAAAAAATTGTCTTCTAGACAAAGGAAAGCAGGAGAGAATAAGAGATGGATACAGGATCCATCTGGTTATGAGAACGAGTCTTTAAGATTCTGGTAACACAGACATTAAAGTCAATTACTTTGAAATAGGAATTACTATAATCTACAGAATGTTGATTTCATTCTAATATCTCTGTCATGGAAACTGGCTTAAGCATCAATAGACATCTCATGGCTTGGAGCAGAAATAGGTGTGCAACCAGCATTTCATAAATCTCTCTCTGCCTCAAGGCTTGAATAGCAATAGTCATGCTTATTAAGGTTGCATGAAAGAAAGGGAATACTGAAACTGTAGATGAAACTGTGTCTGACTTAGTAATTTTGCTTCCAGTGCCTGAATTATTAAAAAGGAGAGTGCAACATTTATGTAAGCGTTTGCATGTGAAGAATAACTACAAATTTTAAAGTATACTTTGTTTCTATTTCCCAGGGGGGAAATTAAAGTTTATGAGAAATTAGTTCCATCCCTCAGTTTACAGTAATTCAAGTTTATTGCATTACACATTTTGATAAGGAAAACTAAAATAATTTTCTATGCCTGTTTTCTGTGAGTGATACTGATAAAGTTACATCCTCACCCATTACACAATTGCAATTACCCAGCAAAGCTACTTAGATTTATACAGATGGCGTGGGAAGGAGATTTGGCAAAAGCTGCATCATTTAACATGAAAAAACCTTGGATGCTGCCACAAATCTCTGATGGTCAGACTGTATTGCTATCTCTGAATCATCTCTCTGCTGCTATATGTTTATCGCTCCCGGTTCTTACTGATTAGATGGTCTATTGCTAACAAACTGCAGCTATTTCACTTCCAACGGTGACTTAAGACCATGCTGAAATGCCTTGCTCTTCCTGTTAACTTTAGGAATTATTGCTTAAAGCAGAACTAAATTGAATTTGGTCTTAGATATTAACAAAATCATAAGAAAGGTTGTTTTAGTTCTTGGAGTTCTAAAGCAAATGAAGAGAGTTTTTCATGCAGATAAAAGAGGCTGAGGGTTAAAAAGGAGTAGGTGACCACAGTAATGAACACCTGAGCACACTTCCAAGATATTCAACAGTAAATGTGAAATAACTTCCAGGTGCAGAGTTTCCTGAATAATACCTTTTTAATCAGTTAACAATGGCAAATAACTGAGGGCTTCTCGTTTCGCAAAATTTGATGCATCGAGTGTTCACACTACTTGCAGCCTTTATTTGTAGAATTTTCTTGAAGTGAATGTTACTGTCTATGAAACGTAGTATTATCTAATTAGTAGACATTCTTATCCATTGTGACTTACTATCAGAACCAGCACCCAAAATTGTTATTTGTGGTCTAACCTGGAGATAATCCCAAACCTCCCCTCCAGGTGCTTATTATCTGCATTAGAAACTTATTACATTATCATAGACTACTCTGTCAAAACAGATACAGGTTCTCCTGCTGAATGGGAAGTGCTGGAATTCAGATCCAAGACCAAATTTATTCAAAATGGGAACGGAAGAATTCAGGCTGTCTGCTTTCAGGATTAGGGTCAGCAAGAGCTTGGATCTGAATCTGCTTGTGTAACTGAAGCCTGGGAAAGTGCTCACTGGGAGAGTTGGTTCTTGGACCGTTTCCCCAGATTTCTGCCTTGTTTGTTCCCCCAGGTGTGATGAGTATGTCACACAGCTGGATGAGATGCAGAGGCAGCTGGCAGCTGCGGAGGACGAGAAGAAGACCTTAAACTCTCTGCTGCGCATGGCTATCCAGCAAAAACTTGCCCTTACCCAGCGCCTGGAGGATTTAGAGTTCGACCACGAGCAGTCCCGACGCAGCAAAGGCAAGCTTGGAAAGAGCAAGATCGGCAGCCCTAAAGTAAGTGAGGAGGCATCAGCCACCGTGCCAAGCATAGACACTTTCCTCCTGCATAGTCAGGGCCCACAGCAACCAAACTTACTGGTCAGCAGTGGCACTCAGAGGAAAAGGTATGCATGCAGTGATCTTTACAGTACAGTGCAGTAGCCAGACTTTCATTAAAGTCATTCACTGAATTGTAAACATAATGATTCTTTTCTTTCTTTTTTTAATTTTTATTTTTTTGTTTTTGTACTTTGACTGGGGGAAAGGAGGTGGGGAGAATGTGAATATGAAATTCAAAGCCTGGCAACATGTGGTTCTGATCCACCTACTCACTGTTATTTCCTCCTCCTTAATGCAGTGTTCTGAACTATATTCTGTCAGTGTCTCAGTGCATCTTGTATGTCTTTAATATTAAGTGTGAATGTATTTTCTTTAACAAGTTTTCCTTAAGTTTTCCTTAAAGTTTTCCATCACAAGCATCTGAAATAAAAAAAAGGATTGTGCACTCTGAGAATTTCAGTGCTTAACACAAAAAAACCCACATTTCTTTGTTAAGCTCCAGTGCTTACTCGTTCTTTATCACTTCAAAAAGAATATGGATGTGTTCACTCAGATCAATTTTTCTACATGGGAGCAAGGGAAATGGCTGCCGTTTGTAACCCAATGCAAATATTTTTTTATTCAAGCAGTGAGTTCTTGTCTTGTGACTGACCTGCCAAAACTCTGTAGGTCTGGGCTCTCTGTTAGAGAAGTCCTAAATAATGATTCTCTTTTCTCGTATGCGCTAATCACAATGCAAAACCAAGAGAACATTCAGGGAACATTGTACATGTCAACTCCAGGATACTGATATATAACTCAACCTCTTCTCCTCCTTCCCTAATGTGAATGAGGATTTCCAATGCAGGCAAGCTGTCCTGCTCTGGAAATGACATGGGGTGGCAACACTAGCTGGTTTTTACCTGTTAAGCAAGTTAACGTGATGTTGTCATTCGTGAGGCTTTGAAAGGTAATTAAAGTAAAACTCTTTTGTTTCCATATGTATTTTTCTTGGATCTCCTGCAAGACTATTCTCACCTTCCCTTTGTGATCAGAGCCATCCCAGGACTTCAGGGAGCCACCTCCAGAAATTATTAAGAGCCCCCCCTCATCCCGCCTCCACAGAATCATATCTTCTGAGGGGCCCCCCTTCCATGAGTGAATTCATCCATGGGCACCGTCTCAGCAAGGAAAAAAAGTTAACCGTGGCCATACCAGGTAAACATTTTTTCCTTGGGTGCATGTGGTGCTGAGTGGTTAGCAGAGCAGGGGACCCAGCACTGCAGATGCAATCTAATTTGGGCATCTTCTTGGGACCTGAAAAGCAAAATGTCTCCTCCTATGTCACCTGTGGCAGGAGATGACGTTCTGCTGAGAGCAGCCCAAACTGGTTTCAGATGCAGTGGGGAAAGTCCTGCTGTGGTGTAGGTGGGTGCAGTCCCACTGGCATCCACAGGGGCTGCACCCCTGTGCCTGGGTGGAGCTTAGCCTGGTGGTCGTGTTTGTAGTCCCCATGGAAGACACAAACCCAACGGGACAGAGGAGTCACATGTGTGAGGACCAGCGAGGCAGTGCAGGAGCCTCGACAGCATTCACCTTCTGCTCACCCTGGAGCATTCAGTCAGGTCTTTCTGAAGGGTAATGTTAAACTCACAGAAGGCTTAGTTTATATAAATTGAGTCATGAGGTTTATCTTTGCAGGAAGCTTTTTCTCTTAATTTTCTGCCAAAAAGTAGTATCCACTTGTAACAAGGTGTAGAAAGGAAATGTAAACCGGAATGCCACTTCAAAGGCTGAGACAACTTTCTTTGCCTGACAGACAAGATAACAGTTGCTTTTCTCATGTGCCTGAGCAGAACCTTTCGCCTTTAAATGTGCACAGTCTTGTGTGGTGGTAATTTTTTTCATTCTTTGTTTTGAAATTTGTTATATACATATATACATATAAGTAGAAAATATAAAAGCTAAACCCCTTAAAGTGGTTTCTGCTCAAGTAGATGCTTATTCTGGAAAGCTGAGCAGAACCTGTAGTACGTTAAATTTCTCACCCAGTGCCATCAATATCACAGCTGCCTTTGAACCATGCAAGTAACACCCACTCAGAGGAAAAGTGTAAAACTGCAGAGAGTCTAGACAAGACATTTTCCTAAGGAGTGTTGCAGTAAATAAATCAAAGAGCTGTCTCCTGAGGAGAAAAAGGTGGAAGTGGGAGGAAAGAAGCATCTTATATTTCATGGAACTTCACGGATGTGTGGACTGCAGATTGAGAAACACTGACACAGTCTTTTTTTTCCAGTAACAGAGGCCAAAGGATGAAGCAGCCTGTAAAGTAGAATTGTCCAGAAAATTATGTTTGCCTGGAGTCTTACCTGTCACTTTAGGTACATCTCTACATATTCAGAATACAAGGGTCTTGAGACAGTATTACTGATTCATGTTACAGTTGTCCTTAGGAATCTGCACCAGTCCCTGTTTTCTGAATGCATTTGTCAGAATTCTATACCATCACACGGCCTTTGTCTCAGCCTGTAAGACTGGCAGGTTCAAAGCTGAGGTTTTTTTGAGCACTCTGATTCCAGTGTTAGCAGGGGCCATTGTTGGAATCAGGTTGCAGATTAGTTAGGGAATTTTTCAGCATTGTTCTTAACCAGTTTCTGGAAGATTTCTTCCTGTTGTTAACAGATGAAAGGAATGATGCACCAAGCAGGAATTTCTTGCCGTCTGTCTAATTATCTGTTTCCTAAAGGAACAGTGAAGAATGTTATTCTCCTGCCTTTATAGGGAAAGTTTAAAAGCCTTCTATCAGAAAGAGTTTCTGTTCTCATTTGATTTGTGCAGTCAAGCAAGTCAGAAAGAAACCAGCCCACACCTGCTTCTTCATCAGACAGGGTGCAAAAGAGTATCATCCAAACTCAAACACTATGGTGCAAAATGTAGCTTGCCTTGAGGCTGAATGCTCAGGAGTGGAATAAGAATGAATCAAACCTACATTAAATGGAAATAAGTTTTGGGGTTTTTTTTCTTTCAAATTTGTGAAATATTTCACAAATATTTCCCCCATATTATGTGAGCACTTCCCTGTCCTTTCCTTAGCTCCCAGTGTTGTGGGGACTGGGAGGCTGTAGCTGGGAATGCATTTGATGGAGACCAAGAGCTAAAATAACTGAAGTTGGTAGAGGTGGAAACAGGGCAAGCTCCCCTGCCCTATGCTTCCCATGGAGTAGCAAGCTGTGCCTGTCTTTCTTTTGAGCCTTCTTCTGGCTTGGTGCTTGGCAGAGAAGGCTGCCTTTAGCATGCTCTGGCCTCTGCTTTGACTACTGCTGGCTACCTAATAGGCAGAAAGCAGGACTGCTTTTTGCTGCCTTCCTCAGAGGGAGACCTCTCAAGAAAGATACTTGTGTAGATGATGCACCTGAAAAAAAAGGTTTCCCAACAGGCTTATGAGATGGACAGTGACCAATGGCTGCAGCATTCTCCCTTGAACAGTTTCAACAACAAACGACCTGAGAGTCTTCTTTGTTAGAGTGCCCCCCAAACAAACTGTGGTAGATTCTTCTTTTCCCTATTGTTTATGCTTGGTATTTAGAATCCCACACAGGGAAACACTTTAACAAGTGAAGTGTGTAATATTTTGAAGGAACTCAGATCATAAGATCATAATGAGCAGTCCTTTTCCTTTTACAGAATTCTTTATGGCCACACATTTTATTTTTTTTTAATTAGAAAAGGAAAGTAACTTTAAAATGTGACACATTTCTGCCAAATTCCAAGCCCAGCTGAGGTCAGATGTTTAGTTGACATAAACTAGGCTAGCTCTATGGGTTTCAACAGAACTGTACTGGTTTATTCTGATTCCAAGTTTTAGATTTTATTGTTCTTCATTGTTACAATGAAGAACATTTCATAAAATGGCTCTTCTAAAACTTGTAAACATAAAAGCCACTGCAAAAGTAGGTAATTTTGTGGAGTTGCTCATTTCTGAAAGAATGGTTGCTTTTCAGGTGTCGTTCAAGCGTGATTTACAGCCTGGCATTTAATTCTCACAAGATGAGACTAATGTGGAAGATAAAGGCAGCACAAGGAATGCCACATAATAGTATAGCATCTGTTCAAACACTAAGCTCACCACCTATCGTAGATAATTAAGAGTATTTAATAGATAGTCTTATTATAAAAGTATTCCAAGACTAATTTCTGCTGTAGCTCTGTGCTTACAGGCAAATCAAATATGAATCACAATATGATACAAATAACTAGCTCTTGTATGTTGGTTTGTATTCTTATCTTAAAATTTAACTTAATTTATAAAAACTGTGTCCCAAAGAAGATTCCTGTGGAGTGTCACCAAGACCTAACTTACAGTATCTGTAGGTAGAAAGTATTTTTAAAGCTAAGGGGGAAAATGAAAAATCCCCATCACCCAAATACTGGGGTCCTAAGAAGTCTTATAATTGAATCTTTGAGCTGGAACTGAAGGGGAATTGCTTAGGAGTTGTCTTTGCTAATTGACCCTTACACTGGAAGTGGTTTAACTCGTGAAGAATAGGTGAGAAACTGGGGAATGCCTTGATCTGTTTGATGTAGCACTTACAAAATTTAATACAAGGAGCAGAGGGACTTCTGAGTACAGTGGCCCTTAGTGTTACAAGGACTTAGGGGTTTTTGACAGGCCATGTGTGGTGTTGAGTAACTTTTCCTTGCTCAAGGGATGAGAAATACACTCTAATGCTATTTAAGTTATTTTTTTCTTTCTGGATTTTGAGCTTTTTCAAAGTGTAGTGTTTAGGATGTGACTTTCAGAAATATTCTGTTCAAGGTTATTCTCTGTGTAACCAGAAGTTACATGTTCCTTCTGTATTTTGTTTAAAATAACGTTAAAGTGGAACTTAACATGTGGGGTAAGATTGTTGGTTTCAGCTCCTCCTTGCTGCTTCATGTTTTTTAAGCAGTGTGAAGACATAGGAAAGCATCTTCAGAAGGAATGTTATGAGTTAAGCTCTCTTTACCCTCCCTTTTTGGATTCAGGGGTTGGAAAAAGACCAGGGAGGCTCAGGCTGACACCACCCTGCACAGCAGAGGCTGTGTCTGTAGAGGTTAGCCTGTGTACCTCACACCTCTGGAAAGGTAGGGGAAGCAAATTTTTTATGGCAGGTTTGTGGCTTCTTCCATTGTGTGTTGAAAAGGGTTTATGTTAGAGGTCTTTTAGCTGTGCACGGTTTTTTGTGGTTTTTTTTTTTTTTTTTTTTAGGAATATTTTGCCACAAATAGTTCCAGCTTTGCTTTTGAGCTTAAGTACCAATGTCAGAATTCAGCCTCATAGATTTCTAAGTGTTGCTGTTACAGACATTATTTCAGTGCCTCAACTTTGCTTTTTCAGGCATTTCTGAATTTTGAAACAGCAGGACTGTTAGAAATCTGTACACAGAGGATAGCACAGCTTCTTTTAAAAATGGTTGTGGAAGAAGTCCTTTGAGGAAAACTAACAGCTCACCATCTATCAGGAGGGTGCTTTGTAGGTCCTTACGATCTCTCAGATCACCCAGAGAATAGTTTTAAATATTTTTTACTTCTCCTTTGTGAAGGAATTTTATAGATTAATGAAGAGAAATTAGAAAAGATTAGGATCTAGAGACCAATTTCTATGCTGATTTTATGTTAACTAATTTTATTTTGAGTTCTGAGCAGTGTGGATTTTTCTGTATATTACGTGAAAGAGTTTATTCTTGAAAAAACAGGGTAGGTGATTAACCAAGCCACCACTACTAAATAAGATATGCAGATATGTAACTAGTCTGCTCTGAATTGTTTACTCAGGAAAGTTTTATTTGCTTCATCCAAGCAATCAAAAGCATGAAAGTTCTTCAGAACCATTATTTAAAAAAAAAAAAAAAAAAGCCACAACTTTATCCTGGCAACTCAGATTTAGTCCAAGTGTAAATTGCCCTTTGCTTCTTTAGAGATCCATGGATGACTCTTTTGAGTCCTTGGCTATGAATATGTTGTGTTTTTATCTACTGAGAATGCACTTGTGGTGATGGTTATCCTGTACCTGCAAGATGTCTCTGAGTTTGTGCAATGAGGCAGCTACTGGCTGTTGTAAGACTCATGCCATGCTAGTCTAATCTGTCTCTTCATTAAAAATGGATTTTATATGTTTTTTTAGGATTTTTTAAAAAATCAGATGTAAGGGGTTTTTTTAACCTGATTATGATGCTCTTCACAAAAAGGATAGCTCAGTCATTATTTCTGTATTACCTATGTTCTCTTTTTGTTCTGCATTGTCCTGTATTCTGTGGGTTTTGTAGACATGCCATATTTGTGTATATATGTGTCCATTGTTTAATGAGCAGTATTAGTGCATATATACAGATATATGTATATATCTTCCTGCTCTCAGGGCCATGTCCTGTATCTGATATGCTCATTGAACTAAGCTTAATGAGCATTGCATATTTATGCCATTTCGAGCATTGTACATTGTCCTTGTGGAGGCCGTTTTGAATTTGAAGAACAGTGTCCTTGCCAAGGACATTAGTTGGCTGGAACTGATGAAGAAGTCAGCTGGCTGAATGTACTTTTACCTCTTGGTGCCACTGTGAACAGGATCTTTTCACTCTATGCTTTTCTTCTCTTGCATTTAGCTTCCCAGCTATCACTGATGAGACCAAACCCATACATTTCATGCTGATCAATATAATTTAGCAGCTTCAATATAATTTAGCTGTTATGACATGAATTCACTGCAGTTCTACAAGTTTAATTTAATTACCACTTATGTTTTTTCACTATATGTAGAAGGCAATTCCAAAATAAAACCTATTTTTACTAGAAGCTCCAATCTGTTTGAGAAAGCATAAAACCAAACAAAAACCTAACCAAACAAAAAAGATTGCAGTGAAATCCATGCCTTAGTTTTCTATATTTTCATTAAAGGTTATTGACGTTTTTCTGTCTGTATCTAAGCTATGACATCATTGCTGAATGGAATGGTTATTAGCATCATTTGTTGAAATTCTCCAGTAAAATCATCTTAGACTTCCAGCTGTTTCTAACTAAACAGGTATGCAGGTGGCACATCAAATCTTTAAGGTGTGTTACTAGATATTTGCTGCTTTCTATGCAAATTTTGAGCTTTGGAATCCAGTCCTATCAATTAACTAAACCAGAGATTGAAATATCTTGACAATATTGGCAACAAAAGTAATCCATCTTCTTTTATGACAAGGTTTAATGTGACATTGATTTTTATTGATTTTTGCCATCAAATGCACAGGAATATTCAATGTTGGCCTTCTGACCTCATAAAATAGGTAAAGCTGAAATGAGTCTCTGTTTAAATTAGACATGCTGATATTTAACTCTCTAATAGAGCAGTTCCTTAGGATGTAGTGGTCTATGGAGTAAGGTCACCAGCAATTCTTTAATCAGGACTAATATCTTTGATTGTAAGTATCTTTCTGTCTGCATTTTTTTAGGGTTATGGAACCTTTTAATTCTAACTTATGGTATTTCTTCCAAAGCCTACTAAACTTACTGTTCCCACTAACTTCAAATTTTGAATCAGGCTCTTTTTTACCCATAAAGTAGTGCAAGATTTTGTGACCATCTGAAATGTATCCTTGATTTACGTTTCCATGGTTAATAACAAGATCGAAGTGTGATGATTTGTGTAATTTTAAGACCTTTCTTTTCCTCTTTTGAAACGTTTAAAATGTGTGTCTTTTAGTAAGTATTTCATGAATCATCAGACCTTTTAAAATGTGCTTTTTATGATTGTATATAAAAGAAAGGAACTGAAGATATATTTTTCAGCTTCTACCATTTCCATTTCTGCTATTTTACTAACCCATTATTTAGCTTCTCAGTAGATTTAATGAGGAATTATTTAAAGCATTCATAGAAACCATTTGAAAAATAACATGAACACATTGTAATATAGAAAACATGAAAAACAATCTACAGAGCTGACAAGAAACCTCTTAATGTTCTTAGTCTTTAACTAGAAAAAAATGTATTTCACTAATTTTTTTAATGATAGGGTATTATTTCTTTTAAAAAAAAGTATTCATAATATGAGCTGCAGGAAAAGACAAGGCTGGGATTTAGCTTTATCACTGTACTTTAAGCTAGCAGACACATAACCACTGAAACACATGGACTGATGGGGGAACAGCTTTTTAGATTTGGAATAATTCAGGTCTAAAAAAAAAAAAAAGTAGAAATGAAGTCCCACAGAATAAGGAAATTAAGGGGAAAAGCACTCCATATAGTGTAGCTGTTGAAGAACTCACTAGAACATAGCCGAGAAACCTGATGTGTTCTGGAAAACCACTGAATCAGTGACCTACTAAACCATGTCAGTCCGTGTTGTATGCCAGGTAGTGCGTGAAGTTGTTAGTGATGCTCCATGAGCTGGTTTGTGGAGATCACTAAGACAGACAGTGTATCTTTAAAGGCCATAAGAAAATACCAGTTAAATTCCCTACCTGCTCGTACCCTTGAGAAGTATTTAACAGAAAGCCCTCTGTTATGTGAACTCCGTCTGACCTTGTCCTAACACCTGCGAGGAGGAGCAGCAAAAGAAGGGCCTGTGTTAGGAACTTGGGAGTGTAGAAACAGTGAGATATTCCTGGGCCTCCTTTGCAAGAAAAATAATGGGCATGGGGAGATGGCAGGAGATGAAGATTTTAGATGCATCCTACTGCTGGTCTGTTGCCTCTTAGGGCAATAAATAGATATTGGTAGATGATGGGAGTTCAGCAGCATGCTCACGTCTTTTACTCTTCAAATAGTTTTTGAGAAGACTAAGAAATAAGTAGTGGAAAAATTGATTGTTGTTGAAACTTCTCCAGTCAAAAGTAATCTCAAGCACCGAGTTTCTGTGAGTAGCAGGATTAATATATGGGTCACCTGGGTACTTGCAAGACTCGACGTAGGAATTTCATAGTAGATCAGCTTTACTGTGAAGAAAGGCCAAACTGGTACTTGGTTGATATATCTGTCTATCTCCAGTCAATGATCCATTATTCAGTTTAATGGCAACAGAAGTAAAACTCAGGCAGTGGGAAATCCCAGAGAATCTGGGTGCTGGAAACTGTGCAGGAGCCAACTTGCACCTGTGAACTTTATTAAGCTGCCTGTGCGTAGCTGTGCCAGGATGGAGCTGTCTCTCATGGGGTGGTACAATGGCTCAGTCCTCCTGTGCTGCTCATTTTGCTCCCAGGCCAGAACAAGCTGAATCAATCCTGCTCTGAGCAAGCTGGGGTTAGTTAGGCCTGCCAGGCTCCACATGGAGTCCCTATGGCTGCTCCACTCTAGTCCTCTCCTTCCAGACACAGCCTGCAGAAACACAGAGCTGCATCTGACAGACTGATCAGCTGGGGCTGTGTGTAGGGCAGAGATAACTGCATTAGTCCCAGACCCAAACTGACCCTGGAAGTAGGAGAAGGGTGAGACTCTTTTAATCTTTGACCTGTACCATTGTTTGTGTCTGTTTCTGAAGGTAAGTCACAGCTGTCCACTCACCAGCTGTTTTCTCTGTGATGACCATTACCTCTCAAAGTTCCTCTTGGCCTTGAGGAAGGTCACAGTTTTCTTGGCATTCATTAGAAAAACAGAGATAAATTATAAGTGAAACTAGCTAGTCACATACTTATATAAACTTATGTCCCCAACACCCCTGAATATAAAGAGTTTTGGGACTATTCTAATCCTGTCAGATTGCAGCTTGAAAGCATCTCTACAAATCTCAGCAAGGAGTGCAAGTGTTTTGGTACTTTCTGCCACATTCTTCTTGACATTTCACATTTGTCTTTTAGTTTTGAAATTTTCGGTGTTCCTCGTCTTTGAGCAGAGAGGATTGATTTATTGTTGTAGTAGGTCTTGCTCTGTTTCTGCCTCTACACAACTAGAAGACTACAGATTTTTTTCTTTGCCCACTACTTTCAACTCATGCTATTAACCACTCATTCTTTCCCATTAAATGGACCTCTCAGGGAAGAAAACAATTCATTACCATACTAATTTTCAAGTAAATTGTCAATAACAACTTCATAGACATGTCATGAAATTCTTCAAACTTGATAGAGCAAGTTCAATTGCCATGGGGTAACAAAACACAAAGTGAGATAGCCTGAGAACTATCAACTAGGAATGAAGGACTTTCTGTTGGCCCGAAGTGGTCCATGGGATGCTAGGGAGGGTTTGTTTTAACAGACTGAAAAAAACTCAGTCTCGTATTTTGTCATAATTGTTTCTTGACAGCTTTTCATTTATCAAGAACAGATTTTCCCCAATGTTTTCATATCAGAAATGCCAAATATTTAACAGTACCTGTTGTTTGGTTTGTTTTTTGACACTCAGTTTTACCCTTTCAGATAAAAGAAAAAAAAACAACAGGCTTTTCATTGATTAATGAATTAAACACAGTTAAAAGTATGTTATGCTTAGCTTGGGTTTCTGATACTCTCAGTCTTCAACAGCACTGTGTAGAGATTAGTAATTCACTGACTGTCAAAATGTGCTGAAATATTCCATTGCAGTGTGCTGGGTCCTGAGCAGGTGGGACTGAAAATGCTTGCACATAGGTTTTTTGCTGGGGACATTGCTGATGTTGACACAAGGCATGCCCATCTCTCAGACAGTAATAACCTGGTAAAGCAGACCTGTGTTGATTGGAGTTCACAGACTGAAGGGCAGAGCACACCTTGAGACACAGGGGAAATGTGTTGGTTTGGTGGCTGAGCCAAAGGGAAGCACAGGAAAATACTTTTTTTGTTGTTGTTGTTGTTGTTTTGTGAGATTTGCTCTCAGCAGATAATTTATAGCAGCACATTCAGTGCTTGTGTGAGCAGATGTAGTTCCTCTGAGCTTGTTGGGGTTTTTTTTGTTTGTTTTTGTTTTTGTTTTTGTTTTGTTTTGTTTTTTTTTGTTTTAAATGCTCTTACATCAGGAGCTAGTTAGTCTGATTAGGACTAGGCATTAGATTCCAAGGGAAAATCAGCTGTGGCTAATCTGTGAGAAAGGAAATCTCTGAGCCCTTTACACCAGCATTGCCAGCAAATGGCTAAAATGGTAAGAACCAGAAAGTTGAAACAGGACTAATGTATAGGACAAGTCAGGCCTCAAAGCTCCAACAGATGGAGTGGTGAGTGCTGCCTAATTCTGTCACAGGACTCTGCAGACTCAAATCCTGCTGAATTCAGTGAAAACTGGCATATGAATATCAACATACAATATCTCCTCTTTGCCTTCTGTGGTTGAAATGATCTCTAAAATTAATTTATTTGTTATAGGTTCATAGAGTCATAAATGGACTATTAAGAGATCAGCCAGCCCATCCACTGCCCCCAGGTGGTTTATTTCCTCACAGCCAGTGAAGATGATGGAGAAATAAGATAGCCTGTATTTAATAACTTTATTAATAATTTTGGTAGTGGTAGTCTCAGAAGACACACCAAAAAGTGTAATCTGTGTCTGTTCCCCAAGTATCTTCTGCTTAAATGACAAACTGTTCTTTCACTCTGTGGCTTGACTGAGATTTTAAAAATACAGGGAACAGGCTTTTTCCAATGTAACTTTAAAATTTATTTCTATTTTTCTAATAAAAGACAACATATCTTTCCTACCTTGTCTTTAAGGTATGTAACATTGACCAGAGAATTAGTAAAGACGTTTTTGAAGCTTTTAAACTTCATTAATGTATTTCAGAAAGAAACCAACATTTACTTGATACAGGCAGGAGTTCCTTAGTAGAAAGAAGTCATTTTTTGATTGTCATGACATTAGCGAATAGCGTTATAAACCCTCCAAAATACTAAAAAGGATTAAATATAGAAGGAATAAAGTTAGCTCTAGCACAGCTACTTGGACATAAGTAGATAAGAAGCTCCTTTGAATTTGAAATGTGTCTATGTAAGCCATATGCATTCTGCTTAGCTCTTTCCTAGCGTAATCCTTGAAAACTTCACTCCTGGAGGATGTAGGAGTACGATTCAGTCATCTTAAGACACGTGGATCACTAGATTTGGTCCTGATGTGCGTGTGAGCCAGATTGCCTGAGTACTGCTGACACCAGCTACAATTGTTGTTTCACGTGAAGTCAGGGAAGTCTGCTCACCCCAGAACAGTTACTATCCAGCTTGCATAATCCTGGCAGAATCTGGCTTGCTATTCCTGCATTCTGCCAAATGTAGGAGATGAAGATGCAACATAAAATACTTGCAACATGTCTGAGATACTAGAATAGGATCATAAATCAGACATTTGTATTGTTCTGGAAAAGCCTGTCAGAACCATTTCTTCTGTATTTATGAAACCTGTCCATACCTTTTTATTGCACAGCATCTGTTCTTTATTCCTGTTCTCACTGACTACTACCTTGAATAAAGTGTCAGGGATGACTTTGTTTTGGACTTCTGCAAACTAGTTTGTTTAGAATCAGACATGATTTTTTATTCTTTTTTCCCCAATAATTTTCTGTCTGCAGTTAGCCTGCTCTGTCTGTTCCCCTGGCACCTCTTGTTTTAATTGAGCTTTGTGCTGAAATGACAGACCCTTCTATTCATCACTCAAATACATTGCTAACTCTTGCACTCCTCTGCTAAAAGATGTACTGAGGACTACAGAGACAATCCTGGTAAATGAGAGAATGGCAGAGTATCCTTTCTTATTCTGTTTCTGCTTCCAGACACAATGGTGCCAGCACTAATCGTGTACGTATTTTTCTAATGTGGGTATTTGTGGACTAAAAAATAAGTCCAAACCTCTCTCCTCTTTGCTGAAGCAGGAAGAAACCACCAATTTGGGTACACTTGCTTCCACCCACTGGAGGTCAGCACAGATCTTCACAGGGACTAGGGACAAGCACTGTGGGCTTGTATGAAAGGGAAAATATTATGGTAGTGAATATGATGCTCAGTGTTGCTAGGAAGGTGTGTTACTCTGCATTGTACCTGGTGCCATCTCAAGACTCTTTGACAGCAAATTACTTGCACGTTCTTCTACTTGATTGAGACAAAGAATTGAAGAGGATTTTGGAGAAAATTATAAAGAAAAATGATTACTGGTGTTGAACTTCACATAGCAACCAATTGAAAAAAAAAAAAAAAAGACCAAAACACAAAATCAAATTCTTTCCAAGTACATCAAGTTCCCTTGTCTCATTTTTAAGGAAAATAACCCCATTCCACCAAAGAGTCAGGTTAAGAATCAGATTGAAGGAGTCAGAAAGGGTGCTAGGTCTGCAAGTCCTATTGGAAACAAAAAGTAATTTCCAGTAGTTTTTCACATGGTCAGAATTTCACCCATAGATCTTAATGTTTGAGAGGACCCCAATGACTCTCTCTGAGAATCTGAAGCACACAGACAGTGGAATGAAAGGTCAGACCACTGCAGGGAAAATGAGCAAATCTTGAGATCTGGAAATGTTGGTAGAAACTAGTAAGCTAGAAAGCAAAGTTGTCCTATTCAACTACTTTCATGAAGCCCCACAAATATTATTGAGTTTAAAGCTGTCTACATATTTCGAATGTCACAGTAAAAACATAGCAGCGAAGGATTATTTGGCTTTACTGTTATTTAATAAATTAAGAACCAGAATACAGCTTTGCAAGTGATTAATGTGGAAACTGCTTTGGCAGGGAATTGATAAAACAATCTAGACAGAACAGTGAAACTGACTGTCATCAAGTTCTCCCTTTTCCCTAAAAATAAAAACCAACCTCACAAGCACTCTTTAGAAGTTGTGAAGACTTTCTTATAAGCTTTTTCTCAAACATTATATTGAAATGGCATCTCTAATTGTTATACAGATGTAAGTCCTTTGGATAAATTTTGGGTAGCTTTATTGTCACTTTTTATATTAGGTGTCAGAAAAACAATTTAGTCACAAGCAGAGGAGTGAGAAGTACAAGGTTTAAACCCACACCCTGAATACAGCCCATTATTGCTGTTTAAACAAAAAATTGCCAATGCTAAGGGAAAAACAAAAATGTTTCCACTGCTTATTTTGAAAAGAAGAAAAAGGCAATAGCCAATGTTATTGTTATCAGAAAAAAAAAGGTGTTTCTGTCAGATAAGGAGCCAAGAACACATTCCTCACTAAATCTCTCCATCAGATGCATAGCCTGTGTACTACCGTTACTAACCCCTTGCTCTGTAATCTCTCTGTATATATGTCTAATTTATCAGTTTCTTGTAGATTGTCAGCAGCCTGCTGCCTCCATACCGCCACACGGCTCACAACTAGCCAGGGGGCCAGATTGCCAGACTGTCAGGTAAACTCAACTAACTCTCTTCTCTTTGCACATAGCTGCATGCACGCCTGCCACTCCCCTCCTCTTCCTCATACAAAAAGCTCTTCACTGCCCTTCTTCTTCTAACAACGAACTTTTAACAGCTTGAGGAACAGTGATAATTTCTGTGGTGACAGTACAAACATGAATCGTGGCGTTTGTGCACTCGCTTCCCTGTAACATTATGGAAAAAATGCAAAGTGGGATCTTGCAGCCCTCATTTGGTCTATTCAGGCAGACAGTTTCTAATGTTGCCAAAATACTAATGATTTTATTTTGTTGCTAGAGAAATTTTCTGAAATGGGGGACTTTAAATTTTAGGGGTAAATGTATGCTTCCCTTTCATATGGTGGCATTTTAAAGGCTTTTGCGAGATTTTAGCGGACACTTCTAAAAGAGTTCTCCCTGACTTGCAAACTCAGACCCAACGCAGTCACTTTTTAATCTTGTTTCTAAAAGTAGGCTCCTGGTGTCCTTGCTCCTAGGTGGTGCAAAGGCCAAATCAGGCTTCTGAGATGGCTGAGTTAATCAAGGCACAAAACTAAACCAAAGCAAAAAGAGACACAATAATTTTCCTTATCTGTTCATGGTGCATCTTGTGCATATATTCCCTTATGCTGATGCTGTCATTTGAAATAGGTTGTGTTATTTTTAGACCTTAGTCTGAGCTATAGTGGCCAAGTTGGTAAATAGCCAAACATATAATGAAACTGTTTCGCACACAGTACCACACTAAACTTCACCTGTGTGGAAGTCTGCTGAGATGCCCACTGGGCAAGGGGTGTGGTACAGCTTTCAGATCACACATCAGTCACGGGGGTCTCTTGATGGCCTGAAATGCCTGCTTCACAAATGCCTCTCTTTTATTGCCTACAAAGTGGAAGTATTATTATCTTTCTTACTATATAAGGGTAATATGAAAATTTTATTGAGAAGTTGGTATAAGTTCATTATCACTGAAAAGTATCACTTACTGGTTTGTAGTTTGGAGTTTTACAGCACACTGCAAAAAGTTACAAGTTACATTTAAAATCTTTAAAATGTCTGTGAAGTGATGTCTACTAAATTCTAGTCTCCTCTTTCCAGAGCTGCCCTCCTTGTGGAGAATATGCTCTACTACTATCCCTCTTTAAATGTTAACAAACAATTGCTTCTGCAATTCTGAAAATTCTTCTCAGAATGGAAGACCTGCCTGATTTACTACTGACATACATTTGTCTGCAAGCCTTACCTTCTGCTGATAATTTAAAATATAGTTAATACTTTACAAAACTTCAGATCAGTCATCCCACAAATAACACACCGGTATCCTCAAGCAGAAAAATTGACTGTCAAGTGGCTATTACTTTTTACCACTAGATGGATACTCTTCTGGTGAAGTGAAAACAACACACTGTTTTTGATATATTCACACTGTTGCCTTGCTTGCCTCAGCCAAAGACCTGCCCAGCTTTGTAAAGCAGTGAAGCGTAACGAGATTAAAAGCAAGCCAGCACAATGAATGTTGAGTTCTTTAAAATTTTATTTATTTTTTTAAACAAAAATTGAAATCTGGAGTAAAATTTGAGGGCATTTAAAGAAGCAGTTAGACTTACTGAGACTCAGATTTTCTAAATGCAGCAGAGAAGGAAGACAGGAGCTTGTTCCTCCTTCCTCATCCTCTGACAGCCCTGCAGGTGTGGCGCATATGCTTTCATCACATGGTGATGCCAAGAGGCAAATGAAAGCTCTGCCCAGCCCTGAAGTCCGATTTTAAGAGAGAGGTGTGCTTGTTTTTAAAGTCTCTAACACAATCCTTGTGGTAATGTGACCTCTCAGTGGCATTTTGCTCAGGACTGAACAAGAGCTTGTTTAGACTTGTGATTCACACAGATTTTTTCCACATCCTGCAATGTCTAATCATGATCAAACTAGTTAATGTGCCTGACCATAACACAGGTAGAGTCACAGAGAGTCTTCCTTCATCCTTTATCTATACAGATTTTTAAGTGGGACTCATGTTACTCTGGAATTTTTAGTCATTTTGATTCCAGTGTGTAGGCCTTGATAAATCTCACTAGATAAGCTGTATGCATTTTCAAATCAAATGAAGCCAAAACTTCAGACCCAAGTTCTCTATTAGTAAAAAGAAAAAAAACAAAACACAACCAAAAAAACCCCAAACAAAAATCCTCCATCCAAAATGACCAAAACCCCCTGATATTTCAAATGAAATTCACATTACACTTTTAATAAGAAATAATGCTGTTATTTATAAAAAATAGTAGTAAATTTAAAATAAGGTAAAATATTACTGCATGTAAAATGATTACATTCTGAAAATATCATTGGTCTGTTTCTGTTTTCCATTGCTGATTTTTTTACCATTACAATCAATGCCAGACAATATAGCATGTGAATGGCATCTTTAAGACAGAGAGCAGAGTACTTACAAACACTGAAGGGCTTTGCGTGCTATTTCCAATTAATTTTAGAAATACATGATTAGCATTTTGAGTGCCAGGGGAAAAAAAAAAAGAGCTGCTTAAAACCAGACAATAATACTAACACAAAAAATGACACAGACTTTATTCACCAATTGAATGAAGAGATCCCCAAACAATATCAGCCTTTAAAGAGATGTTTACAGAAGTAATGTCTATTAAAACTTAATGTTTTAAAAGCTGCACATATCCCATGGGGGAAATGCAACAATGTTCTTCCTTTTTCCCAGTTAATAGTCAACAGCTTCAGGTTCTTCCATGTCTCTCTATTGCTTTGTGTTATTAATCTTGCCTGCCATCCCCTCCTGCCCACGGCTCTCAATGTGCTCGATAGCTCAGCTCCAGGACCTGCTGCCACAAGCCCCTGTACTGCCTGAAAAGCACACTGAATGCCATGTGTCTGATTCTGATGGATTTTTAGTTTATATACTGCTACAGCAATGTGCATTAATGAACTGGATGTAGTATGTTTCTGAAGAGAGGATTGTACAACAGTAGAGTTCCAGGAAAAGATTTAAATCTGCTGGGACTGCAAGTGATGTGCTTATATATGTTGCTGTAAAGGTGCCTGATTCTCTTCCTAATGCCCCTAATATTTATTATTGATTGAAAAGAAAATAGTGAGACAAAGTTTTCTATTTCTTCTGTGCATAAAAGTGTGCTTGTATTTCAGAATAAGAGGAATGTAGAATTGTCATGAAGAGAAAATGAATATAATTCTAAGCACAGTGCTTAGAATTGCTAATCTGAGCCTAGCCTGGGATAGTTTGTATTACAGTGTTTACAGTCAGGGCTGACTTTTTACTGAAGGTCATGCCATAGTGTTATCATGGTTGTGTATATTTGTGTAAAGGAGGATCTTTTGTGTCTCAAAGAGGTCCTCTTTCAGGCCATTGCTGTACATAAGTAGTTGCAATTACTGCCATTTCCTCATTGATTCTCTTCCTGGGAGCACAAACATCTTTTCTTGCTTATTTTTAAAGCTGGGAAGGAAGCCCCAAAAGACAAACACGTCTGCTAACGAGCAAGGAATGTGTGTGTTGAGTTTCTGTTCCTTTCTGGCAATTACAGGAGTCCTGTTAAAACAGAAATGGGGCAGCAAGAGAGGAGAGTAAGGCAGTCTTTGTAGGATCACATGACCACCTCCTTGTTTGTCTTCCCCAAATGTGATGTTAAAGTTGTAACTCACTTTTATATATCTGAAGGACTTAAGATCAGTGCTTCTCTTAAGCCTGTCTGGAAAACTTAGGAAGTGCTGAAGCCAGGAGCTGGCTCTTGATATGTGGATAAATTTGACAGCAAATACAGACCTTTTGGGTCCATCTGCAGTCACTCCTGACACATTCATTTGTGTGGAGTAGGCAAAAATCTCAGTCAGATCTCTCTTTAGATGCTGTATCTGCATCTGCATGTGGCAGAATATAGGTGAAGAAAAGGATAGTTATAGACATGGAAATAATTACTTAGAGAAGAGAGGTTTGATGTCTTCTCCGAGTGTTTGATTAAACAAGTCCAAGTACTATGCCTCAAGAAAATATTTTAGATTAAATATTTATGCTTAGGTGCTTAGAGTTAGACTAAGTCAATATGTAAACCGAGGCATCTTAGTCCATAATGCTACACACTTTGAGACTGAGCTACTCAGCTGAGCACAAAACAAAGCTTGTGAGGTTGTGAAGTCCTATGACCTGGTCTCAGGAGCCATTTTGCAATTGGAAAACATCTTCAGGAGCATTAACGTGAAACAGCATCTAACTTAAGACATGCAACTCTGTGATATTCAAATAAGCTCAGAGGTGCAAGGACTGTAGCTCCTGCTGAGTTGTGATACCTGTGAATTTGTGTCATGGCCTCCTAGGCTTCTCTAATTTGAAAATGTGGACACTGCTATCACCTTGCTTAATGGTCATGGTGCACACTTCCTTCTGTCTTCAGTCAAACACAGTGTGATTTCTTTGTTTCCTTAAGTAAATGCTATATGTGGAACTAAAGACATTTTCAGTACCACTGGCATTTCCAGTGGCAGATTTTCAAATACCTCTGGCATTTCAAATTGATTCATTTCCAGCAACAGACTAATTGCATTCCTTCAGCCAGTACTCCAATAGTCTGTGCTGCAGAGATAATATGTAAAAGCATGGTTTCTAAAGAAAGAAAACAGAAAAGGCAAATTCTCTTGAAGACAGAGACATAAGTGATTGTCCTTTATCATACATCACACTGTTGAGCTTGGAATAACTTCAAGACTGTACAACATTTGAAGCATTAGGGAAAACACTCTTCCCAGACACATTAAAAATCTGGGGTTTGTGGTAATTTTTTTTTTTTCTTCTCTTTATAAACTACATTTACTTACATTTTGTTTTGTATCTTGTTTTCTACTTTGGAGCTCTGCACCCAGAAGTGGAGTGTGTTTATGTTGCCTGCCCCCCCGTCTTTGCTGCTACTTCAGCCCCACCTCTTTGCACTATATGACAGTGAATGCTACAAATGCACTTTTAGAGGCTTACTGGTGAATGCTGTTACCAGACAAATTGTACATGAAAAAGTCAAATGACAGAAGTAAACGACAGAATGAAGAGAATTCCAACAGCACAAAAGCCAAAAGAAAACTAAACAAAAAAAATATCCCCACTGTTTGGGAGTGTTAATTACAACCTATGTAATGTTTATGTTGCCTGATGAAGAAGGTTACACTGTGTTTGTACAAATGTGCTAGTAAATAGGTCACATTCAGTAAAAGATGATGTTTTCACAAAGTTACGAAACCTGATTTCCATCCTGGCACCATCCTTCTTTTCAAACAATGAATCAGCTGCATAGAGAAAATCTTTTATACTCACATAAAGATGGCACTGCATCTTGTCCTTCAAATTTGCTAACCCATTTCACATGTGCATTCTTTCCTCCACGTGATGTTTACATCAGAGCATGCAAAGCATCTGTGTACAGGAACTGGCAAGTGGGATAGCTGGGCACCTCACATCTGCATCCAGGTGTCCCTGAATGCATGCACACTGAGGATTTTCTTTATGTAAACTGTGTGTCTGAGGATACGGATTTAGAGATGAGGCTTCATCCCTTCTTAAAGTTCATTTCCAGCCCTGTAATATTTACATGGATGTAAAAAGTGTTCATGTATTTTAAGCACTTTTTCTCTTTTCTTTTTAATTTTCAGTCCTAATGCTCTTCCAGAAGAGCAGCCACATTCCAGCTCTCAGTGTGCCCCTCTCAACTGTCTCTCTAAGCCTCCTCCTTACCCCTAATCTTCATATGCAACGTAAGAGAAAATGCAAACAGAGTGGAGTTCATGCAGCAAGGGTTGGGGTTGTTCCCAGCAAGCGGGTAGACAATCCTGCCTTGTTGCTGCATTGGCAAGCCTGGATTCATATCCCCTGCTCTGGCAACTGAGGGAAGGTTGAGAAGAAGAACACAAAGCACAGAGCCCAACCTATCAAGAAGACTTTTTATGGTTCCTCCGATTGTACTCAAACTGTGCTATCACAACTGAAGTGTAGTGAAATATAACATCTCAACAAAAATGTTCCTCCCAGCTGCTTGGCTTTACCTCTGAAATGATGAGAGACTTAAGCCAATGTTAAAAAAATGTATGATACAAAAATCCTACCCTCACATACTCTAAGTTCAGCCATAGGAACCAGTTCAAATTTCTTTTTGTCTTCAAGGGTGTGATATTTATTTCTTACTTTATTTGCACCAGAATTTTGTGTTTATAAAATACAGTCTTTCTTTCTTTTGTTTTTTGGGGTTTTTTTTTGAGAATTGTATTTAACTGATTTTATTTTTTAAAACCAAGCAGAAATAGCTTCAGTGAAGAACGACTGTGTTAATATTAAAAAGAGGCTTGTTGCATTGGCCAGCATAAGGCCAATTTTTATTGCACAAAAATGTTGGAAATGGGTTGAATTGGAATGTTAACAATGACTGTATATTTTGCTGCTGCACTGATATTGTTTATGCACTTGTTTTTTTTAATTCCTATTACACTAGCTTCTGGTTTTGTTCTAGCTCTTCACTGAAAGATAATTATTAAGCCTAAGAAGGAGATGAAAGGATAATGTATTGATTTGTTTTCAGTTGTTTGCTTGCATTGTAATTATATTTTTGCATTTCAGACAAGTAGATGAATTGGTGCTGTTTTCTGGGGTTACTTTCTATTTGGTAACTGAGAAAGAAAATCTAAAACAAGCAAAATGCTGTGTGCTAATTAAAAACATTCTTTCCTCCCACTCCCATATTCAGGATCCTAGCTCGAGGCCTTACCAGGAAAGGCTAGTATGAGTGGTGGAGTTGTATGCATTTTGCGTGAAGTATTGTGTGGTGAAAGAACTCATGCAGGTAGGGTTTGTGGTGTGGGTCAAAGTTAGTAAGACTTTACTGTAGTGCATTTTTTCCTTGCCAAAAATCAACAGACACAGAACCTTAGCTCATGTCAGTTTATGACAAATACTCAGGTGATCTACACTACGCAGACTCTATCGCAACAGTACACAGTGTTCCTAGTTAAAGATTCTTTCCTGTAAAAGCTGAGTAAGCCTGTTTTTTCTTAAAAGCAGTGAGTTTCAGAAACAAAATCAAGGATAGAGGAGTTTATTTTGCACAGTACCTGGCAGCAAGGCAAGCAGCTAAAGAAGGGGCTGTGTTTCAGCATCTGTGGGCTTCCCGTCTGGTCATCAGCTAGAAAAACAGGTCTGCAGCACTGCCTACCTGCCTACTTGTTGGTAACTAGCAGGTTCCTTGTTTTGTCAGGTGGCCTTAATTTATTTACTGAAGAAAGGCTTAGATATTTCCACATGTCTTTATTCCTTCTCTGCAGCACACGTAGGACCTACAAGTGGGAAACACAGTACAGCCTGAGGTACAGAGAAGCTGGGGGAAAAAATTTGCTGCAGGTGTGGTTGGAACAATTCTTTCAAATTCTGCCTGAAGCTGAGAAAATGAAGTCAGTTTTCTAGTAACAGTGCTTACCAAATGTTACAATACACACAACATCAGCTGAGGAAAGAATCGGTGACCATTCAGTGTGCCTAACAAATCATTATTACCATAGTACCAGTAATGAAGGTGCTCTAAATAGAAATATTCTATGTCATCAACAACGTCTGTCGTGTAACCTTGGCAAAGCAGCTGAGCTATTGTAACAAAACATTCAGAGGTAGAGAAAACAGGAACAAACTGATATCCAGTTCTGATCAGATCAAACGGACAACACTCGGCAGTGTTTTGACTTTGGTTTCCATCACGGTTTGCGTGATTCTTCTCATAGGTGTTTACATCACTATTCAGTATCATACTCCGCCTGTCGTCTTGTCATAGAAAAGTCAAGGGAAACCTTGTTCAGCTCTATCATAATGTCTGACACTGATATTAGCTGCTATGTTGATTGCTATTTTTAAAAAAAACCCAACATTTTGTCCAAGGCAAATTCAGCCTTCAAAAAGCATCTCTACATTTCTTGTTTGCCTGGTGTAAGGATATGGTGCAGGGGCCATCTCTGCATCCAGCAAAGACAGCTACTGTATATTGTTAATAGGGAAAGGAATTTGCATAGCACTTTGAATGCAGTTATCACAGACTGCACTTGGAATAGTTTTTCCTATTTTCATATCCAAATCAAAGGCATTTTCCCTGACCTTTAGTTAAGCAGAAATTCATTGAAATACATTTCTTTTCTATATAGATACAAATTTATTGGAAAAAAAAAAAAGTTGTATCAAGACAGTTTAGAAACATATTTGTGTCCAGTTGTGATTTGCAGAGCAACTTTGGGAAATCAAAACATGGTACTGGCATATCCATGTGGTTCAAGAGTTATGAAACAGCATCCAATGCTGTAGAAATTGTTTTATAGAACTAATAAATTTTTTATTCTCTTAAGTTTTAAATTCTTAATTTCTAAGTTTTCAATCTACATTTTTTTATAAAACTTAAGTGTTGGAAATGTAAGAGAACAAACCAACTTCAATGTACAAATGGTTGTAGTTATTGCATTGTAAGTTATAAAACTATGTAGGTCCCTGGGACAACTTTTGTCAGTTAATCACTATGAAATAAAATATATACCTTGAACTTAAGATGATAAATTCTTCTTTGTTATATATTGATTGATGACATAAAACTTTGTGAGAGATTTTGTAGGAAATATTTACATGCAGACGAAACCAGAAACAAAAGCCTGGGATTTTTAAGGGTTGCAAAATACTATATTTTGCCCATTTAAAATTAATTTATGTTGTGTTGATATCTATTCTACTTTTTAAAGATTAAGAAAAAATTATACACATAATGGTTGAGTATACGCAGAAGCACTGCAATGTGTCATAGTAAGGAAGCAATTCAAATCCTGCTCTGATTTTTGTGTCTGAAATGCAGCTTTTGTTCTCTATGATGGCCTTGAAATTTCTTTGGATTTGACATAGCCTACTCAAAATAGGGTCATTTAGGTCAAAATAGAGGCATTTTGGTTTGAATTTTATTTTTGAATGTAGTGAAAAATTATTCCTTGTTCAGTGAAACGATTTGCTCCTGGAAATCCACTTTATAGTACATGTGTGGAGAGGAAAAAAAGAAAAGGAAATAAATAGGGAAAAAAAATCAAATATAAAGACAGAAAAAGATGAAGAAAAATTGTAAGATGT
Organism: Anabacerthia variegaticeps; assembly: GCA_035583185.1. Taxonomy (NCBI): domain Eukaryota; kingdom Metazoa; phylum Chordata; class Aves; order Passeriformes; family Furnariidae; genus Anabacerthia; species Anabacerthia variegaticeps. The sequence continues at coordinate 61,432,919 of JAWWEW010000041.1, read as the reverse complement.
AATAGTATGGAAAATATATTTTCTATCAGTCAGAAGGTATCTGGAGGTTTTACAGAAAGAGGACATATTACCATTTTTCATGCTAATCATATAGAATTTTCTGCCTTCTAGATGGAGGCAGTTGTGATGTTCTTTCTGATTGATCTGATTGACAGGTTGGCATCTCTGTGCTTTCTCTATCTGCATTTTTCACGGTAAATTAATGTAATCATAGTTATACAGTAGAGTTCGTAGAATGAAACTGTAATTAACGCTGCAAGTTTTAATGCCAAGATGATTTCCAGTTTATTTTTTATTTAAAAAAAAAAAAATTATAAAGTTGTTTAAGCCATTTGCCATATGTGTGTACATAAAGGAGATTGCGTTATGAAATATAACCTCACTCATGAAATATGACCTCACCTATGAAGGCTGCTCACGATAATTACGTTGGAAATACTTAAGTAAGCTGTTAGTAAAATCTGACCCAGTCCTTGTCACACTGGGAACAACACCCAGAGTCCGGGCCCTTATTTTGATACCAACCTTGTCGTTCATGATGCAATGCCAAAGTCAGTAGTTGTGCTACCAATTCCACTAAAGCTGGATTGATCATCATCATCAGGTAGAGATTACATCAGCCTTTCTGAGGTCTGTTCCTTTCTTTGGCAGAAGATGCAGATCCACTAAGGATACGGTAAATTTCTTTCTTTTGTACTTTGGAAATGTTCGTTTGAGAATGGCAGGCACTGATGTTTTACCTTTGAAGTATGATAATTGCTATAGTTACCTCTTTGAAAATTCCAATCATCACTTTACTTCAGTTTTCCTTTGCTGTGTGTGCAGTGAGTCTGAAAGGGATATATACTCTTCAGACTTTTTTAGCCATTAAGGTTTTTTTTTTCTAGTACAATTAAGCATCCAGTGGGAAAAAAAAAAAAAAAAAAAGGCAATTGCCTTTTGTCTTCAGGCACAAATGCATCAAAATATGCAATGTAAAATGTGTGCATGAGATTGTTAACATCGTTTAGCTTCTCCATATCCATAACCAAGCTAGAAAATTCTTATTTCTTGTGTGATATGCATATTCCTCTTGCTAGAATGGCAAGTGAACTATCACAGAGAGTCTCTATCTTTCATTCGGAGGTGAACGGCTTAAATCCTTATTGGTTTTTAATCTCTTTCCTGTGGAGTTTTTGAAAATCCCCTTTGTGAAATGTAATGGCAACCAAGTGACAAACTGACAAAAAGTAAAGGAAAAATCCTATATTTCATGACTGGAGTTAATGTGCAGGCAGACTCTGGGTGATAGAGCCTTGTATTTCAAAAATGTCTCTTTATGAAGCTCTGTATTTGTTTTGATTATCATGATCTGCTGTAAAAGAAAGAGTGGATAAGAGTGTATGTTTTTTCTCACATTAGTATTCTGAGTTTTCATTGAGTATGTGGTTACTTGATTTCAAAAATATTTTCGAAATCAATAAACAGAAGGATTTGATAAAAGTTTCAAGTAGACTGGCTTGCTAGCTGAGTTGTGATTTTGTCAGCTATGAACAAGAAATAAGAGTAATCTAGCTTATTTTATTATTATTTGTTCTGTTCACAGATATGGCTATGTGTGCTATGCCAGTGGATAAATTAAGTCCATTTTATTAATTATTGCCCTATTGATTTTCAGACCTGTGGTTTGACTGTTAAAGGTTAATTAACTTGATCCTTTGTAAACAATTAAAAAAAAAAAAGAAAACCGATGTTTTGTGACTTTTGTAATCTACTGAATGTTTCCATTTGCATGATGTTCTGTATCTAATGAACCATAAATATTGCTGTGTTTCTTTCAAAAGAGTTTTAACATTGGTGGAGTTTGTGACAAACACAAATTTGTATACTGTATGTTTACTGCTGTAATAACTCAGCTACTCCTATGTTGAATTGACATTATGTTGTCCTGCCTTCTTGGGGTTAAATGATGAAGTGTTTCTAGGTGGTGAAGAATATAAAAGTATATATGTTCATTTGCTAAAGACTGAGTATTGGAAACTCTTCTTGTTGTTACTTTATGCTGAAAGCAAAAAAAGTTAAATAATTCTTGTTTCCAAAAATGCATAATTTGTTTCTAAAATTGAAGTAATTCCCATGTTAACTCGTCCTTGTAGACAATCCTAGATTAATGCCTTGTGAGGGATTCATAAAGTCTGTGCTTGTACATGTGTAATATGATCATGCAGTCAAATGGTTGGGAAAAACACTCTAGTGCTGAAGAAAATAATTTAAAGAAGCTGATATACTGATTCTTACATCTTTATGTTCCAATTAAAATTACAGTGTAATGCATAACTGTTCCAGTGAATAAACTGGCCATTTTTGTTCATTTAACACCATTCTGTCTGGTCTACTTCTATTTACAGTAGTTTGCAGTACTTAGACTTAGCTTAGACTTTCACAATCATTTAGTCCTTAAAGATCCTTAATTGTAAGTTTAAAAGGTATCAAACAGAAAATTAAGAAGGGAAATCAACATTAAAGGAAAAAAAAATCAGAATTAAAGCAAAGATGCTTCCTCTGTTTTCTGAATTTGAGGAAAACAATAATATATAGTTCCCCATATAGTGTTTCCAACAGATTTGAATGATCTCTGAAATGCTGCAACATCTGCATAAAGTTTCAGTACAAAAATGCTTTGTAACGTGCAAATCTCCACCCTCAGGGTATGTGGAAGCAAAGGAAGAGCTGACGTTGACACAAAGTTGGCTTGGAAGTGCTGTGTACAGCATACCATACCTACCTTTTCACAGTAAGTAACATCCTTTCCATTGTAGAAGAGCCATGCTCTGAAAGCCAGGAGGTGAAAATCCCCCCACACTGATCCAGAGCTCAGCCCTGGCAGGAGTGTGGCGGCTGCAGGTCCTTCAGTGAACCTCGCTGTTTGCAGGATCTCTGAGGAGAGGAAAATGTCAAGCTTTTAGAAATGGGGCAGGAAGAGCCTGGAGGAAGGAATGTGTCTCCAAACCTTCTCTGATGTTTGACTCAGTGGGAACTATGGGAAGGCTGGGTTTGTTTTTGGCTGGCTGGAGAGGTGCGTTGGATTGTAACATGGTGACAGAAATGGAGTTCCAGAGCTGTTGCTTGTCTAAGTCCTTCACACTTCTGTCTTGTCTTTTTTTTTCTCATCTAGCTGGGGGAGGTCTCCCACATTATCTGTGCTCATTGCAGAAGTGCCTTTGACAACAGTCTTCCATCATCATTTCAGCAGGATTGTGACTGCTCTGGATAGAATTTTCTTACACTGGGTGTTTCTCTCCTTCAATTTTAAATTAAAAGAGTTTCTGTGAGTTTTTTTAGGGTTTTTTTTTTTGTTTTTTTTGTTTTGTTTTGTTTTGTTTTGTTTTGTTTTTTTTTTTTTGTTTTTTTTTTTAAAAAAAAGGAAGGGGGAAATCATGCTGCTCTTAGTGTATTTGCTTTGGGACCACTTTCAGAGAGGGTTTCCTCTTGTGTGAACCTTCTTGTTTCAAAGCTGATTTGAGAAATTTCTAACCCATATTGCTCCTTCCCCTTCCTCTGTATCGTCCTTTCAGCTGTTCCTCTGCAGCACTCTGAGAGGCAATGGTATGAGTAAGGTCACTGAAATAGACTAGGTTAATGGAAAGAAAAAAAAAAAACAAAAAACAAAGAAAACCCAACCAAGACAAAACCCCCAAACAACCAACCAAAACAAAACAATTTTTTTTTTCCAAATAAAATTTTTCTTCAAAGAAAATGTGTAATTTCTGCCTTGGCAAGCTCCTTGTTCTGGAGCAAGGGGTGATTTCCAACAAATGAACTATTGTTTTTCTTATATATATATAGAATATTATATATGTGCCAGATGATAATGGAAAAGATGGTGAGGCAGGAGTGTGCAGGGACTGCCAAGGCAAATATTTGTTTCTGGATACCTCCCTTAATAAATCCTGCAGTTCTGCATAAAGAAATGCAGCACACTGCAAATTATACCTAAAGGCAGGAGGGGCCATAGCTTGACTCTCCTAATACCATAAAACACTGGTAACTGAGGTTATGCAGGAAAAAATACTGAAAATTTTAAACGATGTTGAAATCTGGGTTTCATGAGACCAATAATAGGAACAGAGGTACTAATTATGAAAGGGCCAAATCGAAGGGCTTGAGAACCACATCATCTAGCAGCCACACAGAAGATTTTATATATAGAACCAAATGCAGGGGGGAAATGGAGCTAAAATAGATAGTAATAATTATATGTATCCTGGGAAAAAATATTTGGAATAAAGCCAGTTCTCATCTATTTGTTTACAGTAAAGGCATGGGCATAACTGCTTTCTTTTCATTGGAAAGTCTGAGTGATTGCCTGAGTGAAAGAAGAAAGTCCTAGCTTTGCACAAAAATAAGGCTCAGTACCATAGTTGACAACTCAGCAGAAGCTTAATAACCCTGTAACAAAAGCTTTGCAAGAATAATTCCTTCTTGACTAGAGTAGTATATTAGAAAACACACATTTCATTCATTATTATTTATAAATTCTCTTATATCATATTGGAGGTATCCAAATTCAGGAATAAGATTTGTTGGCTGGCTTTAGAGAAAAAAAAAAAGGTTAATTTATTGTAATAATAATTTATTATTGAGAAAACATTATCTGTGAGAAAGTTCCATATGAGGGGGAAAGGAGGCCTTTCATATTCCTTAAGTGAGTTATCAAGAAACTTTGGAGATAAATGATGACAGTTGTAGCCATTTGAATTAATTCATAGGATTCCCTATCTGTAGATGGCTTTCATCTTTTTAAGTGCTGATTATGTCTCTCAAGGAAATTGATTTTTGCTATTCAATGCTATCATACTGGTCAAGGTATTAAAATTGAGGCTATTTACTCAGATTGGAAATACAATATGGAAAGCGACATGAGTACAGAGCTTCCTTGAAGATCAGATTCTGAATGTAGAGGATGTGGGGACCAATATTTTGCCCTCCCCATAGAGATGGGAAAGACCTATGATCATAGAAAAGAGCTACTGTTTTTAAAGCACACAGGTCATCCCCTATCCCCCTATAGGAGACTAAATAGCTTTGCTATAGAGATAAGAAACCTCATCTGGAGAGAGATTAGAGATAGAGCTCTGTAATGTCATATGACTCAAAGCTGAGCCATCCAAGGTGTTTCTTCTGTAGTGATATTGCTTATCAATGCCCTAAGATGAAGTGGCAGATGTTCTCCATGGCTGTATGGATGTCACCATCAGGTCCTGGACCAGCAAAATTACTTTAGAATCAGGAGGGGCTTAACCCATGCCATTCACACTTGCTTGGGAAACTTGGCTTGACCTGAGTGACTGGACTTGCCATTCAGGTTGTTCCTTTGAAATTTGATTTAAAGAGATCCCTGGGTTGTAGTAAAGACCATGGACTTTAGTGGGCTCTGTCTGGGTGTTGGGCATTTAGTTATGTGGAGCAGGTGGCAGGGCTGTGGCCATAGTATGGATTATCTTGTGCAATTTGAAGATGTGACTGATGAATGCTTTTGTGACCAGCTTGTGATTCAACTTCAGCCAAGCAAACTATAAAATTAGAACTTATATAAATGCACTTGATACAAATACCAACAATGTCAAAGTCCTACTACTTAAAAAGAAAATTGCCTCTGTAAAGCTTCCAGTGCTTTCAAAGGTTTTTGTTATCTAAGACGAATACAAAGTAACTCTTTTTTTCTTCAGAGCACTCTATACATGCTAATTAAGTCCCAAAACATCTTTGCAAATTCGGTACTGTTATCTCTCACCTATAGATAGACAAATTAACACTGTGATGGGAAAACATCAACACTCAATAAAGTGAGCGGAGTTTCTTTGCATGTAATCCTTCACCTCTCCACCCTGCACACGCTGAAATACAACAGTGGTTTTAGCTGTGGTGGCCAGGTGCTCTCAGCAAGGTGAGTTATCTAGTCCATGTGATAAAACTTTGCTCTAGAACCTGCATTGCTCGAGTGCCTGAGTTGGTTCACAGCTGGTTCCCTACTTCCTCAGTGCTTGGTATTAATAGATGCTCACTATAAATAGCTGGAATTTAACATCCACTTTCTGGTTTTAATTTCCATAGGACTATGTCCTCCTTCTGACTGTCTGCCAGGCCTGTAAACCAAAATGGCAATATGTCTCACTAGACTCAAGAGGAAAACATTGCCCAAACATGGGAAAACTTTTCTTCCCCCAACAGTGTTAGCTCAGTATAATATAGATTTTTTTTTTCTGGTAGAGAACTTGAATTTCCTTTAAAGTGACTACAACCCTTTAAAGAGTGTGTTCAAACCCATGAATATAAATCTGCAACAAAGCTCAAATTAAGATTCTGGAAGTTCTGAAGTTTCAGACCCCTTGTCTGTGCAGTTATGCTTAGTTATATTTATGCTTGAGTACAAATACGTGACACATTTCATTAGGGAAAGTTACACACTTTATGTTTTGCAGTGTGGGAAGCTTTGTATATATATACTAAAAAGTTTGTTTGAAATACTGAGTTCCAAAATAAGCTGATGTTAGATCTCTGGAGGTAAAAATGCATTTTTAAATTTGTAAGTATTAATAGAATGCTGGTTTTGAGATTCAGGATAAAAGAGTGAGTTTAAGTGGAATATGAGCAGCATTTATATCCTTTTCACAGTTGTGTAATAATCACATTTCAGCCCAGAAAGATCCAAAGGAATCTGTGGAACGCAGAACAAAATGAAGGAAACAAAGGGAGGAAAACTCAGAGGAGTGCAAATGCAGGCAGAGCTTTGAAGTTTCACTGTTTTAAGTCACTATAAATTATTCAGAAGCATGCTGGAACTCCTGTGCATGTACCATATGCCTTGTTAGAAGCAATCTTAAGTACCTGACGGCTTGGTTTTTACAACAAGAAAAAGAAACAAAGTTAAGGCAGTATTGCAATATTGAGAATGGTGTGTTTTCTTCCAGAGCTGGAAGTAATAATTAGGCCTTTATTTTCACAACATATTTTATCAGCCAATTGCTCTCCAGGTGTAGATTTGCTAAGCAGAGAATCAAAACATTTTGCTTTATTCTTTAGATAAGCATTCATAGAGAGGCGATGGTTAATATTTAATGTATACAGCACCTTAGCAGTACATGACTCTTAAACAAAGCACCTCTCCTGTGAAGACAGGCTGAGGGATTTGGAGTTTTTCAGCCTGGAGAAGAGAAGGCTCTGGAGAGACTTTGGAGCACCTTTCAGTACCTGGAGATGGAGAGGGACATCATACAGTGGCATGCAGTGATAGGACAAGGGGTGATGGCTTTAAACTGAGAGTGGGTTTAGATTAGATGTTAGGAGGAAATTCTTCACTGTGAGGGTGGTGAGTTACTGGAACAGGTTGCTCAGAGAAGTTGTGTATGCCCCATCCCTGGAAGTTGGATGGGGCTCTGAACAACCTGGTCTAGTGGGAGGTGTCCTTGCCTGTGACAGTGGGTTGGAACTAGGTGACCTTTAAGGCATCTTCAAGCTCAAACCATTCTATTATTCTATGATTCTACAATCCCATATATCATAGCACCAGTGAAAGAGAGCAGGCTTTGGGAATAAATGCAAAGCAATGACAAAGAGCACTTAGTTTCATAATCACCCATTTACAGGAGGCCAGAGCCCCTGCTCCCAGCTGCAGCCTGTGCCAGAGCTTGTGAGCCCCACACAGGGAACACGCCAGAGGAACAACTCATAGCAGCCATCAAGTCCTTCCACACAAGATGTCATCTTTTCCCCAGGAGCCACTACCAACTGTCCCTTCACCTAAGCAGGCATGAGAAAAGGGACAAGTTGCAGAGCTTCTCAGGAGAAGAGATAGTGATTAGAAGCCACCATCAGTAGATTAGCAGAGCCCACCACCAGCTCCCCAGCCACATTTGGGAAAAAAATCTCCCAGGATTTTTCTGGCATGTATTTTCCAGTCAGACCACAAGGAAATGGTGGGCAATATTATGAGCAGCTTCCCCTAATTTATTAGTTCACAATTTTCAACAGTGAATTTAACCTGACCTGGCAAAAAGCTAGGTTTTGGATGTGAGGGACACCTAAAAGAGTTGCCACTCTTGCCCTGGGAATCAGACACCACTAAAATGTCTCAAATGACTGTGTCTTTTTAATTTTATTTTTTTGGTAGCAGCTGTTGGTTGTCAGTGCAGAAGGAAAAAAACAGGAGAAGAGAAGAATATTTTCGCCGCATAGCTTGCTTTCTCTCTCCTTTTTGCTAGCATGACCTTGTGGAAGTTAGTTTTCACCTATAATTAATGCAAATCAAAGCTAAAACACTGTTGCTAATGGTATCTAAATGTCTGACATCAATTGGATAGTGAGAAACATTTCATTAATCTGTGGTGGTGGTAATGAAGAATATTCTAATTTCTAAAAGCAATCAGTCTCTGTTAAATGAGTGCTGTTTTGCAAGACTTGCCTAACAAAACTGATTAGAGGGAGCAATTACTCCCTCTAAGCACCAATCCTTTGGTAAAACTAAGGGATATGTTTGATAGCTTTATCTCATGTGTTTTCAATAAATTCCAAGAATTTGTTTGCAATAGACAAAATGCTTTCATGCAACAAAAAAGGGGTGAGACAAAATTAACAACAAAGCAATATGTAGGAGGAATGTTTCTTCCTTTGTTTGTCACAGTGCTGTTCTTGCAGAGCTTTGTGTTAGCGTTCATCTGTGTGATAGGGAAAGAAGACCTGGCTGTAGGGGTTGTAAGTAGGATTCTTTATTATCGTGGCTTGAAGTAGACAAAACCTGCTGCTGGATAGTCCCCATAATTATCTTCAATGGGGCCCAAAATGACAACAGGGAGAAACAGATTAAGCACAACATTGTTCCCTCTTACACTGTCAAGCAAGGCAGAACAGAGACTCTTATTAGCAGCATTGTTTGGATAAAATAAACCTGCCCCAGGGTTTCTTCTGAGGGCTATTTACTCATCCAGTTTTGTTCTAGCAGTTAATATTTAGGATTTGTCCAACCCCCCTTAGATTGTTTGTCAGGGGTTACTTAGGATGTTTGACTCCCAATTCCTGCTGTTGACCCTGCAGCTCCTTCTCACAGGGAAGTAAAGCCATTCCTAAGATATGTCAGTGGGTAACAAAAGAGCCCAAGTGCATTTTTTGGTGTAAACCAAGATAATGTCACACACTCAGGGTCCTCACCTTTATCTGACATGCACACTGGGTGCTGAGGAGGGAACAAGCACCAGGCTTGAGTCTCTCTCATCTTTGTAAGCCACTCCCCAGGCTAAGAAGCCAGAGTCTGTAGCCTCAGGCTGAAAGTCACATTATGACTTTGAATGTTTGCCTGCATCCTGATTTAAGGGAGGTCGAGTATTTGGCTCGAATTTGCTTGCGTAGTCTGTGTATCCATTTCACACACTGCAGTTGCTGTGTGCATTGTGACTGCTGCTGCTGTTGGAAGAGACTTTTCATCTGGAATGTGCATGAGGGTCTGAGATGAGTAAGATTCTTCTCTAATTAGTATCCTACTTGCTCTTTTGCTATACCGGTTCTTGTTCTTCATTCTACTTCCCTGCTGGCAGAACTGGTTTGTGGCTTATACCATATACAGTTCACAGAAGATTCAAACTGGTTGATGAGCTGTACACTAACTTAGGCAGGACTGGGCTTGGTTAGCTGTGTATTTAAGTATAGATTTTCTATATTATAAGCTGCATTTTAATTCAGTTTTTATTTGAAGTTTCATATGTAACAGCAAATGGCACTTTTCTGTCAGATGTCTGAGAAGGTACTGTCCAAATCAACTCTAAATAAACTACTCTCAACAAGTTAATGTTTAGAATGTTTAGAAATACTTATACATGTACTTTTGTTAGGTTGCTGAGTTTATGCATCTTCTTTTTCAGAGTCCCATAGAGTAATGCTCTAAAAATATATTACTGCACAGATTTGCTATGGGGTACAGCACAAGGTAGTACTAAAGAGAAATCAAAGCTAGAGGCCATAAACTGAACCCTGGAATAGATTTATAGACTAACTATGGAGGAAGTAGAGTGAAATTCCAGCAGAAATAAAGAATGTTGACCAGAGGCAACAACAGAAACAGTCTCACTCAAGGAGTTAGTCAAAATCAATTCTTCTGAAGGTTGTTTTCATTAGGAAAAGGTTAATCCAAAGAGGTTTACTGGAGGAACAATAGTTGACAGGCAAAGTGAAGCATTTTTTTTTTTTCACAAGCTAAACAAAGATTGCCTATTAAGTCCTGTTTCCCTGAATGCCTCGAGTCTCCAGGAGCATGAGACGAGTTCTTCCAAGACTTTCACACACCAGAAGCACTCTTTCAACTTTTTCTGGAGGCTAAATCTTGCCAGCTGTCCTTGCTTTCCTTCTACACTTCTGTGTGCTTCTGTAGAGTTCTTGTTGTTCCTCCCACATGCAAATATGGTACAATTAAATTGAGTCTCCACCACTGCATTTCTCACCACTCCCACAGAAAGCTTTGGAGCCAGATGGCCCAGCCATTGCCCACGTTTGAATGGGTTAGCTGTGGCTTGGGGGTGACCATGCAACAGAGGGGTATGTAACTCTTCCTGCAGTTCGCCTAGGGTGGGAGGTAAGCTGCACAGCTTTTATTCAAGCAGTGCTGTTTGCTGTTTTCTGACCTTGATATATTTTAAACAGTATTGGCAACATTGTCTATGTTTACGCTTATTTGTCTGTTCTCAGATCCCTTCTCCAGTTATTGCACTAACCTTTTAATCACTTCGGTTGAAGTTTTCCAAGATAATATCCATCTCTGATTGACCTTTTACACTTAGAAAAATGTTTTTGCTCTTGCTGACATTGCAAAAAGACTCTCTACCTCTCCCCAGAGATGGAGAACAAGAGAGATTGAGAGCAGTCTATAGAAAAGGAGGAAGGTCATGCCAGAAGGGGCGGGCAGATTTTACCATGTTAAAGCAGGCGGAACGGACCAGTTGCTGGTGTGCAGCAGTTCAGAGCCAGCTCGAACCAGCTGCTCCAGGTCTGAGCTGTAACTAACTGAAGACAGACAATAAACTACTCTGAGAAGCCGATACCGCTCTGCAGTGTACAAATGTTCTACAGTTACCATGAATTTACTGTCTGCGTGAATTTCTTCTGTCACAGGCTGTCACCTCACTGCTTTAAATACGTCAGTGTGCTTTAGGAGGATTTTCTCAAGAAAAGGAGCTTTGTGACCAATTTTCTGATTCCATGGAGCTGGCATTATTCTCTTTTCTGAGGTGACCTTTATTTTCCAGAGGACACTGTAATAAGTTACCATTCACTGATAAAATCGCAGAAAACAAAATTAGCATAGTTCCTATGATTTACTTAAGATTTGTAGGGTGTGTGCATTTGTCCTTGCTTCCTGAGCTGTTTTCCTTTCAGGAGCAAAGCTCCATGTTTAAAGAGGCAAGTACAGAGTTCAGTAATAAGTGATATATGCACCTCCATATGCCCAGCCCTAGCCAGCTGACCAAAGTCAGGAAATAAATCAGTCTTTTATCTGTGAGTCACTGCTTTTTTGTATGTTTACAGAAGTAAAACCCAGTGTTTGCAATCGCAATTGCAAGAAAGGATACAGGAGGTGATCTGTCTGCTTCATATTTAGTGGGAGCTGATGGGGGAGGCTGTAAGATATCAATCCTCTCCTGGAAGAGAATGATTTCAAGAGACCAAAAGAGTGAAATCCTTGGCTCGTGGTGGTGGCAGATATCCCTGCTGCACCAGTTGTCTCCCTGTGCTCACTGCTGACCTCCTCTTTGACACTGAGAGCAGAAGACCCACTCACTTTACTTCTGCCTCGTGATCCCTCCCTGCTACATGTGTGTTATGGGAAGCACTCTCTCTCCCTCCGTGCCTCCCAGGGGTCAGACACGGCTGGTGCTTCACATGGGTAGTTCCCTGACATCAGGAGGCAGTGTGTTACAGTCAGGTCCTGCATGCCAAGGAAAGCCCACTGGAAAAGACTCAGCAGGAGCCTCATACCATAGCACAGGACTTTGGGGGAAGCTGATGTCCCATCATATGATTCCCCCCCGCAGATGTGGCTGTATTGTAGGCACGACTCTGGGGGCTGATGAAAGGTATTGTTGTCCCTTGGGAGACAAGGAAGTTGTGAAGTCAGCAGCTTGCCTAAGCAGTCCATGAAACCTTATTACAGAATGTGTAAGGGCCTAAGAGTGGCTGTATGGGTCAAATGACAGGCCTGACTTGCCCACTTCCCACCTCTGCCTGTAAAAGAGATGTAAGAGCAGGGCAAGTATAGAATGGTACTTCCCCAGAACATTCTTCCAAGGCCCAGCAATTTCTGTACTTCCTGTCGACTAAAGGTTGCGTTGGACCCCTGCCAAAGGGTAACATCCCTGGAGTGTAGCTGACTGTACTCCTCTTTCATGAGGAAATCCTCCAGCTACGGCTGATGGCAAATGAGGCAGCACCTTACAAAACAGGAGGCCACCTTTAAAGAGGACCTGAAACCTGTGGTTTCTAAAACCCAGGAAATCCCTGTGTAGTGGGAGCACTCCTTCTCAAGTTTCCCTCTAACTGCACATCAACTCCCTGACAGACTCAAAAGCTCTCTACAGGCTGCTGTTACCAGCACTCACAATGGCCACAGGTTCTGCCTCTGAACCTCACATAAATAGGTGCTTTCAGACACTGTTGCTGTATAAATGAACCTAATCCCAAGTCTCACAGCATCGTAGACTTCTGATGCCCTTCTCAGTTAATGTAGATAAAAATTTAGAGAGAGAGAAAAGAGCTTTGGCCTGAATTAATCATTTTAGCTGGAATTATTACTGATGAAAGTATTGCAGCTCCATCCCTGGCATCAAAACTCACTTGTAAGTGCTAGGACTCAGATGCCTTCGAGAATGTTGGACACGGGGAACTGTGTTACTGCTAACTTGTTTAATGTACACTGGCACATCTGACAGCAATTGGGCTTCCCCTCCCAGGGCATTGCAGAGGTGATCCGTGGGAGAAGGGCGGCACACGGGCGCCGTGGGGCCGCGTGTGAGCGGGGTGCAGGCGGCACTCCCTGCAGCTGCCCGGGGGAACGGGAACGGGAAAGGGAACGGGGCCGGGTTCTCCCGGCAAGGAAGCACCGCAGGTGCAGCGCCCGCAGTGCCCCCTTCCCTGCGCGGCCGCGGGGGCGCCCGGCTCGGGAAAGTCACCGCACAGCCCCGGGACAAGACACGACGGGACGGGACGGGACCGGCCAGGCAGCGCAGGGCTGGGGCTCAGCATGCAGGCGAGGGACCTCGCCCGGGGCCGGCGGCCGCTGGGCAGGTAGCGGGGCAGGGCGGCGGGGGCGGTGTCGGGCGGGTGACGGCGAGGGAAGGGAAGGGTAGGGAAAGGCAGGGAGGGGTAGGGAAAGGCAGGGCAGGGCAGGGAGGGGCGGGAGCTGCGGGCAGGTGCGGGGCCGCCGCGATGCAGGCGGGCGGAGACGGAGGCGCTGCCCGCGGGGCAGTGCGGGGGGCGGGGGGCGCGCTGAGGACCCCCCGGCGCCTGCCCCCATCTGCTTTTCTGCGTTTCTCCGCCGCGCCGAGGATGAGCGGAGCCGAGGGCGCGCACTTCAGGCGGGTGGCGATCCGCAGGAAGCCCAGCGCCGCTCCCGCCGCCGGAGCAGCGCCCACCGGCCCCGCCGGGCCGCCCCCAGGTAAGGACCGGCACCACCGCCCTCCGGCAGCCCCGACGGCACCGCTGCCGGCCGGCCGCGGCATCCCGGGGGCATCCCGGGGGAGCGGCAGGATCGCTCTGCCGCCCGGGTCGCGGGCGGGACTGGTCCCACGGGCTTCCTCCGCCTGTTCGTCCCCCTGGACAAGTTAGAAGGTGTTAACTTGTGCTGTGCGAGGAGGACGGCGGGGCTGCGGAGCCGCTTCTCAGAGGTGCTGGGCTGGGGGGGTAGTGAGGAGCAAACCTGCCGGGACTTCGGGGCCCGGGGCAGCCGCAGCTCGGCTCGTACCTTCAGCCCCCATCTCGGCACGAAATGTTCTTAAGCTGTACTTTGTATATATATATTTTTATTATACTATTCTGTATTACCATATACTATATATATATTTATATAATGCTTTTGTAACAGCTCTTAGGCTGGCAGGAAAGCAGTGTTCCCTCTGATAGACCATACCTTCCCCCTGCTTCACTTTCTTTTTCCCCTTCACAACAAACTTGTGTTAGACTAGTTTGACACGTTATGCTTCATAAGGCAGCTGTTACAACATTAATACATAATGTTAAAAGGGACAGTCAGCTTAGGCGTGTTGCCTGTGTTACCTTGTAGAAGTGTTAACACTGTAGAAGTAAGCTGTCGTAAAATCTGAGCTGCAGAAAGTTATCATTTATGAGCAAGTTCACACACACACCCATTTACAGGCCTGAGCTCTGTGATGTAACAGCAGGTGTGACATGTGTGCTTGCGGTGTCACAGCATCTTGGTTTTATGAGTGTGTAAGGGCAAAGTGGATGAAATAAAGCCTGAAGTCTTTGACATATGCTTGTTATACTGTTGGGAATTATGACAGGTCAAATATAAGGATGGGACATTTTCCTTGGGAACTGTGCTTTCATGATTTCCTGGGCAAGAGGCCTGCTTAATTTAACAATGAGCATGCACAGAGAAGAAAAGACTATTGTGATGCTGTTCATAGAATGCATTGTTTTAGCTTTAATGTGTAGTGGTATGTCCATGAAACCACAATTTTTTAATTTGTGGAAGGATTTTTTTCCCCCCAAGGCTTTACTCATGTGTTTACATTGGGAAAGAGTAATTGGCAGCTGTATTTGCAGTATGTAGACTTAATGGATTTTATTCTTCTCTAATAGAGGCACACTTACAACCAGGAGCTTGTGTTTCCTGTTAGTTTCTAACTTAGTTTCTTTAAGCTTCTGCAATTGCTTACTGTTACTTTGGACTCCCAGGTAGCAGTTTCATACACATCTACAATCTATTTATTGTTGCTCTTTTCATCTGTGCACACACCAACTCCACTGGGTGACTTTTATTTGCTAAACATCTGTGCAATGTGAAGCTTTTCATGTGACCATTCTTACCGGCTTTTGGATTGCAGGAAGGTTTGTGAGGGACATGACAGGAGCAACATGCTGCTTATCAAATGTCCCTGCACTGCAGTGCAATAACTGAACTTGTAGTAGTTTCTTGCATTGTGACTTCTAAATACAATTGCAGTATGAAAAACTCACAAATTCAGATAGGGAAATGAATCCTAAAGATGTGGGAGTCTTGGTGATGTCATGTAGGTACATAAACCCTCCCTTTTTCCCCCCTACCAATAGTCCATTTCTCCCAGAAAATGAGAGGAAGAAACACTGTGTATATGATTTCTATTCTTTTAGTGGGACTTTGGCTCCATGTCTCCTCTTCCTGTTGCAGAGGCCACTGCAGCAAGTGCTCCAGCATCCTATAATCCTAGGATAGCTTTGTAACTTCCCTCTCTGTTCTTTGTAGTCAGAATGTGACTGCACTTGCTTCTGTGGCAGAAAAAAGCTGACCAAACTGCCTTGATTCCGCAATAAACTCTAATTTATTATATTAATTTTTAAACTCTAATTTATGCAGCATGAAGTGGGGTGTGTTCTTTCTTCTAAAAAACCCCAACCAAACAAAAAAAAAAAGGCAGGTGTTTGCGCTTTTCTGACTTACAACATAATAAGTGGATCTGAAAGGGTTTTTCTAAGGCCTTTGACCTGCTTAAAAATCTTATAGGAAAGGAGGAGTTATTGTAGCCTATCTCCAGTCCTCATCTCTGTCAAGTGTTGTGAAATACACCAGTTACCTGCATTACTGCTTGGGGGACAGGACTCAAGCAGTTGTCTCAAACCTCCATCTGGAAAGCAACTTGAGGAAATAGAGGTATTACATGAACCATAATTGCATTACAAATGCATTTGAAAAAATTCTGGATTATGTATATGCCATACACATCAGAACTCTTCTCAGACTAGTATATTGTGTGTTAATTTAGTGCAAAGACTTAATAAGGCCTATTGTAGCTCCTCTATATTCAATAGTTTCCTCACAGCCTTTAACACTGGACTGATGAAGTAGGGAATATTGCAGCTTTTCTACACAGGAAGGCAGGAGATCAAGGAGTATTTCTATTCTTGGTGTGTTTGAAAACATTTCTCATGCTGAGATGAGCTATTTAAGTTTTTTGTTACAGCATCAGCCTTTTCTTGTGCATTGCAATCTAAGTGTCTGACTTGTAACAGAAAATTCTTTCTGCTCTATCAAGACACTGTAGCCCAAGTAATTCAGCTTCATTGTCATGTGTAAAGTGGCAATTTAATTTTGTTAACATTTGAGATAGAAAAACTTGGTGTGTTTGCCTACAGGACAAAGCAAAATTTATTTCCCATTAGAAGTTCACATTAATTTAAAAGTTTGGACAAAAGAGTACTTGAATTTTCAGAGGTATTTTGAAATGAGTGGAAAATGTCAAAGCTGATACCTGGAGATGATTTAGAGAAGGGCATTCAGTGGACTAACATAGCTAATAAACTGTTTTTGAAGGGAATAACTAATGTGGATTTGGTGTCCTTTTTATTCTGCTAATTTAGGATTCAGAGTTTGTGTGAACTTGAGCGAATCTTCACTTCAAATGCATGTAATGCATGTTAACTCAAAATTAGCCATCTGCCAAGGAGCAGGTGTAGGCTGCTGCTTGCTTGTTCAGCACCTTTCACAAGCCAAGAGCTCTGCAAGGTGTGACTATGGCACTACTTTGATTCTGCATGGGATGGAGCTGTCCTAGAAGGTTCTGCCTCCACTGAGTTGACTCAGTTAAGGTGTGAAGCCATCGCTCAGAGCACAAAGACACAGTAACTCACTTTCATAGCAAGAATTAGGTATTAGATTAACTTTTGTGACATTCAAATCTTGTACTTCTTCCTTGTTTTTTTTTCTCACTTAAGCACAAATTCACACCATTTTTAGACTGTTTTCTTCTGACTACCAATTTTCTAAATGTGTATCTGCTGGCATTGTACTGTATATTGGCAGTCTCAGACATTGCAGTGTGCTTCTTGGGGAGCTGAGGTGATTTGCATTCAGGACAGCATTCACTGCAGCAAGGTGTCTGCTAACATTGACAGGAAAAAAAAACAGTTCCCCACTGCTACTACTACTACTACTTCATTGTATCTCTGCCTGGAAATGGATAAGATTTTAGGGGCTTATGTTAAAAACACTTCAGTAGTCTTTTGGGTTTCCATTTTGCAGTAGGAGATAATGAAATGAGACTCTAATAGCATGCTATTCTAGTCTGTGAAAAATGTCTTTATTGCCGAGGGGTTTATTTTTTAAATCCTAGAAGGACAACTGTGCCCTGACTGATAGCTTTTAATTTATTATCTTTGTTTTACTTTTAAAAATAAAGTAATGGACTCTGGACTTTCATTCTCCTGGCTTTTGTTAACTGGCCTGCAGTAATTGAAAATCTGATTGCTGTATGGTTTGTTCAGGGAAAACCTATATGATCATTAGGGCTAATTTTAGCAGTGACTGGCATCTATAGATGCATTAGAGACCACTGCCAAAGAAAACCAGCTGCTTTACATGCCTTCCTGGTTATTGCAGGGTTTTTGACTTTTTTTCTAAATTTGGGCTTTACCTAGGAGAGTTGGTACTTAGAAACGCTGAGAAAGGAAGGTGAATATGAAGAAACTGCTTCTAAATGCTCCTCTCCCTTCAAAGATGAGGGAAAGTAAAGTTTAAAAAATTATTTTATGCAGAACTTGCATGAAAATGCATTTTTGTGTCATTAAAGAGCTTCCTGCTTCTGTGGGCCAAAGTAATCCCCCGTGCCTTCTAGTGATGCAAGTGTGTGGAATTGCCAAGAAATGGATCTTTGCTTCCTGAATATAATTTTACTGTTTCTTACCCCACTTCTCCAGCTATTAAGGATCAAAATAATCCTTTTAAAGCCAATAAGAATGTACTGTTTCATTCGTGGGCTATCTGGTACTTTATATATGTATCTTGGCTTGGCTAGATGTGTCTGTTTAGCCCTTGCCTGACAAGCATTACTTTACCCAATAATTGCTGTTGACTTTATAATATAGACTTTCTGGTGATCATGATGGTGATTTCCTTAAATAAATTAGAATTTGTATTCACTGC
This sequence comes from Anabacerthia variegaticeps, assembly GCA_035583185.1. NCBI lineage: Eukaryota > Metazoa > Chordata > Aves > Passeriformes > Furnariidae > Anabacerthia > Anabacerthia variegaticeps. Next base: position 61,414,765 of record JAWWEW010000041.1, on the reverse strand, counting down.
TTGACTTGCTAATGACAGTAGACAAAAAGTTTCAAAGAAAAGTTACAATTTGACATGGATTTTCTGAAAATTACATCTACTCCTTGCTGGAGAGACTTCTCCTAAATATACCCTGAGAGGGCAAAATTGCAGAGGTGCTGGTAAGTACAGTTGCTGAAATGGTTTTAGGCATTGCTGAAATTGGGAAAGTAATAATTTGCACATCCAATACAAATTAGTTTCTTGTATGAAATCAGAGAAGGAGGTTGCTTTTGTAGATAAATTAATATATATGGCTGGCAGATTTCTGGAGCGCTTGTTTAAGGAATGTGTTACTTTCAGGTGACAAGTAAAATACAAACATTGAGAAAGGAATCTGTTAAAAAAAAGTTATGATTTGCCCTTGGCTATTACTTTGTCACTTTTCTGTGCTGCTTAAAACTGCAGTTATCAGACTTTTCACCCACTTCTTAAATTGTGGTGAAAGACTATCTCATCTCTCAGCATTTCAGACAAACTCCCATTTATAACTGGGCACTATTTGGTCCTGTTTGTTACTATGTCTTGGGTACAATGTGATCTGTGATAAAGCACTCTAGCTGCTGTGTTTTGCACTGTTATGTCTTAAAGTAGTGCTATCCGTTTGATGTATAAGGCAAATTGTCTTCCCAGGATGAAGGGTTTGTCAGAGGGAAAGGGAAAATAATGAAACAAGCAAATTTTAAAATAAGAAACCTGTGGGCTTTTCCCTCTAGTTATGTTAATAGTAAGTAGACTTTCTTCAAAACATTATTGTCAATTAAATATTTTAATCAAATTACTGACTCTGAATCTCATAGTGAACCTTTTTTTTTTTTTTTTTTTTTTTTTTCTGTGAGGGGAAAAAATGGCTTTCTAATCCAGAACTGGGATACTGTATGTATTAGCTCTCCTGTGTGTAAGGTGATCCAGGATGAATACTTGCACTTAGATGATCAGAATGATCCTTTTCATTGTGTTAAATCGGTGAATAAACTTTGCCTCCAGCTCTTGACAACCAAAACATTTTAATCAAAGGCATAGCTTGATATATTCAGGCTGTTATCAACAAACTCCTGTACTTTGACAAGGGGGTAAAGAATGCTGTTTAGAGAGGATATTCTCAGAGCACTACATTCTGTCAATAACCCAAGCATAGAGGAGGAAATTGAAGGAGGAATTTTTAATGGTTTCTTCAACTAGCTGCCTTGGAAAGCGGGTTTTAGCAGAGATGGCTTTAGCACAGGAAAATAGTTGTGAAATAAATGTAGGGAAGGAGGATGGAGTTTTGTTGAAATGTTGACAAACCATGTAGAAATCGGGTGTGGTCTCAATGTGCAAATACACAGCAGTGAGCTGGTATCAGGACATATGGAAAATTGAATAAAAGCAGGACAGGAGGAAAATTTAAGCGCTACAGCAGTCTGCAAAGCTAGACATGTAAAGAAATGTATTTCTAATGAGTTTCAGAGCAATTTGACCCTTCTAATTATACTGAAACTCAGTAAAATGGAGTATAAAATGTAATAAAATTGGAGGCAAAAGATATGGAGTGGAAGGTAGGGCAGAGCAATGCAATAGTGTTCGTTCTAAGTATTAATGCTAAGCATGTCAGATGTTAATGTAAAACAAGTTAAATAGCTTGAAAAGAAGGGAAAATGTGGTGGAACTGTAATGGGAGATGTGAAATCTTGCGATCTATTAATGACTTCTGAACAAATGTTTTCTTGCAGCAGAGGGGACAATGCAGCTGGCTTAGAGCCGATCCTTTTCTCATAGATGCTGGTGAGACCAGATCTAGATGAGGATAGGAGAGATAAAATGGTGAACAATGATTAAAAATCACTGATTGGTTCAGTGGCTGGATTTCTTCTGACCTTTTTAAAGATCTGGGTTTTTTTTTAGTTGAGCGTGTGATGTTTCCATGCTAGACTTTTGGCTCTGCTGGTTGCTGTTGTGACTGAGTTCTCATGGTAGGGACTGGCAGTGATGTAAGAGCACCCAGCCTCACAGCTGTAGAGTTATGTGGTGACTCTGCCCAGCTCCTGTGTACTTGAAACCTGCAGGGTCTGAGCTGCCCCTGAGCATTAGTGCTGCAGGTACCAGGGCTGTCAGGGGCTGTCTGAGGCCAAGGGTTAGGGTTGTGTGCTTGCATTAGACCAACTGGATTCTTAATGGGGCTTCTGTGTGATTTCTTTGAGGACTTTTTGGCACTTGAGAAGCAAAAGTCAACAGACATGTTTCTAACTGCATCTTCGATTTGTCTTCTGTTTCTGTGAAGAAAGAGAGACCTCAATCTGGAAAACTTGAGAGTGGATCCTCCTACCTCCATTGTGTGGCTTCTGGAGGTAGAAGATGGAGGGAGGGAGTGTAAAGCTCCCTTGCACTTCTGCTTCTGGCTGAGGATCCTGACCTGACCAGTCACCATGCCTTGTAGGAACTGTCTAGTCTTTAAACTCCAGCCAGAATGCTGGGGTAGGGTGACTATTTATTTGCTTATGGGTTATATTGCTAGCCTTTATCTTCCTAATAGGCTGAAACATTTGGTTGCTTAAGCTATTTGAAAAACATCCTCTGTAGTCTGTCATCCCATGTATCTTCCTTCAATGCTACAGTACTGCCAGCCCATAGGAGAACAGGCTCCTAATTCCTCTTCTACCATGAAACACATCAAAAATCAAAGTTAGGGTCTACAGCAGACTTAAAAAAACCTCCAAGATCTCTAAATTACTTGAATTGTAAAATTGTTAAAGCTGATAATCTTTGAAAAAAGGTTTGCTTTTAAATGTTTGCCTTGTATCACAAGAGCTTGATGACAACTTCTTGTAGTGAGTAATCAGAATGTTTTTCCTCTTTGCTCTCACCACCATTCACTATTTTGTCTGTGATACTTCACTTCCTTAATTGAATATTAATATATATGCATTATTTATATTAACATCAGTAATTTAGCTAGGAAATTAAACTTACTGGCTAATTAGATCTCTCTTCAGAATTGGTGTTTTAAGAATCAAAGCAAAATCACTAATACAGAAAAAAAAATTGGTTTTGATAGAATTGAAACTTTTTTCAGTTTTATGCAATTACATTGCTAGCCTTTTCTTCAACTGACTCCTGCCAAAATGTCCCTATCTTAATACAAACATAGTGTACCTACCTTTTCATTCAGTCTGACACCAACTCTCATCATTAAGAAGTTGCATTTCATCTGTGAAGGTAGAATCCTTTTGAACTTCCCTATTCTCCTATGGGCTAGCACTACTATACCACTCAAGAAGAGATGAGACCATTCAAGTGAGATGAAACACCTGGGGATGGTTTTCAAAAGCCTGTAACTTCTTAATTCTTAAAACTTTAAGAGGGCTTTTATGTCTTTAAAACAAAAGCTTGGAAATTCTTGTGTGAAAAGGTGGTTCTAGGAAAGGCTTTGCAAAACACCTGATTTTTGTGGTATGTGCAATAAAATCAGAATTGCTATTGGTGCATAAAATTATTCAGCATTTTTGTCAGTTTATTCTAATTCTAAATGTAGATCAATGGGAATTTTACTAATAATACTACTACTGTATTATTTTAATACATATTTAATTCTTAATAATTAAGACTGAGAGCAAGTTGCATCAATTTATTACTAAAAATAATTGTCCATTTTAGAAAACAGAGTGGTTGTTAACACAGCAGTTTGAGTTTCATCAGGTTCTGGCAATCTGAGCCAACTGTTGCTCTCTAATGACCCTCATGTGCTCTTGAGTTATGCATGATAATGCAGTAAAGGGTGTTCTTCATAATTTATTAATGCATAACTGATCCAGTGGACAAATAGGCTCAGCAGACTCACAGATGAAGGGCAAGCTGACACCTGAGCTGGCTGTTAATGGGCTGTGTAAGCCTGCCAAGCCAGGTCAGGCACACAGGGTAATGGCTGTAGTGCTCTGCAGGGATTTTGGAGGGTGGGTTTAATGAAGGGGTGTAAGCAAGTCAAAATGCAACAACGCAAGGGCTTGGTTGTGTACATGCTTCTAAACTCCCTTACATCCTTTCCCTGTCCTGTATCAAGCATAGTGGGAATCTTCATAATAACGTTCTTGACATGCAGTTGAAGGGGGAGAAAAATATCCATCCTAACTACTGTGTACAGCCAGCAAGAGACCTGGCTAGTGCTGGGGTGGGATGCCCTTGGTCTTCAACTTCAGTGTGGAGAACTGCCCTTTTAATTGTTTATCTTATTTATTTTCTGTGTTAGGACTGCTTGTGCACAGGATATTTTAAAAGCTTTTTGTTCCTAGAAGTGAGAACAATATTTGCATTGTGTGTGTTAATAAGGAGTTTAAAGGAACTTTAAAACCCAAATGAGTTACCTCTTCCAAGGATTTTCATGGAGTTTAAACAAACAAGTGTGTGTTCATCTGAACTATGGAGAATTATTAGTTCCTGGTTTTAACAACTGTTAACTTTTAACACTTTAACATCTGCTCTTCTCATGTTGTCAGTACCAAATGTATTGTCCATTAGTTTTATATGGGATTTTTTGGGGCTGTTTTCCACAAATGCAGTTGAGCTGCTATAAAAAAGTAGGCTTACCATTTTAAAACCTGAGTAATATCAGGATGTTGGAATGTGGAACATAACATATATTATCACCATGAATATTGTGTCCTCTTTGTCATGTCCTAAAGGCCATCAGCTATTGTGTGGGACTGGATCCTGATTAAAATGAAATTGGGTTTTGTGCTCATGTAGCTTACAGAAAATGTTGAGATAGGACACTGGTAGGTTCTAAATGAAAAAGGGATTAAGTAGTTCCACTGTGCATGTTTTGTCATTTGCTGATTTAAAGATTTATATAGTTTTCTAAACTTAATCCCTTTTTCATTTAGAACCTATGACTGTCCTATCTCAACATTTTCTGTAAGCTACATGAGGCACAAATGGGACTCTTTCTAGGGGTGTCACATGCATCTCGAATAGTCAGATTACTTTTCACCCCACAAGGTTAAACAGTGATGATTAAAGGCATTTTCCAAGCCCTTATTGATTGCTTATGTTCTGCTGGAGTCGAGGCATCTGTGTTCAGCATCCATCTGAAATAGCATACAGTATTTGACAACGGTGAGCACCACCATGATCCTCTTAGAGGAGACATCAGAAAGCCTTCACAGTCTTCTAAAACTTATTTGATCCAGATAATTCTCTCATTCTCTAAAATTCATGACTTTCACTATGGTTCTCAGAGAGAATATTAACGCAGGCCTTTCAAATAGCAAAGTGGCTTTAAATCTGACACAGAGAGAAATGGCTGGTGTGTGGACGCCTGGGTTGATAATGCTGTTGAAGTATCTGCATGGGAAACAGCCCTGGGGCTCAACAGTTGAACGTTACTCTTTTCCAGTTCATGTGTCTAGGCGTGATATAATAAATACTCAAATATGGTAAAGTTATAGAAGCCAAACCCCCACTGGCAGAGAAGTGACTACAGAGCAGTGCAAGTGAAGACACCAGTTCTGTTGTTCAGACCCACTAAGTGCCACAAGTGCCCCTTTGCAGCACTAGGCTTTCCAATTGTTTCCTTTTGCCTGGAAGTACTTGGGAGATGTTCCATGGATCAAGAAAAAAAATTACAGAGTGGCTTTTTGGAGAGAGTTTGCTGCAGGGAAAAAGAGAAATCTGATTCCCTCTGCTGCCCCGTGGTGTCAAATGCTATTGCTCACACCAATGCTGGCTTAATTAAAAAAAGAAAAAATTAAAAAAACTTTCACTGTTTCCTTCCTTTTGCTGCAGGGAAGGAGATTAGAGACCTGAGCAGAAAGAGATGAATTGTTCTCTGTGAAGACTATGGGAGTGCAAGTTTACAGGAATCATGTATTTCCCACAGTGCTCTGCTGAGCTCCGTTTGCTATTACAAAATACTTATTGGAAGAAAAACCCCACTCCTGCCCCTCTCTACTTCCCTTATGTTCATTCTGAGGTAGCTCAATGTGCCCATATACTACTGTGAATCTGTAGTTTGAGCTGAAAATGGAGGAATTTCTCTACATATTTTCCCTCCTTCGAGAGGTCAGACAAAGTAGCTGTTTGCTGTCAAATGTTAGCTTCAGTTTCAGGAAGGAAAAATGCTTTTTAAATATGAAAATTGAGAATATATCATCCTTCCAAAGACTGACAAGGATTGCATGCTTATTAGAGTCGGTGAGGTGACAGGCAGCACTGACTGTGGATAAGGCTGGCTGAGCTGGACACTGAAATACACAGAGCTGAGGTATCTTAAGTCCTACAGCTGGATTTCTTTTATTTTTTTTTTTTTCTTGTACGTGTGGAAAGGCAGGTTGTTTGAAGTTAAAATACAATGTTTACTGTGCCTCGGTGTAGAAGCAGGATCAGCTTTCCGATAAGGGTTCTTTTTCAGGTGTGGTACACCAGGGATTAGAAAAGCAGAAGCTATTTAGTAACTAAGGAACGAGGATTGCAAGCTGGCTGCAGGGTGCTGAATGGACTCTTTATCCTAAGAATTTTTTTCATTTTCCTTATTTTATTTTTCTTGGTTCATGGGCTTACATTGTAAGAAGGAAGGAGAATTCTGGTAATTGGTAAGCATGTTAAACTTTAAATGAAAACTTCTGAACTGCATTACACCAGCTGCTAACAACATAAAATAAAACTGGGTAATCCTGTGTGTCTTAGTTCGAGGGGAAAACTAAGATATCTTTGTTGGCCAAGAAATAAAGTAATCCCTCTCCTTAAATTTAGAAAAAAACCCAGAACTTTAATTAGGGAAAAATATAAATATGAATATATGAAGGGATAACAGTTCTTAATCACAATACACAGATATACACATATACCTCTATATATATCTATATCCAAAAAGAACCAAAC